>CAJQUW010008071.1:0-705682 GCA_907163375.1 Prostheceraeus crozeri | reverse complement strand
GTCGAAATGCACAGTTCATGCAGTCGAAGAAGAAAAACAATGCAGGTAATTCAATAAATAGAATCCAAATTAAATGAAGATGACTTACATATACTGCAAAGTGGGAGTTTGAAGGATGTAGAAGGTGTAACACCACCTAGGGAATTGGAACCGGCCCGGACCGACCGATCAGTGTTAGGTCGTTCGGAACCTAAACCGGCGTTTCTGTAACCAAACTGATTAAGACTGACAGCACTGCTTAACTGGAGACGTTAGTCATCACTTGATTTCTCGATTTCTATGTAGCACCACAGCACAGGGATTACCTGTACTCCGGATAAGCAAGAGTTCCCGGATGAGGTGCAACCGGACGCTGATTTTCATCAATTTTCTATACAAATTGATCTTCTGTGTCAGGGTAATTAAGAACAGGATAATTCGGACTCTTGACAATATTGTTCTGTACGCCGCATATGAAAAAAGATTGAGCAGCAAGACGCGCAATAACTTATTCAAGACATGGAATAATTTTACGATTAGACCATCGACTATGTGTATTCAAAAGAATTTTATATTTCACAGTGCTATAATCTCTATGATTATTGCTTCCATAATATAGTTTATGCTTTCCAAAGTGTACATAAATTTCAAAGAGTGCAATAAACAGTCTTTATTGCACTCGTTCATTGAAATACATTAGCACATAGAAAGTTTTTCATCCTCTACAACGAAAATCATGCATAGAATTTGCATAGAAATGCATGTACAATGGACAGAGAAGCAGGCTATCTGATTTCAAAATTGCTTTGGTTTGATTTTCAAATCATGTTAAGGATCATGATCACAGATTCTGGTGGTTCTGTGAAATATAAAGTTACTTACAGAACTCGTGCAAAGATATCCAGCTTAATTGCATTTTTCTCCATCAACAAACTATGGCCTCGCCCTTCGGGCTCGTGCATAGACATGTTGATCTCAAAAAATGCAATAAAGCTGGATACTTTGCACTTGTTGTGTAAATAACTACTCTCTGATTAGTCTGATCAGACTTGAAAATACATGCATGTTTTCCGATCATATTTTTGTGATGAAGTGTAAACAAATGAGCTGATTTGTCATATGTATATGTGTATATTTCACGAAGCCTTTCGCGCGACTCTTATCAAGTGAATTTTTGGGAAGAAACAAAATTAGTGTACAATAGTCTTATATACAAAATCAAAGAAAGTGAATTAAAGTCAAACCCACGGTAGTGTCAGAGTCAATACTAATAATTTTTGGATACACAATACTAGACGGAGATCGCGGATAGGACTCCGACTCCGGGAGTTGATAGGACTCCGACTCCGGGTGACAAGTATATAGAGTGTGTGAAGCTATCGGTGGGTGGAGCTATAGGTGGGAGAGGAGCTAGGGGAGGGGGTGTTAGAAAGGGTAGATGGTAGGGGCAGTTTGTGTCTGGGAGGTCGAGATAGTGGAAAGTGGGTGTTGGAGATGAGTGGCAGGGATAGTGGTGGATCGAGTCGCGTTGTGGGAAGTGGGGGTTCATGGATCAGGAGTGTTAAGTGCGTGAGGTTGAGCTTGGGGTTGGGTAAGTATGTAGTGTAAAGGATAGGACGGTGATAGTGTGATTTTTTTTTGGGGGGTGTTAGGGGGCGTGAGGAGATATACAGTGGGTAGGGAGAGGTACGTTGAGTCGGCGGTGTGGTTGAAGGGCAGGGGGTGGATAGTGCAGTGCGGACAGGGCGACGAGGAGTAGGGCTAGCGATGAGGTGGCTTGTGGTAGGTCGTTTTTTGTCGTAGTATGGGCCTGCTTACCTGTTATTATTTAATTCTCTGTCGGTATGTCTGGTGGTTTATATTTTTTTCTTTATATTGTGTCTTTATTCTTTCTATTATAATTTGTCTAAATATTTATTACTTTTATCGTTCATGCCCTCATTTCTTCTCTCATTGGCCTCTATTTATATATGGGTCGACTGCCTATTATGCCTTTTGTTTTTTCTTCCTAATTTTTTTATAAACCTGGTAACCTACATCATAGATCATTATAGTCTTACCGGAACCTATTTTTAGTGATCATTGTATCAATTATCAATCATCTTCGATGAAAGTTAATCAAATGTCGCTCTCAGTTGGATGCATGAGACTCGGCTCCTCCCATCTTCTTGATCTTCTTGATGATGTGTGGTTTTTCTCCACTCTTTACCAGGCAAGTAAATCTCCCATCATTCTCCAAAAGATATGAGTACACTTTCGACTTTAGTATGCCCTTTAGAGGAGCGATCACACACGATTAACGTGAGGGTAAGAGGTAATGTTCTCAAACAAACTAGTATTTCATTTTTGTCTCTGATGTGACCTTTGGTGAGTAGGTGTGATCGAGGCTAGGAAGGCTTGTCTTCTCTACTAAATCATCGCGAGTGTAAAGACAATCCTTTATTCACTGTCACAGTTCATTCCCTCAACTATTACAAGCTTTGCATGCAGCAGTGTCTCTGTACTTTTGTTTGAGGGAGAAAGTTGACATCAAGACAGTGACAGCTATGTGCGAGGATTAATAATTTGTTTGTATTATATTTCGGGTCTAGTTATAGGCCGGAGTCCGGAGTCCTATCATTTGATAGGACTCCGACTCCGACTCCAGCAAAAATGATAGGACTCCGGGACTCCGACTCCGTATCCCTGATGTCAATTATCATGTTTTATAGTTCTTTTAATTTTTTTAGCCGGGATGGAAATAGTTAATCGATTGGAAACTCAATTGGTCAACCGATTGACAATGTAAGTTTTTTTTTTTAGAACTTCCTATACTATTTTTTCTCATTTCGTGGTGATTTAACTTGCTGGATTTCTTACAAACAACTAATTTCTTAAGAAAAGAAACTGCATCTTTCCAGACATAAATCCTGAAATAACAAAAGCTATACCAAACCCTGTGTGATACAGAAAATGCTAAAGAGAACCAAATGAAATTAAGAAAGCTAGGAATTTCAGAACTTATCTAAATAAGGCTAATTGCCTATAAGAATTAGTCATCGGAATACAACAGTGTAAATTTCAGTAATTTTAGCTCAAAATAATGGAACATTTCTATCAATTTAGAATATGTAGCCGGTTACCGATTCAATCCCTGCTCACCATGTTGGTGAGATTTCATGAATATAGAGTGGTTATTAATATTGAAGAGGAAATTCTCTGCTGGTAGAAATAAGTGAACATATGTTTAACTTTTTGAAATCAATATCGAAACAATTAATGTATACCACTCCCATTCGAATAGATTATTACTGACATTGCCACATGCGGTAAACTTGGCTGAGTTATTTGAGTTACATATTTTCCATTCTATTTATAAGCAATTAATCAATTTTAACTATAGAGAACCAAGCAACCACGAATGACTTGCGAAAGTTAATTGACCTCAAATGTTGTGAAGCAATCATGCTGAAAGTTTATTGTTGACTAAGTGAAGCCAGCTGTTAAATGATCAATCTGGTGAGAAGTCTTCAGTACATCACAGCTGAATTTGAAATACATTCCTACTTGAAGATTGACAATAAAGGCGATCTACTGACCTTTTAAAGGGTAAATTCAATTTAATCCACAACATTTGACGAAAATGTGTCTTTGATTTGTAAAATCCATATTTCTGAACCGATTTCAATAGTTTTTTTTAATCGAACCGTCAGGATCTCATCTATTATGGCATGGTTTTTAGAAAGTCACAAAGCCTTCACAATACCTTCTTCACAAGTTGCCGTTTTTTGCTGAAAAGAGACCAAAAAAAGCATTTCCAAAGTTACAGCATTCTCACTTCAACACGAATTTTCGATCAGCTACCTTCAAATACACCCACTAATATTTATATCATCTGAAAATAGAAGATCAGCCCCTTAAGACAGTCAAATTTCAAATATTGTAATTAATATTAATCATTTTAATCATTGAATCTTCACTGGGTTTCCATTGTCCAATGAAAAATATGCCCTCTGACCGAGACGTTTTCTGTCCTCTGACCGAGGTACCTTTTCTCGAAGAATATTGATTCTTCCATTAAACGTTTTGCACCAAACGAATCCTCTAGTGTGCTAGTTTATAAATCCGTAAAGAAAATTCAGTTTGATGACGCTACAAGTGAGCAATATTGATTTTAAAATATTTTTATCCGTTTTTTCGACCAGAGTATTTGAATATTCCCAAAAATTTCATATGGATGCTAAAACCAGAAATTTTGTCAGGAATCGATGAAATTTCGCGGTATAGGAGGGATCCATGCTCTTAACATCTACGCAAAAGAAATTTTTCATTTATATCAATTAACCCTCTCAAAATCTCCAAAAACCACGAAAATGTCCTCTGACCGAGACCCTAAAAAATCTCGGTTAAAATTGAAGATCTCCGTCGGAATACAAAGGTCTCAGTCAAAGGATATTATAATGTATGCAATTACATTTAGATCACTTCGCTTTACGCATGCAAGCATTCATCCTAAGTTCCCAGTCTCATCAGCAATCCAAATGCAGAAGCCGAAGAGTTTCCTATCTATCTGACCGATGTTATTGTCCTCTGACCGAGATGTAGAAGAAAATAGAATTTCAAAAGTGCTAGATTTCTATGGAAAGCTCTTATTTGGTGTGGTCGCCGCTAAGATTTTCGTGTTCAGCGTAAAAAATGAGTATATATGCAAATTTTCACGGAAATCTGAGACCCAAAGTTGAAAAGACAGAAATGTTGTGGAATAAATTGGATTTACCCTGAAGATTTTATCAGCAAGTCTTAGAACTCTGGTGGCCACAGCTTGCTTGGTTTAAAGCAGGGATGCGGAGTCAGAGTCGGAGTCCCGGAGTCCTATCATTTTTGCTGGAGTCGGAGTCCTATCAAATGATGGGACTCCGGACTCCGGCTTATAACTAGACCCGCAATATAATACAAACTAATTATTAATCTTCGTGCATAGCTGTCACTGTCTTGATGTCAACTTTCTCCGTCAAACAAAAGTACAGAGACACTGCTGCATGCAAAGCTTGTAATAGTTGAGGGAATGAACCGTGATAGTGACTAAAGGATTGTCTTTACACTCGGTGATTTAGTAGAGAAGATACGCACCAACGCACCTACGCACTTACGCACCAAAGATCACATCAGAGACAAAAATGAAATACTAGTTTGTTTGAGAACATTGTTCTTTTACCCTCACATTAATCGTGTGTGATGGCTCCTCCAAAGCGCATATAAGAATCAAAAGTGTACTCATATTTTTTGGAGCAGGATGGGGGATTTTCCTGCCGGGTAGAGACTGAAGAAAAGCCGTGTGAAGCACACATCAAGAAGATGGGAGGAGCCGAGTCGCATGTATCCAACTGAAAGCGAAATTTGATGAATTTTCATCGAAAATGATTGATAATTGATACAACAATGATCACTAAAAATAGGTTCAGGTATGATGTAGGTTACCAGCTAATTTTTCAAAAAAACTATCCCTGTGGGAACGAATCTTGCGAAAAACTGGCGGATGTCAGCTGCAGAATATCATGCTACAGTTCAGTCATATTTGCTGGATATTCGCTGGCGAAGTTCGCCGGCGACAATTCGCGCTCTATATGTCACCTTTTACTTTTGACATTCTCTCTTATTTTCTTTTGTAATCCGCCTTTTCAGCCGTGGCTCTATTTTCTCCCTCACCGCCACTCTATCCCCCACATAAGGCTAATCTATCTAAGAAATAAGTTTAGACTGTCATTCTTTGATAATGACAAGAATGTACAGAATCCGCATATATCAATTTTCATAACATCTCTTGACATTAAATAATTTACAACAATGACAAATATTTGAATAATATCATAGTATTTACTGCGACATTTATGGAAGATAAATACTTTTTTTAGTTTAAGCCTTCGTGAATTAAAAAAAGATCCCTTTTTATCAGATCAGACTGAAGATACAATATATTTTCATGTAAAGGTAATATACAAACATTACTACTTACCACTAATTAGTTGCTACAATATCCACGATATCGCCGGTTGGCGAAAAATCAGCTCGCATTAGTAAACAAATATCTACCAACTAATTATAGTAACTTTTTCGCCACCTGTCGTTTTTAATTTTACACATGTTTTTGCATAAATGATGACCATTTTCACATGCGGAGATAGTTTTTACACGAAAATGAACCTTAAAAAATATTATCCACAAAATCGCTGCCTCGCCAGATAATCTGTTGATATTAGCAAGATGCGTTCCCACAGGCTTTATATATTGGCCACCCGGAGTCCTATCAAAAGTCGGAATCCTAACAGACCCCGAAGTCGGAGTTGGAGTCCTATCATTTTGATAGGACTCTGCATTCCTGGTTTAAAGGATATTCAAAAAAAATCTCAAGGAGAGAAACTTCCGCAAGTGGGGCGATGCTTAAGAAGCATTATCATTTTCTTCAAAGAGCCGTCAGAAAGATTGTTGGTTCCACGAGAAAAGTGTTTAGGATGACCAATAAAGATTCTCGTGGTGAGACGCTAATTTCATCCCACCCTGCTGTTTATGAAGCTGCAAGCATGGTGTGGTGTAAAGTGGAATTTTAGAGGATATATGAACAGTTTCTTACACCCTAAAATGTCCATGTTTCTTTATTTAAGAATCACGCTTGCAGGAAAGATGCTTCTTACACGGTTTTTGTTCTTTTATTCCTTGCACTCTTAACGTGATGAATAATCTTTGATTATTTTTTTGTGGACTTAGATCGAATAAACATTTAACATGCTTTTTGAAATATGCCTTGATCTTCCAAATTATTCATTATGGTTGGAAAAATCAAGCGCTTGTTTTATTTATGTCACACATTGGGTATACAGCATAATGGGCAAAATACCCATAATATGCAACTGGTTGGGAAGCTGAGGTGTATTATGATAGCTATTTCTTGCCATGGTGAATGTCATGAATTTAGGCCTACAAAGATGGCATGCATCTGTGGCTTGTTTCCGTGTTTTTCGAAAGTTGTACATTTTTTATATAACTTCCTTTTACTGGAGAACGGCTGTGGAATGTAGACGAAATTATTGTCGCTGCTTGATATTTACATACATACCTAGGATGTCCCAAAATGAAAGTAGATAAGTTTCACTCGCTCGTGTGTAACCCTTGTCCTCCTAGTGTGGTGAAAATTGAACCAAAGGTGCAAAACAAAACAATAATATGACCATAGAGTAGGGATATATAGGTAGGGTGTCGACTCAAACAAGTATCTGTATACAGTGAAAATTTTTATATCAAAAGATTCAGTTTTTTGCGGAGATTACGTTCCCGTGGTCCAAAAAATTATTTGAGCACTTTTGAAAAAAGTCAAAATTTTGCCAATTTAAATACTACCGAGATGACTCCTCTATGCAAGTAGTATGCAACAAGTTGGATATCAAAGGAATGAATATTTGCTAATAAGCATCATAACTAAGCGGAAATCAAGCTGATTATCAAGGGAATTTCATGATCCGTATTATAATGGAAGTCTTCATGAAAAAAGTCGCGATCTTACTATGCTTTTTTGGCTGAAATGTCAAGTTTTTAATTTAATTTTCACCGGTGTGATTTTATGATTCACTAAATTCATGTTTCATTTCTCGAATCTGAATAGTGATGTGGACCCATTTACACCTTTCAAAGTTAATTGAAATCACGCTTAAGAAGATTCTCTTGAGGTCCAGCTGGAAAGCAATAGCGCAGGTCATCGAGTTGCCAATTTAACAAACATTACCTCACCAAGGCTGTCAGAGACGGACTATCTGTAAAATAATATCATTTCCTTCTGCTTTATGCTATCATGATCAGTCAATTCCGTTGTAATTTCTTCAAAACTGGATAAATATGACCGCATCTGCTTTGAGTTCATTTAATAAAATCGAAAGTGCATACACATTGGGGATTTAATAAATGCGGAATTACCACTCTACCAAACATACTTACTCTATGCTGCGTACTTTTAATAAGAATTGTTCAGAGTCATATTGAGGCACTTAAGATTTTTACATTGAATTTAACATAGAAGTAGACAACTTCCATATGTAGTTTTCTATGATTTTTGTTAATTTCTATGGAATTTCTATGAAATTGAACCGAAGGTACAAAGCAAAACATTTACATGACTTTGTTGTCTCACAGTGACTGCAGATTGCTTACCTTGGATGTTTCAGTGCTATTGTCGTAATGATGAAAAATGTAAAAGATGTCTGAAAAAGAACTATTGAACGTATTTGAATAAATCTTACAAATTCGCATTCTTTAAATGGCCAGGATTCTGAAGACACCCAACATGAACATTTTTGATGGAAAAAGTGATAACATCTGAGCCGAAGGAGTCATGATTTTAGGTTTACCGGTTTTGTTGACCAGTATGTCAAAAGAAATCTAAAAAATGCTTGTTCTCCTCGTGTTTGTTTTATTATCACACCCACATGTTCTCTTACAGAAAAATTGTAATTTGTAAATTGAATGATTTTCACATTTCAGCCAGCTCAGCAAGCACATTAACGCGTTTTATTTCCACATGTCCGGATATCATCGAAAGAGCAAGACGGAAGTATTTCAGCGGATACTGTAAATCTTTATTATAATGCAGCCGACGTACAGTAACGGATACAAGTCTATCACAGCTTATTTTAAAGCTGCGAATACAAGTTGTCGAATGATGCTTGGCACGTTGTTGTGCGACGCGATTGGAAGACATAGGAACCGATTGAATTTCAACGAAATTTGGTGGTCCGATATTCATGATCAGCTCTATTTACATTGGATATACATGAATTATACAATGTATGATCAATGTGGGGATAAGGACATGTGGGCAATGCGAAAGAAGAAATGAATTTTCAAATCTTTCTTACGTTTCTTCAAATCTTGTTGATTTCTCAAAGTTGGTTGTGAACTGTTCCATTTTGAAAGTCCGACACTGCTCCAATTGATCGGCTGATGAAGCTTTAAAGCTTCCTTTGATCTCAAAGATGTTGCTAGAGGGGTATGGGGCTGCACAAGTGAGTTCTTTCAGGCACTCAGGTGTCTTACCATAAATGCAGTTGTGGATCATGCAACAGACTTTGTGTTCGATGCAGTAATGAACTGGCAGCCAATGAAGGTCATAAAGAGTCTTGGAGATGTGGGCATTCTTTGGAAGACATCGAACTAGTCATGCGCATGCATTCTGCACTTTCTGTAGCCGATGCATCGATGTTGTCTTGCAGCCTGCGAAAATAACGTTGCAGTAGTCCAACACAGAAACTATCAATGCACACACCATCATGTTGACGTGCTTTTCATTGATGTAACAGCGGGTTCTGTGTAGCCATCTCAGGAACAGGGAACTACTTTTTCGAATTTGTGAGATTGCAGTTTCAAACATTGTCGAAAAATACACCCGAAGATTTTGCAATATAGATGGAAGGAGTCGATATCCCATCAGATCCACAGACAGTGAACTTAAGGCGTCTATTTGATGTCGAGCACCGCACTCTGATGTCGAGCACCACACTCTGATATCGAGCACCACACTCTGATATCGAGCACCGCACTCTGATGTCGAACACCGCACTCTGATGTTAAACACCGCACTCTGATGTCGAGCACCGCACTCTGATGTCGAACACCGCACTCTGATGTCGAGCACCGCACTCTGATGTCGAGCACCGCACTCTGATGTCGAACACCGCACTCTGATGTCGAGCACCGCACTCTGATGTCGAGCATCGCACTCTGATGTCGAGGACTGCACTCTGATGTCGAGCACCGCACTCTGATGTCGAACACCGCACTCTGATGTCGAGCACCGCACTCTGATGTCGAACACCGCACTCTGATGTCGAGCACCGCACTCTGATGTCGAGGACTGCACTCTGATGTCGAGGACTGCACTCTGATGTCGAGCACCGCACTCTGATGTCGAACACCGCACTCTGATGTCGAGCACCGCACTCTGATGTCGAGCATCGCACTCTGATGTCGAGGACTGCACTCTGATGTCGAGCACCGCACTTTGATGTCGAGCACCGCACTCTGATGTCGAGCACCGCACTCTGATGTCGAGCACCGCACTCTGATGTCGAACACCGCACTTTGATGTCGAGCACCGCACTCTGATGTCGAGGACTGCACTCTGATGTCGAGCACTGCACTCTGATATCGAGCACCGCACTCTGATGTCGAGGACTGCACTCTGATGTCGAGCACCGCACTCTGATCTCGAGGACTGCACTCTGATGTCGAGCACCGCACTCTGATGTCGAGGACTGCACTCTGATGTCGAACACCGCACTCTGATGTCGAGCACCGCACTCTGATGTCGAGGACTGCACTCTGATGTCGAGGACTGCACTCTGATGTCGAGGACTGCACTCTGATGTCGAGCACCGCACTCTGATGTCGAACACCGCACTCTGATGTCGAGCACCGCACTCTGATGAAGTTGAGAGGCGAATTGGCGTGGAACGATCCGCTCTATACAATATTTACACCGCACTCAAATATTTTTCTGGATTTATCATGAGCTTATTATTTTTAGACCAATCACCAAAATGAGACAGGGAATGTTCGATAATCTGTCACTTGAATCACCAATAGAAAGAGACAAATTAATATTGGTGTCATCAGTATCAACAATAATCAAAAATTGATTGGAATTTAATTGCATTTTCCAATCAATTGATTAAAATTATCATTCGTGATAAAAAACAATATCAATCAATTTTTCGAAAATCAATTTGAACTGTTTGTAGTGAACAATCAATTAACCAAATGAAAAAACAATATTATTGTATAATGATATTTTATTATGAATCCATAACATGATGAATACATAACAATGACAATTTTATTATGAATCTATAACGAGTCATTATTTTTACCTCTACACTCTAATAATATAGAGCACCTACTATAATAATCATAGAAAACATGGAAATATTCCATGAAGAAAAATCGTCAACGCTAACAGAGGTAGAGAAAAAGACGCTAAATTGATACAAGGCCTATAGTAAAAGTTAAGCATGATTTATGACATCACCATGAGCATGAGCATGAGCGCAAGATGCCAAGATATCAGAAAAGGCTTTGTATACATCGAGAGCAAAATTAGTCCTAGAATAGACCCTTGGGGAACGCCGCACGCAACTTAATCAAACTTGAAAGTTACATGACCAATTAACTGCTTGATGTGGATTTTACAGACACGATTTAAACCAATTTAAGACTGGTTCTGAAAATCTGAAGCTAAGATCGAGTCTTTCAGAAAATGTCTCGTGACCGATAGTATCAAAGGCTTATGTTGCAATGGACCGTAGGCACAGCTAGGAAACGTTACTTATGACGAGTTTTAAGTAAACAAATTAAGTCTTAAGGGTATAATTAAGGTCTGCATCGAAAACATTAATGCGTGTGAATTGAAATTTTCTCTTTCAGTCTTCCATTAGGGTTTTCCATGCTGCTAATCAGTGCGAAGCAACTTGAAGTGATTTACATTAGATGTCTGAAGCCATGCTCGATAATGGTGAATCGAAAATGAAAGGAACTCAATTGAAATGTTCCTGTAGAAGCAAAACTTATTGTATTTTACTAACTTTAATGAAATATCTGCTGTAGCAGTATCTATGTCAAAGCTATTGGTCATTGATAATGATAAAAACGTATTTCAAAACTTCAAATAAAACATTAATTTAGTTATTTACGATTTAATAAAGCAATGGAATTTCATAGTAAATGAATCCATGGCATTGATTCCGGCGTAAATTGATTGAATTATAGCGGCTTCCATTGTGTATGCAGTGATCATTCAAAATTCATTGAGCCTTATGAAGATGTGACAAATTGCAAATTTGCTAGCATTTTCCTTGAAATTCAATTGTTGAATATAGACATGAAGCTAAATTATTATTATGGATGACTTTTGGGCTGAATATGGTTGACTCAATTTTCTGACAGCCGAACACCTCTACTCTCAAGAAGAGAAATATGCAAGCTGATCATACAACGTTCATTTTTGGCCTATTACAAGCATTGAATCATTCTAATAGATGCTTCTCCAGCACATTCCAAAGGCAATGCATGAGGTGATGATGTTCTTCTCCGCAGCACTAAATCGCGTGAGATTATGCAACGATTACGTGTTGAGAGAGAGAAAGTACTTTTGTCTAACCTTTCTCAACAATATTATGTAAAATTAAGGAAATGATATTACTGCTTAAAAAGTAAGTAATGTGATATACCCTAATTATGAAATAGAGTTCATGATTAATCTGATTCACTGCAAATTCCAACTTCAGCTTCAATACATGCTAAGCTCATATTTTGACCAGAAAAGATATGCTGAATAGAATGACGCTTTTTCATTCCTTTGGCTGATTGGATTTGTCTTCAAATAAAATGCTGTTTATTCAATATGATTCAAATAGGACAACAGTTTTAGCACAAAGCTTTCAGCTTTTCCATAAAATATTCTCAAACTTCAAAGTAAGATTTTTACGAAGCGATGAATGCTTTCGAAAATCGAATAAATTTTTAAACCTTCTAAAATCTTTGAAGCTTGAAGAATGTGCAAAACATAGTTTCACCACATTCTTTGATTGCATAGTTATCTAAGGTAGAAGCCTTTGTAAAAGCATTATCATCTAAACCTGTGAAGGCAATCTGCCATGATATGAAAACTGTCGCGGGGCAATATCTTTTATCCTTGCCGTCCTGGTAGGGCATGGACTTCTATAATATAGCATCTGGACAGATATCTAAAATAGCACGTATACGAGATGAGGCTGATATTGTATTTCATATTGATGCATTTAAGCATGTATCGGTTGATTGATTTTCGTGATAATGTGTAACTATATCTGGAAGATCATGCCGATTTACATCAATTTTGAAGTATAATTCCTATAGTCTCTTTTTTCAGTCTGACTTTGACCATTGGTGAGACTCTGATCAGAATTTTCAGTCGCCTTTTGCACATTGGCAAATGAGTTATCTGAGGAAACTTATTCATGTATCAATCAATGTCATTCACATAGATCTGCTGGCTACTATTTTTTGAATTAAATAAAACATTGGAGTGCTGCTGTTTACAGAAATTATTTACGAACACGCAAGATTTTAGAAGAGAGTTAATCAATAATCAAAGTCAAATAATTAATCCTTTGGAAACAAACTGGCATTTCAGGTTTACACTTTTTTTACAAATATTAGGTCATATCTTCCCTTTTCCAAGTGAAGCAGCACATCACGTAACACAAAGTGCTACGTTGATTCGTGGATTGGTTATTGGTTTTGGTTTTACTTCCTGAAATGACTTTATTCATTCGGGAACTTTCGAAGAACCAACACCAAAGAAAACACTACATATGTTTGTTGCTTTGCCTTTAATGCCATAGTGGCGCATAGACGCTCAGAATATTGATGCAACATGCACCAGGATAGAATTGAGCTTTTTATTTTATAAATATTATTCAGAAATAGCCAAATCCATACAGGGTGCTCATTTCGACTGTGTGATAGAAGATAATGCAATTGCACTGTAAACTTGTATTATTTTTGCATCACTTAATGAAATTTCATGATCCATCCTATGAGATATGCATTGTCCATATAGGGTCTAAAATCACTGTGTAAAATAAGATAAAAAACTTCATGATCTTTATTGTGTTGAATTCTTCGATCGTTGCAAGGATGAGTTCAGGAGAATATACTCGTCTGTAACCTTGCAATCAGATTTCTGTCGCTCCGAAATTCAAAAAGTACGAGTATAGTCTTACTCGTATTCACACATTTTTTTAGTTCAATTTGAGGCGACGAACGAAGTCAGTTTTCATTTCACATTTGAGGGCTTTGCTTCCATATCGATTAAAATCTCTTCTTCTTCTTCCTGAGGAAGACAATTGTGAGAATGTATTAACTTTGCCACCAAAGAAGAGTAATTTTGGTTTGGTCGTCGGCGTAAATCACATTGTTCTTTATCGATAGATTCTGTGGCTTATTTTTCAAAGATAAGCAATGAAATGTAGGTGTAAAGTCTTTAAATTTACTGTCATTCTTATACCGGTACACAAACACAGGGCATGTGCTCAGCATTTTCCTTTCTCCACAAACATCGCTGATGATTTGAAAACACTAATTAACAACGCCCGCAGAGCAAGAATAACAAGAATACATGCACATAGCTTCTGTATGAATGACATCGATTCAAATAGTCAGCCTCATTTCGTATAGAAGGGTCAATGATATCTGTTCAGATTTCTGTCCAGATGCTATATTATAGAAGTCCATGGGTAGGGCAAGATAACTTTCCATAGAAATATTCGTATAATCACATGGGTAATTGGGCAGATGTCTACAAGATGATTTCATGCTTTGACTTAATTTTGGCGATTTTGCTCATTTTGTAGAGGCTCTCAGACATCAAATACTGAATCATGTGACTCACTTCAATTTTTATGTGGACGTTGATGATCTGAACTCCATCATGTTTCAAATTTCATGCAAGTTTCTGCAGGGAACGAGGCCGAAAATGAGACTTTCACAGAATCATGTGCACCCTATTCCTACTTCGAATCTGCGCGTCTACCAAGTTCTAGATGGTTTCTCCTTTTGTCAGACAGCATCAAAGAAAACAAGTAGATCCAATTCCACCAATAGGGAAAAATGAGAAATTATTGAAACGCCCTTTGATATTGAGTGACTTCAGGTATTCTTTCATGTGTGTGCTATTGTCATGGCTCTGATCGGCTAAAGTGGCTAATGTTCACCAAAATGTTGCATTTGACGACATCATGATTCCTGCTTTTGTGAATGTGCTTAGCTTCATAGACAAGGAGTCATAGCCATGACAGGAAAGTGACCCGAAGACATTCAATGTCAAAAATCATGGCACTAAAAGACTAAGTACTCCTCTCTTAAACAGACTTTTCTCTAGTTAACTCATTTTCCCGAAAACGTTCATCTGCGTCCCATTGGATTAACATGTTTTTTCTTTGATCCTGTCTGACAAGAAGAGGAACTCACTAGAACTCGGCAGACGTGCAGATTTGTAATAGGAATAGGGTGCACATCATTCTGTGAAAGTCTCATTTTCGGCTAACACGGCAAACAAGACAGTGTACAACAATAATATTATTAAACTCTTGCGCCCTTATTTTACCAAAAAATCTTGCGTCCTCTACCCGAGTAAAATTACCGTTGTCAGTTTAACAAATACTTACCAAGTACTTGGCATTAAAGTCCTAAACATTTAAGAAATATTTAAGAAATATTTATCAAACCTAGTACATTTCCTAAACTTTTACTAAATATTTAGCAAACTTTCCAAACTTCCACAAAATATTTGGTAAATTTTCCAAACTTTTACAAAACATTTAGCAAATTATTTCTAGCTTTTATGATATGTTTAGTAAATAATAAGCAAATTTTATCCTACTTCATAGGCGATTACGAAACATTTGCAAATTTGAATTCATGAAAAACATCTTCTTGTATGAAATGTTTAATATTTATCAAATAGAAAACCAAAACAATCATAATTCGGAAAAAAGATAGCTAGTAAAACGCTCTGCTCGAATTATTCATGCTCAAAATCGTTCAAAATCCGTATGGCATATAAAACTGCATGACTAGAATAAAATGACTGATCTTACTAAAATTATGCTTTGTACGATAACATTCATAGAGATTACAAAAACTGAGCCCTGCTCCCCAAAGTAAACAGCAGAAGGAATGAATATCCTTCAAAAATACAATTCTTCATACGTATTTGGAAAATGAACAGAGTTTTATATAGTAGCACACATCGAACGATCCGATACAAATAATTTTTATGAATATCGCTTTTATCAACATAAAGGAAATTTCTCTATCCGGATTTGATCATTCTTCATTTGAAAATCCTTCCAACCAGAAAGCATGCCCACAGCCCGAATACGCATTTCACTTCATCTGAAACACTGTCATTTCGAGTCAAACACCGTCGCGCCGTTATCAGTTACATTTTTAAGAATAGAGGTGATATCACGAAAAATTTACAGTTCAACGGAGAAACAGTCACTACCAAATGAAGTTTGAAGCGATGATACGAGGTCACTGAAAAGAACATCTTCGCGGTTGGACCACAACACGGTTGTCCGAATCTGATGATCGCTGGGACGTTGCGAGTATGAGAGATTTATGGATAAAGAATAATTCCAGTAGTTTTCGGGGTTAATTAGCTCACAAGACAAGACGGAAAAGCAGCCGAATGTAGGTCAGGTATTGAGTCATCGATGGACAGATACACAGCCTCAGCAATCAGCACCTGCAAAAAAGAAGACAAATCTTGTGCTGATGTGCAGAGCAGAATTATCAAACTTAACGGATCTTAATTAACATTCTATGGGTAGGCCTACTCAAAGTTCAGAAGATAAATCATTTATCGTAATTTTAGGTGTTACAGTAAAGACTATTAAGAAAACTGCTTTTGGATTATTTCATCTCTGACAATGTGGGAAGCGATATTCTTAGGAATTTTGATAGCAAATGAAGATATTCAAGAGTGGTTGAATTGTGATCATTAACAATTTATCAATTATTTTTTTAATCAATACTCTTAGTATTCATCAATAATTTTATTTTGATATTCAAGTACCGGTAACTGTTTTTACAAAAAATGCAATCTGCAAATTAAAACAGAGCCTTACCGAGATGTAGCCTATTACCGACTGCTTGTCAACCGTTCATGCGATGAAGATATTCAGGAATGCTTGAATTTTTATTATAGTATTTAATACCGCACATGTAATTTTATTTTGATATTTTATTTTATTTTAAACAGTTTGTTTAAAATCACAATCTGCAGACACATACACACGTAATGTCATCTTGCCTACCGCTTATATGACAGCATCTCTGCAGGTAATTCATGGTGGGCCTACAACTAACATGTGACCATAATAGCTAGGCCTACGATGATATTGAAAAGTGCGAAGCATGATTTGTAATAAGTAAACACAAGTTGAATAAAAGAGTAGCAATGAGTTTGTACTTTGATTGTTTTATATTTATCGGAAAGCATGAAAAATTATTGATTTTGCAAAAATAAACCTATTGTTGGACTGCAACGCATGACTGATCTTTATTACAGTGTGCATGTAGCCTACAACGTGCAGTCCGTCGTGTAGCATCTATGCCTTTTGTGTGCTTGATCATTTTTCTTAAACTACTCGAAATGTCAAATTGATACTATTTTCTAAAATGTGGCAATTCTGAAAAAATTAATTGAATATCATAGGCGGTAGCTACAGGTTTTCAATTCAACATATATAAAATGGAAATAGTGACCTATTTAAACAAGCTTCCTTGATGGATCCATCTTTTAGAAAATAGATGAAATTGCATAATTTAAGCAGATATCGAATAGCGCAATAGTTTGTCCGCATTGATAAAAACATTCTCCATCTAAAATTTTTGCAGTCCTGAAATAGAACTTTATGACTTATAGCATGTTTGACTGTTTCAAAAATTTTTTCAATTATTTGTCATCCAAATATTGATGCTATTGCACAAGTATACTACATATCTAAATATTGAAGTGCTAAATTAAAATGGTTTTAATGCGCTAATTAAGTTCTTTCGTGCTCATAGTTTCTAAGGTTTTTAGCATGCAACTATTTTGTCTCAACATAACCAGATGTTTGTGCTATTTTCAATGTAAGCAATCAGAAATTACGAATTTGAAAACAATATATTACCATTTCAACATATTCCAATTTGATTATGATTCTTTTGACGACACAATCAACTTTTGATCGATTTTTCAACGAGAAACGTCGTCGTGAAAACTGATATACATGCACATTCTCATATTAAATTCAAAGTGAATAAGCCTTGGGGATGTGACATCATTTGTGTGATGGAAAACCCAAGTAAAACGATGTGTTTCTTGATAGCTATAATATTTATATATAAATATTAATTATAGCTATCAAGAAACACATCGCTTTAGTTGGGTTTTCGATTACACAAATGAATTCAAAGTATTGGTAGGACTCCTAAAATGTGATAAGTCTGCTATGAGGAACTAAGAGGAATTGAGATATTTTGTTATCAGTAAATTAAGTATGACGCTGTTGCTCTTTAGTATTTGTAAAATTAAGAGCAGATATAGCAGTAGTCAATAATAGAAATGTCTCTACGTGTTCATGGTCAATAAACCCAAATCCATGACCAAATCTCTCCTTTGATTTTGTTTTCGGGATTTCCAAATACATGTACCTAGACTTGCAGTTAAATGCTGAAACTTAGTTGACAAAATAAATTCACAAACATTTAGAAGCTTACCATTTTTCTGTAGTTTGATCCAAGAGGTGCATTTTTAATTCTGATGCAAAAATCAAAGGAACTTGATGGCTTCATTGACTGGAAGAACTCACTGACTACATGCGAGTGTTCATTTTCAAGTTGTGCTCCATTTTGTGCATGATAGCTAAGCAAGATGATGAAAAAACGTAGACGATCACAAACCGAAGATGAATAAATAAAGGTGTGTAAGTAGAAATATCCTCTTGATGCGCTGACTTTTGTAATATTAAGCAATTAACGTAAACACGCGTTCGATAGAAGAGTGCACAAGCTACTGCGCCTCCTCGCGCAGCTTTCTGTTCCACGTGATGGGCGGATAATAATTATTAAGCAGGGACGCTGAGTCACAGCGCAGCTAGAGAATATTATCGACCGCTCATGGCTCCCGAATGCGGCCACGACCAGGCTGCCAACAATGTGAATGAACTTCCTCAGCTGCGTGCGCGTGGCGAATTTCCTTAATATAGTGACGGAAAGTTATAGAAGCGAGATATGATTACGCAGACTGAGCGAGATGCTTCTTTGGTTCACTTGCATACTGATTTAATATCATAAGTTTTGCAAATTACTAGCTAAGTAATTTAGCGAACACACGAGCAAACTGATCAAAGTCGACTTGCTGATGGGCACGGTATGGAACTTAGAAACTTCAATAAATGCTTTAATTTGAGAAGCAAAATGTGTGCCGATAGAACTGCTTAGGCTCCCTTAATAATGAAAATATATGACTGATGTTGTTGCTATTCTAGCTACAGTGTACATGTAGTGAATGTGAAAGATGATGAAAAATGAGTAGAAGAAGAAGAAAAGGGGAACGAGTGAGTGAGTGAGGAAGAGAGAGAGAGAGAGAGAGAGAGAGAGAGAGAGAGAGAGAGAGAGAGAGAGAGAGAGAGAGAGAGAGAGAGAGAGAGAGAGAGAGAGAGAGAGAGAGAGAGAGAAGCGTTGTTGAACTACTATACACACGTCGCGGAGATCGGTGCCAACGAATACCTGCATTACCATTAATTGCTACCATCTATTTTACAGATACCATCATGAGTGCGGCACCAACAACCCCGATAACTGATCAACCAACATCTCCTGCATCCCAATTTGCAAAGCTTGAAATTTTGTGTGAGAAATGCGAGAAAGTAGTCCCAACAGACAGCTCTCTTGAATGCAAAAAGTGCAACACACTTTGGCACTTTAGTTGCACTGACCTCCCACCGTTTGAAGTTGTGAAGTATTACAAAGAGAACCTATATCATAGAAAATTTGCATGCTCAAAATGCATTGAGAAGATACATCCTCAAGAATTTGCCATGGTAAAGGATCAAATGAATAGCTATGATGGCAATTCTACTCTTCTCAGCGAGTACAAGAAACGCTTGCAGGTGAAGCAAAACGAAATGATTGAGCTGGTTCAAAACCTCGACAGAGCCCTGGAGGAGAAAAACAAATTGGAAGAAGAAGTATTGCAATTGAGCAGAAAAAATGAAACTATGATCCTCTCATTAAATATGTACGAGACACAGCTAGCCGAATTTGAAGAAAAGGAGAGATCGAGAAAAGATCAAGGCTTAGAGCAACAGAATACGGATAGCAGCAACAAAGAAGTACTCACATTACTACGAAAGCAAAAAGAAGATACAAGAAGTGAACTGACGGTAATAAAACATCTGATCGACGATATAAGAATAACGGTGGATAGCAAACCCTACAATCAGATTCCACAGCCGATCCAGCATCCTCCTCACCAACATTACAGGCAAGCAATCCCCCGCAATCATTACAGACAACAGAGAAGACCACCACCAAAGTGCTATTCCTGCGGACGAATCGGGCACATCGCTCGAAACTGTTATAGCTCCAGACAATCCGGAAGATGGACCAGGAATAACAGGGGCAATTTCCGCGGACCTCAACATCCAACCTATCCGCAGCATCCGACATATTACCAATACTCGCAGCAGCATCAGCATCCACAGCCATATCAACAACCTTTTCAACAACATCATTTCCCAATTGTGAACAATCATCCTGCAGCTCAGCCAGGTAACCTCTATCCGAACTATAACATGCATTCGTCAATGCAACCTTTTGTTTAACATAGACGAACGAGGAGAGGAGGCGCCTAAGATAGGAGAAAATTGTGGTAAGAGCAACAAGACATTAAAAATTTATTATACTAACATCAACGGATTAAATGTTAATAAGCTTCATGACTCTGATATGATCAAAGATATACAAGACACTGATATCGTCTGTTTTACTGAAACTCACTTAAATGAAAATGCATCTCTAAATTTAGCGATAAATAATTTTGATGTTATAGAAACGTTCTGTAAAAATAAGAATAATTTTGGAAGACAAATTAAAGGAGTGAGCTTGTATTATAGAAATGAGCAAAACAGACTAAATATAGAAAAATTGGCTGCTGAAAATGGAGACCTGATAATTATAAAGATGTTAAATAGTGAATGGAAAGAATTGAAAGAAATATTTCTTATCCTTTGCTACCGAGAAAGCAGAGAGTCAAAATACGCTGACAAAAATTTCTTAAATAAAATAAAGGAATATATAAAGACATTCCAGATGAAGAACGTCATCATGTTGGGAGATCTCAATAGCAGAATCGGTAAATTAAATGACAACGAACATATGAATCTCCCCACCAGAAAATCTGAAGATTTAATAATAAATAAACAAGGCAGAGAAATGATAGAGTTTTGCAATGAAAATTGTCTTGTTATAGCAAACGGTAGATATGATACCGGAAAACATACTTTCTGTAGAATTCAAAAGGAGAAGAACTATAAGTCCGTCATCGACTATTTGATCATATCAGAATCCATGATAGAAAAATTAAAGGCCTTTGAAATTTTAGAACCTAAACTATTTACGGATCACAGACCTTTGCAGATAAAATTTGATATAGAAACAAAAACATCGATGAGGACTAATTCAGTCAGACATAGGTATAATATCAATCAAGCAATTAAACCATTTAAAATGATCACAAATCATGATTCAAATAAATTTAATGAAGCTCTAATAGCAAAAAGTGCAACACTAATCAAAAAGATAAATGAAGAAAAACCAAATTCAATAGAAATATATAATTATCTGATTAGCGCATGTAAAGAAATATGTATCAAAGCAGAACCGAATAGACAAATAACATATTCTAAAGATACAAGAAATCTTCGTAAAACTTACAATGCTGCTATCGAAACTTATAAACAAAATTCAACAGAGGAAAATCTACATGCTCTGCTACGAAAAAAGAAACAGTACAACAAAAACTTAAAATCAGAGAAACGAAATTTGCAAAAGTTGAAATTATCTGAACTTCAAAATGCGAAAACAAACAATGACTCGAAAAAATATTGGGAACTGTTGAATAAAAGTAGACCTAAGAAAAGTAAAAAAGTCAAAAGTAAATTAACCGCAGAAAATTTTAGAGACTATCTTGAAGATAGAAATCAACAATTTATGCAATCAAAAGTCAATCAAAATGAAATTAATCCTCATCTATGCACAAAAATCGAAGATTGCTCTCTAAATAAAAAAATCACTTTAATGGAAATTGAAAGAGCAGTTAAATTAACAAAAAATTCTAAATCCAGTGGCCCAGACAAAATAATATATGAAATGTTTAAGAACAATCCAAATCAAATAAAGGTGCTTGAAGTACTTTTCAACAACATCTTGCATGATAAAACCACTCCATGGGAATTAAGCTGGACAACTCCCATCTTTAAGAAAGGAGACAAAAATGATGTGAACTCATATCGATGCTTAAATTTATCATCATGTATTGAGAAAATTCTAACGAAGATACTGAACGATAGACTACATACTTGGATAGATAAATACAGATTACTTCATGAATCTCAAACTGGGTTCCGAAGAGAACACTCAACCATAGATAATATCTGGATGATCCGAGAAATTATTCAAATTCATAAAAATGACAGACAGCCCCTTTACATATGTTTCATTGATCTTTCAAAGGCTTTTGATTCAATTCCTAAATTTCATTTAATCAACAAATTAAGAGCTATTATACCGAAAGGCGACTATTTGTCCTTAATGGAAAATATAATAAATAATAAAAAATACAAAATATTATTTGATGGAAAAGAAAGTGGAGAATTTAGATTAAATAATGGAATTCCACAGGGAGACAGTTTATCACCAATATTATTTTGTCTTTATATTAATGATTTGCTCTGTAAATTTGACGCAAATATGAAAAACATTGATCCAGTTGAAATAATTGATATTAAATTAGCATCACTAGTATATGCTGATGATCTGGTATTATTGAGCAAATCCCAACATGGATTGATCAGACAGCTGGAATACATGAGAAAATTTTGTAATGAAAACGGTCTAACAATAAACTATGAAAAAACTAAAATTATGATATACAATGAAACAAACATTTTTAGGGAGTTATTACTGAAGGATAATGATGCTATAACACCGATTCAAGTAGTAGAAGAATATAAATACTTAGGTGTTTGGATCGCAAAAAGCGACAGAAAGCAAATTGAAGAAGTCACTAAGAAAGGAAAACTATCATCATACATAACTGCCAAAACTCTGAAAGAATTTGTAACTGTTGACGCAAAGATATTAAATGAAACATTTGAAATGTTGACAGTATCGAAAATGAAATATGGTGGTGAATTATATTTTGATAAAAATTTGAATGATCCGAATAAAATTATTATGCAATTCTATAAAAAATTTCACCATTTAAGAATCACGACACCAAACTATTGCATAATCGGTGAATTCGGCATAAAACCCTTGGAATTCCATTACTATAAATCAGCTTTTAATTATTACATGAAGTTAAAGGAAGATGAAAATAATCATAGGCTGATTACACGAATTTTTAAGGCTATAAATGCCAACTTAAATTTGAAATTATTCCGCAATACATGGTGTGACAGGATAGTTAAACTGATGGAAAAGACTCAATTACAACAGCTACAAAACTTTGATTATAATGATAAAAAGCCAAAAACTGTTATCAACACCGTTTTATTTGAATATTTCAGGAAAGACTGGATTAACAGCGCAAGAAATAGCAGCAAAGGAATAAGATATTTAGAACTATGTAGATTTCAATGTGAGACGAAGCAATATTTGCATCTAGTTAGCAATAAAATCAAGATTGAAAATATCCTGAAACTTCGAACTGGTAATCACACTCTTGCAGCAGAAACTGGCACATATCAAAACCGAACTACTCATAACGATTTCATTTGCAAATTCTGTGATAAGAATGAAATAGAAGACATTTTTCATTTCATATCAATTTGTCCACGATATATGACTGAACGACTTGCATTGATTCCATTCCTAAGTAATTGTGATCGGTCGGATTTCTATGAAAATATGAATACGCTAAAGGCAAGACAGGCATGTGCCATCGATGAATTCATTGCCAAAGCAATGCACATAAGGAACAATCGATAATGATAACATCTACTATATCAATCTGTCCAGTTTTCAGTTTTATTATCATGACTGCTCCATTGAGTTGATCAACTGCTTATGATACGATTTCTATGAAGCCCTGAAAAGTTGACAGATGTGTGATGATGATAATTACATAAACTTATGAAATCACATGTATTTGAGAAACAATAGATTCCGTTAACATTTGGATTTCCATCTGTCTTACAAATTCATCAATGCACGCAACCTGTCATATTGATCAACTACATTCGATTTCTATGCAACTTTGAACACAAAAAAGGTTGGACAGACGCATGCCATTAATGAATTCATCGATAACGCACCATACATATATAAGAAACAATGGGCAGTTACTTTGACATGCCAACCTGCTTGTTTAATAAATGTATTATCACGCCCATTCCATTACGATTTTTAGCAAGTACTGACTTCAATATCTATGAAACAATAAAATGAATAATTAATGATCGATCCACATAACCTTGGACATAAGAAACAGTGCCGAGTGATTAATGTTTACTGATACTGATAGACGATGCAACAATTGTCTCACTCTGCAAGCATTCCTACATATCGGAGGTCGGAAACTTCAACCGCTCGTGCTCCATATTTTACTAACCAAACTTTTGTCATATCATTCCAGGTATGTAAAATTATTCATCTGAATTTCTGTTCTTGAACGTGATCTGTCCCATGGGTTTCTCTTGCTTCACCAGAGGAATGCTATATTACATTCTTGACTCTTGGAACACATCACGTTCTACTACTTGTACTTACAAAATTTTTGATTTTAATAAACCGAACCTCCGATTTAATAATAGGGTTAATAATCTGCTGTGATGAAGTGTGATTGGTAAATAAGACATTAATAACATTTACTAATTCTTAAATTAACATGTATTTATCATTACAATTGCTATGCATATCATCCTTTTGAGATATAATTCCCTCCTCTCCTCATTCGTTTATGACAATCCTTCCTGATCATTTACTCATGCATACTATAATGATTGATTATGTTCAACATGCGATGAGAGAAATTCATGCCTTTGTAAATGTATCATAACCATTCTCGCTGTCGTAATTTTGTTGTCATCATTTCATGCTCATGCCTCAATGTCATCGTACTCATATTTTTGTAAATAATATCATTAATAATATCATAATGTGAATTTCTAATTGTGCATCAGAAACTTTTCAGACTCATTCTAACGCAACATCCGTTGAAGTGCTTCATATATATCATTCCTCATCGTGAATCAGACATCATTTCTGGTTGTGGTTGCCGCATTCGTTCATTCATCCACTTAATTTTTTTGTAAATCTCATCTCTTTTTATGTTACAGTAATTATCATCACCACATAACTTTCTCTGTTTGTACCAAAATTTGGTCAATAAACTTTCTGAGTTCTGAGAGAGAGAGAGAGAGAGAGAGAGAGAGAGAGAGAGAGAGAGAGAGAGAGAGAGAGAGAGAGAGAGAGAGAGAGAGAGAGAGAGAGAGAGAGAGAGAGAGAGAGAGAGAGAGAGAAACCCAAGTAGCACAGCCCCGTCGGCCCCAACATGGGAAGATACCGTTTTGCCCAATGGCCCCGTGGGCTACCCGAATGGTAGCAGGTGCCGGCCACCATCAGGAAATGGCCGTTTTAGTCTAGTTAATCCCACGTAAGCCCACATGCACCGGTGTGTAAACGACGTTGGCCCAGCAAAAAATAGCCCAATGTTGCCACAAAATACCCGTCGTCAGCGCGCATGCATTTACCGTGCACGCAGCGGCTCCACACCGAGCCGACGCCGAAATGAGGTGCTACCCATGAAGTGCCGACGCGGGTGCGTCAATCTTGCGATTTGCTTTTCTGCAATACCGCATTTTTTCCATTCCCGATTATCTATCTGGGCCACAGCAACAATGCCGTGACACTAGTTATGGCGATACATCCCCGTATCTCTGGCTCAAAATATGGTGGGGGATGTGTACATCAATAGCGTAGCTATTATATGTATCGCCATAACTAGTGTTACGGCATTGTTGCTGTGGCCAAGATGGATAATCGGGAACGGAACTAATGCGGTACTGCAGAAAAGAAAATCGCAAGATTGACGCACCTGTGTCGCACTTCATGGGATAATCAAGCTGACTGCAATTCAAAACTCCCTTCCTGATTTAATTGGTTAAACTTACGTAGCGGATAGCTGTGCTGTTTGTGAGATAAAATACAATTCTGAAGTTCAAATGTGTATGTTCTCATCATAAAAAGGGGATTGAAACAATCGCATAGTCACACAAGTATTAAAATCTGATACAGAATTACATGATATGAGACTTGTCAAAATGAACACGCTGAATTTTATTTAGACATCAAACACAGAGATTCTAGAATAAATTATTTATGTGTATATACAGTCCTTATTAGAAATATCTGATGACCTAGTTTCCTAACAACCAACATAATCACTTTAAAATGAAAGAAATAGCTAAATAGCTATGAGCATGACTGCAGTTGGCCATCCTTTCTTGCATTAGCATAAATAAATTGACACTGCCATCAGTGCTGCATCGGAGAAACTCGGAGGCTTTTGCAGAAAAGGATCAATTAGCTCTTCAAAGGCAATCCTCCATCTGAAAAATCCAACCTCTAGCAGGCAGAAAATTTCAAAATGCTACTAAGAACTAACTAACTATACCCAAAAACAGCGATTCATTTCTATAGGATATGACGGACAACTAGTAAGTATCTTGCTCAGCTACAGTTATTATTTTTATTTGTTATAAAGTAGTTAGGAGAGAGCTATTCAATATTTCCATTAAGTACTGCATCTAACTATATCGTATGATTTCTAACAGAAAAGGATTGATTAGACTTGAATAAAAAACCTTTTACAATAGCACAAATGTTGTGAAGAGTGTTCAATCTCCTCTCGACGTGGCGTCATCTACTAAAAGCCATCTATATAATAAATTTCATTTTAGCAAGTCTTAGAATTACTGTCCGGTAAAGAATACTGAAGCGTGGTAGGGAGTAAAAAATTACGGATGAACCGTTGAATTTTGAATGAGCTAGAGACTTGATATGAAATTGAAATTAAGTTCGAGCATATTATCAATGCCATTTAAGCAATGTCTTAGCAACAGTTTTAAGTAACACATTTCCCACTTATTACAAGACAAAATGAAATTGATGTGACTTTTTTACAGAGGCTGCAGTTTAAGATTGCAAAATAATAACAGCTACGCGGTAATGATAGTAAATTCACGACTATGTCTCAACTGCAATTACAGGAAAGATAATTAATCTGGATACGAATCATGATTATCAAGCAACCTGGAAAAATCTGAAAGGCAGATAATAATTATAATATTAGCAATTCTTGGCAATTTTTATTGATCTGGTAAAGAAAGATTCTGATATCATTTTCCTTTATAGTTGAAATCAATGAAATATTATTATTCTTCAGTCTTTCTACGCACAAAATCAATAAATTATGACAAAATGTATTTCGTCGATCTGGTCTCATCAATTGAGATAGAAAGAAGTCCTAAGTAAAAATTTTGGAAGTCAAATGCTAAATCATTTGAAATCTCTGTACAAAATTACAAACCATCAATGTCAATGTCGACATCTACCAAATATACACATATACTAAAGTTCATTGATTCTTGTTGTACTGACAGAACTACGACAATCAATGAGCTGTGGTATATGTGTATATTTGTTAGATATCGATATTGACAGTTTGTAATTTTGTAGAGATTTCGAATGATTTGGCATTTGACTTCCTGAATTTTTTCATATGATTTCTTTCGATTTCAATTGACAAAGTCAGATCGGCGAAATATAACTTGACATAATTTATTAATTTTTGTGCCAAAAAAGACTTAAAAATTCATTAATTTCAACTAAAAAGAAAATGATTAATGAAGATGAATTTCTTCATTTTCTGAGTCATGGGTACAGAGGTGATAATACCCGGAATACAATCTAAACAGGAAGCATAAAGAACTAATCTCCGATGAAATTTGTCATGAAGCTTCATAGCCTCAATGAATATTTTCATAAAAATAAGTTGAATAAAACTTGGAATTCAACGGTTCATCAGGCGATGTGATCAATGAAACTATAAAAAAAGCTACTGGCGCGCGTAGCGCATCTATGAAAGTGAAAGTCAGAGAAGACCACTCAATAGTCCGAGTCCACTTAGTCCGAGTCAGATAAATCACTGTGACTTAACTGCGCTTGGGCCTCCGCCTCCTTCATCTAAACTCTCGTTGTCGCCGCCCACCTTTGCGGTCCCTTGTACCACGCATATATCTGCTGGAGATCTCCTCAAAATTCTTGGAAGTTATCGTTGGAAACTGCTGTTTCTTCACAGAATCTGTAACGGAAATGGCACCATTTTACACCCACATAGCTGCTATGTCACTGAAATGGTGTCGTTTTTATATTTCAAGATAAAAGTTTACAACATCCGGTGGATATGACGATCCCAGTTGATTAAAATTCATCGGAGATAATGTATTCGCAGATATGTTTCAGTAGACAAGATGCCATCATCAGTGACCGTGACAACGATCAATAACAATGATGCAATATATGCAGGACTTAAAGGAAAGAAAAATCAATGCAAGGAAGATGGTTGTGATTTGTTACAATTAGTCATAAAGTAATGCGAATGAAGAAATGACTTCATGTAGAATGGTTGAACAATTTTTGTGTATGGACTGCGCTAACTGACCCCCGTTCAGCGTGGACAAGGACGAAAAACGGGGAAGTCAGTAAGGAGAGCGTACATTGAGCACCTTGAAACTTTTGTATTGTGCGCTATATGAATACCGTATTTTCATAAACAAAATTTTCAATAAATGAGTACTTTAAAATTGCCTTTGTCGGGATATCAATATGAAACGATTTTAGAAGGGAGTCAACCTTTCACGTATTTGTTTATCCAAGCAGATAATAATAGACCTGCTTCACTATGAAAACTACCCGCAAAAAGAAGAAATGAGCATGGGAACCTCCATTGAACCTCCTGTAGTTGAATTCTCATTAGACATTATAGGAAGCAATGTCGGTTTTTACATGAAGTACATTGATGACATTTTAACTGTCTTTTCGGTCTGCAACCGAAACCCACACTTTTTTAAAACGGTTTATTGCTGTTGATTCATCACTTCATCTTACTATAAAAAAGAACCGATAAATAGCTCAATTAATTTTCTAGATATGATAATTTTCATAAAAATGGCAAATTTGAAACCAATGTTATAGAAGAAACAAATACATTATTGTATACTCACAACCACTCCTACAGTCCCTATTGTTATTAGAACAACGCGATTAAAGCATTGTACAATATATCTCAAAAACTGCCTCTCAATGGTCATACGCGGCAAACTTGCATTTTTTACGCAGGCCGAGTAAATTTATGCAGGTAAACTATTGCGCATATGTAAAGAATGAAAGCACTGTATACATAGATAGAATTTCAATGTGATTACAACTTCCACGTTTAGTTGTTGGAGTGACCCCATGAGCCTGATAGCTTTCGGATGGTCATCGACCACCATAATCATGCCTCGTGGAAAAGCGCCCGTCTTAATACAAATTGCTTTTTTGCTATTAGGTCTACAATCATGATAATGGAGTCCCTACAACAATTGAATATTGAAAGACCCTCATTTTCAAAGAAATTCCACGTTTAGACTAGACGAATTTATGTATCTTAAGATGTGAGAGATTGCATCCATTACTGGACCAGCTGGCATCATTACTGGGACAAAAGAAACATACTTGCGGGACAGCACCTCGAAAGGGAGGCTCAATTCCGGTGCAACAAAACCTTTTTGTGACAGGGATTTCTTGCAAATATGCTTTGACGGCTTCAATGAATTTGGCTGAAAAATTACTTCAATTCATTTTATATTAATTTCTTTTGACCGAGTGAAACTGCTTTTGAGAAGCTGATAAATTTCGTAGAACAGTACAATAATCATGCCTTGTTTACTATTTATACATATACAATCATTTCTACTCTGGCTACAAACTTATTGAAAATACATGTATTATGCAAGTAACTGAGAAGCATTATTTGCACAATTAAAATTGCTAAATACTAATCAAATAAATGACGGTAATTTTCCAATAATGCTTCCACAGTCTTTTTCAATTATCAAACAATAATGAAATATTAAAAATACACAAAACCGAATACAATAACGAAAACTGAATGAACTAGATAAACGAAAATTAAAATTCTGGGATGGAATATCACAAAACATTATAACTGAAGACTTCAGAAATCAAATAACCACTAGTAATGTGCATCTAATCATGTTAACATGCAACAAAGCAGACATTAATTCAGGGATTGTTTTTTAGTCTTGACATCTTAACTTACCGAAAACTAGCTGTAAGAATGGGCCTTTCAACCCAAACTTAAATCCTTTGGATCCGATCCTCCCATCTAAGTTGCACTGCAACTGTACGTTGTGCGATAACAGCGTGTCGACTATTCTTTTCACCAATTCAGATTCATTCCTTCCACCGATAACGGAGAGACGACGGACCTAGAATAAATTAGGCTTAATTAGATAGTTTCAGTGACCGAATATTTCCTTGCTACCGTTAATTAAAATATTTACGTGTCTATTAAGTTCCCGCACTGGTCATATTTTATGGAAACGGCAAAGCTCTTCAATCTAATAAGCATTATAGTTAAGAATCTTTATCATTGTGCAATTTTAGAGCCTAAAACCAATGTTCTAGCAGATGTCATTGACACTGATTAGCACGAGCTTTGTAAAGCAAATTGAAAAATGATTCTTATAGAAGAGCCCTGGGCAGTTGAAATGAAATAGAACACGGGTAGTCTACTTTTGCTACATCTCCCAAGATGCCTAGGATCGCCCAGACCGCGATTTCGATTCAACGACATAGTATATAGTAGTTGCTTTATAATTCCATGCATTTTTAATGAATGGTCGAAGAAAATTTCTATGTCTTATAGGCCGGCCCCTCCGCATTTACAGTTCTACTAATGAGAGATTTCATTGCAGAAATTCCATATCTGCGAGGTCAATACAGGGAAAGTTGAATGTAAGATAACCAGAATAAGTAGGCCTACTTTTGATTTTCCAGCTGGCAAGTATGCAATTAGGCATATCTGTAGGAAGATTTTAAAATCAAGCAAGTCATAACTGTGTATATCGTACATTTAATAGTAAATTTCACAAGAGTAAAAGAATTAATGAATGAGTAGATTGATTAAAATCAATATGCGTCTGGAAGCCGACAGCAATATAATCTAAATAAAGAATGGAAATGCTTTTTATTTTGATGAATCTGGGCACTCTTGATTTACCGCAATAATAGACACCATTACAAGTTACCAGCTTCAAATTCTCGAACTGCTCGAAGTCGATTTCATCAAATTCAAGCTATTATTTCATATCGACCAGATTTCATTTCAATTATCATATACCAGTGCAACGAAATCTAGTACTACTTACTTATTTCATGCTCACCTCTCTTAAGGCCCGACAGGGTTTCAAGTCGAAATGAGAGATTCAATAGTAATTCCATTTTCGGTAACAGTCAACAAAATTTTTGAACACTTGGCCAAATCAGTGATGAGTTGATGTTATGACCAACCGCGATGATTTATCCACTGTCGTCCACGGAGTTTGAGAATTTGGAGAACCTGAAATAATTTTGTTTTGAGCCGAGATTTACTGTGTTTAATGTCGGCAATATGGATCAATCCTTAAAAATATGCACAAGTAACTGCGATGAAGTAATAGTGCATGTTCATCACACAGTGGCAGAACATTGTGTCAGAAAAAAATGTATACGTAAATGGGATGTGCAAAACGAAAAAGGAAAATATGCACAATGTAAATAGAATGATTAAATATTGAGTTCCAAATTCAGTTGAAAAATAGAATAGACCTGAATAGCTGGCATTTCATCCAATATCAGGAATCATTAGAATCCCTAGTTCACATATGTCAACATCGACACAACTCCCTATTTAAAGTCGCAGTCATACCCGGGTAAATTCGAGATTTGCAATTAAAAAGTTAGTTAAATTTCGACAAAATAACTATAACTTCGACTAAACTATAATTTCGAGAATCAAGGTAGAGCTATCCATAAAATGGCGTAACTTTTATACTAATATAGAATTTCGTCATTCGACCTAATAATAGTGATAGGAGACATAACTTTTGTTGAGTATACCTAGCATTTCAGCGAATTTTCTCAGCACAGTGGATGGCGATTAGACCTACTTTTAATGATAAATCAAGAATATCAACTTTAAATTTCAACAACAATTTCCCTAACTCCTAAACTAAAGAATGGGGGCATATTGATACCTTTTAGAAGAGAGATATTCGGCCACTTAATATTTTACTAGAAAAGCGGATTCTACACTTTGAGAGCTACTTAGCGAGAATATGATTGACCGGTGGGCGGCATTTCGGTTCTCTTTCACTCTGCGTTTTAAGGAACCCTCTTCTTTTCCTATCACCAATCCAGAAAAGATTGGTGTCAGCCGATCTCACTCTCTTCCACCACTGTGACAAAATATGATGGGGAAAGCATCATATCGCAACAATTTCTTTCTTCACTACTTCTACGCGTAGAAGTGCACCCCAATGCCGATAAGACGAAATCTCTAGACCTAGCCTATAGAAGGTAGCCTAAAAGTTGGCGCTGAAATTTGAGACTTTGCGCCCCTCAACCAGTCTTAATTGAGTTTCTAAAACATTACAATTAAAGGATTAAGTTACATCCAAAGGTTGTAAGTCATTGATCGTCTTGTGAAGTTCGCATATTGACATCAGTGTGCAACATAAAGTAAATGTATGATAACATTTAAACATATATACATGCCATTTGAATATGATGAAGTGAACAAAGGTAAATATCATTCAGACTGCTTTAATAATTACTTCAAAGAATCTAATAGGCATATCAGATCCCGCGGAAATTAAATATCTTAACTAAAAAACACGGCGATAAGAATGTTATGTTTCACAACATTGCCTGCAGGAAGTCCGAAGTAAATTCTTACTAGATAAGGCATAACTGCGGCAAAATATGATGCGGAAAGCATGTGAATTTTTAAAATACTGCTATCTAAACATCCGTGACAGAACGAATAATAACAAATCTAGCAGAAGACATAACTTTTTTTCGGTAAATGTTATTAGCACTGTATCTTTTTGTACATTCAACAAATCTTAACATCATGATGAAGCTGAATGATAGCTCACACTGTTTGACAGTTCTCATGGAAAAATTCGGTCCTCTTCATGCTAAAATCCTGCATCAAAGAAAACTCTCAATTATCTTTCGGAAAGCCTACTGGCCACAACTGACCACTTAAGAAATTAAATTCAACACGAAAACTGCATATGAAAATGGTTCAACTTTTTTATGAAATTATTTATTAAACGGCTTGTGTGATCTGCACAGCAGTTAAACATAAACACGAAATTTAAACATGACGGAAGTGAACAAAAGTAAACATCATTCATGTTGCTTTAATATATAGGCCTACTTCAAAGAATCTGAATCATACATCAGACAACGCGGAAATTATATTGCAAGCCTAAAAAGAACAACGCGAGGAATAGGTTAGAATCACAGAATCTAATTCTGTGGTTAGAATATTATTCCACGAGAAGGAGAGAAATGACCACAGCGTACGACAACCACAGAACTAGATTAGGGAAAGACTTCCCGCTTTCATTCATTCACCGTTACTTGCACTGAAGCCGCGATTTCTTGTTTACATCGACGGCCGCTGAAAATACTTGGGCAAGAAATTGGAGTTAGCCAGCAGCAAAGCATGAAAGACCAGTAAATTACAATGTTTTGCTTGAATTACATCATGCAATATTGTGTTCACTTGCTAAATTAACACATGTGCGGTACCTTAGGCATGCCACAGGTTGAATCGATATTTGAAGAGATCAAAATTTGACGGCCACATTTTTCTTTTATCATTGAAGTACTAAATTCTTGATTGACATGTTTTGACAACTTGTAGGAGTCTTCGCAATTGAAGTAAATAATATAAGTAATATAACTTATAATTTTGTTTTTGACTGATATTATTCAGAGGATATATGTGTCATGTTGTGTTCCTCGCTGCTAAAATCGAGCGATAAAATTTTCAACATTATCATTTCATTTGTTTCTGTGTAGTAATTCCGATCTTCTCAAAACTTGACTGAGTAAAATATAGAGAAAGAAATTCATTCCCGTTAAAAACATCTCATTCGTACGTAGTGCTCACTTCGTTTACAGCGATTATGAAGATAACTTGGTATCTCGGGGAAGGCAAGGTGAGAAAGTCAGTTTCAGACGAAAACCTCTTTTGAAAAATAATGCAGTTCCCAGTGTTTTTTATGGTTATCCGTCCTAATTGAACACGACACTAAAAATACCTCGTCGCGCACCTCCAGATCGTTCCAACATCTCATGGCCCAATTCTTTAACGGCTGTCCTGCATTGCAAGGTTTTTCAGGACTTTTCAATATTCAATCAGCTGTAGAAGTGTAAATAGGCTAATGAATATAGCCTATCCCAAAGCTCTTCCGTGACTTTTCATGAACTGACACAGTGAAACCACATGTAAAGTTTGAACCGCCAATTATTATTTGTTTTAATGCTACGACCTAAAAGTGCTTCACCTGCCTGGACCCTGTTACGGAATCTGTCAAGTTCTCTCTACAATCCGCGCTCCCTTAGAATATTTATTGATGTGTGAGCTTTGCTAGCACTGCATGATGATCAGCTGTTGGTCTGATGAATGAAACTGCACTATGTTGACGTTTCTTCTAGCGAAACTGTTCTGAGATGAACGTCACTTGTGAGGAGTAGGCCAAAATGAGACAGCCGGCGTGACGAATTCCCGCTATATTGAAGCAGTTGATTTCGAAGATGACATGGCCAACAGTTAGACGACAAAACTGGCCGAATTGGTGTGCTTTTAGACAGACGATGCAATATGAAGATTCCATCCTGGTGTTAGGTCTACCTGCAGATGCTTGTATCATATGATGCAGGTGCTCATTCTGACACCTGCCTGTGAGAAAGAAGATCCGATCAGTGGAAAATGTTAAGTGGAGATGTCACCATCAGGAATTGTGAGTACGTTTCCGAAAGAAAAGGAATACATATTGTGATCATATTCTAGAGTCAGAGTACAGGTACGCAGTGGCGGACCCAAGGGGGGGGATGCCGGGATGCATCCCCCCCCACCAGCTCAAACTTGATTGTGGATTGTAAATGTAAGCAATACATTTTGGCAATTAGTTCATTAAAAGTACAAGTAATGATCGTAGTCTGGAACGTATTTGGCCCGGTTTCTCTTGTGATTATATAATAAACATCTGGATTTCTTATCAGCATGGAGACATGAATTAAGGAAAGGCGAGAACTCTGCAAGAGGTCTCTGCAGAAGTTTGCTTACATTAAACTGTAGCATCTCTGACGCACAAGGCGCAGGTGACCTGTTTAATGCCGATTTTAGAAGTTCCACTTGAATTATGTAATTTGCAGATGTTATTCCTATCAACTCCGGCAAGATTTCGTTAAGGTTGAATAAGTGATTCTGGACCTGACGACCAACCGAATTGCGCGAGCGGCGAGTGACGAGTGAGCTATCCACTTGATCCTGAATTTCCAATGAGAACGCATGGTTTGCACATTCTCGCATTATTCGTTCTTGATAGCTTTATAAACGATGTCAACTGAGAGGAGAGCCAAGTTGAATTACTGCTGCTACTTTTCGTCCGAACTTTCATCCCTATCTGTCCTTCATCATTAGTTATTTTGATTTAAAGAAGTAAGCATTCAAATTTTGAAGATGAAAATGATGCATTCACATTCAAGGTCGGTGGTACAATACAGTATGGGATAACCCCCTCAGCGGCACCAGAAGCCCTGTCGCTGCGTCGTTTCTGACAGCAGATTCGACTAACTCCGGCGTGAGGGATCTCGGCCCGGGTAACTGCTTGGGTGTTCCTCTTTGGTGGCAAAGCGGAAGAGCTCCGCTATCGAAGCTTCGCCGGAGGAAGAATAACTCAAGGGCTTAGTGTACCACCGACTTGGCCATGAGAAGTAGGATGACCCCAGTGACTGCTGGCCACCACTTACTGTATGTTTTAATAGCAAGTTTAGAACTCCTCCCCTACTTCGTCCGGATGACCTGTCTGGGTGTAGTGTCGAGAGCAACAACTTTGACAGTCTGAGAAGCTAGCAGGTACCCTGATCGGATGCCATCTGAGAAGGACCGACCTGAGAGTGAAGACGGAAGTTTAAAGTTGCGATCGATCACGTCAGCAGCTCCGGTCATGAGTCAGTATAGCGCGTCTCATCTCGGAAGTAGTTAAGTTAGGGGTAAAATTTGAACTTGTATTTCCAGTTACTTTTGAGAAGTCGCTGAGGTTACACGTACAGCAGCAAGTCTCACAGCCAATTTTTTCAACTATTTTGTTCAGCGTTGATTTTCCACAAGAATACACAAAAAATGACGAGCAATTTGCTCTTCACATCAGATTTATAAAATTCCTAAGAAAAATCAGTTAAAATTAAATTACATAGTATGTAGATACATGTAAGCTATAGCTGCTTTAATAAGCCACAAGTAATCGTCATATGAAAACATTATTGCGTTATCACTAACTTATATTGCATTTTAAAGGAATGGATTTATAAAGACTACACAATTACAAATTTAGCCTTACGCCCCATTACAGTCAAATTTCTTGCCTTAATTAGATTTCTCAATGATTCTATGAAAATAGGCTGAAATCATTGCTCATAACAAAGACTATCAATGCTATGACAAATTGTTGTCAACTAATAAGCTTGAAAAGAAGATGTAACTTATGACTGTTGAATTGTAAAACATAATGCCGTGCCTGAATTTGAATCTACGGATTTATTCAACTAGAGCATTGAGGCATCTGTTTGACTGCTTGAGTACAACACCAATCATCCCCCCCTACCAGAAATTTCTGCGTCCGCCACTGCAGGTACGGTAGCATGATGAGGTGCACACGCTAATACAAACATATGAACATATTTTGAATCTATGGATTTGTCATGTAATTATGCTTTCGGTACAAAAGTTTTGCTGCATTCATAGAATGCGATTTAATTGTCATCATCAAACTCAATTTTTCCCATTGAAGTGCTGATATGGATATGCTAAATTGTACATCATTCTTTCTAATAACTTGCAGATGGCAGACCTAAACGGGAGTTTTAAACTGCACTTTGAATATGTGACGGATCATTTTCAGTTTTCAAAATAATGTTACTAAGCAATGGTGTGCTTTGAAAGTTATGACTTTATTAAATTGAGTCGATTAGTTTGCATCAAAGTGACAATAATACATTAGAGTAATGATTGTCCGGGAGACCCTGCTGAGCAGGTGAAGCAAAATTTTTTCTAGGGCAGGACAACCGTTAATAGGCCAACCGAAGTGAATTTTTGATGCGTCTCATTTGCTTAAGTTTATGAGAAATCTATTGCATGACTATCAAATTCTTACTTACAAAGATTCTGATGGTGCATTTCATAAAATTGAATGGATTTACATTGAAAATCTTCATGAATTGCAAACAAATGATTCATATATTTTCGCAAAAATTCTCGTATTCATTACAAACGGGCACTTATGAAGGTGTTACTTTCATAGAAGGAACGTTCATCTATAACTGCAAAAGCGCTTAATCACATATTTGAGTTGATGAACTTCCACAGAAACTTCTTGCAATTTTATCAAGCTGCAATTACGATGACTGACTATGCAGATGAATCAGAACCCGTACGTACTGCGTGATTACTTACATAAATGGAAATGGTGTAAATGTCTACTTTTTGTCATATGAGCTTCTAATCACTTTTATCAATGAATAATTGCCGCGACTTTAATAGTATCCGCCAACTTCTTGCCGAAGTATTTTTTAGACACAAAATACACCCCAGTATATTTCTGACACGAGACAATGACTTGCTTACCGGCTTCACGTGCTGTTGATCAGAGCAGGCCGTCTTCGCTATGGCGACAACTGAAGTCTCGTTTACTCATTCAATTAGTTACTTTCACCAAGTAAAATTTCATCACGTGATAGCGTTGGATGAAATGCTGCATGAATATTATGAAAATCCAGATTTCCCTTTTCACGTTGCGCAATGTCATATTTCAGACTCGTGGAGCGTCTGCCCAGGTTTCTCTTAGCCTAACTAATAACTTTCTCGTCTGTATCAAACAGGTCGACCATCTGACAAGCTTCATTACGCAATTTCTACACAAAGTGACGTTATGAGTTTGTCAATGAAATTCTCTTTCAAGACAATAAACTACCACAAGTTTGGAAGACAACGCCCAGCGTACTCGACCTAGCTTACTGTACAATAACCATTACATGTACTTGTTGTATTATTCTTACTAGCAGCAGCACAAAGCTCAATCAATACTTGCCTCCGCACCAGTCAGTCGGTAATGATGTATAATAGCGGATTAGGAAATAAGTCTGACAAACGTTTTCCAAGAATCCACAGGCTTGCAGAACCGAAATATATATATTTGAAATATGAGCACTTAAACAAAATATACCCAAAGCTTCTAAATATGCCGTAAGTTAATAGAGTACCGTTGTGCTTCAAAATGTCTTCATAAACAGAAAATGAAGGGAGATTTCAGCGTCAACAAGTAGCCTCACTCTGTATGATGTAAGGGTGAAACAAGTGTATTCCGTTAGTACTCACAAAATACGGGAATATAGAAGAATAAAATATCTGTTCCATGATAATGTTGCTGATTGATTGGGGACACTGATCGATATTCAAATCCTGCATTACCATACATGCTGTGCAATCGCCACTTATAGCATTATTCATATGATGACAATTATGGCTTACTATATGTCATAACTTTCATCGTTATGGAAATTTCTGCATAAACGGCTGGCTAAATTTATAAGCATCGGCGCGCTACTGGCGAAATTGCGGCTTATGGGGCAAATATTTAGAGATGCCGTCAGTCGCCGGTACGGTGAGGGTTTTATTGGGCATGGGTCACCTCAAGTGGTGCCCTCACCTTGCCAATCCTCAAAAAAGTGATGCCCACGACAGCCCATATGACCCATTCCTGAGCCAGCGTGGGGCCGTCAGAAGCGTGTTACTAGGGAGACGACAAGTCAAAGCAAGGGCCGGCGCTTAATTGCAAGTTCATATTCACATTTTGGATCATATTCTTGTCAATCTATTACAGATACGAACGAAGTAATGGCGGAAGAAGAAGTAGTGAATTCCCAACCTACATCTCCAGGGAACCAATTTAACATCGGACTCATCCCGGACTCCGAAGGTATGTGTGTCTGTGGAAGAGACAATCTGAACGAGGATGTTTTGGAGTGTAAGGAGTGTAAGAAGAACATCCATATCTCGTGTACTAAACTTCCGCCTTACGAACTTTGCAAATATGTAAAAAAGAATTTATACAAGAGGAAGTATGCGTGCGAGGTGTGCGTTAGTGCACTGCACCAAAGTGAATACAAGCACTTTACAAACACCATGCAAACAGACATACAAGCATATACTGACGAATTGCCAAACGTAGTAAGACTGGTGAAAGAAGTGGAAGAATACAAGGAAAAGACCAAGAAGCTCAATGACATATTGCAGCAAAGAGACGAAAGGATCCTCGAGCTTCTACAAGAAGCAAACGGTGCGAATGAAGAATTGAAGAAAGCAAGAAGAGAAAAAACGGACATGCTAAAATCGTGCCATATATATGAGGAAGAATTGAAAAAACACGAAGAAATAGTAAAGGAACTGAAGAAAACAGTAGAAGATCTGAAAGCTAATGAACACAGGTGGAAAGACGACGACGGCGACATGTTGTACAACATGTACTCAAAGAAAGAAGTAGACGACTTGGTCGAAAATCTGACGAGGAAGATCAGCGAGGTCAACAGAAAAGTGGATCAGCCATTCGAACAGCGCCAGCCTTACAAAAGCAATGCACAATACCAACGACCAGCGCAACTTACTCGTAGATACCCAAACCAGCAAAGACCACCAATAAGATGCTTTGTATGCAGAAAAGTAGGGCACATTGCTCGAAATTGCTGGAATAACGGCTCACAAAGGCAACCTCAGAGAAGGAGATACTGGCCTAACCAGAGAAGATCACATAATAGCAACCGACAACATTACGATAGCTATCAGCCAAATCGAAGAAGTTGGTCAAATGCCACCATCTACCGGCAAGATTACCATCATCAGGGGCCTACGATGGGCAATTTTCAAAGATATCCCGACCGATATTACATGAACCCAGGAAGCGACGAAAGAAGTCAACCAACATTCATGCCAACACACATCAACAGAGACAACATGTCGAACATTCAAACACAGCCAATACAACAGATACCTCAGGCTCCGAATCACACCTCGCACGCGTATCTTTGATGAAATAAAAGAAGGAGAGGAGGAGGAAAAAAGCGATGATAGACAGAAAAGAAGGAAAAATAAGAAAACATTAAAAATCTTTTATGTGAATATTAACGGATTAACTAACAAAAAGATTAATGATTCTGACTTGCTAAAGGATGCTAGTAAATCTGATATCATATGTTTTGCTGAAACACACCTGAGGAATGTATGGGACTTACCTGCGATACCAGGCTATGATGCCTACTATACTATAGTGAACAGAACTAATTTTCTCGGGAGAAATATTAAAGGAGTTTCAGCGTTTAGTAATTCTGTACAGAGTAATCTAAAATTTGAAAATGAGCTTATTATACATGAAAATGGCAATCTTCTAATACTAAAAATTTCTGGTAATAGTTGGAGAAATATCAAAGAAATTTTCTTAATTGTCTGCTACAAAGAAACCAGAGAATCGAAATACAAAGATGATGATTATTTTGATCGAATTAGATATCATATATCTAATCTTAAAATGAAAAACATTATCTTAATAGGGGAATTGAATGGACGAATAGGTCTATTATCTGATAATGAAGAATTTAATTTAGATCGCAGAAAATCAGACGACCTAGTAGTAAATGGTCAAGGCAAAAAGATAATCGATTTTTGCAATGAAACATCATTGATAGTAGCCAATGGTAGAATGGAACCTGGCAAGTTCACTTTTGTTTCAATGCAAAATAATGTTGTTAGAAAATCAGTCATTGATTATTTGTTAATATCAAAATCTATTATTCCATTTATAAAAGCCTTTCACATTTCTGAACCAACACTATATACAGATCACATTCCATTACATTTAGAATTAGATGTTTGCGTATTTGACAATTCTCCCACTATAAAAGTTTATGAACCAAAAACAATGAATAATGCCGTAACAAAAAAGAAACCCTATAAGTGGACATCGAGAAATGAATCAGAATTTGATAAGGTAGCTTATGAAACTAGATGCCAAGAACTCTCGAATAAGATACAATTGGAAGCTCTTTCAAGCACAGATGTATATAACGAAATGATACTACATAAGGACATTGCAATAAATAAGTTCAAATTCCCTGGAGTAACAATTAAATACTCCAAAATCACCAGAGAAAGTAGAAATATCTATAAAAAAGTGATTGATAATTGGAAAGAAAACAAAAGCGAGGAAAATTTAGAAAAACTTTTAGAACTGAAATATAAGTTGAACAAGAACATTAGAAGAGAAAAGCAAAAGCTTAAGTCAGAAAAGCTTGCTGAACTACACAGGGCTAAGACTGAAAATGACTACAAAAAATATTGGCAACTAATTAGGAAAAATCAGCAGAATACAAAGAAACCAAATAAACCAAAGCTAACAGCTAATGATTTCAAAACGCAAATCGAAAAAGTAGACTTAGCATCGGACATTGACGTACCAAAATCAACTAATTTGTCTCATTTTTCTTTCAAAGGAAGTTTCCGACTACAAGAATTGTCAAATATCGAATTATTAAATGATGACATAACTAATAATGAAAATAGAAGATTGCCTAAAAACTATGAAAAATTCTAAATCTAGTGGTCCGGACGGCCTTGTTTATGAAATGTTCAAAAGTAATAAGGAGGATTTTATAAACATCTCATTACACATATTCAACAGCTTGCTAAAAAATAATGAAGAAATCCCTTGGGGATATAGCTGGATCACTCCAATTTTCAAAAGTGGGAATAGAGATAATGTAACAAACTATAGATATATCAATTTATCATCCTGTTTGGAAAAACTATTAACAAAAATCGTAAATGAAAGACTAAACGACTGGTTAGATCATAACAACATAATTCACTATGCACAGACGGGATTCAGGAAAGGGCACTCGACACTAGATAATATATTTATAACACGAGAAATCCAAAAGATATATAACAACGCAAAGCGCCCACTATACATGTGCTTCATAGATTTATCGAAGGCATTCGATTCGATACCAAAAGACTTGCTGAAAGAAAAGCTAAACGCAGTACTCCCAAATAGCAAAATTTTATTTTTGATAGAAAAAATCATAGACAGCAAAACATATAAAGTTTTATATGAAGGTCAAGAAACTGACACGTTCGCACTTAAAAACGGAATTCCACAAGGCGACAGCCTCTCACCGACTCTCTTCTGCTTGTACATGAATGATCTTCTGGAGTCATTTGACAACAGTATTGTTTCACTTGATCTAGCTATAATAGATGACATCAAAATACCAGCCATAATATATGCAGATGATATACTACTTTTCAGCGAGTCACAGATCGGTCTAACTAAGCAAATAGAGATGGTACATGAATTTTGCGCCATAAATAAATTGGCTATAAATTTTGATAAAACAAAAGTAATGATCAAAAACTTAAATACGAAATTTAGTCACCTTAATATAAAATTAGACAAGTCAATTAAAACAATCCAAATTGTGGAAGAGTATAAATACTTAGGGTTGTGGTTAGCAAAGAACGATAGAAACATTTAGCATCATTAGAAGAAAAAGGCAGAAAATCTTCTTTCATGACCAGTAAGTCTCTCAGAGAATTTGGAAATGTAAATGGGACAATACTAGTTAATTCGTTTGAAACGTTGACTCTATCTACTATGAAATATGGCGGCGAATTTCTTTATAACTGTAATCTCAAGACTTTAAATAGAATACAAATGCAGTTTTATAAGAAATTCTGTTTCTTGAAAGGATCAACTGCTGGCTATTGTATAGTTGGTGAGTTCGGAATTAAGCCATTGGAATTCCATTTTTATAAATCTGCAATACGACTTTGGTTAAATATCATTAGTGGAAACCAAACAAGTCTGATGACAAAAGTGTACAAAGCCATCACAAAGCAGTTAGACAGCAGAATGTTTTCGAACAATTGGTGCTACAATATAAGAACGTTATTGCAGAAATTGAATTTAGGAGATCTTTGGAATAATCAAACCAATTATGACAAAAGCCCATTCATCCGCATTGTCAATGAAAGACTAAAGTGTTATTTCCGAGAAGAATGGATTAATAATGCCAAGCATAGTCATAAGGGATTAAGATATCTTGAGTTATGCGGTTTTGACAATAATATTAAATCTTATCTAAATATCAAATTTCAATTAAGTCAAGAAATATTGATCATGCTGAAAATCAGAACGGGCAATCACAGACTAACTGCTGAAATAGGCAGATATGGTAATAGATATCTACATGAAGAATGCGTCTGTCCATATTGTGTGGATAAGATTGACGATATTTTCCATTTATTTATTGAGTGTCAAAAGTACAATGGCCATCGCGAAAGAATACTGCCAGAATTCTTAAATCTTGATAGAATGCAGTTCCATCGATTATTTGATACCGACAAACCCTGTAGAATAAAGTCTATTGCCTCATTCATCAAAGAAGTAAATTGTGACAGAGAAATTGTTACCGTCTAAGACAATAGAAATCGGACGACCGCCAATAACTGTATGCATTGCACTCGATGCCGATAAATAAACAATAACAATCGCCGCGAAATGGAAACTGATAGCACATAGAAATCTAATCTTGCCTGAAATACCAAACACGTCTACAGTGTAGACTGTCGTCGTCCATGCCCTTCAATACAAGGTACATTGATACCATAGAAATGAACTGTTTATCTGAAGTTCGCTAGAATGGAAATTGACTCAAGGTCGCGGCACATCCGAGGGAACTAAGTTGGGGCATGAAGAACCAATTAAAAGCTTTGATTTACTCATGTGACTGATTCTAACCCAATGATACAGACGTTGGCAGGTGCATCTAAGTGAAAATGCGTGCGATTTATGTGCCGTTATTGTGCATTGCATGAAGCTTAATTTCCATTCTAGAGGTGTTATTGTTGTCAATTTCTATGATTGATACATAGCATGCTTACCTATTAGGTTGAGATATCGACAGCGATGACTATGACACATATCGGCCTAAATTCTAACCCTATTATTGTGTAGCTTCAATTGTACGTGTAGCTCTATGCACTCGTACAACGGTAGATTTTCACCTAGCAGTGACATCACGCTGCTGATTGTTACTCAGATAAGTGCCTTACTGCAACACCATCAGCTGAATCAGTCCATGTGATTTACTAAATACGACAAGTCAAAGCAAGGGCCGGCGCTTAATTGCAAGTTCATATTCACATTTTGGATCATATTCTTGTCAATCTATTACAGGTGAGATACAGCTATTGCTTATGAATAATTATGACTGCCTCTATAGTCTCCATTTCTTGTCATGTGGTTTATCATGACATAGTAGTATCAAATGTCTTTGCATGCTAACTTTTTTCTGCCGGCCCTTGCAACACTTAATAATAATAATAAAAGTTTGCGATGTGATGTCGATCAAGTTGAGTGTAGACTACCTGTTGTTGACGGTCGTAATAATATCAACTCTAATCATAATTATCGATGTTAAAAAGTCACAGACAATAAAAAATGATAGGATCTCGCATTCATTGGTGACCTCCTCTCCTTCTATATTTCAAATGTACATGTACATACTGTATAGACACCATTAGTTGATTTTTCTGGCATTTCATTTTCCATTGACTTTCATGCTCATGTCGTTTCAACTATACTGTACATAGCTCATTTCATGTCATGGTGTCTGGTATCATTTCATCCATAATCATATCATTGTACAACTGGTTTTTCAGTATCCTGACCATTGACATTATGGTGTTATGGGACCTTCCTCATTTGTTCATTCATTTGTATATTCCTCGCATACTGTACCACCGGGTATTTCATAACGAAATAAAACCCTTGAATTTTGAATTTTGAATTTTGAGAGAGAGAGAGAAAGAGAGAGAGAGAGAGAAGTGATGAAGTCACCTGAATATTTGTTTTATACACACCATTTCATCAAATATAAATAGGCATATATAAAATACTCGAAATAATAGTAGACATGCACATTTCAGGCCCACATGTTTCATATGTCGATATCCATGGAAATGACATAATGCACTCTCTTTAAGATTTGAAAGAAATTGTTGGTGCCATCATAGAAAAATATCAACAGTTTCCTGACAATTATTCCATTATTCAATCATTTAATTAAGTTTGATGGCAAAAAAATCAGCCAGTTATCAACGACGCAAAACTGTGATATAGTACAGACTTTATTATTGGGTATTTCCTGTGACGTTGCATTTCTATTTTATTGAGAGATGATTGTAATCAGAGTTTATGAGAGCTGATGATCATCCTTGTGATATGCATGAGTTCAAAAAATTGTACGGGTGAAGTTACCGCACATTGAAATCACCATGCAATTAAAACCGCCTTTTACGACAGTTACTCATAAGCGGATCCTGCCTATTGCAAGATTTTTCTTTCATCAAATTTAGTAAATGCAAAGAAATCATTTGTTTGGATAACCAAACAAATATTACCTAGGCATTTGATAAACGTTTTCTAAATTTCGCAAAATTCGTTAATATCGACTTACATACAAAATGTAGCAAATATTTGTTAGGCAATTGTTACACATTTCCTAAATTTGTTAAATTTCCAAAACGTTTGTTAAACTATTCAAATCTTAAAAATTTTCCAAGTAAATACCAAATATTTGGTAAAGTTGATAAGTTTTTTTTTCTCGGGTACCTCACTTGTTCTGTAACCTACAATATGGCACTAATGAGGGAAATTTAATATTTGAAATCAAACAGCTTTGAAGACTCGAGTAAGTTAGAGTCCCTGTGACTCGGACTTGAAGTTTTCCTGGTGTTTTAACTCTGCAACAGCGAGTTTATTGGTGCACAAAATGGACAAATTACTTAAGGCCAACAGATGAGCCTAAATATTAAAAAGATCGAAATCACGAAAGTCTAATTGGCTTCGGTTTTAGGTTATCTGTTAACTTAAAGCAAGACGGCCAAATTGTGTGCCACCATGTTCAGTGCTACCCGAAATTTGCTTCAACAATCCAACTTTGTAGCTCAGATTAGCCGTGATCATGATTGTATAAGTATTTTTCCTTTTAATGGGATGATTCTCATGTATTTTCAGGTGCGGAATTTAATTCCATCCCTCATTTTCGATGCATCTGCGGCGAACTCTGGCATGGAAACTGATAGGTATTTTAGAAATTTGTTTATATTTTATTCATATCAAACATGCCATCCATTTGCTGAGCCATTATGTACCTTAAAAGACAATCATTGAATCAATTATTATCTTCAAAATAATTTTGATTTTTGGAAGAATTTTGTGAAATCCCTCATTCATCATCAGCATGATATTTAAAATTAAGATTAGTTGTAGTCAACATTTCAATACTGAGACTTTGAATCTCAGACGATAAACTTTTATTTCAATGGTCGAGCGCATCAATTCAATAAGAAGCGTCTAAATTCATAAAAGAGGTGAATTTCGTAGTCAGAATTGCGGATATCTGTCAGTGATGAGTTGCAGACGTGTGTTGGAGAATAAACGTATAATTCGCGTGTAGTGGTGCTAATGATGAGGTCGAATATGTGACCAGAAAATGCAGCCATCTGGAGCAGAACAACAAAGATTTCGAAAATATTCATGCCTCACTATTGAATAGTGGATTTCTGATTTGAGAAAATGCAGGCTTGATTTTCGATCTCTCTTGCTAATGAATTGAAAACTACTAAGCATAGAGCAATTTATATTGAGTTTGTGAAAGAAATGTAAATACATTTGATGAAAGTCACTGTTGATGCACGTTGCGTAATCTGCAAGCGATGATGCATCCACCGAATATTGTCTGCAGATATGTTGACTAACTGTTCTCGAGATTTGCATCGCAGTCGTGCATGTCCTGGATGTCCACGTGATACTCCTCGTGGTTCTTGTTGATACTATAATCTTCATGATTACAGTGCTAAGCAATTATTAGTCCTTGGCATCATCTCCAGTGCATCACTTAATGATACACATTCGCAGTTCGAATAACAATCACTGAATTATATGATTAAAAAATAGCACATTAAAGGGTCAAATTTTCAACTCTCATTATTGGGCAGAGAGTGCATGACTGTTCAGAGATATCGTGCGCTTGGTTTTAGATGTCTTATTAATGAATTGGAAAAGGTTCATCCACTTTATGGTCTTTGATCTCTCTAACTTATGAAATGAAGGCTTAGGTTCAATGCACAAACTCTTCGAAAGTTGAACAGGAAAATAAGAGAATAGGTTTAATGTTCCTTACACATGGGACGCATTGAACCACTTTCATAAAAATTGTGAGGAAATGAAAAGTTTCAACAACGTCTACCAACCTGGGGATAATTTCAAATACTCTCAACTTTTCATCTACGTTTCAATTTGAATTTGGCTCTACGATTTACTGTGTTCAAACCATTGAGAAAATTTCAAAAGTATGTTCAATGTGTCTAACCCTTCACTACTTCTTGGCTGATCGATTCAATTAAATCTCACTCATTGGAACAAGGACAATTGCATAGGAAGCGTTTTGTTCGTCAATTACTTCGGCCAACAGTTACTAGTTACGGAGCAGCTAACCTTTATAGTAATTTTCTGAAATCATTATGAGGTGAATCAGCGATATCATTCACCATCATGGTAGGATCTCTAAATATCAACTGAAGGATCAGGCCATCAATTCCTTTCGCTGATTACATTTTCATGAACAGTTTTTCCTGATATATTTTATTAGAAGAACTGAAATTACATGCAGCATTATATCAATAGGATTGTGACGTATAGGCCTACTCCGACCAAATGTTAAAAATCATTTTGAGCACCATTGAGTGACAACAAGCACATGTTTACTGTAAATGAAGCTTCTCACAAATAAGCTTCGAAAATGTAGTTTAGGACAAATTGGAAGGTGATCCACTTTTTCATAAAACATCATGTATTTGATGATGCGTAAAGGAATGATAACCTTGTCGTATTGGTTTATGATGTCTCTGTCTTTTTAATATCAAAGTCTTCTCCTTTTCGTTAGCTTCTCTCCTAAAAGAATTGATCGGATCAAATGCGAAGAAGCATTATCTATAAGATCATTTCAGTGCTCGCATCAATAATTGAAGCAGATCACAACACGATCTCTATCTGAGGATGTGGAATCAGGACAAATGTATCATACGAGTCTATGAATCTTGATGACGAAGGACAATAATCAGACTTAATCAAAAACTTAACGAAGTTTCACGTTTTTAAAATAGGCAAGCTTGTGATGTGTATTTTGCACAGAATTAGACAGGCCGTCTCTTCTTCCGTTTGACTAGAAGGGAAACATCGGAACATGTAACGGAAATGAAATGGCACAATTTGCTGACATAATACCATAGCAATCGAACAATGAGCAGCCAGTTCAACATTAAACACGCCAAATTGTGCACAGTTTCAGTGACCGTTATTAACCGGATCACACAGCCAAGAGACACAGTCGATGTCAAGTTCTACAGGGAAGTTTGTGAACGTTTTTTCATGCGCCTGCTAACTTTTTTTAAAATGATCGGAGGACCCAACATTATCGAGAAAACTTTTGCGCAATGATCTGAATTCTTCGAATCTGAAGGAATCGTAGCGATCGGAGCATTTTGAAGGAATTCAGAGCAATCCGCAAGCGACGCACAACTATTTTTCCTATCTCTGTAAGGTATTAAAAATTCCTTTTTGCCCACTTAATAAGTTCCTCCATGTGCCATCTGTTTGAATCAGTTTGCACTTCTAGCAAAGTGATACGATTAAACAATCTAATTCTGTGGTATTTTGTATCTATATTCGTATTTCAATGATTACATGTATGACAAACTAGACAAGCAGTCCTGGTTACTAGTTCACGATCAGCATTTGATTTTTGTTGTTGTTGTGTTCCAGTGTACACTACCTTTATGTTGCACATCATTTGAAATGTGAATGATTTGTCAGATAGGTTTGTAGACGCATGCATCTCTACAGAGGTCTAAGCCGATTCATAAGGAAGCTATCTAGCATCTCACCTGGAATTCAAGTAGCACTGACCGAACAACGTTTGTAATTTCAGCAGGCCGATATGCTTGAAGTCAAAATAACTGCAGTGAGAAGACAACGTCATACCTAGTCTGACATTGATAGGTCTGTTCTCTACAGATGCCCGTGAATATTCTTTTCACTCTATACACTATTTCCATTTTCATTACGGAACTCTACATCGATCTCAGCAATCGATTTGTTACGGTCCTTCTGGTGCATTCTAGATTTAGGTTTTGCTTAAATACTCTGGCAGAGCAAAAAGGATGGTTCGAAGAGAAAGTTAAAATTTCCTCGTCATCTTTTCCTACGGCCACAAGAAGCTCGATTGGTTGCTTTAGCATCTCCACCAGCTGATAGCCTCTGTAGGCACTGTCTGACTGTGTTCTCTGATATCTCGAGGCACTGAGCAATTTTAGGTATTGAAAAATTCGCATGAAACTTTAAGGCGTAGATTTGACCCCTCTGGAATTCAGTCAAATCACATCCACGTGTCGCCATGACTAATTTGCTGATGCTACGATACTGTCAATGATTGTGGTGTATGTAGCTAGCGGATTGGACAGAGTAGAGCTCAGTATGCATGAAAGAACAATGAATGGAATCACAGCATTAGGCCTCAGCTACACTGAAAGCAAAGCAAACACGAGCGTCCCAAGCGTCTCGAGTAACCGCATGTCCGCAAGCTATCAATTGCTCTAGTTTGCTTTGCGTGCATTATGGAAGTCTACAAATGCCGCAATGATGACTTTGTATTTGCTGCAAAACGCTTGGAAAAGCTCGCTGTGTGGTTGAGGCCTTTGACTAAACTTCTAACTATACATAATGGTGAACTAACTTCTAAAGTTCTAACTGAAATGACTGAAATGATACATTTGTCACTGTTGACCGAACTTTTTCCACCGGGTGCAACACTTATATTTCAGATAATGTCACAGACTTCATACATGTATTTCGGAAGTAGTCATTCGTTTTAAATCATTCATATCTCACAATTGAAGAAAAGAATGTTCAGAAAGTGTCATTTAAATTTCAGATTTGCAGCTTATAGTTAAGAATCAGTTATTTCAAATTGAAATATCTTTATTTATGATTCAGACGCTAGAAATAATTCAGAAAATGTCAATCATATTCCAGAGATCATTCTTTCAATTTCAGAAATGGTTATTTCACCTGTCAATCAATACATTTATTGCATTCACAAATGATAAGAACTTGATATTATTGTTGAATGGCGATTGTTCCTCAGAATACTGACAACGATAGCCATGAAGATTCAAACAGAAATGAAAAGCACGCGTACACGCATTCTCTTTCTCTACCATTTCATTATCTATATCGGTTGTCTTCAATCCAGTTTCGAATGACTGTGCGCACTGGATTCATGGTGCCGTGTGGGCAGATTTCTCTGGAGCGCATTTTGTGATATCGAGAAATTATCTAACCAGCCGGTCTAAGAATACATTTCCATAAACTCCACCACAGATATACAGATTTCATACTTCCTGTTTTCCGGAAATGACACTGTGATGATTAATAAGTGTCTGATAATAATTGATATCGGAGATTGTCTGTTTCCATATGCTTGGAATCGTCCGTGGTTGATATTTGGAGCAAAATTGATTAACTATTATCAATTATACTATCTGGAGGCATTTTCATGTGAAATTCTGTTTGGTTTGATGATATACAACCACAATATATCTTTGTGGTATTTTAAGGCGTTTGTAAATTGCGAAGCCTTCTTTTAGTAATGCTTTCATTGATCCATTGATTGCATCAAAATCTAGGTCGTCGTGATGTCCGTTTGGTGCATACTTTCATTCATTTCGACATGCCCTTTAATCCTCGTTCAACGTGGAGAGGAAAATTTGTCGAATATTCGGAATCCTACAAGACCGGAGAGTAACACATCAGCGAAGTAAATTAAACGATTTCAGAAGCTTAATATTGTTCATTCAATGCCCTTTGGCCAAATGCCGATTACTTCATTCGTTAAAGTACGAGTTTAGTATTTGAACATCTAATAATTCTAAAAAACAAATTTAAGTCTTTGATAACACAATAAAAATATTTTTGTTGCTTGTTTGACTTGAAACCAGCGTTTGAACTCACACATGACTCACACAGTTATCAAGAGGAACAAAATATCAGAATAACGAATTTTCCGATTGGTTGCGTTTTATAAGAATGATATTATTCGAGATATACTCGCAGCTAGCGCCGATTCTTCGTGATCGCTGCCAAGTTAAGTTATGATGTCATTCATCGACAATGAAGATGTGCAAGCAGTGATTCATTGTCTCCACGGACCATCTCGGAGGCAGATGCATCAAGACTGACATTTGGGAAAAATCAACTGAACTGCAATCACACTAGATATCTCAAATAGCGTTAATAACAAATGAAATGATGCACATAGAAAGCTGATGTCATTTCAAATATGCTAACTTGATGAAACTCATGAATTTGCAATACGATAGGAGAACACTTTAACCCTTTCATTCTTATCGTGTCCATTTGGCAACATTGCGCAGTGATACTGATCCCAAAACGGCAAAGTTTTATGACCAAAACAAAGAGATAAATGCGCCTCTAATGGCACCTGTCTCAAACCCGTGCGGAACGGCCGCAAATATTTTTCAAAACAATAATGTACAAGTAACAGAAGTTAAATATTCGCTGTAAAAAAGCAAAAAATGGAATTAAAAAAGCTAGAAATTACCAAATCAGTGTCCTACGAAACTCTGTGAATAAAGGATTGTCCTTTCACTCGGTGATTTAGTAGAGAAGACAAGCCTTCCCAGCCTCGATCACACCTACGCAACAAAGGTCACATCAGAGCCAAAAATGAAATACTAGTTTGTTTGAGAACATTACCTCTTACCCTCACGTTAATCGTATGCGATGGCTCCTCCAAGGCGAATATTAAAATCGAAAGAGTACCCATTTATTTTGGAGAAGGATGGGAGATTTTCCTGCCTGGTAGAGACTGGAGAAAACCCGTGTGAAGCACACATCAACAAGATGGGAGGAGCCGAGTCGCATGCATCCAACTGAAAGCAACATCTGATCAACTATCATCGAAAATGATTGATAATTGATACAATGATCCCTACATATAGGTTCAGGTAAGCCTATAATGATCTATGATGCGGATTCCCAGTTAATTTTTCAAAAAAACTAGGCTTATATACTTGTCACTCGGAGTCCCATCAAACCCGGATGTCGGAGTCCTATCAAACCACGGAGTCGCAGTCGGAGTCCTATCAAACCCCGGAGTCGGAGTCCCATCAAACCCCGGAGTCGGAGTCGGAGTCCTATCAAACCCCGGAGTCGGAGTCCTATAAACCCCACAGTCGGAGTCCTATCAACCCACGGAGTCGGAGTCCTATCAAACCCCAGAGTCGGAGTCCTATCAACCCACGGAGTCGGAGTCCTATCAAACCCCAGAGTCGGAGTCCTATCAACCCCCGAAGTCGGAGTCGGAGTCCTATCAACCCCCGAAGTCGGAGTCCCATCAAACCACGGAGTTGGAGTCGGAGTCCTATCAAACCCCGGAGTCGGAGTCCTATAAACCCCACAGTCGGAGTCCTATCAACCCACGGAGTCGGAGTCCTATCAAACCCCAGAGTCGGAGTCCTATCAACCCACGGAGTCGGAGTCCTATCAAACCCCAGAGTCGGAGTCCTATCAACCCCCGAAGTCGGAGTCGGAGTCCTATCAACCCCCGAAGTCGGAGTGGGAGTTCTATCAACCCCCGGAGTCGGAGTACTATCAAACCCCCGGAGTCGGAGTCCTATAAACTCCCGCAGTCGGAGTCCTATAAACCCACGGAGTCGGAGTCCCATCAAACCCCGGAGTCGGAGTCGGAGTCCTATCAAACCCCGGAGTCGGAGTCCTATAAACCCCACAGTCGGAGTCCTATCAACCCACGGAGTCGGAGTCCTATCAAACCCCAGAGTCGGAGTCCTATCAACCCACGGAGTCGGAGTCCTATCAAACCCCAGAGTCGGAGTCCTATCAACCCCCGAAGTCGGAGTCGGAGTCCTATCAACCCCCGAAGTCGGAGTCCCATCAAACCACGGAGTTGGAGTCGGAGTCCTATCAAACCCCGGAGTCGGAGTCCTATAAACCCCACAGTCGGAGTCCTATCAACCCACGGAGTCGGAGTCCTATCAACCCACGGAGTCGGAGTCCTATCAAACCCCAGAGTCGGAGTCCTATCAACCCACGGAGTCGGAGTCCTATCAAACCCCAGAGTCGGAGTCGGAGTCCTATCAAACCCCAGAGTCGGAGTCCTATCAACCCACGGAGTCGGAGTCCTATCAAACCCCAGAGTCGGAGTCCTATCAACCCCCGAAGTCGGAGTCGGAGTCCTATCAACCCCCGGAGTCGGAGTACTATCAAACCCCCGGAGTCGGAGTCCTATAAACTCCCGCAGTCGGAGTCCTATCAACTCCCGAAGTCGGAGTCGGAGTCCTATCAACCCTCGTTGTCGGAGTCGTAGTTCTATCAACCCCCGGAGTCGGAGTCGGAGTCCTATCAACCCTCGTTGTCGGAGTCGGAGTCCAATCAACCCCCGGAGTCGGAGTCGTAGTTCTATCAACCCCCGGAGTCGGAGTCCTATAAACCCCAGCAGTCGAAGTCCTATCAAACCCCGGAGTCGGAGTCCTATAAACCCCACAGTCGGAGTCCTATCAACCCACGGAGTCGGAGTCCTATCAAACCCCAGAGTCGGAGTCCTATCAACCCCCGAAGTCGGAGTCGGAGTGGGAGTTCTATCAACCCCCGGAGTAGGAGTACTATCAAACCCCCGGAGTCGGAGTCGGAGTCCTATAAACCCCACAGTCGGAGTCCTATCAACCCACGCAGTCGGAGTCCTATCAAACCCCAGAGTCGGAGTCCTATCAACCCCCGAAGTCGGAGTCGGAGTCCTATCAACCCCCGAAGTCGGAGTGGGAGTTCTATCAACGCCCGGAGTCGGAGTACTATCAAACCCCCGGAGTCGGAGTCCTATCAACCCACGCAGTCGGAGTCCTATCAAACCCCAGAGTCGGAGTCCTATCAACCCCCGAAGTCGGAGTCGGAGTCCTATCAACCCCCGAAGTCGGAGTGGGAGTCCAATCAACCCCCGGAGTCGGAGTCGTAGTTCTATCAACCCCCGGAGTCGGAGTCGGAGTTCTATCAACCCCCGGAGTCGGAGTTCTATCAACCCTCGTTGTCGGAGTCGGAGTTCTATCATCCCCCGAAGTCGGAGTCGGAGTCCAATCAACCCCCGGAGTCGGAGTTCTATCAACCCTCGTTGTCGGAGTCGGAGTTCTATCATCCCCCGAAGTCGGAGTCGGAGTCCAATCAACCCCCGGAGTCGGAGTTCTATCAACCCCCGGAGTCGGAGTCGGAGTCCAATCAACCCCCGGAGTCGGAGTCGGATTTCTATTAACCCCCGGAGTCGGAGTCGGAGTTCTATCAACCCTCGTTGTCGGAGTCGGAGTTCTATCATCCCCCGGAGCCGGAGTCCTATAAACTCCCGCAGTCGGAGTCCTATAAACCCCAGCAGTCGGAGTCCTATAAACCCCAGCAGTCGGAGTCGGAGTTCTATCAATCCTCGTTGTCGGAGTCGGAGTCCTATAAACTCCCGCAGTCGGAGTCCTATAAACCCCAGCAGTCGAAGTCCAATCAAAATGATAGGACTCCGCATTCCTGCTTCAAACTCGACTATTTCTTTCGCTCTAATTCCTTCGAAAATGAAGTACTTCTGAATAATTTTTGCCAATTCTTCCTGTGCACCAAAATCGAGCGAATTCTCTGTCATTGCCATGGTAGTGCTTCAGATGAAGGAGCAATGGCGCCTTTTCTTCAATTTAAATGAATTTGTTGAAGTAGTATGTTTAGGTAATTGTTTCAGTGTTATGTCAACTCAATATAATGATCTCACAGACCTTGTAAGGAAACCTGATTTTTAGTTATTTTCCTTGTGATCTATGTACTTCTGATTTTCATCTTTGACAAATGCAAATTTATTCTCTCTTCTCTCTATCAAAAAAGTAAGCTCATCTTTCGTGTATCTGGCATGAGTTTCCTTCCTGTAGATATTTTCTTAATGATGTCATCAATGAAATGTCTTACTCTCCAACTTTGCATGGATCTCCAACTAACCTTCGCTAAGAACGAAACAATGTCAGAAATGCTAACATTTCCTCCTGAGGATAAATCACCAGTGGAGGTGGTATACACCATTTTTACCCTCTCACGTTTGTAAGATGAGTCCATGTTCACATGCATAATGTCAAATTCGGAAGCATTTCGATCAAAGGTTTATGACATCAAATTAAAAGAAATATTTAAATTTGAAGCCAAGGCTATGCGTGAACTATTGAATTTAATCCCGATCTCGCTTATCAATCTTGAGATCTCGAATATTCAATATGAGTTGGCCAAAGATATTTAATTGTTTAAAAGGACTAGATGAGAAATAGATGCATAAATTTGAACCTATTTTAGTACGGTCCTTATCGTGGCGAAAAAAGCATTACGGCAGCGAAATTGCTGTTTTGTCGGCTGTACAGTGTGCAATGCGACAAAAAGCCGTGGAAATGGCACATGATGTAAAGCATAATTCGCTGAAATTATATGATGCGTTTCAAGAATATTCGTTCAGTAGTTTCTCTGAAAAAAATTGTTGAAGATAAGAGCGGTAATACAGCGATTTAATGCAGTACTATCAATTTGGAAGAAAAAATATTCAGATGAAGACTGATGAGTATTGATGAACACTCAACTCCTTCTGTAGAATTCATGACTATTAACAATTTCAGTGAGAATCCGAATATAACACTGAGGAATTGGCTATTAAGGGCTTACCCATGTCAACAACACTCTTCGAGTTATTCACCAGGCTGAAACTACCATATGGATCTATGCATTGCAAGCAATTAACAGAGGGCATTTTAGGACCGAGTGGAATCGATCATCGCATGTCTTTCCATGCCAAAGATGTTGTCAATGTGCATTGTAAAACATACGTAATATAAGTTGTTTGTTTTTATTTGATTAAGCCAATTTTGTATCAAATTTTCTGATAATTCACTTTTTTTGTTGTATCATGTAATTTCTTACCGCAAAATTACATTTACACGTTAGATTATTGTCAAACTTGGCAATCGCGTTGGGGCTGGCAATCAAACTTGGGCATCCCAACTGTCAAGTTCCAAGACAGCATTCGGTTTCTTGGGGTTCATTTGGATGCGAACCTTGGATGGAGAGGCCATGTAAAGTTCATCGAGAAAAAGTGTGCTCAACGCAGGTACATTCTGAGGCGGGTCAGATCTGTCACTAGTATTGATGACTTCACTACCATTTATCAAGCATTGGTTCGGTCGCTGATAGAGTACTGCTGCCCAGCGTTTGTGGGAATCTCCTCAACAGACTCAAACCGACTGGAGAAGATTCAGAGGCGCTGTCTGAAAATCAAATCGCGTGATCTGAAGCTGGATGACATTGAAGCTAGAAGATGGTCGCAAGCTATCAACACCTTCAACAGCCTGGAAAGATTAGAGACTTCCATCAGAGAATTGTTCCCCAGTTATTTACCAAGTGGGCGTCTCGCCGTACCATTCTGTAGAACTTTGCGTCGTCAAAATTCTTTTTTTCCACGCATTTGTAGCACCCTTTCAAGGTCATCTACGAGACACTAAATGCACGTGACTATTAGTTTTATACTTGCTTTTGTACGCGTATACGAATGTGTTCTTAGTTTCGACTAAACAAAACTGTCATTCTGCTACTTTTATCTGTGTATTTTATTTCTGATTTCTATTCGACGATACAATATAAACATTTCTCTCACTCTCTCTCTCGCACAGCAACGGTGACAACTATAGCCAGGCTTCGTACTTATTACAAAGAAACAATCTGCATGTTCAAAAGTAAAGACGCGCGGTTCATTTTTCTGTTCAGAAAAGTCATTTAGTCATGTATTAGGTGAATTGTAAGTGAACTTCACTCTGCTTCTATCTAAGAATGAAACAATTGGTTTTCATATGTGCTATTCCTATATAGCATATGCTTTATATGGTCCTCAGATTTATATAATCAACTGACACAAAATAATGCAATGAAGTCTAACTGAAAGAATTGTATCAACAGGATGCTCTTAAACTGCGTTTTGTAAAACTTCTGAAAAAGTAGAGTAGACTATTGTTGCAACTTGGAACTGTATTTAGACATATATAAAAATTTCTTGATTTATTATTAAAATGCGTTTTAGTTCTGTAAAGAAACAATCTGCGATATATTACTAAAAAGAGGCAATGAAAAGGAATATTTTCAAATTCATGCAATATCAGCTGATTTTCACTGGTTTCGTTGCACACATGGCAAAAACACGTCTATTTCCTATCTAGCCCTTTATAATATTAAATATCTTTGGAGTTGGCCTATATCAGATTTGTGTCAATTTACAGAGAGAGTGTAAATAATTGCATGTGTATGCAATTGACAGTTGCTGTTTAGTGGTCCACTATTTTTTTGGTCACTATATTTTAGTAGTCCACTAGTTTCGTGCAGTGAAATGACTGATTTTCGACATGGCTATCCGACAATTTGACCAAATGAACATGAAAACCCTTTATCAGTGCACTTTCATACTTTGTCAATCATGAAATCGAATTCATGAATGCATTTGAAGATGAATGGTATTATATTTATTGCAAAACGAGTATCGGACACGAAGATGAGAAAGTTGTTATTGTTCTCAACTTATCTGATAATCTTCGGTAAAGCGATGCTCCCGATTATTATAGAATACACTACTCTATGAGGATAGACGATGTAAGTTCATAAAGGTCGTTTTGTGAACTAATTTATGGCAAAGTGAATCCGTGCATCAATTCTATTTCATGATCTGTCACTTGTGCCTTGTTGTCACCCTATGAATGAAAATGTGTAAATGATATGTGTGTCCTTAAAAACCTTATTTTTTACAAATATGAAATATCAAATGATTAGTTTTCGCAAAGTCATGTAGTTTATAAGAATGGTCATATCTTAATGCTAAATTTGAAATCTCAATCACTGAAAAGTATGCATTACTTCATTTGCAATTGGAAAAAATAACTTTAGCAATGTCGGTATCTTTCATCTGTCTTTAACTGTTCGCCACTCCTTAAAGCATTGCCATGAAGTCATCAAAACGCTTCATATCGTTTATTTGACGCAGATCGCAGAATTCTTAACCAAGTTGAAACACACTTCATATAAAAGGAAATTTCACGAAGAAGATGATGGTGGTATCTATTTTGCAAACACAATATCTGATCTGATATTCCCTCAGACCATACGACAACCACAACTTATATATTTTGATGCTCAGGAGAATAATTTCGGCAGATTCGGATTTATTTAAATAAAATTATCAGGACGGAATGCCTTTTTGTCGCCATATCATGCTGAACTCAGTGCTCTTCTCAGATTGAGACTATTTTCTAGACTGTTGGTCCACCAAAGCTCATAGAATTACTCGGATATTGCTCTAAAATAGACTGCTCCTAGCAACACTTCAATTCATAACGAACTGTTCTCGCCTGATGAAACTTGGAGATCTAAGAACCTGATTACATCACACTTTGTTCACGCTCGCAGATCTAATGCAAATGTCTCTGTATTTCCTCGAGAATATGTCGTTTAGACATCATTTACGAGTCATTACGTTTGAAATGCTGCATTTGATTTCATGTAAATTCTGAAAATTGAGTACGTCATTTAAAGTAAGCTTCAAGTAGACACACGGTACTTAAGCATGTTTTCTTCCCACATACAAAATTCATGCAGATCGGACAAGTACTTATTGGGGGCCAGGACGTTCAGTGTACTAGTGATGTCAACAGTTTGATTTGACTTCGTCTGTTCGATGCATCATTGTTACTCGTGTGTGCATTGCTCTCTCTCCCTCTTCGTATCATCCACTGCTATTTGAGATCCTCCCACGAACACTACCTCGCCACATCTTTTTTAGTTGAAATATTAGTGTGAGGCATGACCTCAAGCGCTTTCTGCTCAGACGATGAGGCGGAGGAAGTTAGATCAAGCTGCAGACATAGCTGCACTTCAAGTTATCTTCCCTAATTCAAAAGTATCCGTCCAATTTGCACAAATTTTAGTATATATGTAGAAAATATCCTCATTTGTGTCATCCTAAAAGTTTTATGACGATTGATTCATTTCATCGTATTTTAGACAAATTTGAAAACGTGCAGGTGATAACCAATAAGCACCAATGTTACCTATTGATCAACACACTACTGTAATTGCATGTAAGATCTCGAAAATAGATCATTAATTAAAATGAATTTATATCTCACGATGATGATCATGGCTGCTAGAATAATTTGTAAAAGTAATAAAGAAATATTTACTGAAATGGAGCGTTCAGTTGACATACTAAATGACTTGAAATAATTGTTCAACATCAATGTACAACACAGCTAACGTGCATGGAGGACTGTTAACCAGTTTGTCATTAAGGCAGTTCAACGGTACAGTCATTAAACATTTTGCATCTTCAAGAACAGATCACTATCTTTCAGATGGCGAAGAATAGTTGATCTAATGTCCCAACAAGCATTTCATTTCTTGAGTGCATGCAAAATCAACAATCTTATTTCGAGATACAGAGGACAATAGTAGCTACGTCACAACATCACAGATCAAATAGTGCAGTAGTTTGTAGCAATTTTTAATACAGCAGCTTGGCTAACAATCAACATTTTTCCTAGGCTTTGTTTAAAATGAAGATTAAATGGTAAAAAGCCGAAGCAGTTGATATTAGGGTGGTATTCCAAGGGCCTGTTTCATAAAATTAAGCAGTCTGATATGTATCAGTAACATTTTCAGCAGTGAAATATAAAGCACTGCTTTAAATTGCGTTTCATAAAAATTAATTTTCCGACTGAAGATTAAGCAGTCTAAATTAATCAGTGATACATATAGCGTTTCATAAAGATTTCGGACTGATAAAAACACTGATATATATCAGTGTGATTGAGTGATTAAAACAATTGTGGATAATTCTTCGTAAATAAAATAATTTTTGACAGCATAGAGTAAATATGTAGGTAGAGTGTCGACTTAAAAAAGTATCTGTATACAGTGAAAATTTTTATATGAAAAGATTCAGTTTTTTGCGGAGATTACGTTCCTGCGGTCCAAAACATTATTTGAGCAGTTTTGAAAACCTCTATATTTGCCAATTTAATTACTACCGACATGACTCCCCGTTGTAAGAAGTATGAAACAAGTTGGATATCAAAAGGAATGAATATTCGCTAACAAGCATCGCAACTAAGCGGAAATTGTGCTGATGATCAAGAAAATGTAATGAACGGCATTATAATGGAAGTCTTCATAAAAAGTTGAGATTTTATTGTGCTGTCGTGGCTGAAATTTCATATTTTTGATTCCATTTTCATCGGCATGAATTTATGATTGAGTAAATTCATGTTTCACTTCTTGAATCTGAATAGTGATGTGCACCCATTTACATCTTTCAAAGGTAATGAAAATCATTGTCTTTGATTGTTATTTTGCTCTACCAGCTGCTTGAGATAAGATCGCACTTTAATAAATGCGGAGTTTCCACTCTACCTAATGTACCTACTCTATGTTTGACAGTAATTGAAATAATAATTAGAGAAGTCAATCTGAGGCAAATGGAGGAATATTTGAGAATTTTTTTTTCTAGCTGTCATCGATGTATGTAAAAGTCAATACCTCAACGTCTTTTAATATTGAAATGATTTCATGACATGCCGTACCTCATTACACGAAAGAAATCGAAGCCCTCAAAGCAACCCTTTATAATTTTGCTGTTACCGGACGTTTTATCGTCACAACATTGCCACTTTTCAAAGGAAGAATTTTTCAATAAACAGTATCCAAATTTACCATTCTGACAAATAGTTTGTTACTGACAGTAAAATTGAAAATCAAAAGCCGTTTTCCCATTTTTAAGTTGTATTTGCAATCATTTCTCCGATATTTTAAGTTTCTATAACTTTATCGATGATCATCCACAGATTTATCAACCCCAAGATGTTGATAGAAATTTCCACATTTCTATCAGTGAATTTCCATATTTTCAATTTTCGCGCGCTACTGATACTTCTTTGTGAAACGCAATTCTTTTCCAGACTGCTTAAAATACTGATTTTAAGCAGTGTGGGAATGATATAAATCACTGCTTAATATTTGGTTTTGTGAAACGCTGTTAATTTCGACTGCTTTCAATCACTGATTTAAATCACTGCTTTATATTTATTTTATGAAACGCAGAAAATTTTCCACACTGATAAAACCACTGATATAAAGCACTGATTTATTTTATGAAACAGGCCCCAAATATTCATGCCGAGAGAGTGGAAAGACGCTTCTTTGGAACTTTAGAATAGCTGACATCATTCTAGGATTCTCTATGATAACCAACATGGACAGAATAAAACCGCATTCTCGTTCTGTATTTTTTGATAAATAAAAGCAAAATAAAATGGCACAGAAAGATATGAGAAGTCCTTTTTTCACATTTTACTCATTCGTGACACCTTCATTTCAAATGTCAATGAGCAACTTTCACCACGCACAGTCTGAAGACCTGAATTGTCAGTTCTAGACTTGAAAGAGTCGATCAAACACTAAATAACTCAGTAATCGTCATATGTTCGGCGAGGCGGTGGGGCTGGTCTAGATGCCTGCATTAAGAACGGCAGCAAAATCCTTGCTTCTCCAATAACAAAGTATCCATTTGGTCGTATTTCAGTTTCATAGTGGTGCAACTTCCAAGGTGATCTCGTCATAACAATGAGATGAAGAGTTCTACTGTGAGATCTTTGATATCTGCAGAATTTACTACAATATCGATAGTTGATCAGTCTTGTTCCACGACAGGATCCATCCATAGTTTTAATTTTCCATGTTGTGTTCTGGTCACCCCGAGTTTCTGTCACTTTGAACATGTCTATCTTCTTATTTCGGACTTCGGTCGCTAATTTCATCAATTCATCAGGATTTAGACTCTCGACACATGTGTGACACATGGCTTCCCGAGGCTCAATGACTCGACGTGGAATAGGAGGCTGTGGCTGCTTTCTGTCTTTTGCAACCGATCTTTCTGAAGATGGTGGTTTGAAGGTTATGCCTTCGTTAGGCTTCTTTGTTTCAGCGACATTGACACCAGAAGGTTGAGGTGGTCCATGGATGTTTCTTCCTTTTGGTGTTTCACGAATAGCTCCTCTTGGAGGTGACGGGGGTGGAAGCGCTTCCATCGGGAATGCTTGCCAGCTGTTGGCTTCTCCAATAACAAAGTATCCATTAGGACGTATTTCAGTTTCATAGTGGTGCAACTTCCAAGGTGATCTCGTCATAACAATGAGATGAACAGTTTTACTGTGAGATCTTTGATATCTGCAGGCTTCATTACATCGATAATTGATCAGTCTTGTTCCAAGATAAGTTCCTGTCATGGTTTTAAATATCCAGATGATTTTATTTTGATTCTGAATTTCTGTCACATTTAACATGTCTATCCTCTTATTTCGGACTTCGGTCGCTAATTCCATCAATTCATCAGGATTTAGACTCTCGACACATGTGTGACACATGGCTTCCCGAGGCTCAATGACTCGACGTGGAATAGGAGGCTGTGGCTGCTTTCTGTCTTTTGCAACCGATCTTTCTGAAGATGGTGGTTTGAAGGTTCTGCCTTCGTTAGGCTTCTTTGTTTCAGCGACATTGACACCTGAAGGTTGAGGTGATCCATGGATGTTTCTTTCTTTTGGAGGTGGCTTTGGTGTTTCACGAATAGCTCCTCTTGGAGGTGACGGGGGTGGAAGTGCTTCCATCGGGAATGCTTGCCAGTTGTTGGCTTCTCCAATAACAAAGTATCCATTAGGACGTATTTCAGTTTCATAGTGGTGCAACTTCCAAGGTGATCTCGTCATAACAATGAGATGAACAGTTTTACTGTGAGATCTTTGATATCTGCAGGCTTCATTACATCGATAATTGATCAGTCTTGTTCCAAGATAAGTTCCTGTCATGGTTTTAAATATCCAGATGATTTTATTTTGATTCTGAATTTCTGTCACATTTAACATGTCTATCCTCTTATTTCGGACTTCGGTCGCTAATTCCATCAATTCATCAGGATTTAGACTCTCGACACATGTGTGACACATGGCTTCCCGAGGCTCAATGACTCGACGTGGAATAGGAGGCTGTGGCTGCTTTCTGTCTTTTGCAACCGATCTTTCTGAAGATGGTGGTTTGAAGGCTATGCCTTCGTTAGGCTTCTTTGTTTCAGCGACATTGACACCTGAAGGTTGAGGTGATCCATGGATGTTTCTTTCTTTTGGAGGTGGCTTTGGGGTTTCACGAATAGCTCCTCTCGGGGGTGGCGGGGGTGGAAGTGCTTCCATCGGGAATGCTTGCCAGCTGTTGGCTTCTCCAATAACAAAGTATCCATTAGGACGTATTTCAGTTTCATAGTGGTGCAACTTCCAAGGTGATCTCGTCATAACAATGAGATGAACAGTTTTACTGTGAGATCTTTGATAGCTGCAGAATTTACTACATCGATAATTGATCAGTCTTGTTCCAAGATAAGTTCCTGTCATGGTTTTAAATGTCCAGATGATTTTATTTTGATTCTGAGTTTCTGTTACTTTGAACATGTCTATCCTCTTATTTCGGACTTCGGTCGCTAATTCCATCAATTCATCAGGATTTAGACTCTCGACACATGTGTGACACATGGCTTCCCGAGGCTCAATGACTCGACGTGGAATAGGAGGCTGTGGCTGCTTTCTGTCTTTTGCAACCGATCTTTCTGAAGATGGTGGTTTGAAGGCTATGCCTTCGTTAGGCTTCTTTGTTTCAGCGACATTGACACCTGAAGGTTGAGGTGATCCATGGATGTTTCTTTCTTTTGGAGGTGGCTTTGGTGTTTCACGAATAGCTCCTCTCGGGGGTGGCGGGGGTGGAAGTGCTTCCATCGGGAATGCTTGCCAGCTGTTGGCTTCTCCAATAACAAAGTATCCATTAGGACGTATTTCAGTTTCATAGTGGTGCAACTTCCAAGGTGATCTCGTCATAACAATGAGATGAACAGTTTTACTGTGAGATCTTTGATATCTGCAGGCTTCATTACATCGATAATTGATCAGTCTTGTTCCAAGATAAGTTCCTGTCGTGGTTTTAAATATCCAGATGATTTTATTTTGATTCTGAATTTCTGTCACATTTAACATGTCTATCCTCTTATTTCGGACTTCGGTCGCTAATTCCATCAATTCATCAGGATTTAGACTCTCGACACATGTGTGACACATGGCTTCCCGAGGCTCAATGACTCGACGTGGAATAGGAGGCTGTAGCTGCTTTCTGTCTTTTGCAACCGATCTTTCTGAAGATGGTGGTTTGAAGGCTATGCCTTCGTTAGGCTTCTTTGTTTTAGCGACATTGACACCTGAAGGTTGAGGTGATCCATGGATGTTTCTTTCTTTTGGAGGTGGCTTTGGGGTTTCACGAATAGCTCCTCTCGGGGGTGGCGGGGGTGGAAGTGCTTCCATCGGGAATGCTTGCCAGCTGTTGGCTTCTCCAATAACAAAGTATCCATTAGGACGTATTTCAGTTTCATAGTGGTGCAACTTCCAAGGTGATCTCGTCATAACAATGAGATGAACAGTTTTACTGTGAGATCTTTGATAGCTGCAGAATTTACTACATCGATAATTGATCAGTCTTGTTCCAAGATAAGTTCCTGTCATGGTTTTAAATGTCCAGATGATTTTATTTTGATTCTGAGTTTCTGTTACTTTGAACATGTCTATCCTCTTATTTCGGACTTCGGTCGCTAATTCCATCAATTCATCAGGATTTAGACTCTCGACACATGTGTGACACATGGCTTCCCGAGGCTCAATGACTCGACGTGGAATAGGAGGCTGTAGCTGCTTTCTGTCTTTTGCAACCGATCTTTCTGAAGATGGTGGTTTGAAGGCTATGCCTTCGTTAGGCTTCTTTGTTTCAGCGACATTGACACCTGAAGGTTGAGGTGATCCATGGATGTTTCTTTCTTTTGGAGGTGGCTTTGGGGTTTCACGAATAGCTCCTCTTGGAGGTGGCGGGGGTGGAAGCGCTTCCATCGGGAATGCTTGCCAGCTGTTGGCTTCTCCAATAACAAAGTATCCATTAGGGCGTATTTCAGTTTCATAGTGGTGCAACTTCCAAGGTGATCTCGTCATAACAATGAGATGAACAGTTTTACTGTGAGATCTTTGATATCTGCAGAATCTACAATATCGATAGTTGATCATTCTTGTTCCAAGATAAGTTCCTGTCATGGTTTTAAATGTCCAGATGATTTTATTTTGATTCTGAATTTCTGTCACTTTGAACATGTCTATCTTCTTATTTCGGACATCGTTCAAGAGTTTCATCTTTTCATCAGGATTTAGACTCTCGACACATGTGTGACACATGGCTTCTCGAGGCTCAATGACTCGACGTGGAATAGGAGGACGTGGATCATCTGACATCGTCGACTTTTTGTCCATTTCAGCCTTTCTCTTGTCCTTTTGTTCTTTTGGAATTGTTTTTCCTGAAGATGGTTTCGGTGTATCTTTCGGTTTTTTGTGACAGATCATCTGTCTCAAACCTTTCGCTTGAGATGTCAAAACAATTGCAGTGTCCCCATCTGCTTTTATGCTATTGCCGTCTAACTTGAATGATTTGGAGGAGAAAATTGTAACAATGTTTTCTTGCTTTAAGCTTTTGCATGAACATCCATCTGGCAAAGTGATAGTTTTCGACTGTCCGTCTTTTCCAGTAAGCAGAAGCTTCTTTTCATTCTGGATTACCTTTCCAGACATTGGGACAATCTTGCTACAGAGTTTATTTCGATGATTGTTTATGTCTGCTTCTGGATAACATGCTGGACATGTTTTAAGTGTTCGAAGTGCTCCAGGTGTGTCTTTTCCCCTCTTCCCTCTCTTCCAACGTCTATAATTGAAAGTAAATGCTTGCCTTTTAACCAAGCATGACTTATCAATGACTTCAGCGTCTTTTTCTGAAAGGCCATCCATGCTCAAAACAGTCCATCGATTGTCCAATGGGATATCATGAAACGCTGACAATAGGCGCCAGGCATTTCTAACAGCTACTGTAACTCGCTGACCAAACTCGCATTTGCAAGAGTCCGGGATCTTCATGGCTGCTTCCCATACCATAATCATGTCGCCCAATTTTTGGGTAACTCGCCACAATTTGTCAGTCTTTTGTCTCTCAGCTCCAGCAAAATAATTGGTGTCCAGACACATGCGCTTGACGGCATCAGCAATCTTGCCTTTGGAAAAACACATAGGACATGATGCCTTGTCTGACGGTTTTTTGTCGCCACATGCGCCACTTAGAAGATGGACACTTGTTTCCTGAGTCTTTTCAGGGCTGTAGTAATCGTATATTTGAAGTATCATTGGCTTCAACGGTTTTACTTCCACTACATTAGTGACTTCAAATTTGACGCACGAATTGGTGCTGGTAAAATAATCAAAGTACAGAAGTAGAGACTTGTCGGTGTCTATGTCTGCTCGCTTAACAACCTTTGATGGCAAATTGTCTAATGCCTCTGACGCTACTTCCCAGCCAGATGCCATCTTTACCTTGATAACGGTCATTCCAGATTCCTTTGAGGATCCAGTATACCTTGCACATACATTCACGATTCCCTTCTGACAGTTTTGTTTACGTTGAACTGAAGCTTTGCCGAAAATCTCAAATGGTGAACCCTTTCTGCCAATGTTCTCAACATTGAAGAGAATATTTGCTTGCACCAAGACACATCCTTTTCCGTTGGCGGAAAGCGTTACATTGTCTGGTAGCTTCGCAGACATTTTGGAAAGTATCAAGCGGTTGTCATTATTGATTGTAACAGTCTTTGATTTCTCCTTTGTTGTGACTTTCAGATCAAGTTTTGCATTTTCTCCTCCGCTAGAAATTAAAGATGCTAGCTTGGTAAGGGCTTGAAGACCAATGATAGTATCCTGAGTTGAATACCAACCACCATATTCATTTCTTTGTGATGTTAACCATCGAACGGTTGGCAATAGCTTCACGATATCAGAGCTGGTCTGGACTTTATCGAGCTTGTAAAGAAGAGCATAAGCGGTCGTCTCAACATCGGCGGCAGTGTATGGACGCCAAGATCGATACCAACTGTGGTATTCTCTCTGACCACCGATCCAGTAAATGAATCCATCTTTCTTTGCCGTTCTACGTTCCAACTCTTCCTGGTATAATTTTTGCAAATTCCTATCATCATTGCCTCTCAAAGCATATGTACCCAACGCGATGACATAGGTTGATAAATGTGATATGCTGTTGACATTTGTATGAGTTCTTAAACATCGAAGCGCAGCCTTCTTCAATGGAAGAGTTGCGTTAACTGTTTGTGGATTAAATGCATTAGATTCTTCAATAGCACTGAGAATATATGCGGTTATAGATACTTTTCCATCTTCCATGCCACCTTTCAACGAAGAACTGAATACACGGCCATCTTCTCGTACACAACCATCAGGATTGATCTTAGATATCAGAAACTTCAGTGCAGATTCCAATACTTCAATATCAATAAATTCATAATTTTGGGCAGCCAGGATGAACGATTTAAGAACAAATGATGTCAGCCACGTACTGCCTACCTTGTCACGCTCACCAAATGCGGAGTAAGAGCCATCTTTTAAGCGATAATTTCCTTGTCTACGATATCCAATGGCAATATACTTCCTAGCTTTATCCATTAAAGCCGGTTTGGAGATACCTGATTTGGCAAAATAATCTGCTACGTATATACTGGGTACAAGACTCATCATATTCTGTTCTCCACACCCATATGGCATTTTCACCATCCGATCTAAATTCTCAAGTGAAGAACCCAAAACATTCCCGGAATATATAAGATATGCTCTTGCTGAATCTTTAACTACTTTCAGTTGTTTGGATGGTACTGCCAGTGAAAATGTAGCGCTTTGAGTATTATTATCAGGGCAAAGTAAATCTCCAAACGACATTTCGTCTGGAATGCCCTCCGGTTCTACCAACAAATACCTCATTACTGAATCAGCAAACACCTTTCCATTTTCTACTTTTGTTCTATTGGAACATTTAGCTGAAGGACGAGAAACTGCATACACTTGAATGGGAACTTTACCGAGACGTTTGGGCTTGACACGGAAATACATAGTTGCCTGATCAAAGTTGCAAAGACATTGCTTTGCAGATTTAACACCGTTGATGTCGAGATCGGAGGAAGGCTTCATACTAAGTTCGATTTCAGTACAATCTCTCAAATAGCTGAAGACTTTAATAGGAATCCTTGCCATCTCTCCTCTCACCAATGAGTAGGGTAAAGACATTTGCAGATAAAATGGCTGGAAGACAGTAAGCTCAGTCGGTGATGCGACGCCTAACCCTGTGGACGAAATGCAGAACATGTTTGCATTCCATGATGTCATGCTATCTGGAACTGTCAGGGAAATGGAAGAGACATTTTCAAATAATTCAAACACCCATGATTCTGGAAAGAATTTTCTCACACGTGCTTGTGTCATTGGCGGTGGAGCAGAATAGAAATATACCGGAACGTCAACGCAAGGTGCAGTCATGACTTGTGTGTTACTCAAGACGAACATTCCAATGTCCCTGAATATTCTGCTAGCATCAACAGAATTTGGTATCGTCTTTGTCATTCTTCTTTGACGCCTGAGAGGAGTGATTGTCCGCGCTAAACGACAATGTTCTCTTTCTAGATTATCGTAGGGATCAACTGATTGCCAGCCTTGTGTGCTTTCTACAAATTCGTCAACTTCCTTTTGAAGCTTGTCTAATGTGACTCCACCGCTTGATCCAAATGTCTTTAAGGCTACATCTGAGATTGACACAGCGCACTTGGAATTCACTCCTGAAGTCTTTATAGCTGCCTTTATTATCCGACCTGGTCTGACTACACGTTTCTCGAATTCGAGTGCAGTTGGAGCACGTTGGTTCAGACATGACTTCAAGTGAGGAAGAGAAAACCGGGTCGCAACGAACTCAGTTTGATTGGGTCCTTGATAAGTGAACCAAATGGCTACTTCAGCTGAAGGAAAAACATTTGATGGAAGTTTCATCTTGATGTTTCTACTGAATATTCTTCGGTCTTCCAACTTGCCAGGATTGTTCAGGACAGATGCAACCCTTGATTTCTTTGCGCATATTGCTGGTCTACTATATTTTCTTATCTTTCTATCACAAAGATGTCCTGTATAGCCCTTAAAACAACGGCAGTCATTTCCATGTAAACAACAACCATTTTTGCATCCTTTCATTGTTTCACATGTGTCACATGCTATACCGCTCCACCCTCTCCGGCATTTGCAATCGCCAGGACTACGACAGACACCTTTCACACATCCTTGTGGACAGACAGGAGTCAAGCAATTCGTTCCCTTCCAGCCTTTGAGACATCGAATCTGAAAAGAGAAACATTCGGTTAAGTGATATGAAAATATTTTTACATCAACCATGTGAATAGAAGACCTTTTATGTAAAATAAATTCATTTAAAAAAGATAAATAAGCTTGAATTATGCCTTTGTTGAAGTTAGATGATTGTGTACTGATACAAGAAATGAACATAGGCCCTCAAAGATAATGAAAGACTTCCTTTTTAGATCTCCAACCATATGGCGTGACTCACACAGAGGACCTGGTTTTGGCCCGTTGTAGTCTTAGTTTTTGGCACGGGCTCCGGCCGTCAACCCGTATTTTTTAGAGCCAATAGCCATTTGAATACAGTTGAAAAACGGCTTGAATAATCAATCATCATATTTCAAGACTCACTCTGGATGTTTTTCTGCGGAATATGCTAGTTAACCCTTACCATGTTGGGGTATTTGCCTAGCACGTCCGTTGGGGTGTGGGATTCGCATCCCAAGATCTCCTAAGGTAAATAGCGGAGCCATTTCAGAATAAGTGCACAATATATTTGGACACGATAAAATTAGTGGTGGTATCCGCATATTCATAATTCTATAAATTGACTTTGAGATTTTAAAATTTTCGCTTTTATGACTATATGTTAGAAATTGGCATTATAGAAACTCTGGGGCTGGCAGTTTTGACAAGAATTGTATTGTTATGATACATTCATGTTATCCTATAGAGGTAGGGATATTCATTTGATGAATAATGTCTGAATACAGCTCCACAAATCACAGAGATGCATTATAGCCTATTCTGGCGAATTTGTAAAAAATGAGAAGGCCCATTTCCAGCTCACTGCAAGATGAGTTTCGGGCTGCTAAAATGTATTAGAAAATGTAGAGCTAAGAACAACATGAAATGTCAATACTAATAAATAAAGTTAATATATTCATTTTGAAAAGTAGTAGAATTCTTCACTCGTTTGAATTACTACAAAGCACATTTAATAGCATCATGAGTAAAGCATGTACAATTCAGACAATTGTCTGTACTCTTAGATCATTGTCGATCATGGGCATGAAGTCGCTTTATCGATAAATTTCATGTTAAATCGAACAATAATACTACCGAAACTACCATGTGATCTACTAGTAAACAAAAATGCTCACAATTTTGCGGATGTATTTTTGAATCAAGAATTTATTAAACTCGATTGTGCCTCAATGCAAAGTAAAGGAAATGTCAGGTTAAAGGGGAGTCAAAGGAGATGATTGGCGCAGAGGCCGTGCGTCCACTGGCAATACTCGGACTATTTTCAAAGTCAAGAGTTCAAAATCGCGGTACAAAAATCCAACATTTGATTTCTGGTAATGACTGTTTGATTCCTGTCGCACTATAGAGTGGAAGAATGGCAGTGTCCTAACTTTTATAAATTCATGTTCTTTTAATATGTGGATTGCGAATCTCCGGCTATTGAATGGAAGTACACAGATTGATGTCAGTCGGCAGAACCCGGAAAATGTGGTTGATAGTTGGCGGACTGCATGAACCCCGTCTTAATTGACGGAAAACGGGAGTGAGTGAGTGAATTACTGTATGATTCATTTTCTTTAATCGATCTTTAAATTGTAATGTTTTGTGTAATTGCAATGGAGTGTTTCGGGGTCGTGCTTGTTTATAAATAGTATCAAACCCGGGACAGCCTAGCCGACATACGCCGACCTATAAACCTGGGGAAGAAGTGAAAATAAACGAGAAGTGAGAGTTAATCAGTTCATATACATTTAAGTCTGATTATAAAAGTGACCACATGATTGTCGAATATGAGAGATTATAATCAGTTTGTGATGCATTAACCTGTAATTCATACGCATAGTTGACGTTGAGGGATGTTAGCTAGGCTGGCTGATTTTATATACGAAAATTCCTCATAGTGACGGACTAAGGGCTCTGCGTGAAGCATTATATGCGAGAGGGAATTCATCATATCACTCGAACTTTAGCCACTAGACAAACCGGGAGCATTACACTTTGTATTGCATTACATTTTGTATTGAAATAATCAGCTGGCAAGGCATGTTTTGATGATAGATGGTAACCTGTTTTGCATGTGTCAGTCTAAAGCAAACTCAAGTGAAGCCATTTTCTTCTAAATCTGACGAATTACACGAACGTCCGCCACTCCGTCTGTGTAGTAAAACATGCCCTGAATTAAACTAAATTCCGCTGTATAGTCCTACGGTGCCAATTCATGCGAAATTTTTAAAAAGCGCTAAAATGATGATTTGTGCAGACCTGAATGAAATTGCTGAAATTGATTTAAGCAGCTTCGACTGTAGTTTCAATTAATGAGCATGGACCTAAATCATATCCTCTAATCGTTGATGTCATGATGTGTATTTATTAAAATAACGCTGAGGTACACGCACACTTTACATGTACAGTGTTGGTTGAAAATGTACATCTTGCTGTAGGGCCTCAGAGAAAATATAGGTATCGGTAGGCCAGTTTAAACTATTATGTAACCCATAGATGTGCAGGCTAATTGAAATATTTCGATCTTTCTTATTTGTCAACGTATGTCGTAATAAAATAATTTTTTATTATTGATATACAATAAATAGTCATAATAATTTTTTGATATTTATATATATTCTTTATCATATTTTTTTTATTCAATGATGCAAATAATTTATGAGAAGTCCTGTAAAAACAGAATTTCTGCTGTTTTGCACTCTTTTACGATTGGATAACGATGACAAGACATGCGTCAGTGATGAAGTTTCAATCAGTAAGCTTAAAGGGTTGTCACAATATGGTAAAGTAGGTCTACATATCTTTAGACCAGCATCACCGGTGTTTGACCGGTATTGGTCCGGTCCGGTGTGGATTTCCATACCGGTTCCATCTCAGATACGAGTATTGAAGAGGAAATTCGGGATCCTTTCAAGAAAAGGCATTGTCTGCACATTTCCTGCATTCTATACTTAGACATACAGCTATTGTCTAAAAGCAATTGTTAATGGGCGAAAACGCAGAAAGCTTATTATACTATGTGAAATAGCTTACTATTCCATGAATTAATATAGTGTGTCTATTTGATCACTGCGACCATTTTCTAGAGTTATTGAAATTAACAAAATGTTTCAATTTTCTTAATTGGACTTTTTGAAGTTCATGAATAGAAAAGATTGTTTCATTTGAATAACTCCAAATTATCTTTATGAGTGCTTCAAGAAAGACATCTATTACTGCAAAAATTCGCTGAACATTTTTCAGGAATCATTCAATGGTCAAAATATTCCATGCATGTTTGTGGTAATGAAAATTTCTTTTGATAAATGTCTGTTGTAGAAAGTACAAGTGGAGATCCAAGAATCTTGTATTCTCCATGAAACTGCTTAAACTGTTGCGCGGGTTACGATTCTGCTGCATCAAGTTAAATATTCACTCTATGATAGACCATAGAAAGCAAACATCATCCTCATGTATCAACCATGGAGCGGTATGAACTCCTGGGCTGGTATTCATAGTCGTGTCCAAACAAAGTCATCGTCCCAGCTTAGTCAAATTCACGAATTTCGTATTCATAGATATGACTTAGCAAGGCCGTCGTTAAGTCGTTGTCTTTGATAAGTCAGCATCAAAATAATTCTTATTCCTAGAGTTGCTTAGCAAAGACAACGACTTTACAGGCCATGACGGTGACTTAGTCATCTATTGTATTCGTAAGACAGCTACAGAGGTGTCTTAGAGCTCGTTAACGTGTCGTACAGCCAATCTTGCTAGCACTCTCACCTCTCATGCGTAATAACCTGCTAACCTGTCTTCGGTATTATTCAGTTTCATTTTTTTGTAATGGCGGCTTATATGAATAACATGTCGGAAAGGAAAAAAGTATCACAAAGATCCTGTTGATCATTGCCTCGATGAAAAACTATCCGACGACGACTATGGAAAATACAGATTCACCCGAGGTAAGTTCCATGTATTGATAATGTAGGCTAGTTGTTTGAACAATGAGAGCTATCGGCTTACATCAACCTTTGTCTCAAAAGCTGATATCACAGTAATTTATCGTTTTTTAGAGCAGGATCATCATTATGAAAACTGTACTTTGCTAAATATGTCCATGTGATGACCTTCGATGAAATACTCGCAACTATTATGGTAATTTACATAAAGGCCTAATGTATACAGGCTCATATTGTATATAGAAAACTCTTTTCTATTAAGTAACACCACACAAATGTATTAGATTAATGAAAGTGTTCTCAATACATTTTTCTCCATCTCACATTCAGTTTTATGCAGTCAGAATAATTTAAACCAATTCCCTTGTTCTTTTTTGTTAATGTAGGCCCGAATAATGTAATTGATTATTTTCTATAGACTAAATCATTATCGTATTTTATTTCAGACGGAATTCAATATTTGGAAGACTTGTTAACGCCAAGCCTTGAGCCGAGTTGTTCGAACAGAGGACGCCCTATTCTAAAACTACAAATACTGGCCACCTTACGTTATTAAGTGGATCGGTCGATCAGGTCCCATAGAATGACCTCCTCGTTCCCCTGATCTCACCTCAATGGACTTCATTGTTTGGGGAATGGTCAAGAACATAGTTTATGGCCAGCGACCAACCTCTGTACCGCAGTTGAGAGCCTACGTAATCCAGGCGTTCTCAGACATTGATGGAGATAAAGACTTATGTCGCAGAATTTGCCACAGCGTTTTGGAAAGATGTGAGCAATGTGCCGAAGCTCGTGGAGAGAATTTTGAGCACTTGAGGCAATGAAATCATATTTTGACTATTTACTTCTTTGACTGAATTTGTAGTCTGTCATGAAATAAATGTCATGAATATCATAATATTATTTGTTTTAGTTTTGCGTTATGAAATAGGATATCCAAGGATGAATTATGTTTGTGAGAACTTAGTATCTTCAAATAATATTTAACAATCAATGTTAGATGCATAGAAATTAACAATACCATAGAAAGTCCCAGAATGGAAATTGCATGAAAATTATGGCACACGCCGGGTGAACTTTGCTTTCTGGTTGGCATTTATATTTACCAAGCGAATTTGTGATTTGGGTTGCTGTCCCTTGTCTAGGGTTTATTTACACAAAAGCAATAGTGAATTTACAAAATACTGCAGCGACAGGACGACAAGGAAGGAAATCCTGTAAAACGTTCTGTACGTTTGTCATTTTGATCATAGTATAATCAGACTCTTATGCAACTTGTAATGTCGATTTACAAAACATGCATTACTCCAGCTTGAAATCAGAGGCCAAGAAATCTTAGAGTATTCATTCTACTTAAAATGGTTCCCCTGCTCATTATATTCGAACAATTTTCAAAATCTTTACATGCATTCGAATATCAGCTTCCAAAATATCATCACACAATATGACATATGTCATTCAATGATTAATTGAAAAGTTCCAGCGACATTCTATCTATCTGAGAATGATTGCAGGTAAAGCATCTTTCGGTGTGTCCATTCCAGAAAAGCGCTAGGTTTCTTAACCGCTTGAAGGAGAAATTATCCAATAATTAAGAATTTTTATCTGTGATTTCTTGAGATGTTCTCATAACCAGTGCACCGACCTCTTACAATCATGACTCTGTGAACCAATTCTTGATTCGCATTCCAGCATTGAAAAATGGGAAAATATTTGTCAATGACTGGTAGATATAGAGACAGTAAATCAATCTGACAGAAAGTAATCTGATCTACTACAAACATAGAAGTGGATAATAGCATACTAGAATGGAAGTTTGATATCTTGCCTATGTACAATGATGGCACATGGAAAAATCTATGGTTTGTAGATCAGATTCGATCTAAAACATTGTATCATAGTCAAACTATTTGTCAAGTTGGTTGTGGAAGTTGTTGACACCTAATTACAGGATTTTCATGAAGAGAATTGCAAGTGAGGTGGCGGCATTGTTTCATGTGAAATAGCCTACTATTCCATGGATTAATACAGTGTGTCTATTTGTAGCAGTCACTGACAACAATTTTCCAATGTTTCAATATTGGAATGCGAATTAAAAATTGGTTCACAAAGTCATAATTGAAAGTGGTCGGTGTGCTGTTTGTAAGAACATCTGAAGAATTCACAGATAGAAAGTCTAATTATTGGATAATTTCTTCTTCAAGCGGCTAAGAAACCTGGCGCTTTTCTGGAATAAACACATTGAAAGTTTCTTTAACGACAATCATTTCTCAAATAAATGAAATGTCGCTGGAACTTTTCAATTAATCATTGAATGACACATGTGATATTTTGGAAGCTGATATTCGAATGCATGTGCATGTAGAGATTTTGAAAATTATTCAAATTTAGTGAACAGGGGAACCCTTTAAAGTAAAATGAATACTCTAAGATTTCTTGGCCTCTGATTTCAAGCTGGAGTTATGCATGTTCTGTAAATCGACATTACAAGTTGCATATGTGTCTGATTATACGAGGGGCGTACCAAAAGTTCGTGACGTTTGTCTCTCCTATCTATAGACGTCCATTTTGGCCCAAGTGCATATCTAGATTTTATTTCTTATAGTTCTGACAGTTGCATTTCACAGGAAAACATTTAACTTCCATTTGCACAAATGTTTATTGGCAGAATTAAAAGCATACCAAAACTCTTTTTTTCGATCTGGTCACCTTAAATTCCAATACACTTTTCCTGTCTCTTCTCAAGTTTCTTCATTCCTTCTTCAAGCCAATCCTGCGGAAATTTCCCGAATGAAGCTTTCGGTGCTCTCTTTATCTCTTTCACCATTGAAACGAATACCTCCGATTGCCTACTTCATCGGACTGATGAGATGAAAGTCAGTAGTCTCCTCCAAAACCCTTCGTCATGGTCTTCCAGAAGACCAAGAACAATAGAGGAGTTGTTGACCCGAGTGCCTTTCTGTTCTTCAGTCAGCAGCCTTGGTACCCAACGAGCCGAAACTTTGGACAACTCAAGGCGGTCATGGAAGATACGCTCAAGAGTCCCATGCGACAGCTGGCCAGACTTTTCCTCCAGGTCATCAAATGTTGGGCGTCTGTCAGACTGGATCAGCTGCCAAACCAAATCTTCATTTTCTTCGCTGGCTGGAGTGGATGGATGGCCACAGCGCTCAACGTTTTCCAATGACTTCCGTCCCTATGGGAACATTTGCTTGATGGTCGCTCTTGCAGGAGCATTGTCTCGAAGAATGTTTTTAGACGCCCAGCCGATCGGGTTGGTGTTTCCCGTTCCTTGGACAGAAAGAGCAGACAAGATCTCCACTTACGATTTGTGAAGTCCGTCATGCTAACAAAAGTAAAATTGCTTCACTACTTACCGGCTTCAGTTCGTGTCTCTATAGGCTACCGATCAACCGACAATACTTCACAGGCAATGCACATGATTGATACAACATGGCAACGATGAATGATTAAAGAAAAAAGTCGAATTAAAACCATGGTAATCAAACGTCACGAACTTTTGGTACGCCCCAGATTATCGGAGAGATATTTCAAAATGATAAACGTACAGGACGTTTAAAAGGATTTCCTTCTTTGTCATCCTGTCGGCGCAGCATTTTGTAAAATTCACTATTGCTTTTGAGTACATGGTCTTTGGACAGGGGCCAACAATCCAGATCAAGAATTGGCATGATAAATATAAATGCCAATCAAAAAACGTGGAAGCCAGATCGCACAAGTTGCATTTTGCCCTAACTACGTTCCCCGGCGTGTGCCATAATTTTCATGCAATTTCCATACTAGGACTTTCTATGGGATGGTTCTATGGCACTTTCTATGGGATGGATTTCTATGACTACAAACCATAGATTTTTCCATGTGCCATCATCGTACATAAACAAGACATCAAACTTCCATTCTAGTGTACTATTACCTACTTCTATGATTAGAATCTTCCTGCTAGCTCATACACAGCGTCAAAACCCTGTCGCGAGCGTTACTTTATGACTTATGCTATTTTCGAACCCATGCATCTGATTATGCGATATATACTCATGTCATCAGATGCCTGATGGCCAAAGTCAATCTATCAATTGTCAATGAAATAAACATCTATCCATTCGAACTCATACTGAATGGAAGAAGTGTCAAATTTTCTTCAGTACGGTATGCTTAAGTTAGTCCAGTTCTCTACAGAACAAACTGCAAGCGCTACATTAGAATAAGAAGAATATCACGGTTTTTAGGTTTGACCCTCCAAGAACGACTTTTGGCCCTTCAAGATTGACAATGCTATTTTAAAGTGCAGCAGTCATTAAGAATTTGCATCATTGCCGTTTCAAGTGCATTTTTGCCGGTATGAATGCAAAAACCGCTGCTCTGCTTTACCCATAGAAGTGGATAATAGTGCACTAGAATGGAAGTTTGATATCTTGCCTATGTGCAATGATGGCACATGGAAAAATCTATGGTTTGTAGATCTGCTTCGATCTAAAACATCGTATCATAGTCAAACTATTTGCCAAGTTGGTTGTGGAAGTTGTTGGCAGCAAATTGCAAGATTTTCTTCAAGAGAACTTTAAGTGAGATGGTGTCATTGTTTCATGTGAATTAGCCTACTATTCCATGCATTAATATACTGTGTCAAACTGTAGCAGTCATTGACAACTATCATCTAATTTTTCAATGTTGGAATGCGAATGAGAAATTGGTCCAGAGTCATAATCGAAAGTGGTCGGTGTACTGGCTATAAGAATACCTCAAGAATTCAAAGAAAAAAATTCTAATTATTGGATAATTTCCCCTTCAAGCGGTTAAGAAACCTAGCGCTTTCTGGAATAAACACATTGAAAGCTTCTTTACCGACAGTCATTTCTCAGATAAATAAAATGTCGCTGGATCCTTTCAGTTAAACATTGAATGACATATGTCATATAGTGTGATGGTATTTTGGAAGCTCATATTCGAAAGCATGCAAAGGTTTTGAAAATTGTTCAAATATATTGAACAGGGAAGCACTTTAAAGTAAAATGAATACTCTAATATTTCTTGGCCTCTGATTTCAAGCTGGAGTAATGCATGTTCTGTAAATCGACATTACAAGTTGCATATGTGTCTGATTATACTATTGATAGATTATCGGAGCGAAATTTCAAAATGATAAACGTACAGGACGTTTAAAAGGATTTCCTTCTTTGTCATCCTGTCGGCGCAGCATTTTGAAAATTCACTATTGCTTTTGAGTACCTGATCTTTCGACTAGGGGCAACAATCCAGATCACAAATTCTTATGATAATTAAAAATGCCAACCCGAAAACAAGAAAGCCAGTTCGCAAAATTTGCTGTTGGCCCCAACTAAGTTCCCCCGGAATGTGCCATAATTTTCATGCAATTTCCATTCTAGGACTTTCTATGGTATTATTAATTTCTATGGCTTTACCAGATCAACTGCAGCATTACCTTATTCTTTTAGCCTGTTGAGACCTACTCAAATTATTGCAGATTAAGTTATTAATAAAAGCACTTCAAAAACTTGCGTCTCTTCTTGCACAAAAGACTGGTCTCTTTCGAATAACTACAAGTTCATCGAATTTGCTGTATATTTCACTTGGCAAGTAGGAGAATGAAATTGGCTGCTTAACGATTGGTTGGATTCATGCAATAGCAGTGACACAACGGACACAGCACGTCCTTGTCAGTTGTACTCGTGTAGATGAAAATTGAACTAAGATGCTGAAGTGAATTTCTGAATGGCGGATGTGCATTCTCAGGGTTAAATAGAGTGAAGAGTTGCACAAAGCTATTTTTTACCAATAGTCATTTTATCTGTCAATCGATCTATAATACTAATTTTCTGTTTATCTGTCTCTCAATAAACTTGCAATACATATGGATGTTAGTGGCTATATCCAATATCAGCTAATCTTTTTGTCATGAAATCAATGTTCCGATAACATTTAGTAAACTTTTCATCAACAATAAGTCCAGGAAAAGCATCAAACAGATCGATCATGAGATCTATTGATAAATGTGTAATGCTTCCTAACCATGGAATAATACATACCAAGACTTCTTGATTGTTATCAAGAAGATAACATTTTAATATTGTCAACGATGCTTGTTCAAGCCCTTGCTTGTTAGTTTTTATTTGCTTCTTTGTTTAATGTCGTTGGGTGCAGATCGCCATCGATTAGGGTGAATTTGTGTTAGATTTTGTTTTCATTATGCTGCTGATATGACAAATCGCATTTGAAACGTGAACGCTTCACCTCATTTCGGTATTTCTGCTGTTGAAATGTCAGCAATGAACTCGAAGTGTCAATGTTGTGAATAGTTGTCATTCTGCAGCTGATCTGCTATACTTAATATGAAATGGATGATTAGTATCCTGATCGGTCAAACCTATACAACAGTGCTGATTTCAGAACGCATACAAAGTCTCATAAGCAGTTTTTACTGATTGTTAACCATAACAAGAGTGCACTGGTTCTTTTTCAATATTGGAATGCGCATTAAAAATTGGTTCACAAAGTCATAATTGAAAGTGGTCGGTGTGCTGTTTGTAAGAACATCTGAAGAATTCACAGATAGAAAGTCTAATTATTGGATAATTTATTCTAAGAAACCTAGCGCTTTTCTGGTTTCTTTAACGACAATCATTTCTCAAATAAATGAAATGTCGCTGGGACTTTTCAATTAATCATTGATGACACATGTGATATTTTGGAAGCTGATATTCGAATGCATGTAAAGATTTCGAAAGTAATGAGCAGGGAAGCACTTTAAAGTAAAATGAATACTCTAAGATTTCTTGGCCTCTGATTTCAAGCTGGAGTTATGCATGTTCTGTAAATCGACATTACAAGTTGCATATGTGTCTGATTATACTATTGATAGATTATCGGAGCGATATTTCAAAATGATAAACGTACAGAACGTTTAAAAGGATTTCCTTCTTTGTCATCCTGTCGCTGCAGTATTTTGAAAATTCACTATTGCTTTTGTGTACATAGACGAGCGATGGGCATGCTCTAAATCTACACTGTGTTGCTTGCTACATGCATCATGAATGGATTGATCACATTTTTTGGTGATATACTGTAGTTGAAAACTCCATTTAAGGAATTACGGAAGAAAGTAAGACATCGTCAATGTGATCACAAACTCCATTGCTTATAACTCCTGATGACGGATATCCTCTTCCAAATGTCACTGCATCTCTCCTTCACTGTCACAATATCAAATTATTATTGCTGATGAAATTAATTTATGAAAGTTGTTATTTCAGTGGTCATAACTTCAATTTTGATATTGCCTTTGTTCATTCATATGTAATCAGATTCTTGATATACAAAACATGATAGTTACTTGCAGTCCTTATCGTTTCTGTAGCATTATTTTTTTATACTGATTTTTGATGAGCTTTAAATGAAATAGATTTTTTACAATATAGGATTTCATCATGTAAACATTGTTGAAATCAATATAATTTCTATATTATTGAAAAATGTGTCAGTGACAAACTATGTTACTTTTTATCAGTCGCGAGCGTTACCTATGTAGATCATGGTAACTGCAGAAGTTTACGGAAGGTGGCTGGCTACGACATGATCATTTATGAAACTGTAGACCTACTAATCTTGTAAATATATTCAAAAATTTGATGGCAGCACTACGACAGAATATTCAGAATAGCACAAATAAAATTACTGGGATGATTTCTTGATATCGCGAGCGTTCCGAGCTTAACGCTTACCGGGAACCAAGTAGTCATCATCAAATGATGAAATAAAGATGTGTTCCGATAAGGCAAGCTTTGAAATGTGCTTCCACCTTTTTGCCCATCTCTGGCAAAAACAGGCATATTTTTAGAAGCAGTTAGCTTTTAAAGTGATCGAAATTTTGTCGCGAGTGTAACGGTGTTTGACGGTGTCTCGTAATGTATGATGTTTGACTTACTTTCTTAATTACTTTCGTTTTAATTCGCAATTTTCCTATGTACAATGTGCATTTAAATTCTGTACGGTGAACGATTTTGATTGAGTCAATAAATGTATACAACTACAACTACACTACATGCTCCAATGCCAATTAACAATAGAAGGAAGTAGGCATCCTGTAGTGAGATTGATATAACTTTGAAAATAATATTTTGATATTTCCGGCATTTTGAGTTGAATACAATGCAATTTTGATAAATGTTTGAAAAATCATGGATATAGACATGGGTCTGATGTGTCATTTTTGCCTTGATAAAGAATCAAACGTCTGCTGATATGTGCGGTCTTATTTCTGCCATTGAAGAAGTAGGAGAAGTAATCACTAGGTATTTTCTTCAACTGAAAGTACAATTTCACCTGCAGTGTGCACCCCCAAACATCCTCTGACCTATCCATTCCCCAATCTTACCTTGCTTGGATTCTTTGTGCACGTGTAATGACCCATTTCCGGACTATCCATACTTTTGCAGACATCGGTTGGCTTTTCTTCAGCTTTAAGTTCTATAGCTTTTCGAATTTCTCCTCTAGATGTTACCATCAATTTGACATTCTTATCATGAAGAAGAACATTTGACTGAGCTTGGAATTCCAAAGTTCCTGTTTTACATGGATCTTGAGGAGTCATTCGCGATAAGGGATAAACCTGCATAAAAGTATTTGACGGTGAATACATCCTTTCAATACTCAGTACATTACTTGGCTTTATCGGTTGGTGGTCACGTCTTTCATAGTCTGCCACTGACCGTCGTGCAGCAATACCGGATACTACAACTGAGACAGTAGACTGTCCTTCCGGGAGAGGTGGTAATTGAAAATCAATCTCTCCATAAATATCGGAGACCATATTTTCTCGAAATCCCCAACCAGAACCCCAAAAAGCCTTGACATCCACGAACACTGTTGTGTTTGGTCTCCGAGTTCCATCATTGTTCAATGTGAGAAGTTTTCCGTAATATGGTAAACCACTTGCAAAGTATTTTGGAGATTTTTCGACTGATATTTTGAACTGACTGAGAGTGAATTCTCCCCGTTCTCTTTCTTTTCGACAGACTCGTTGGTTCCTTTCTCATTCACGGTTGCTTTAATCTTTGAAAAAACGTAATAAACATCATGCTTTCGACTTGTTAGATTTAGTTTCTTTGTAGATAAGTTAAATTTGGCACATTCGTGTGATCCATCGATTTCAAGTGCCTTTTCAAGACATGGTCTCGGAATAGTTCTTCCGTAGGATGAATATTTACTTTCTAGGCATAACTGAGCTTTAACACTAGCCTTCATTGGAAAGCCAGTACTATATTTCGCACAAACCTCGAATTTCACGTGCTTGTCCAAGATAAAGATAGAACTTGGTGGCTTTATGTCAACAGTAAATCGTGGAAGGACATACTTCTGTACCTCAAATTCATGCGAATCTTTTGCGTGCCCGATATGCGCCTCTATTGACCATTTTCCAAATATAGGGTCATCAAGAAGGTCAAAGGAGAATCCCTTCAACGCATCGAACCAGCTGATGTTTTTCCATTGAGCCACTTTCATCATATTTGGAGATTTGATAAAGATACTGTCAAACTTGATATTTCTTTTATCTTCATCATCTTGTGTTGGTCTGAGATTGTTGATGAACAGAGGCAAAGTTCTGAATTTCACCGTCTCACCAGGCTTGTAAATTGGCTTGTTAGTCTCAATGAAAACCATGATCGAATTCCTTTCAACTGCTAATTCGACGGAGTCGGAGGCTAACACAGGTCCAGGGTTGCTGAGGCAATCATTTGTCTGTTTTAGGCATGAAAATATAGTCACATTGAGTTGAACACTTTCATGAATGTAGTTTTTGAATGGTAAGCGATAGGTCATTTGTGTGACACCATTTGCAACACGTTTAGGTTGTCCTCTGACAGTTCCAGTAGAGGCCAAAGGCGCACTGTCAATTCGAACCACAGCATCTTTGTCAATTTCCAAGTAGATCTTATGATTAGTTGAGGCTACGATCGTTTTTGGGAATGCAATCGTATAGTTCACTTTTGAGATTTTCTTCTTGTTGCTGAGTTTCTGTACTTCTGCCGAGCCATTGTGGAATGACCACAGCAAAACGACGAGAGAGAATATGGTGAGTCTGACCAACGAATGATCAAACATGATGACTGCTGTGGAAATTGCGTAGGCCGATTGTTATTACTTTCAATGCAGCACTCTCATTGGACGGATTCAATGATGTCATCAAATGGAGCCAAATGATCATGGCTGCTGTCTGTTGTTTAACATTGATCAGATTGGTTATCATTTTGACGAGATGGTGATAAGGTGGCAGCACTGAGTGGACTGCATGTATCACAAGATTTCTGATGCATTATTAAGATTTACGAAACTTCTGTCACTTTAATGGCTGGTGATTACGTGAAGCGGCCATGAATGACTCAAGTGAGAGTTTGCTGGAATAATATTTTCAAACCAGGATCTGTTACTTCAATCATGGACTTCTATACATAGCACTTGGAATTGTGCTTAATTCATAGAAATGGATCTTCGTATGTCCGATGGACCGCAAAATATCTAGCAGTCCATGCGCTGTCCATGCATGAATCATAGACTTCTGAGCATGAATGGCAAAGTAGGGCATATACTTCTATAACATGACACTACTTACACGAGTTGTCTGAGACTGTTGACTTTCTGACTAAATATACAGCAGAAACGTAGGTTTTAGATGCTGCTGAAAATGTCTCTGCTATCAAAATTTTATTTTGCGTCTTTTCATTGGGCAGTTTTAAAAAGACCATTTTGGAGGCAGTATTGCACGTTGACCATTTTGACCTGGAATCATTGAGTTCATCATTAAGTCTTCTTGTTGATTGATGTCTTTGGATTGTTTCCTATCACAATTTCATCATTGTCAATACTAAAATAATTTCATTTGGGTGACCACTTCACAATTCATTATTTAGTGCTCTTCAAGAAAGAAAGAATTTGCGATAATTTGAAGCGTAGTCACTTCTGGGTCATCGTGTAGATGCGTTTAAGTGCAATTTGCCGTTTTTTCGAATTGTAAGATTGCATTTATTTTATCCAGAAGGCATGCTCTTCAAGTTTATCGATTGAGAAAATGTCTCCACATTCGGACATACTTTTCAGTAGGAATGTAATAGATGACCAATTTTGGAAACATTTTCATGTACTATTTTTACGGGATACTTTTTCTACGAAGTTGTTGTGATGTATTTGTTGGTGAGAATTTAATAGTGAGAAAATGATAACGAAAGAGAGCCAAGGCTGCAATGTACATGCATGTTGTTATTTTTTAAATGTTATTTATTGATACACTTTTATTATTATATTTTATATTTATGCTGTTACAGCCAGCTTCAGGGGAACAAAGGCTTACAAAATCTCAGAGCGCATGGTTTTCAAAAAATTTAAAAGTCTACGGCAGATTTAGCAATACATGGAAGGAATACAGCACTGTAAAGGCGGTTCCAACCGCAGCGGCCAGCAACCATGAGAGCTCAATGGCAACTTCGCCAGGTCACGTCAACTGGGCATGAACTCATGTATCTTATGTCTGTTGCTCATTCTATGTGAATACTATTCAACGCAAGAGTGGGAGAGCTTAGATCAAGTAGTGACCGGATTCGACAAGTGATTGAACTTTTTGGTGAGGTTGCAAAATAATTGTGACCACCAGCGAACTTTCCACTGACGCTTTTGAGGGCCAAATGGCTCTATAGGGCCACTGAACAACAGAGAAAATTTTAAATCAACCTTTATTATATTAACTTTTTATTATTTTTACCTGCAACAAAAGTTCATTGAAATAAGACACGATTTAGGTGTTGCGCTTTTTATGATCATCCATCACTGTAGAATAACTAAATATTATATAGGATATTATATGATATATAATATAATAATATAATATAATATATAATATATATAATTATATATTTTGTATAATAACACAGGTCAATAAAATTATATAATTTCAAGTATAATTTATAATTTATTAATATTATACAGGGCATGACTGCAACTTTTAAATAGGGAATTGTGTCGATGTTGAGAGATGCAAACTAGGCCTGCTGATGATTCCTGATATAGGATGAAATAGCAGCTATTCAAGTGTGTTTCCATTTTTCAACTGAGGATGCAACTCAATATTTAATTTTTCTATTTACATTGTGTTTACAAAAAGCAGCACTCATTAATTACTACAGGCAACTTAAGCGATTTGCCGGCAGTGTGTCAAAAAAGTATTTGATGAACATTCATCGAGATTTCTCTTAATATATCAATTGCGTATCCTGCTCATTCTAGTCATGACGAATACCGTTACTCCATTGTTTTGAGATGATAGGAGCAAGCAAATTAATTCAGACTTACATAGCCAGTCCTGAACTAAACATGTGCAAATTTTAAATTGATTGTGATATCATGCAGACAGTCAAGCAGGCAGCGCACAAGAGATTGCGACTGATCACCTCACATTCTGATTACCTCGCACTCTGATCACCTCGCATTCTCCCGAGAAAAAAACTTGATAAACTTAATAGGAGATCAAATAACACCGAAATAACCTACTGGGATCCTTAACAATACCACACAAACTTATGAAGTCAAGAAATACCGAATAAACTTATTAGGATTCATCAGTATCCCAGTAGGTTTAATAGGATTGATAAAGTATGTCCTACAAAGTTTATCAGGTAATTGTAAAAAATTAATCAACTTGATGGGACACTACATGGAAGTTCATCAGGCAGTTGTAAAATCAGACAAACTTGATGGGACTTTTCTCAGTTTTTGGGATTTCTACGCAGTGCAGTTACAGCACTTTTGGCTCCTGACTAAGCGCTGCCATCACGGCCGAAATTATGTATGTTTCAAAACTGAATACGCTTCCACGTTGAGCACTGAATTATGTGATGCCAGAATATAATCGCATGTTTTGTTGGATTGATTCGTCGCGTCGATGCACTCAGATTCCAACAAAGACTACAGAATGTTCTAAAAATTAGCAAACTTTCCACCGCACCGGAAGTGCTCTTTCCGGTGTGCCGTGCGATTTGACCTTATGAATTTTCTGAAAATTTTGTACAGGCTTGCCAGAATAACTAAGCAAACTATTTACATCAGAACCCTCTCCAGTGAAAAGCACACATGGTATAACAGTGGGGCCCAATACCAAGTACATGTACATAATAAAGACTAAACAGTTTGCTTTTAGTAGTATACTTCGCATCTCAAATCTGCGAAAGTGATGTGATTTTGAAAGCTTTTACACAGGCAAGGTCGGTTGCGCAATTTACCCGCTCTTCTCGCGTTAACAAGCAGATTCCATCCATATCCATGATTCGATAACATTGGTCTTTGTCCGGGTTCGCGTGCAGACAGCTACAGATGGATCAATGATGATGACGCTTCTCGCTTGCAGCGACACACAAAGCGAGCAACGAGCATTAAATTCTCCTTCATTGCATCGCGAAGCTGATGATGTTACGTCAAATATAGCAGTGAAGGCTGGACTTTAACGTGCGCTCGCCATTACTGCTATCATTCGTCTATCGATAGAGACCAGCATATGTCTCAGTGTTGTCTATTTATCGCATATCAAATTTAGTGACACATAGATTAAATTATACATTCGTCATGGTTAAGAATTCTTCGAACGAGTGGAACTTTTCATCCGACAGATTTGAGAAAATTCATAGGTACATGTATTTATGCCGTGAAAATCAGGAGACATCAGTAGTCTTTTGAATGAAGCAGTCAAAACATGTTCTATCTCCGTAGGCAATGACTTGTCGTCTAGTTTCTCAACTCTATGGTTCGAGCTCAATGCTTCTCATGTTCCTGTGCTGATTATTTGCATCGCAACATGTAAGTATCAGCATGCAAATTCATATTTTAAGTTGTGATTGAAAGAAATAAGAACTTTATTTAAGCTTATAAGTGATACATCGTCAAAAGAATTCATTCATATGTTAACAATCGAAATCCCTAGAAACATGATTGTGCTTTTGGGAAATGCTTTAATTTATATCAGATTTATATCAGATTACAATAATATTTATTATGGTGGTGATTCAAAATGCATCAGTTATCCAAACATATATATCAATGCTTCAATAATGCTTCAATATCATCAATCAAATACACATCATTCACACGATGAGAGATTTTTAAGAATATCTTGAAGAAAAGCCCTTTGTAGAGACGGTCCTGGAAAATCTTAATTTTTTAAAAAAGCCTCTGACTTTCACAGGAACAAAGAACTCGAGATTTTTGACTTAAGGACGTTGATGATGTTATAACACTCCTCAAGATATGTCGCGTTTTGATTGACCTTGTGCATATTTTATGAAATCTTATACATATTTCCACATTGCATTTTTACACATATTTATTCTCGTTGCAATATCAGGTTTAAACAATTTTGTAATTTTTGCTTGCTATGCACACCTAAATTATACTTTGTCACTCGATCTCGCTATAAGAATCTCGACGCGTTGCATCAAGAATCTCACATTTTTTAAATTCCTGCAAAAGTCAGAGGCAATTTCAAAAATATTTAAGAGCATCCATGGATGATTATTTGAAACTCTCGAAGGTGTGTTAGCCTATATGGAACTGTCAAAACGAACCTGCAATTTTGTAGCGGTAGATGATAAATTACTCGTATATTATGTAAATGTATTATTCATGTTGCAAATATAGTTACCGGTGTTCAATCATATTCATAAATTGCATTCATATAAGATATTTTAATATTATTCAATTGATCACATAATTCTCGAACAACTAAACATTGCTTTCGTTAGTGCCTATTCAATACTCAGTTCATTGTATTGAAGTACATGTATATTTATCTTGATATTGAGATTGTTAATTTATCGCAGTTGCCACTCCTGAGCTATTTCGATGTTTTCCGCACCATTGCGCTCTTTTTGAGTGATATTGCGCAAATCATTTTGATGTCAATGCAAAAAATGATAAAAGAGATATCTCCGACATGCATTATTGTTCATGAAACATATTAAAAATGATATAGTATGAAAGATATACAACCGAATTCAATGAATGGAGGAGATCAAACGGGTGGAAAAAACTGTAGTGGAACTGGATAAGCGTAACTTGAAGTTACCTAGAAGACGGTCACACCAGCAGCAGCCGAGTTAGCCGAGTTAACAAAGACAGTTTGACAAAAATCTTCTTGATATCATGAACGTTTTAGTGACACAATTCTACCCAAAGAATGCGTTGTGGAAAGCGCAAGAGAATCCAGTATTATAATACACGCCCTTAGTTTTTATGTATTGCTTGCGGTTGTCCCAAGAACAATCTAACGATATATTTTTCGTTCACTGTCAATTCTCTCGAGGTCTGTGTATTTATTATGGTCTGAAAATGAGTGCGATATTATTGACACTGAATTTTACATAAAGAAATTTCAATCTTATCTGGTGAGTCTATTAGGTGATTCCGTGAGAATTGTGACCCTACACTGTCTATCCGACCTTCCTGAGCAAGTCCGTCGATTTGGTCCCTAATGTCTCAGCAATGTCATTCGAAAACTTATCGCTATTTGAACTTCCAAATTAGTGTTTCATCGTCCAAATATTGTGAAACAGTTCCGCATGCAATCTGAAAATCGCCACCATTCAAAAGATTTAAAGTGGGTGATCTTGTGTTTCATACCAGTAACTACAATAAATTTTTGAAATATGAGTCATGCTACGTTTTTTGAATGATCTTCGTAAATTTTCGAAGATAAAAGCTTTGAATGTAATAAACCGTGAAACATTAATTGTGCAGTGCAGAGTATGTGATGACATGTTCCCAATTTTTCATTGTCAAGTAATTTGAATTTGCCACCACATGTTATGACTAAGCTTCGGATTCATATTCGCTTAGAATGTGAAAAATATGCATTAATTTTCTTGAAATATTGGATTAAAATATTCGATTTACCGCTTAAATATTCGTAAAGATATTCGACAAAAACATGGAAAATCCAATCGTTTTTGAACAGAAGCCATATATATAATGAATCAAAGCAAATCAAAGTAGATTCATTTGCACAAATAAGTGAATTTTAATGTTTTCTTCAGTTAGTCGCCTTCGCATGTCTGCAAGGACGCGCATGCACTTTGAAAAGCCTCGTTGCACTTCAGCCGAATTCAATGGTGCTTTGAGCAAAAGAGCTAGTATATAGAGCAAGAATATACTCTTGCACGTTATAAACACCATGATCTGGTGTCAACAGTTCTGTCAAGCCTGCGTTTTTGGCAAGAACGTTGTCTAACTTAGCCTTGACATCAGGCCCGAACTCGGTGCTTCACGTATTTTGATGATCAAGTCTTAGTTGTTCGTTCGACGTGCTTCACACTTGCATCAACTCAACCAAGAGCATATACTTACTTGCAATTGTAGCAAGCGATGTCACAACGGATGAGGTTTCGACAACCGTTTTAAGGTGACTGACTGTAAAACCCTTGCTCTCTAATTGCTGTACAATGGTTTTTAACTTTCCAAAATTCTTGATATAGTACTCACAAGCGATCAACCACGTGCCCCAGCGAGTGACAATTGGTTCTGGAGGTAATGCAGATTCATTATTAAACAGTAATTTGCGACGGTACGCGCCTTTTCGAATACCTTTTTGTCCATGGCGATCAATTCATTCACATCAGCATACTTAGCACGAATCTTTACGCAAACCCAATGAAGGTTGTGCGCTAAGCAAAAACATGATGATAGCACGCACACAAGTGGGTCAGGTAGACTAAGGTCAAATCCGAAATGTCTACCAGTCTTAAAATGCGAATAGCAACAAAAAAGTGCTTATATACACGTCCATACAAATACAAACATGTAATAATTAAACTACGAATAGGCCCCTATGTAATATTCAAAAATATTTGTTATAAATAGTCGAATATAAAATATTCGATTAAATGAATAATATTCGATTAAATATCATAATATGCATTTATGCGATATCCGAACCTTAGTTATGACTGATTGTCAAATAACTGTCCGCATTTTATCTTGAAGAAGGGAGGAATCCGCGAGATTTCGCCTATTGAATTTTCCCATCACGCTATTATCATGAAGGAAAAAGATTCATGTTTTGGTGTTAAAGTGATCAACAATTATGAACATGAGCAATTTCCTGAAAGGTTGGCTACTATAATTTTTGTTTTTCATGTTTGCTGCTTTTTGCTTGAAATTTTTGAAGCAATTTATTTCAACATTTGATGCAACTTCGAAAGTGGTAAAAGTCATGTAAACGCGTAATTTTGGGAACGATTCATCAAATGTAAACCTCAAACTAGCCAATATATTGACTCGTGTTTAAAACGTTTCTTCTGTTTCGTATCGCAACGAGATCGTATCTTTTCGAGAAATCAATTTATTGCTATCTCCTTATTTTATTGTTATAGTGCTCTTGGTGTTCGGTAACTCTCCTAGGAAAGAAATCTAATTTTTTAATTCCACCTTTCGTTTGGATGTGTGGCTTTTCATATAAATTGATGTAATCTTATCTGAATATTTATAGAAGGTACAGTGATATTTTGACATTATCGCTGTTTTGTAATGGCTGTGTAAGGTGTTGGGTAAGCTTAACTACAAATGCATAGCCCAGTAGGATGCAGGGCATTACCGACAAAACCTAATGGGAAACTGTACTATACTTAGTGGGAATCCGTATAAAACAGAGCCAAATTAGTAGGAAACTGGATTAAACCGAACAAACCTAGTAGGAAAACCAGCGAAACTGGAATAAACCTGATGGGATACTGGATTAATAAACCGAACAAACCTAGTAGGAAAACCAGAGAAACTGGAATAAACCGAATGGGGTACTAGATAAGACCTAACAAACCCAATAGGAAAACCAGCGAAATTGGAATAAACCTGATGGGATACTGGATTAATAAACCTAACAAACCTAGTAGGAAACCAGCGAAACTGGAATAAACCTGATGGGATACTGGATTAATAAACCTAACAAACCTAGTAGGAAACCAGCGAAACTGGAATAAACCTGATGGGAGACCAATTTATGCAGAATAAACCTATTGGGTACTTAGCAGGTTTTGATGTCTGAATTACTGGGTCAGTAAACTGCACTGTAATAGGCTATGCGTATAAATAACCCCAAATTATGTGATTTTACCTGCCAACTTTTCTTTCAAGTATTCCTGCTGGATTTTCTGTTTGCTCTAATATACTTTGTACTCAAATGACATTGTCGTGTGCACGAGTGTCGTTAGTAGATTCTCTACGCGATTATCGAAAGCCGTTAATACTCGGGTGACATAATATGTACCCGTACATATAGTTTAACCAATTTGTGTTTTTCTATTGTGTCATAAGCACTTGTAGGCTGATAGATGTAGGGTATCACATGTAAGCGTAAAATCCATTCAATAGTTTTCGATGAAGAAGGTCATCTTACCATGATTCGATAACAGTAGCTTCCGTGCTGGTTAGTTAGGCCCATTCACTTTTCATTATTCTTGTAGATTTGAGAACAAAAAGTATTACTCCTTCACAGTAGACAAACTAGTTGTGTACAATGTTGCTGCATGCATTTACATGTACAATTATGCTATCTAAGGTAAGGACATGCAACCATTGCTATGTATAGTACAGCAAGCCTAATGCCATGTATTAAAAAGTGCAGAACAAACTAATTTAAAATCTTCTACTGCCTTTTAAAATTGCTGTTCCTGGCTGGCGAGAGGGCTCGAAGATCATTGCTTGTGGCCCGATATCACAATTTGGTTTCCAAGTCAACCACTGACCTGCCACATTTTGACAGAAGACCTTAAAAAGTGGATGCATACGCGATGGATGCCGCTCGTTATAGAAGGCGGTAGACGAGAGGAATGTTGTAGACACATGCTCTCATTATTGCCGAGGATTATAACAGGCACAATAGGTGTTTCCTGACCTCAAAATTCGCCTTGTTCAACATTGTACAGGGTCCAACCTGAAATGAAGCCAACCTTGATTTGATATTTGTTGATAGAAAATTACAAGGACATTGCGACAAAAATATGGTTATGATAGGTCCACCAATTGGGAGCTCAGATCATATTGTTGTTTTTGCTAAATCAGAGAAATCTGAAAGACTCCGTGAAGTAAGAGAGCATATAGTGTGTGACTTGCGGGAATCACACGTGTTGGACTTTGAGAAGACTTTATTGTAAAAATTCATAAATAAATTTGACCGATATTTCAGACAGCACCGCTGTCCATCGTCAGGGCCTCATGCATAAAGTGACATACCGACAATCGCGACCACAGTGAACAAAATTCTAGTCATGAAAAATGACGCACAACATAGCAAAGCGGATGATGAAGATCACAGGCCTATTTCACACTACATAGAAATCGCGAACTACCAGTACTAATTCTGACAGTGAGATAACTCGCGCCAGACACCAACCTGCTATTTCACGTCTCCGCGGCAGAGTATTCAGTGAATAGGAAAAAAATTTAATTGGTACAGCAACAATAATTAATACTTATACTGTAGGCAATACATGGTATATACACGTAAAAGAAAAATAGTATACTATATACCTATAGTAGTATATTATAGTAGTATACTGTATACCTATAGTATACTATATTATACCTACTTTATAATTATTAACGACGATAATATTAACTGACGATGGACAGCGGTGCTGTCTGAAATATCGGTCAAATTTATTTATGAATTTTTACAATAAAGTCATCGTCGAAAAACTCCTCTTCTCATAATTGCTGAAAGACGACGAACACTACGAAGTCTTACATTAAGATGAAACGTGGATCCTCAGGAACTGCTTTTGTTTCCTCAACTTCTTCAGCTGCTTGGGTTGCCAATGAGTTCAATGACTATATTTATAGTGCAAGGAATCATTCCGCCACTCTTGAGCTTCAAAATATGGAAGACGACAGCTGATTCCCAACATATGGAATTGCAAACATCTGGAGGATGCTTTATCAGCTTCGTCCAAAGGCGGCTGAGAGTTATGATGTTCCTACTTTGCTGTACAAGAGATCTGCGCTAATTCTGGCAGAACCTACAAACCATCTGATAACCGAGTGCATTCGCCAAAGAAAGTTCCCATCAATATGGAAAATTGCTGACGTCATCCCCGTACCAAAAGTGAGTGATGCACCAGCTACAGAGGCATGACTTATCAGTCTCCTACCGATTCCTACAAAGATACTTGAAAAAGTAATTCCGAATGACCTTCGGCCTACACTTTCGCATTTGTTGGGTGAGTCTAAATTTGGAGTAAAGAAGGGGTCATCGACTACGGATGCCATCATTGCACCTCATTATTCGCTTACCACTAATTTTGATGACCCTGAAATTGGATCGACTGTTTTCACAAGCTTCGACTTTTCGAAAGCATCCGACTAGATATTCCACCGAGATTTACTGGTCAAAGCAAGGTCATTTGGACTACCTTCCGGTTTTGTTTGATTTCAAATTAGCTATTTGATTGATCGAAAACAGAGAGTTCGTTATCAGGGATCTAAAAGTCAGACCAGGGATGCTACCAGGGGTGTTCTACAAGGGTCAATACTCGGTCCTTACATGTTTGGATTGTATATGTCGTCTCTGCAACCCCAATAAAGGACGTCTTATAAAGGACGTTGATGATGTTTGTCTGTCTTTTGGAATAAGGAAAAATGAAGCCAGTGATGACATTGACGCTCTCATAATCGAAGTTGAATTTGACAACAATTCATATTGTCGTGCGTGCTGGTCGTCGCTCGTGCAGTTATTTTGTGAAACATCGATACCTCGTGTTTTCAGTGTTGACAATCACAGTTGGATTATTTTTTTACATCATTCGCATCCTACTTCGGTACTTGGATTTACTTCGTCCCTACGGTGTTATCTGCAGCAATCGGATTTCTTACGTGATTTCCCTTTGCTGCTGTTAGTGTTATTCATATCCGGCTACCGCCGTTTCCAACACGCGTGACGTCAAATGTTCAAGTCCTGCAGAAGCATTTCTGCATTGTCGGATTAGTTATCACCTGCAACTCTGCGATATTGCGTGGTTGTGTGGTCATGTGGTCGTGTGGTTTAATCTGTTCGATCATCCTGCTGACTTGGGTTCATATCTTGAAGTGACTGTTTTGTCTTTATATTTTGTACAGTGAAATATTGATGGCTATGGCTGACAACTCCACATCAGAGGATAAATTGGATTTCTCAAGCGTTCGTCGCATGCCTGCTTCTCAGATCAACAAATTTTCGAAGTCGCAGTTACTTACCGTATTAAAAAATGCTATTGAAGAATCAAATATGAAACCCGATTTAAGTTCTTTTGATCATCAAGCTATGAAATCTGTGGTTTCGGAAGCATTAATGGATATAAAGTCTGAACTCATTATTGAAATAGAAAAAAAGCTTGTGAATAGAATGAATTTGTCATCGCAGGAAATTTCTACGTTTAAGACAGAGATAAAAAAACGATGTCATAAAGGAACCTGAATCACGTGAAGCGAGAAGAAATAATCTGGTTATTTTTGTTCTTTCAGAACAGAATCCCCATTCAGTGTTAAATCGAAATTCTGACTCTGAGACTGTTTCTGAACTAATATCCGCTATCGGTTTTTCAGGTATGGATCTCAAGCGATGCTTCCGCCTAGGAAGCCATGGGTTAAAACCAAGGCCATTAAAGGTCATTTTCGAATCATTTGATGATAGGAATTTGATATTGAAGTCAGCTCGGAATCTCAGAAAATTGGCCGAAAATAGTCAATTTCGAAGTGTTTATATTCAAGACCGATCTGACTCCTCAGCAGCAGGAAGAAGAGAAACTGTTTCGTTTTGAGTGCAATAGACGTTCAATCCTGACTTCCCACTGCTCCCACTCTTTTGATGACCAATGCTCGTTCGATTGCCACACCAGGTAAAACTGATGAGTTAAGACTCTCAAGCTTCTACAACCTCACATTATCATCATAAATGAGTCTTGGTTGAATGAATCCCATGACAGTTCACTTTTCGCGATTAATGATTATCATCTTTTGCGATGTGACCGGGCTGGCCGAATGGGTGGTGGCGTTGCTGTTTGGATGAATTCATTCGAATAACGCGTCTTTCGTTCCCACATGTCAATGAGCATTCTGAGTCAATATTTGTCCGTATTTAATAACTCTCACCATCTTCTTGTTCCAATTTATATTCCACCAAATCTGTCAGCCATTCAAGCATCGAGACTATGCGACTCAATTTCCGACGCTTTGGATCAGTGTATAACAGTTACACCGGATTTGAAAGTTATAATGGGTGGAGATTTCAATCAATTCAACTGCGATTTTCTCAAAAGATCCCATGACCTTGTGGATAAAGTTTATTTACCCACTTGCGGAATGGCGATGCTAGATCGTTTTTTGATAAGTTGCTCGTTAGACTATGTATATCCCAATGATACTGTAGGTCCACCATTGACCTCCATGCGCCGTGGGTCGCATTGTCAGGTGTTGATGAGGTCTAATATCTGTCTTGATCGTGATCCTAGTCATCATCTTCGAGTGGTGTATGATCTGAGCCGCAGGAACGTAGCAAACTTTATACATCAATTGAGCATGTGTTCTTTCCATGACTTTTATTGTGAGACCAACTTAGATAAAGTGTGTGAGTTATTTTATTCGACTTTTTTGACGTGTCTATCCTTCATACCTTGCAAAGTTATCAGTATGACCTCCCGTGATAAACCATGGATGACACCATACTTGAAGGATTTAATCAGCAAGAGATGGTAAGCGTTTCGACGCCACGATTATCAGTTATGCAACCACTATAAGAGCAAGTGCAAAGAAGAAATTATTCGATGTAAGAAAACTTTGGTGCAACGTTCAAAGACAAAAACTCGCAATTTGTGGAACGTTTTTGCTGATGTTAAAGGCAAGAATGCCACTAATCCTCTATTTTCTCTTTTCTCTTTTGTCAGACTTTCCGGATAATGTCACAGCCGCGAATGTCATTAACAAAACTTTTGTCAGTTACTGTACTCAAAGTGGTGATCCTAATTTTATGTTGGACGATAATTGGTGTCCCCTCGTGGAGCCCAACGATGTATTTTTGTACTTGGATGAGTTATCCATCACAAAGGCAACTGGATCAGATGGAATCAGGAACAAATTTTACAAACTAGCTGCTCCTTTTATTTGTCAACTATAATGCCATCTTATTAATTCTGTTGTTTGTGAGAGACATGTTCCATCGGCATTTAAAATATGTGCTGTTACACCGATACCAAAAAGCTCCCCGCATCGCTTGATGAACTTCGTTCTATTGCTTTATTGAGTATCCCCGCCAAACTCTTGGAATACATAATCCTACGGAATATAAGGGATTTTATCGATCAAAATATACCTCCATTTCAATTTGCTTATCGACCGATGTCAAATACTTCTTCGTGTTTGATAGCTATTCATAATAAGTTGACTGCTTGTCTAGAGGAACGTGGTATTGGCGGCTGCCTTCTTATAAATTATGACTTTTCAAAGGCTTTTGACAGTGTTAGTTATCCTACTCTCATTAAGAAATTGCTGCATCTTAATTTTCCGTTGGGCGTCATTCAGCTGATGTGTTCGTATCTAAAAGATCGATTTCAATATGTGAAAGTTCTGGACTCTTTTAGTTCCATGTTACCTGTAAAAAGTGGAGCTCCTCAAGGCTCACTTTTGGGGCCATTTTTGTTCGCTCTGTACTGCAAAGATAAACATCCCAAACACAATAATACTTTTTTATGGATGTATGCAGACTTGTGAACTTTGCCCCATTTTTAAGAACAATGTCGAGGAGTCAATGGAAGTCATTCTGGAAGAATTTTTTAACATTAAAAGTTGGTCAGAAAGTAATTCGTTGAGATCAAATGCCTCAAAAACAAAAGCATTGTGTGTTTTTAAGAAAATTTGTAAATAATGTTTCCCCTTCCTTTTGTATTGTGGAGAAATTCAAGCTGCTCGGTGTTGTATGGGATTCTGATCTAAATTGGAGTGCCCATTTCAAATATGTGTTATCTTGCTGTTCTCGGAGGTTGTATCTTATCAGAGTACTGACAGAGATCTTCAGCCATGATGAGCTTTGGATCATTTTCTACACTACTATCGGTAGCCTGCTTCAATATTGTACTACGCTATTCGGGATTTTTCAACTGATGTTCAACATGTCATATACTTTTTGTTCCGACGCGCAAGAAAAATTATATGTTTCAAATCTTGTCCTTGTAATAATAACATAACTAAATTCTACTCCACACGCCGTGACATGTTCCTAAAACTATTCGATAAACGTCAAAACGAAAGTCATCCTTTATTTTCGATTGTTTCACACCCAAATAATTGTCGTGTATCAGTGCCATTCTGTAAGACAAACCGTCGACAAAATTGTTTCACTGCTATGTCTACTCTTGTATATATTGTTCTCACAGACCTTGTAAAGAAACCTGATTTTTAGTTACTTTCCTTATGATCTATGTATTTCTGATTTTCATTTTTGACAAATACAAACTTATTCTCTATTCTCTTCAAAACATGTCTAGATGGTCTGCTCGGAATTGGTTGTCCTTAAATTTGCAAAAAACAAGATGTTTAATAAACTACCGGGGTAGGTTCAGAGAATCTTTCGACGTTGAGAACCATTTACCAAACGTGAAATTCCAGGACAAATTCAAATTTATGGGGTTATGTTCGACAGTTCTTTTGGATGGAGATGTCATGTGGATTGCATTGAGAGGAAGTGTGCTCAGAGGATTTATATATTGAGAAGGATGAAGACCGTAACAAGTGACAATCAATTCTTGTGCATTTACAACACCCTTATTTGCCGTTTAATTGAACACGCCAGTCCGGCCTTCTTTGGACTGTCATCTGAGGCTTCTTCAGAAGCCGAAACGTTCTTCAGCGTTCGAAGCGTCTTCAGAGAATTCAAGACCGATGTCATAGAATAAAAAGCCATTCTCTCTCAACAACTGATATCGTTTGCAGACTGCAAGAATTGACTCTGAACCTCCTCCGGAGCTTAAATACTCAAGAAACTTTTATTTCAAAATGGTTCCCCCTCTGCTACTTTCCGACCGATTTATGGTGCCTTATTCCAGGACTACTCTTCGTCGGAACTTATTTCTGCCATCTGTTTGCACAATGCAGTCTCATACCTTTTGTGACTAAGATCATAGACTCAAGATCTTAACTTAACTTCGTGTTTTAATTTATCGCAACGACTTGATGTTTTAATCTGCTTGTAATCTTCGTTCATATTCACAGTCTGAATGAGCATGTCTCTCTCACTCTCTAGCCAGGGATGGAACCGGTCGTGATTTTCCCGACCCGACCGGCCGGTCGACCGGTTGGTTATACAAAATGCGGTTATGCCAAACTACATGTAGGCCTATATAGTACCCAAAGAATGACGATACTAATATATCTGAGTAGCCTATGTGTACTAGCTAGATAGGTAATTAGCAAATTAATTTATTGTCTTCGACTGTACCAATATATCTACTAGATTAGTAGGTCTAATTAGCAAATCAAGAAGAAATATAGCAGTAAAATTACATATAGCCTTCAGAACAATCATGAATTTAAGATAAGTATAAGCATAACTAATTTTGACTACAAGTAGGCATATGTACGACATGTAGGAAATGATATATGACTACATGTACATTATACGAGTCTTTATTATCACTAAGTATATTTATTTTACTTACTATCTCATTTTGAAACGTTTTACGGAATCATGGAATGAAAACTGAAAATTTCTCAAATCGTTTAAAACAAATATGATTAACATGAAAAACTTATCCTAGCTACCATAATCCATTTATGTCTCCTTCTTTTAATGCAACAAGACTTTCGACAGTGGATGGGTCAAGTCTATTGCGACTCGCGGTCAATACAGAACCTCCAATGCTAAAGTGTCTTTCACTCTCTCTTGACAATGCCTGAATTACGAATATCTTCCGGGATATTTCACTCAACAGAGGTTGTTGTTTCTCAACAACTCAACAGGTCGATTGTTTCTTTTTCTAAAAATCTAATGGATTGGTTGAATATATTCCATGAAAATTTTCGGTCAGAAAGTTTGACCGGTACCCGACCGGCGACCGGCGCCGGTCGACCGGTAACGGTTCCATCCCTGTACTCTAGCACTACACTTCACGCATTTGCTGAAGAATGCCTTCAATGTCGAAAGAAACTGCCAAGTAGCATCGCGGGTTGGACCAGACGGAGATAGATGGCAAACAGCGGTTATCAATGCATAAAGATATTGTGAGGCATAAAATCTGTCCATTTTGCTTGGGATCCAGCATAAACTGAAAGTATTACTTATAAAGCTATTATTAGTAGTACTTAAAGGTTATTGTTAATATTTACTATGTCAAAAATACGTTTTTATCTAAAATAATCGCAACTATTATAGTTTTGGAACAACATAAAAAATTTCTATGTCAGGCAGTGCAGAACATGGTTTAAGTCACCCTCTCTAAATGATGTGCACTCCTTGACCTAAATATCGACAAGATTTTCATTTGAAAGCGAAAACGACATCACACTCTTTTTATTTCTCTACTCAGTTCATCTTGAAATCTGCAGAGGACAACTCCATGGCGCTGATGTCCAATCACAGGAATTCACTAGAATGCAGCGTTTCGCAGAGCTGGAGGAGGAACGTTGCAATACCGTCGTCGACAACAGAATGTGAACCATGTCTTGTGAACCGTTCGGCCTCCACTTCCCACATATGTTGAGTTCAGGTATTGTGAACCGGTTGAGCGGCATTGACGAATTCCTGTGCATTTTCCTTCAATGTAGGACTGATTCTCAAAATATTCTCCAGATAGAGACCTGTAGACCCGTATCGTTAGCTGTAAATGAAACAAGGCTTTTCAGTGTTCATGAGGAAAGACCGAGACAAATGCTCACACAGTCAAATATTCGAAAAATTAGCTGTATATGCTTGAGCAACTTATCCTTCGTCATCTTATCCGAAATACATGAATATAGCTTGGTTACTTTTTGTTTTGATTGAATACTGCATATACTCAGGGTGTGTGTGCATATGATACAGGGATGCGGTCATTTTGATAGGACTCCGACTCCGACTCCGGGTGGCAAGTATATATAGCCTAGTTTTTTTAAAAAACTGGTAACCTGCATCATAGTTCATTATAGGCTTACCTGAACCTATCTTCAGGGATCATTGCTGTATCAATTATCAATCATTTTCGATGAGTCTATCAAATGTCGCTTTCAGTTGGATGCATGCGACTCGGCTCATCCCATCTTGCTGATGTGTGCTTCACTCGGTTTTTCTCCAGTCTCTATCAGGCAGGAAAATCTCACATCCTTCTCCAAAAAATATGATTACACCCTCGATTTTAATATGCGCTTTAGAGGAGCGATCACACACGATTAACGTGAGGGTAAGAGGTAATGTTCTCAAACAAACTAGTATTTCATTTTTGTCTCTGACGTGACCTTTGGTGCGTAGGTGTGATCGAGGCTGGGAAGGCTTGTCTTCTCTACTAAATCACCGAGTGAAAGGACAATCCTATAATTCACTGTCACAATTCATTCCGTCAACTATTGTAAGTTTTGTATGTACTCCTGTCTCTGTACTTTTGTTTGACGGAGAAAGCTGACAGTGACAGTTACCCTCACGAAAATTTTGCATAAGAACTCATGAAATCTAATGCGAATTCATGAGATTTTTATGAGAGCTCATGAGATTATGATGAGTCTCAATATATTGTCATAAGAAGATATTCAACCCATGATGTACTCATGATGTTTTGATGATAACATAATGAGTGGTGATGAGAACGTTCATGAGGTTTTTGTGAAAATAAGTTTATAAGTAGTATAGTATGCATGCTAGCCGCAAAAGGAAAGAGCCACAAGAAAACTTATTCAATCAATAAAGATTTCCAACTTTAGTCTATAAAGGATAAAAGCAAAAATATAGAATAAATGATGGCGTTATGCAACAGAATTTTCGGAATGATGCATATATAATTTGACATTGCAATTATCATTACCATGCAAGATGTTGAAAATAGACATATATACAATCACAGTTCAATATCTTACCATAACAATGGTTTAGTATTCGAATACTGAAATAGTATTGTGTGCATGTTGTGGGAATGCTAGGAGAAAGCCTCAATGATTAAACGCTAGCAAAATAATTTCAGAAGTATAGAAAAATCAAGTGCTCCTTCATTAACTAATGAGATTTTCATGAGAAACTCATGAAATTTGATGAGATATTTCATGCGAAAACGTTCCAAATCCGCATGAAATTTCATGAGAAATATATGACAAAAATCTCATTAAAAATCATGAGGAATTTTCGTGATGCATTTCGTTTTTTGCATGCACGAGAATAGATAATTTGCTTGTATTTTACTTCGGGTCTAGTTATAGGCCGGAGTAGATAGGACTCCGACTCCGCACCCCTGATATGATATGCACTCTTGAACCATGAAATCAACAGATGCATGCGCGACAGGTTATGACCCTCTTGATGAAGGAGAAGAGCGCAACGCAGACAAGAAGAAAAGCTTCATGGAATTTCCTCAGTCAATTTAACACAAAGATTCAAATATTAGGGCATCGTAGTATTGCAAATATAAAAATATATGACAATAATTCGATTGTAACTGACAATTTCGTGGATTTCGCAGCATGTATGTGAAAGTTTTGCAGGAAGTTCCGTTGATAAATGCTATTTCCTGCCATTCGCAGATGAGATAGACGTAGAAAGTCCTTTGGTGCATGCAGAGTCATCGGTTACGACCGCGAACATTCGTTTACACTTTACATACTTCTACCGTTGAAGATTGATGCACTGTCAAGCACTAAAGTAATCACATAGCATCTCGAAATTCATCCGAGCATCTGCATATGGCAATACTTCATCAATTTCTTAATCATCGAATTAAATTTCCTATTTCTCTTTTTTTAAGCTTACCTCGCATACGCTCTGTGCGGAATTTGTGCAAGTTTGTCTTCGAGCTCGAAATTGGCGACCAGGCATAAGATGGAAATAACTGTATTTTGCACACTCAAGACTATTTGCTGTTTGCACAGCCAATACAACTGAAAAAGAGCGAAAGTGTAGGAATCAACAAAATATATCGAAGAAGCTACACTATTTCTGTATTATAAAATTCACACTAAATTTTTATTCATACATTTCAGAAAAATAGAATTTCAATGCATATTCTTCATTATCAGCTTAAGCATTTTTAAAAAATACTCAATAGATGCCTGCCAACCTGTTTTCTCGAATAATGCATGTAATATTAATTGCAAAGTTGATATTGATAACATCAAAATACATAAACACATTATTGTAAAAGTGATAACCAAAAATATGTAGGTAAAGTGGTGGTAAAATAATAGCAGAGAAAAAGCAATTAGTTTTGAAAAATCAAATGAACATTACGAATAAAATAAATGATGCCAACTGGACATATCAAGTTGATTATGCACATAATTGGTGCAAGAGCATTTTCATTATACTTCATGTTTAAGAATATTTCTTGTACTTTTTGTTGCGCTTTATTCAATGTTATTATTTATATATTCATTATCGATAATTTATCAATCTATCTGCTTCCGTCATCGGTAATTTCCATTAGCATTATTAATTCCATTTTCATATATATAATTTCTGTGTTGATTTCTTTTGCACCTCATTGCTTTAATTGCTTACATTTTTATCTTTTTAGCTTGATGAATTTTCTTTTACTACTTCTGTACATTTATTCTTTGTTCTAAGCTTAATATATAAATCCCATCTATTACAAATCATTTTGAAATCTTTTGCCTTAGAATCATAAGTTTTCGAAATGAGGGAGGGACTTTCCGCTCATCCTGTATCTCATATAAATTCAATTTTCCAGGTTGAAGCAGCAATTTTCATAGTTTAAGATCCACGAGAATAAAGTGATAAAATATTTGATAACGATGATATTTTGATTGAAACAGGTCAAGAATCTTGCATACTTGATGACTATCAATTCATTCCAAGAATTATGATGCTGAATTCATGCATTCCCTATAATACTGACTGTTTCACGAGTTCCTCTTCCTCAGTGACTCATCTGAATGTGAAGGATAAGGAATGTACGAGATAACTCGATGAGCTTTCATCAGTCATCTTTTATCAATGCGTCTGTACATAAATTATTGTTTTTATGAATTACATTGTCTCGGGCGCAAACATGCGTTACTTTTAAAAACATATTTTTATTTTTGATGATTTTACATGCTACTTAATAGAAATATTAAGTAGAATATTGCACTAATATTCTTTCTATGTGAAGTATTTCAAATCATATAATTTCATTTCTTGGCCAAAAACATATCAACCATAGAGTAATTATTGATATCAACATTTCCGAATAGTTAATGTACATTGTAGGCTTATGTACAATCCACAATTGTGATTAACATGGTTAAAGCAAGTGAAGGACATAACTGAGGAAATTACAGTCACTTTTAGAATTAAAAGTTTAAATTAGTCTTCATATGAATATCCGTGCGTCATTAAATAGTACAGTAGGAAGCTAAGCCGAGAATGGAAGACAGATGTAGTGACTACGCTATTCAATTGCGACCCAATGATGACTGACGGACAATATTAAGGCAGCTGCTGTCACTGACTATGAAAGACTACTCGTTCTTACATGCACATTTAAAACACCGAAGAAAGACATGTTTAAAAAATACTGTGTTGGAATTGAGATGTTCGTTTAGATAGCAATCAGTTGCTGAAAAGACGTTCAGTAGATCCATTTCTTGTCGAGTTCATACTTTGGTTAGCTTGTGTGATGGCTTGAGGCGGGAGGCGCATAATGAATACAAGGAAAACGTCACATATCTCTCCCGAAATATATATAATGCCGAATAAACACAAAGGTTTAAGTAAAAATATAATACAGGTAAAATCGGCAAACGTTTCGCGTCCAGACGCTTGGTCACTGCGTTACTAAATGATTCTAACAGTAGGTGCAACAACACCCTCGTCACGCCTGTTCAATTCTGGCTTACGAAAATCGATCAAACGAGATTCCATCAAACTTGTCTCAATCGGATCATGCACACACTTTAAGAAATTGATATTGAAGCTATCTATGTTGGTACACGGGTTGCAAAATTTTATATGATCGCTCAAGGCGCTATGACAATCACGCTTGATGATGCTGTTTTTATGTTCGTTATACCGCAAACGGAACGGCCGAGCAGTTTTTCCTATATATTTAGAATTACAAAATTTACACTCAAATTCATAAACAACGCATGATTTATCACAATTATACTTATCAGGAAGCTTTACGCAGATTTCACAATTGCTATGTTTTTTACACGGACTCTTTCTTTTCAAAGCCTGGCGCAGTTTCTTATTTCCGGTAGTTACAAAGTTGATTTCTAATTTGTATTTACGAATGTTGTAATTAATTTTTCTTATTAAGCTATCGCTGACAAAAGGCAACTTTAGTGTACATTTCCTACTTATTGATTTTGTATTATTTATGCCATCATTTGATTTTGTTTATTTTTAGTTTTGTTGCACTTCCTTGTGTCATTGTTAGTATATCCGATTAATTTTAAATTACTATTACACGCTTCAATGTCTGCCTTCATAGCTTCTGCAGGCAAAGTCGCACTACCACGAATTTCTATGTCATTAACTTTTTGTTGGACAAAATTCGTTTTTACAAAGCTGGGTAGCCAACTATCTTTTTTAAGAGAATTACCGGAGGAGCTCTCTTTGACATATTTCTTATGGGTTATTTTTCCATTATTTGTCCAAACCGTTAAATCTAGGAAGTTCAATTTACTGGTATGTGGAGATTCCACGGTAAACTTAATGTTGTTGTCAATCGAATTAAAGGTCGTACTTATTAAATCGAAAGTGTCAGAATCTCTTTTGAGGGGACCTATTATAATGTCGTCAATGTATCTTTTATAAATAATGTTATCAAAAACGGTATAATATTTATTATATATATTATTATATTTGCGGTATAACGAACATAAAAATAGCATCATCAAGCGTGATTGTCATAGCGCCTTGAGCGATCATATAAAATTTTGCAACCCGTGTACCAACATAGATAGCTTCAATATCAATTTCTTAAAGTGTGTGCATGATCCGATTGAGACAAGTTTGATGGAATCTCGTTTGATCGATTTTCGTAAGCCAGAATTGAACAGGCGTGACGAGGGTGTTGTTGCACCTACTGTTAGAATCATTTAGTAACGCAGTGACCAAGCGTCTGGACGCGAAACGTTTGCCGATTTTACCTGTATTATATTTTTACTTAAACCTTTGTGTTTATTCGGCATTATATATATTTCGGGAGAGATTTGTGACGTTTTCCTTTTATTGGTTAGCTTGCTCGACCTTGTGACTTAAAGCTTTTAGTTAAACTGCGAGATAAGCTTGCATTTCTCTCTGAGTTTATTGAATTTATTTTTGGACATTGCTGGCTCTCTGATGGTCCGTTACTGTCGGAATCCAAACGGACATCTGTAATCTTGAATTAGATAATCTTGCCTTAATGTCGGCGGTCACAATTGTGACGAGTTATTCATTCATTGATCATAATTGCTATGACAACTGAATGTGTGGTGGTGAGGGTTTGATCCTGCCAATTCGCACAGTCGCATAAGTGGCTCGTAGCTCAGCTAGTAGAGTGCAGATCTAGTTAACCTTGGTCGTAGGTTCGAATCCTACCAGCCGAACATCTTTTACATGACAATTTGATCTATCGCTTTCTGATGGTCCGTTACTGTCGGAATCCAAACGGACATCTGTAGTCATGAATTACATAGAAAGTGAAGATGTTCACGAGTGTCTGAGATTGCGTTGAGCAGTCTTATCGGCGCTGTCGATAATCCGGAAGCACTCTACAATTACAGTGTCAGCAACGCGCGCATCATTTATTTTCGTTGGAAGCTCCAACGATTAGCTGCATTATTGCAACGAGAAAACCCGGCTCACTTCTGCTTAACCACCTGCGATCATTTTCCGCCTGGGGTTGCAGGCAGCAACTGACACCGAGAAATGCTCTCGTGGAATGTTTGCAGCGCTTCTGAGACAAGCATCAAGCCGCACAAAAATGATCAGGCCGCTCCACCAAAGCTGACCCAGAGTTTCAATAGATTTGGGCTCAGTAGGACACCGCGTGGGGTTTCCGTGAAGTTCTGCACTTTTTTCTTGAGATCGTCAATCATGACTGAAAATATTGTCTTCACTCTCCACCTAGTTTGCGGGTCTACCAAAGTGCTGTTGCATGTAACGGTGCTCTGATGCTCTTTTCCTCCAATCAATATTGGTGATCGGAAAAAGTCAATCAGAAGACTCCTTATCCCTGATTTCCATGTTGGAAAAAGAGACGCTGATAAATTCTTTCAGAAACCACAATGTAGATCTTTAAATCAGCTTAAGCTTCAACAGAGATCTAAGTGGAAAGTTAAAAGCTGTTTTAGAATCCACAAGCCTCGGTATCTCATCATTGCGACTTCAGTTTGAATTTTAGTAGACATGTAAGGAGAAAAATGCTCGTGGAAAAAGAAAAATGCAGAAATTCAATATGAAGGACACAAACGTGGTCTGCTTTTTATTAGAGCAATTAACTTCAGAATTAGCAGGTAGTGGTTACAGCAAGGATGCTGCAAAAACGTTGTTGACGCATGCTTTCCGTCTATTTTCCAGGCGGATATTCTAAAGTTGCATACAGTTGCTGCCCGGAAAAACAGACCACGCATGTGACATTGACATTAAATCACCGGCATATTCTTCTGCTCCTAAATACATGCATATTGTATTTCGCCACACATCTCTATTGATGATCAAACGGAAGATACAATGTTGCGACATCGAAGCTTGTGACTTTTAAGTTTGCACTGGTATCTGTGATGAGATTTGAAGTGATTTAATATTTAAATTGTGATTTCAAGAAGATTTCAGTTACGTCTTCTCTTCTGAGGGTATATTGAGCAATACTATTTTATGATTTGCTTTTCCACTCAGCTATTCAGGTAAAGGGAAAAATACATGTATCAAAAAACCGAATTGAATCTCACTGTACTCAATTATAAATTTGACTATAATACTATCCTTTATTTCCATAATGCACATTCCGACGTTACGAGTGAAAGCTTCCGTAGACAATGGCTCGCATATCGAGATTTCATTTTGGAATCACAGCCAGTCGCATTCGATTATAGGTAAGGCTAAAGGATTCCCATTGGAATCAATTGGTAAAATTCAAGAAATATCTATGGATTGTGAAACACTTTGGAAAGTTTTTTGCATTTTCTTTTGCAGAAAAGAAACTACTTATCAGAATGCCATGAAACATGAAACATTATTGAGTTCAGAACATCAACTTCGATATAAAAGTTGAAGTGAGTCACATGATTCCGTATTTGATGTCTGAGAGCCTCTTCAAAATGAGTGAATTTCCTGCTTTGACTTAATTTTGGCGATTTTACTCATTTTGATGAGGCTCTCAGACATCAAATACTGAATCATGTGGCTCACTTCAACTTTTACATCGAAGTTGATGTTCTGAACTCAATCATGTTTCAAATTTTATGGCATTCCCATAAGTAGTTTCTTTTCTGCAAAACAAAATGTACGAAAATTGCCAAGTGTTTCACAATCCATAGATATTTCTTGAATTTTACCATTGCATTCCAATGGGAATCCTTTAGCCTTACCTATAACCGAATGCGACTGGCTGTGACACACAAGAATTTCATTTTTGTATTCAGCGTTTTAAGATCTACAAACTAATACTATTAAGCCCTTTGTGCGCGAATTTAGGAAGAAAGTGTCAGTAGCTCCCGTCCTACAAGGTGCTATTGTGGATGAGATTCGGAGACCAGAGGAAATCATTTATCGATCAATTGAAACATCTTGCCTAAAGTAATGTGTGAATCTACATACAGATTATATAAGACACTGAAATGATTTGTAAAATAATTGTTGATATCACTCACCTAGCAATGCCAGAATCGAGATCAAAGTGGTGGAAATGCGTCCACGTGCTGAAGGAGAGAAAAACGGCATCAAACGTATTGATATGGGCAAATACATCACGCATTGCACTATGTATTTCTGTTACAGAATGAATTGTTTGAGTCTTCATGAATTATATAGAACATCTCATTGAAAAGTTTCAAAGAAAAAATGTTTGAGCAATGAATTGTTTTTCTAACCGAATTAAGAAAACCTTAAGAATGTCATGTCAATATTAACTTACTTCCCTCAAGTTATATTGTTGAGTAAAGAAATTGAGGCAACTTCAGATCGTGTGGAAATGCAAGCAGATGCTCATGTTTTTCTATGTGAAACAAAAAAGGGATTCTTTCCAGAACAAAAGATTCATCAAAAATTCATTCGAGAAGGAGTTCTTCTAAAATGCTCAAAATTCTATTTATCCACATTACCATCGACGACAGGCTGTCTTACCGGAGAAGCCGGTGAATTCCAAACTTACAGTGCAGACATCTCTACTAATGTCCGCAAACTAGAATTTGTCAATGACTATATATACAGGTTTCGAGTTTGAATATCGCAAAAATTGTTCAAGCTCAACACAAAGATCTTTTCTTGAAACAAAAACTTCATTCTTTGGCAAGATCTGTTCAGTCAGATTATTTGTCTCATATACATCAATCAAGTAAAGTATTTTGGTTACTTAGAAGACAATATAAATGTTTTGTTTTGTAAGCACTCTTCATTGAAAGTCTAAATCGGTCAAAGTTATTTTTTCATACTCTCATTTACTGCAGCCACTGTGTTGCGCACTACTATCCACTGCAAGCCGAAAGCAGTATACGAGAAACGTCATTTTGAATTAATGCTTGGTATTTTTGTAGGCCTACCTCAGTATCTTTTCTGACATAGTTTTCTGACAAATCTGTCTTACATGTGCATACACAGAATTAAATATTTTGTCTATATGCTTCGGATTGCTAGAAGTGTGAGTAATTCGAAATCGATGGCACATCGAGGAACTTAGTAAGTGGGTAATAAGGAATTCCTAATGCCCTACAGAGATAGGAAAAATCGTGTTGCTTGCGGATTGCTTTGAATTCCATCAAATTGATTCGATTGCCACAATTCCTTCAGATTCGAAGAATTCAGATCATTGCTCACAAGTTTTATCCATAATGTTGGCCATTCCGATCATTATTAAAGAAAGTAGCAGGCGCACGAAAATTAATTCACTTGAGGATTTCACCATCGTCTTCTCACCATTCCTTACTGCATAGTGCATACACTGAATCGAATGTTAGGCAAACAGCCATGTGTGTTTTGGTGTGTGCGAAGTGATATCACAGCACGCACGCCTCTCTCACTGGCTCTGGTGATCTCTGCTGACAGGCTACTGTTTGTCATTTCCAATAATAGGCGAAATACGAATTATCCATTCGAGAAGGAGCAAGTTGTCTGATTCTGTAATGCACTATTCCGATATTAAGGTTACGTACAATCCTTCCTTTTAAGGAAACCGAAGAAACCGCGCGCAGATGAATCTAATTCTGTGGTTGACATCATTCAAGATATTCAGTGCATTTTAGTTAGGACTACTTCTCGTTTTCAGTCAATCAGCCGAGATAGGCAAGAGGACGGTGAAAGTCATGCACTAATGGTGAGATTGAAAATTCATGCACGAACACGACTATGTATTGAAAGCAAAGATATAGACAAAAGCTGAGATCAGCAAAGATCAAATTTGCTCAATTATTTAATTCAAGGTGATCATAATAGCAAACGATCTGTTGAATTACCAAGATGTGGCAAATGCATTCATCACCTTGTTCTCATTGTGATTCTGACATGGCAGAAATCTAGCACTTTGAATGAGGCTCTTTTTGTTTAAGTTTACTTGCAAATTGTTGTCGTTTGTCATTAACAGTGGCCCTTTTCGAGTTGCCAAATCGATGTGACATTGGCAACTCGAAAAGGTGATTATTTGCAAAAATGTGTGCTTTTTACATGAACTTTGTCAAGGTCTCAGCGGAATTTTTAGTCGGTCAGAGCACGCTTATTTTGGGAAAACCGGCAATTCTAAGTTTGTAAACAAATTACGAAATTGCACTCGCATGTAAGTTGTGATTAAGTTTCAACCAATATATTTAGTAAAAACATAATTTTAATATTCTGTTGTTTTACTGCATGTCGTTGCATCGATACTGTTTGAAATATCGCAATGCCCGTGCTGGCTGTAGAATATTTCATGTTACAGAGTAAAAACTCTAGCGTTCTCTTAACTTTCTATCTCTAGTTTAGTTATTTTCATACAACCATGTTCAATTATCGGTTGGCTGGTTCATAAATCCTTTAAATCCTTCATTGGATCTTTCTCAATTTCCAGTTGCAACCAAATTCTTCTAATAAATCTTTTAGAGCAAAAGCCTATCTAACCAACCAAAATAATTTTGAGATTCAATTCTACATAACTTTCTCGAGTTTTCTCGCTTCTAGCAGAAGGAATTCATGTTTAAAGTATTTCATTTGATAGACAAATAGAAGAGGCTAAACATGAAACCCTTCCGAATACCCTTCTGAATTTAAACATGAATTCCTTCTGCTAGAAGCGAGAAAACTCGAGAAAGTTATGTAGAATTGAATCTCAAAATTATTTTGGTTGGTTAGATAGGCTTTTGCTCTAAAAGATTTATTAGAAGAATTTGGTTGCAACTGGAAATTGAGAAAGATCCAATGAAGGATTTAAAGGATTTATGAACCAGCCAACCGATAATTGAACATGGTTGTATGAAAATAACTAAACTAGAGATAGAAAGTTAAGAGAACACTAGAGTTTTTACTCTGTAACATGAAATATTCTACAGCCAGCACGTGCATTGCGATATTTCAAACAGTATCGATGCAACGACATGCAGTAAAACAACAGAATATTAAAATTATGTTTTTACTAAATATATTGGTTGAAACTTAATCACAACTTACATGCGAGTGCAATTTCGTAATTTGTTTACAAACTTAGAATTGCCGGTTTTTCCAAAATATGCGGGCTCTGACCGACTAAAAATTCCGCTGAGACCTTGACAAAGTTCATGTAAAAAGCACACATTTTTGCAAATAATCACCTTTTCGAGTTGCCAATGTCACATCGATTTGGCAACTCGAAAAGGGCCAGTAACAGAAACCAAAGCAGCAGAGACGAGGGAGCAAGATGCAAGAGATGTTGTGTTACTGACAGGCTTACAAAATCTGCCGAAGATAATGGAAAGCCAACTATGCAAAACAGTGCACAAATAATTCCTTGAATTCAATACTTATATTCTAAAGTAGTTTATATTCCACCAGAATATGTCTCATGAATTTCACTTGTATTCTAGAGCTTTAATATTATTTCTAAATAGAAGTTCAAATCATAAAACAACGCATTCGTATTTCAAATAGGCATCCACATTACCTGCATTTCATACAAACTATGAAATCAAGCTTCAGAGCAAACGACGATAAATATATTCAGTCTATGGTGTTATAAGAAATTCCTGACCTTTGTGTCTAAGGGCAAAGTGCATAAGGATAAAAATGAAAGTATTACAATTACGGACTAATAATACCGCCTGAAAGAACAGTAGTACTAACCTGAATTCTCCATATTGAAAGGGGCTCTTAGTTCTGTAATGAGCAGTGCTTGACCATTCCTTATATAGATTATCATTCACTGTGATCAAGTCGATAACCAATTTGAAAATTGAGATTTGTTTTAACCTGTCAGAATAATGTCATCAAATAACAGATTCCAGACGATAACAGTGACTGAGACATGTTTTTCACAACTTATATGGGTGATTAGTTTTGCAAATATCAGATCATTTTGGTGTGATTAAGAGAGACTTGTTCATTTGATAGCATCAAAACTTAGCTATTATAAACACACTGTACTTTGGGTGGAAAATGTCAATGAGAATGAAAGATGACGATCAATAAGTGTAGGTGTATGGAAAATGAATGGACTATCTGTGAGAATCTCTTATTATAAAATTCGTACAGAGAGATAGATAGAGAGAGAGAGACTACTTCTTCGTAAAATCACATTGTCTGCTTCCATCTGCTAAGTCAAGTTTGTTCTCAATATCATGCAATTAATGTTTCAATTGAAAGTGAATAAGATCCACATTGTTACCTTTGTACTTGGTCCACAAATACTAGTTTGCTTGAAGAGATCATGGAAGCACAAATGTGCTCTACAGAGCGATTCAGACAAATAAGATGTAAAAATACGTATTCTTTATATCACAAAATATTCTGAATAACTGGGAACTTTTTCAAGCTTTCTTAGGCTACTTCAAGTACACGCCTTGCTATCTGTTCTTCTGATTAGAAAGAAAGCTTATTTCTAATAGAGCATTCAGGTTGACATAATCGAGCAAATAACGCAAAATGAACAGCAATAAATGCATTAGTGGGAATGTAGCACAAGAAAGAATATAGTCCGGCAGCCAGAGCGAGTTTCTGCAGGGAACGAGGCCGAAAATGAGACTTTCACAGAATGATGTACACCTCATAGTCCGGCAGCCAGCACGAGCTTGTGCAGGGAACGAGGCCGAAAATGAGACTTTCACAGAATGATGTACACCTCATAGCCCGGTAGCCAGCACGAGCTTGTGCAGGGAACGAGGCCGAAAATGAGACTTTCACAGAATGATGTACACCTCATAGCCCGGTAGCCAGCACGAGCTTGTGCAGGGAACGAGGCCGACAATGAGACTTTCACAGAATGATGTACACCTCATAGCCCGGTAGCCAGCACGAGTTTGTGCAAGGAACGAGGCCGACAATGAGACTTTCACAGAATGATGTACACCTCATAGTCCGGTAGCCAGCACGAATTTGTGCAGGGAACGAGGACGAAAATGAGACTTTCACAGAATGATGTACACCTCATAGTCCGGCAGCCAGCACGAGCTTCTGCATGGAACGAGGCCGAAAATGAGACTTTCACAGAATGATGTACACCTCATATTCCGGCAGCCAGCACGAGCTTCTGCAGGGAACGAGGCCGAAAATGAGACCTTCACAGAATGATGTACACCCTATGCCTCATAGTCCGACAGCCAGATCGAGTTTCTGCAGGGAACGAGGCCGAAAATGAGACCTTCACAGAATGATGTACACCTCATAGTCCGACAGCCAGAACGAGTTTCTGCAGGGAACGAGGACGAAAATGAGACTTTCACAGAATGATGTGCACCTCATAGTCCGGCATCCAGCACGAGCTTCTGTAGGGAACGAGGCCGAAAATGAGGCTTTCACAGAATGATGTGCACCTCATAGTCCGGCAGCCAGCACGAGTTTCTGCAAGGAACGAGGCCGAAAATTAGACTTTCACAGAATGATGTACACCTCATAGTCCGGCAGCCAGATCGAGCTTCTGCAGGGAACGAGGACGAAAATGAAACTTTCACAGAATGATGCACACCTCATAGTCCGGCAGCCAGCACGAGTTTGTGCAGGGAACGAGGCCGACAATGAGACTTTCACAGAATGATGTACACCTCATAGTCCGACAGCCAGAACGAGTTTCTGCAGGGAACGAGGACGAAAATGAGACTTTCACAGAATGATGTACACCCTATGCCTCATAGTCCGGCAGCCAGCACGAGTTTGTGCAGGGAACGAGGACGAAAATGAGGCTTTCACAGAATGATGTACACCTCATAGTCCGGCAGCCAGCACGAGCTTCTGCAGGGAACGAGGCCGAAAATGAGATTTTCACAGAATGATGTACACCCTATGCCTCATAGTCCGGCAGCCGGCACGAGTTTCTGCAGGGAACGAGGCCTACAATGGACTTTCACAGAATGATGCACACCTGAAAGTCCAGCAGCCAGATCGAGTTTCTGCAGGGAACGAGGCCGAAAATGAGACTTTCACAGAATGATGTACACCTCATAGCCCGGTAGCCAGCACGAGCTTGTGCAGGGAACGAGGCCGAAAATGAGACTTTCACAGAATGATGTACACCCTATGCCTCATAGTCCGACAGCCAGATCGAGTTTCTGCAGGGAACGAGGACGAAAATGAGACTTTCACAGAATGATGTGCACCTCATAGTCCGGCAGCCAGAACGAGTTTGTGCAGGGAACGAGGACGAAAATGAGACTTTCACAAATGATGTACACCTCATAGTCCGGCAGCCAGATCGAGCTTCTGCAGGGAACGAGGACGAAAATGAGATTTTCACAGAATGATGCACACCTCATAGTCCGGCAGCCAGCACGAGTTTCTGCAGGGAACGTGGCCGACAATGAGACTTTCACAGAATGATGTACACCTCATATTCCGGCAGCCAGCACGAGCTTCTGCAGGGAACGAGGACGAAAATGAGACTTTCACAGAATGATGTACACCCTATGCCTCATAGTCCGACAGCCAGATCGAGCTTCTGCAGGGAATGAGGCCGAAAATTAGACTTTCACAGAATGATGTACACCTCATAGTCCGGCAGCCAGCACGAGTTTGTGCAGGGAACGAGGCCGACAATGAGACTTTCACAGAATGATGTACACCTCATAGTCCGACAGCCAGAACGAGTTTCTGCAGGGAACGAGGACGAAAATGAGACTTTCACAGAATGATGTACACCCTATGCCTCATAGTCCGACAGCCAGAACGAGTTTCTGCAGGGAACGAGGACGAAAATGAGACTTTCACAGAATGATGTGCACCTCATAGTCCGGCAGCCAGCACGAGCTTCTGTAGGGAACGAGGCCGAAAATGAGGCTTTCACAGAATGATGTGCACCTCATAGTCCGGCAGCCAGCACGAGTTTGTGCAGGGAACGAGGACGAAAATGAGACTTTCACAGAATGATGTACACCTCATAGTCCGACAGCCAGAACGAGTTTCTGCAGGGAACGAGGACGAAAATGAGACTTTCACAGAATGATGCACACCTCATAGTCCGGCAGCCAGATCGAGTTTCTGCAGGGAGTGTGGCCGACAATGAGACTTTCACAGAATGATGTACACCTCATATTCCGGCAGCCAGCACGAGCTTCTGCAGGGAACGAGGACGAAAATGAGACTTTCACAGAATGATGTACACCTCATAGTCCGACAGCCAGATTGAGTTTCTGCAGGGAACGAGGCCGACAATGAGACTTTCACAGAATGATGTACACCCTATGCCTACTACGAATCGGTGCGTCTGCCGAGTTCTTCATCTTCTTGTCAGACAGCATCAAAGAGAAGCGCATGCTAATCCAAAGAATTGCAGATTGGAATTTTGGTCAAAAATGAAATTTTCTATATTTCCGCTTATTACGCTAGAAATACTAAGTTCAGGTCATTTCCTATTATGTAGACAAGATATTGGGATTAATATGCATCTTCTCAGATTTCAGATGGGATTTGCACATCAACCGGGCAACGTGTGTGACCACTAAGTGTAGTTATATATTGAAAGAGACCGATACAATGCTGTGGTTTATACTTCAATTATGAGATCAATAATCGGATGTGCAAGTAGTCCATGTTTTATTGGACTAAGCCGTGTTGGACTCAAGCATGCACTTCTTCCTCGTGTACCACATTCATGTGCACTTTTTGCAGAACTGTTAAAAGGCATTCTTAATTTGTAGCTTACATCACTTGACTTTTAAGCAAATTACTTAATGTTGTACATTTAATTTTAATTTTAATGTTAACATTTTTAGCAATGAAAAGGTCTCTGAATTCACGTGACACAAGGTTTCACTTTTTGGTTTTCGTTCGATGTTTGACATCCAGGCGTCTATTTTCCATCTTTTCTGAGGCATTGTTGAAAGCTTCTGACTGTCATTTCTGATATGGAGTCGATGTGAAACCGAACGAGTGTTGAATAATACCTCAGAAAAGTTTGGACCTTGGTTTTTGGGTCGACTTTTGGAAAATGATACAAAACTTGGGTTTTCTATTAAAGCTGCATAGGCCTATCTCCCAATCAAGTTGAAAAAATTTATACTTTAATTTGAATCTTGGGAGAACTGCATGATAAGAGCATAAAGTTCTGATATTTTATCAAATTTCCACTTAATTCAGAGAATATTTCAAAACTGAAATACTTGTGATTATTAGCTAGTTCATTTTTGTGCTTGACAATACCGCGCATTAAAAGTTCGTGCATGTTGCATCTGCTCTGAGCAGATATATTTTATGTCTTCGCACCCTTTTAACCTGTCTATGTAGCCAACATTTATCCGAAAATGAATTCATTCCAATTTCGTGGTCTAAACATGTTTAAGCATGCACTCACTGCGCCCCCATAATATTCATTAAGTTTGTTTATATTTCTGCACGACAAAATGACAAACAATTGCTTTGTATATTGTTAAAACTATTTTTCCGGAAATCCACCATCTGTATTCAAAATTAAAGTTAAAAAGTCACAAGCTTTCGGTGGTCATGCTACACACCTTATTCATGTGAGAATGATGCAACATTGAAATGTTAGATCAGCAATGAATAAAATTCACTAAGATACCAGCACAAGACAACGAAATCATAAAAATCAAGATAATTGATAATACTGATTATGTACATTGAAAGTAACCAACTAGAAAAGGAAAGATTTGAAGAAAGAGGACAAAAAAAAAATCAGTTTACAGCTTAAAGTGTTCATGAAACTTGTGAATGACCGGATTCCAAATAGCATTCAGCTCTACTCCTGAGTCTCGGTTAAATAACTTTTCTTTATTGGCTCGAATGTAGAGGGCTTCTTTGATTCTTCTTGAATTCAAATGTGGTTCATTGCAGACAATCTGTGCTTCAATAGGAGGTAAGTGGTGATTCTTGTGAACATGCTCTGACACAGCCGATCGAAAACTTATGCCTTTGATGTCCGATAAATGCTCATTTGCTCGCGTACTCAACTTCCTGCATGTTTCACCGATATAAAATTGCTCACAAGAAGGGCAGTCCATTCTATAAATCACGTTACTTTTATCCTCAACTTCAGATTTGACCTTCGTCAATTGAGAACGTAAGGATTGTGAAGGCATAAAAACAACTTTTAAATTCAAAGAACGAAATAGACGACTGAGTTTATCGCTTGACTTTGTAATCAATCAGCAATGTGAAACTCTATCATAATTAAATCAAAGATCTTCAATTAGTCAATAAATCAGTGTAGGTTAATAGAAGAATCTTTATATCAGCACAAAATACAAAGAGTTCACTTCGTTTATTTGATTCTGCTCATTTATTTAAACTTGGGCCTTCTTTTGAGCCTTGATTCAAGTTTTGGCCCAATACAATTTTTTGCGCAACCTTGCCTCAGAACACTTTCTCTAATTTGCAAAGCAGAGATGGATAGACCTGACTTTCAATTACAATCCACTGTATTCTTCAGAACACACTTTTGTACTGAAGTTGGTTGTGATGTTCATAAATATCAGTAGGAAAAATATTTTCGGCATTACCTTCGTAAGGATTAAATGGCAACTCTTTCAATCACTTCCTTTGCTCGATGCCTACAATTCTTTGATCCATGCAGCTAATGAAGTCTGTGCTTTCCGTAAATATAGTTATGACATTTCAGCCATGGATGGCAACCGGTTGCCGGCCGTACCGGCGAGGCCCCGGACCGGCCTGTATTTCAGGCCGGTATTTTAAGTAATGAGCAAGTTTATCACCAAGCAAAAGATTTCTTTGTTTAAAAATGTCTTTTGATCACTCAGTTAAGGCGACTTAGCTGAACTATTATTTGACTTATTAGTTATTACATCTTCTATGCATGTTCAGTCAATAAAGCAATCTTCGTGAGCACCAAGCGGGGTAATCAAATTGCGATGTGCATTCAAATGTCGATAGGGCTATTGGCAATTAACAATACCATATGAAGTCTATTAACAAGCACAACAACGACTTTGCAGCATGCATTCACTATGTAATCATTTTGCAGCATATGTGAGTACAATTTGCATAACAGGGTATTGGTATGTTACATCATGGTGGAATATTACATAACGATAACTACAATGATAAATTGATGCATGCCGGAACAGATTGCTTAAACAGACTACATTTTAGACAAACATGAATGTTACAGAATATTGTAGGTTTAGTTCGGAAAAAATTATAACAACATTCTGTCGCTTTTCTTCTTGTTTAAGACATGGATTCATCGTAGATAATCCCAGTCTGAGACTGGAATAAAAATTTTTCAGTAAATTTTCAATAATCAGGTATTCGAGATTGCTTTGCAATTAGCGTTGTGTCAAAGTTGGCGAACCGTATCGCATGTTTTTCATATTAACTTGCGGAGAACCAATAATCGGGTCTAGTTTTATACTCTCTTCCCATCTGTGAAGCGCATTCTTATAAAGAGTCCTTCATGAGCATCATTCCTACCTTTTCATCTGAGCAACGCGCTTGGTACATGTGTGTTATTTCGCCCACATTGTATAAGTGATAATGTCATTGCATGCAGAAGATTTTGGTCTGAATAATTTTGGTTATCTTGGTAGCTTATCTTGACGAATAATTTCGAAAGGTTAAAAAATCAACCTTATTGGCACTTTTAGTGACTTGCTATTGATGTGAAACCGGCCTGCTTCCGTCGTCCTTACTGGGGTAGCCGGCCGGCGGACTGGCCTGACGGTTGCCGGCAACCGGATCGGACCAAAAAAATCGACCGGTTCTATCTTTATGATTTCAGTTGATATTTTGAGATACTCTTCAACTTCAAAAATGATGACTTGTTAGTCTGGTATCTCCAATTTTCCACAAAGAATTTCGCATAATCATGCCAGAACACGTACCTGTATGCCTTCATAAATCTTTAGTAAGCTTCTAAACAGTGTTTATGCATTTCTTAGGTTTCATGCATGCTTTCAACTGGCATCCCACATGTTCCATAATCGAGATGAGAAAACAAATAGCACATCACAACTTCCTCAATTAGCAGTTTTAGAATCACCAAAGGTAATAAGGACGCTTTCGAGAATAAATTGAAAAGTCACTCTAGTGATTTAATTATCTGCTATTCTAATTGCATTAAATTTTTTGAGAATAAACACCTCATTCTTATTGTTATTAGATTCTTTGTACCAAACTAAAATGTAATGAGCATGTTTTAAAACTCAGTACATATCATGTTTGATAATAATAATAATAATTGTATTTGATTCAAGGAAAACAAATACAGAGCCCAACTAAAGGGCTAACCAGGCATATCATGATAGAAGAGTTATACACAAGTTGTCAAGCTATTGGTGTGGAGTCACGGAATGAAAGAAAAAGTGTCAATAAGAGAGCGTACATTGTTTCCAGTAATTACCAAATATCAAGTCTTTGAAATAGCCTCTCAATAACTACTTTGAATTTTGAAACGGATTCAACATTTATTTCTGCATCTGACAGCATATTCCAGTATTGGGCAATTCCTGCTTGGCCAGTGAAAAAATAATTGCGATAATTGTGATGGCAGCGGCTTGTGTAAAATCGGAAGTGATTACCTCGAGTTGAGGAGTTTGTTACAACATCAAAGAGCTTGAAAATATCGAGGTCAACGTACCCATGGACAGCTTTATACAAGAAAATGAGATGATATCGAATTCGACGAGCCTGCAATGACTGAATCTTCAAATTATATAGCCGCTCACGATAAGGGAGATGTCCAAAGCCAGGTAGTCTTTTGGTCATTCGTCTTTGCACACTTTCAACAAGTTTGATATTTCTCTGTGTATAAGGCTGCCAAAGTATGTTACCAAACTCCAATTTACTTCTGACGTATGTCTTATATAGATTGATTGATGCAGTTGATATAGTTGTCTGTACGGGAGGTCAGTCATGATGAAGAAAATTTTCTCTCAATTTTGCGACTACTAATTTTAATGTAAAAAACTCGCAAATACACCCGACGCGTTTCATCTACACAGACTGTGTCAAGGGCTACAAACTGTTGCTGTACAAGTGGGTTTATATACAAATTTGTCGGTGAAAGCAGCTCATCTGTTCAGCTCATGTCGTCCGGTTAGTTTTGGCATGTTCGTCGCAATATAGCGAGATTCAGCCACCCTAGTAGCAGGGGTGTAGTGGAGGGGTAACGCGGTATAACGCCGTTATACTTCCTAAGATTCTGGCCGAATCAGCGTTATGCTTCCTAAGGTCATCAAATTAACGCATATATAAAAAAGAAGAATGAAATGAAGAATAAAATGCTTTCATTATTACTTGGATTCATGTGGAAGTCCTTCAATGATAAAATAATCGCCGAAAGGAGATGAGAGCGGTTGAAAATTCTGAAAGGGCGATTATGTAGCTCTCGAACAGTCCGTTATGGACAATAGTGGCACGAATATGCGTTTTTCAGCTGATACACTAAAAGTCAAAAGACTTGTCACCCTTGCGCATTAGTTAACATTGCATGTGCGACAAGTCTTTTGGCTTTTAGTGTATATACATGTCAAATTTAGCGTTATACTTCCCAAAATTCAGCTGAAGTTTTAGCTCTTAACGTTATACTTCCTAAGAATTTACGACTACACCCCTACCTAGTAGTAATCGCTGTTTGCTGTTTATCAATAGTTGTAGCCCTTGACACAGTCTGTGTAGACGAAACGCGTCGGGTGTATTTGCGAGTTTTCTTACAATAAAATTAGCAGTAGAAAAATTGGGAGAGAACACCAATCAATTGAGTTGATTCTCATGGCTTTCTCATGGCTCTTTCCTTACCCGGCTAGCATACATATCTTACTACTTACAAACTCATTTTCACAAAAACCTCATGAATGTTCCTATTACCACTCATTATATTCTCATCAAAGCATTATGAGAACATCATGAGACTCATTGCAATCTCATGAGTTCTCATAAAAATCTCATGAATCCGCATTGAATCTCATGAGTTCTCATAAAAATCTCATGAATCCGCATTGAATCTCATGAGTTCTCATAAAAATCTCATGAATCCGCATTGAATCTCATGAGTTCTCATAAAAATCTCATGAATCCGCATTGAATCTCATGAGTTCTCATAAAAATCTCATGAATCCTCATTGAATTTCATGAGTTCTCATAAAAATCTCATGAATCCTCATTGAATTTCATGAGTTCTCGCGAAAAATTTTCGTGACATTCTTTGTTTCAAAAAATTTCATGACTGTATTACCTTTCAAATGACAGCCTATATCGTCGGCGTGTGCGACAGTTGCTGTTCTCGGACGTTTTGGGTCTTTCATCATAAAGAGAATTCTCGCAGAATGTCCGAGAACAGAAACACTTGTAAATGTTGTTTTCATTTTGCAAGGCTAGAATGAGAGCGCATTTTTGCATCACTATAATTCCATTATAGTTTTCTAGACAACTCATTCAGTTCATGGCTTCAAAATGTGACAAGCCTGAGACATCAAGGAGTCTAAATCATGAACCACGGGGATCATCTCAGTGCCCTTTTCACTGGCAATGCGAAGATGAACCGCGACATTGTCAAATTAGACGGATGTAATGGTGCATTTATGGAATTGAAGATACATGTACGATATTCGTAGGAAATTGACGATTAAAATATTGGCTAACAAGCTTGCTTACTCAGTAACATTGAAAATGATCATGGAATCCTAGAAGGCGACGCAGCGCGATACCACGTAACCATATATTCGTGAACTTTCTCACCACGGAACTTTCGTGCAATAGTGTAGTATAAATATGACCTAGGACTTGAGCAATTCAAGCACAAACATCCTCGGTAGCCGCTGACGCTGTGCTTACAAACACAAGCACAGACAATGGTTCGTCAGTACAGCTCGAAATGCTCCAATTAGCTTGAAAGATCTGGACAAGCTGAATGACAGTACAAAAGGCTGCTATGCCTTTCTTTATCTTCCTTTGCCATGCGGCTTATAATCCTTGTGCTGACGGGCTCTTGCAGGGCGAAGCACAGCGTCAACGCCCGCTAAGGATTATTTAGTGCATAAATTGGTCAAGTCTATGCTCAGATGAACTGTCACTCTATAATCGTTATAATAATATTTATTTGCTGAAAATTCATGATTATCATCCGCAAGGCAAGGCATGAAAACATTTTTATCCTCCGCCTCTTTCAATAATTTACATGGATTTCATTGACAGCAAAATACTCAGAAAGATGGGTTCCAGTATAATCCTATGGAAGCGTTACATTGAAGACTGTTTTGTCATTTGCAATGACCATCTGACTTTATCTGAGATTTTGAATACAGCAAATAGTGTTAGCAACGATCTTAAATTCACTCACATGACAGATGACAAGATTCCCTTCCTTGATCAGATGGTATTTATGGTTGATGGTAAATTTGAGACTGGTCTATATCACTTTGGTCTATATGCTAAAGATGTTAACTCAGGTTGCACTATGGACGTATCCAAGGTATTTGAAGCGAGTTAAGCGGCTATGCTCTATTTCTACATTGACTACTAGTGGTATCCAGCTTATTGAAAGGAAATTCATTGGTGAAGGTCATCCTATTTTCTTCATCGAATCCATTTGTGATGAAGTTTTCCTAAATGGTCCGAAATCAAGAGTGGACTCTAATAATAAGATGAAGTACATTTCTTTGCCCTTTGTTAGTGATTCCAATTGCAGACAGTTGACTAGTCTTGTTCGCCGCACTGGTTTGTCGGATGATTTGAAGCTGGTCTTCACTTCGAAGTCTATGAAGTCTATTGTGCGCCGGCCGCAAACAGTTAAGAGCTGTGATGTCTCTAATTGCCAATTCTGTCAATCATGCGTCTCCAATAAAATAAAAAATAAATACGATATTCCGATACGTATCACCAGTAAACCTGGAAAAAGGTTTGTTTCAAATTTTAAAAAATCGGATAAAAGTTCATGTAGTATTTGTAAAAATATTGGCCCAAAGTATAGCTGCAAAAGTAAATATGTTATTTATGAATTTACTTGCAGAATATGTGACCAAAGTTACATAGGTCAAACGTGTCGTCCATTTCAAGTTCGCTACAGAGAACACGAGCGAAGTTTACGGTATGAAGACCAGAAGTGTGCACTTAGTGAACATTCGATGAAGGCCCTCAGTGATAAAGTGATGACCATTAACAATTTCGACTACAAAATTATTGATCAACAACTAACAGCGATTACTACTAGGGTGGCTGAATCCCGCTATATTGCGACGAACATGACAAAAATAAACAGACGTCATGAGATGGCCAGATGAGCTGCTTTCACTGACTGATTTACGTATAAAAACCCACTTGTACAGCGACAATTTAACCCTTGACACTGTCTGTGTATAGACGAAGCGCGTCGGGTGACTCGCTTTTTATTTATTGAAATACAAGTCGTAAAAATTGGGAGAGAACCTGCTTTCTCTTGATCATCATGACTGACCTCCTGTATCGACAACTCCATCAGTATTGTTTACCTAATCACCTGCAATATTTGCAATGAAAAGTATGTGGGGGAATCAAAGAGACAAATACGCACTCGCCTTAGAGAACGTTACTCGCGAGCTAATTCCGCTGTATTCCGATGTATCATAATCAAGTGTCAATTAATAACATTTCCTGATGGACAATTTTACATAGCAATTTAATGAATGACAGTCTTCGCCGCAGGGTCGAGGCGAGTGAAATTCAGCGCCTCAGCCCTGCTCTCAACACAATGTTATTGTAAATTCATTTCTCTTGCTCATGACTAAAGGTGCCTGTACACGAGTCAGTGAAATTGCGACAGTTATGGCTGACAGAATTACGAGGCTGTTTACATGTAGAGAGAAAATTGTCTGGAGTCTCTCAGACCGCTGACGCGGAAAGAAAAAAGACGCTTTGTGATTGGGTAATATAACTACTGTCGCAATTTCACTGTCTCGTGTACAGGCACCTTAAGTCTTTGACAAAAGGTCGGACACTTTAATTTTGTAATGCAATTTCTGTCGAGAAACTTAGCTTCTTTTCCTTATTTGATTATGATATTGGTACCGAACGATGGCCAAACTCACTGAGTATATGGTGCGGATAGGTCTAATATATATCGATATATTCTGGCTCGCTAATCATATTAATAATGATAAACAGCTAATTGGCTTCTATAGCACCATTATTTCATCGTACAGCGTGCTTGAAATGAGTAAATTATGTGAATGTAGAAGACGGCTGATGATGGCTTTCAAATATGAAATTTCAAGTGAAATGGTGATGGTCTACCACTTTTGGTTGGGACTGTATAGTACTAAATCGATATTAATAATTGCAATTTATTTAAACGTTCTCTCTGCTTGTGATTTCCTAGCAGGGTGGACGTGAATGTGGTATTTTCCATCTTGCTGTGTAGAATGCATCATCCTCCCACAGTTTCCTGTGCGGTAACTTGACGTAATCATTTATCGAATGTGCACTGCCGTGCGCGTGTTGATATGACGCAATTGACAATGTGCGCCATTATTTTGCGGAGTACCTGTAATGAGATTCATTGTAGGTCTTCCGTGTGTTGCTATACCATCGAGTTTGTCCAGGTAGAGCGGCAATTATTCATGTGAATTTGGTAAAATAAATAATTTGACTAGGTCACGTGTATCAGATTGTGTAAATTGTTTGGATATTCTCTAAATTGGAGCAGTTTAGATGTACAATTTGATAAGAATACGCAATACTGCTGCATTTTCATTCAGGTCTTCGTGCAGCTACAATGAAGTGCTTCATTTGGTCTCTTCCCACCTATTTGATCTTTTCTTCGTCTTTGTTGATTGTAATATGGCAATTGCCGTCAAATGAAGCCGTACAAAGGCCTGTGAGGTATCCACGACCTGTTCCAACCGTCTGTCCTTGTGCTTGGCTAGAGAGAGGCGGATTCTGGGCTGACCGCAGGTATTCGCCTTTCTCTGGAGTTTATGCCGCAGACCGCTGTCCATGTTCGTCAGGAAGTCGTCCTTGTAATAAACAGTGGCAATATGGACCAAGAAGTCTGTCCTTTTATTGGATTGGAATGCACGACTCTCGCGATTATCAATTCCAAATGCAATTTTGTCACATTGTTCATCCTCCAACCCTTCGATATTGTCGATTCGGGGAACCGACTTATGAATTGAGGCAAATGGGGCCATGGCTTATTCTACAGCAATTGTACTGCAAATGTCCGTTAAGGACTGCAGACATCGATACATTCACTTATCCTCGCCTTACTGCTCCAAGTGATGGCCGTTTTCAAGGCAGATTCATCAACATGACTTGTAAACAGCAACCAACTTGCAAAGCCAATAACTCCGTTTGTTATTATGAACCTGTATATTCTGATAATCGTGTTCGAAGAGGCCACGTGCAGTGTGTTTGTCCGCATGGCTATTTCTGTCCATTGTATTTCATAGGAGGCAAACGTGAGCCGTTACGTGAAAGACCGGACGAATCACCGTATGCTTATGTTGTGCGATGTCGGCCACGATGGGCAGGTAACATGAACAGTCTTCTTAGGCGCGCACCCTGGCTACGCCGACGATTAAATTAAATGATTTTCGTTCCTTATTTGTGTGAAATTGGGCTAGTGATGATCCAAATTGATAATGCAAATACCTGTACCTGAATAGTGTAATGGGAGCTTCCGCAAGGAGTTCGGGCATTGAGATACTGAGGAAGTCCCAGCCATGGGCCTTCAAAAATAAATTGCAATTAATTGATTGCAACTTTTTAAAAATATTCAGAATAACTTTTGCTTCGGGAAAATTTTATTGCGTGGTTCAAAGACGCGCTTGAAGGCGCGAAGAGGGACCAAGAGTAGTAACAATGTAACCGAATCCACCAAAATGCTAGCAGCCCTGCAATATCCTCGGAGGCCCTGGTCTGTTACACAGGAAGTAGGCATTCAGAGACACTCCATTAAGCTTCATTAGTCACATTAGGTGTGCGCATTATTAGGGAGCAAATCATGTCAAATATCCCTTCGGCGGTTGAAGACATTTTTGTTAGTATTGCGATCTGCAATATCGAATTGGACATGCTTCATTTCAATCTCCATGGCGATCTAAAAAGAAGAAATTTGGAATTATTTCAAAAGCTCGACTCGAGTGGTGTAATAAAAATAATAATTATGTAATTTATTAATACATTATATTTATTATAAGTTATATATAATTTATTAATGACTCACAAGGTACTAGTACAATTCGATGAGTGCATTTACAGGGAGAAAAAAGCGCGATGCAGGCTGTTGGTCACAATAGTCATTAAGAGTTAGCAGGGAAAACACGTCACACAGCTTCATAAGGAGATCCGCGGGCGTTGATGTTCAGGAGTAGAGGCGAGCGTGGCGATAATGTTCGCTAGCAGCATTGGAAAACATGCACTCAAAGAGCAGGATTGAGAGTGCGATGACCAAGGAGCAAAGCGTTAAGCACGTTAAACAATCACCGATAGATGTCGAAGAGTGAGAATCCAGTAAAATAATAGTCCGGGAGTTAGCGTGAAGTTGTACAGGGAACGAGGTAGTACATAAAACTTTCACATAGCATAGTACACCTCTAACCTACTGCAAAACTTCGCGTCTGCCGGATCAGATCACTTGCTTTTCAGAAATAGAGAGGATAACACAATCCTATGTATTTCCAGTGGTAAAATTGTTACATTTAAGGTGTTGACTCCATTTTTTCGAATTTTTGCTCATAAAAGTTACACAAATTGGTATTTTGTTGAACTGGTCATTATAGAAATCATCTACAGATCATGATCTTTCAAATGAGTTATCATTCAGTGACAGAGGATGAAGTAAAGTGTACAAACAGACACTTTTCGTTGGTGTAACTGCAAATTTTAACATAGAAATTTCAGGAAAATCGTTGATATACTTTAACGAAAAGTGTCTGTTTGTACACTTTAGGACGTTTTTTAGGACGTTACGGTACATAAAATGTGGGATATCAAAATTCGGGATTAACGAAAGTGAATATAAGAAAGCGAAGATTAAATTATCGATAATATTACATGCGACCATGATTATACTATTTATGATCATTATATTTCTTTGCGTTGAATATGCATAATCTTCGTGGTAGGCCCAAAAAATTCATTAATTTTTGTACCCCCCCTTTTCAAAATCCTGGATACGCCCCTGGCAAGATGCTAAGTAGCTGGCCAAAGGCAAAAAGCGGATCAAGTCAAAGCAAAACAAGCAGAAAGCTTGCTGCATCAGGCAGGAGCCGTAGTCAACCGCACGACTGATGAATGATGGGTAATATGCTATGCCATAGATCAAGATTTCTAGACCTTTGCTTGATTCAAGCCTCATCGCACAATATCTAACAAAAGACTTCGTACATAGCCTGGTCTTACCATTGGTAGCTTTGTCCTGTATTATTTAGTTTGTCTTAAAGTTCTAGCAACCAATTGAATTCTCTTTTGTTTCCTCCACTATTGTTCTTGTCAGCTATCTGTGTCATGTAAAATGTCAGCTAAGTGAATACCTGAGCTGGAAGCGGCATCGGGATTGAAATATCTAGTACCCGGACCGATGTTGAGTATGTCTGAAATCAGAAATACCTTCATCATTTGATAATATAAATTCTCTAAATCAATTTCACATGATGGCCTGTCAACATGGTTCTTAATAAGCAATATGACGAAATAAACACCGACATTGACTTCATTCAGACTGCATGTCTTCAATGCATTCGTTTTCCGTTTTTATAAACCTAAATACAACTTACAACAATGGCAGCTGTCTGCATCACAGAATTAGATTGTTTAATCGTATCACTTTGCTAGAAGTGCAAACTGATTCAAACAAATGGCACATGCAGGAACTTAATAAGTGGGCAAAAAGAAATTTTTAATACCTTGCAGAGATAGGAAAAATAGTCGTGCGTCGCCTGCGGATTGTTCTGAATTCCTTCAAAATGCTCCGATCGCCACGACTCCTTCAGATTCGAAGAATTCAGATCATTGCGCAAAAGTTTTCTCGATAATGTTGGGTCCTCCGATCATTTTAAAAAAGTTAGCAGGCGCATGAAAAAACGTTCACAAAATTCTTTGTAGAACTTGACATCGTCTGTGTCTCTTTGCTGTGTGATCGGGTTGATAACAGTCACTGAAACTTTGCACAATTTGGCGTGTTTAATGTTGAACTGGCTGCTCATTGTTCGATTGCTATGATATTTAGTCAGGAGATTGTGCCATTTCATTTACGCTACATGTTCCAATGTTCCCTTCTAGTCAAACAGAAGAAGAGACGACCTGTCTAATTCTGTGGTCTGCAAATCAAGTAAGATCCAATTTACTTGTGATAGACAACCGCGCTAAGTATGTACAATATCTGAAACGAATGTAAATTTGCTATGAATTAGATATTTTAAAATTCACCTTACTGTTCGACAGTTTTCAATTTACTCACAGATGGCATATAGAACTTACAGCATTTGATCATGTAACCAACAATTAGATTTTTAGAATGAATCTTAAGGCGATTACACTCAACTAACGTAATCGATATTTTCATTAATGATGTTAAAGTGCTCAAAACGATGAAATTTCTCGCCCGGGGCCGGATACAAAATTCATCCGGGCCGGGCCTAATATTTTGTAGTCGATTCGTGCCCGGGCCAAGTCGGTGAATTTTCTTCTGTACAGCTAACCATCTCATGTTCTACACGCCAAGATCCAGTCCTTGCAATGCCCATGACTAGAAAGGACGAAAGGCCTCGGGCTCATCATTTTGCGCTGTTTTTTTGTTTGCAAGCTCACAATTGTAAATTGCGAATTTTGTTTCCGCTATCAAGATAGACAGCTAATTTGTGCTTGGACCTCTTCATGATCAATTACTTATCAGAGTTCAAAATTTTCCAAAAATGGAAAAGTTTGAAGAATTTCCCGGAATTTTTCCGGAAAGTGCTTCCTGAAAATTGTCCATTGGTATCATAATTAAACTTACAGTGAAGTTCATCAACTTCCCTTTGTTGACTTGTTTTAAGGCTACTTATGATTCACTTTAAGTCTATTGCGACAGTCTTTTGTTAATGACAGCTTCATAATGAGCTTGCAATCCTGAGCTGATTATTCGTCAAATCAACCCTGTTTTCTTAAGATTTTGACCTTCTATGCCACGGTTTTGTACTACTGCAAGCAATAAGACGATCAGTGCTCGTCATTCGTTTCATTGTCCGATCTGCCCAGTGTTCGTAATAACAAAACACCATGACGATCAGTGATCACTCACTGTGCACTGTGCAGTCAGAAGCGAGATTAGAAAATGCTGTCAGTTAAGGAAATTATTTCATGACGGGCAGCACTGGATCCAATTTAAGTTGCAATCGTGCAAAAGTTAACCAAATACGTGCCAGCCGTTCTAAGTCAAAGTTGCAAATCTAAGACATTTTATAAGATCTTATTTGGGATTTTTAAAATCATTTTAAAGAGCAAAAGATCTTGCTGTTCAGTGTTGTTGGCACGATTTTCGGATTTTAATTTACTAGCATTATTCCAGATCACCTGACTTAGGTCAGATCAGACTGTTAATAGTCCAGTCGAAATAACATTCAACATAAAGAAGACTTTGTACCAAGTTGAACATTTCGCGGAGACATTCTTGACAGTAGCCTACCTTCATTGACCAGAAAAAACCCACCGAAATCCACTCAGGTCCGTATTTTCTACAGGTCCGTATATCATACATGTAATTATGGTGCTATCAATAAAACCATGCGAATTAAGCTTACTTAAAACATAGTCATATCGCATGCCAAAATGAAGCCTATCATCAGGTGATTGTAGCCATATCCGACTCCAACTGCAGGAAATTACATAATTCAAGTCATAATGATGATGATTATAAGTAGAAATATGAATATATTTGTGGTTGTCATGGTTACTCAGAGTACATCATATGGCACATCATCATCAGGTGAACACACCCATCTCATTCTACAAGTTTCAGAATATTGTAAAACTAATAATGACATTAAATGTCAATTATTACATGTACAGTACATTACCAAAGTTCTCCTTTGTCCAGTATTTGCCTGTATGCTAGTGTTTCTACCACAGAAATCCGATGCTCTATAATAAAGGACTAGTACAGACACGAACATAGGAAGCAGTTGTACGTGGTGGAGTGTGCGCTGTCATGACAACGGTGCCTGACCAGTGGCGACTTCCAGTGCTTGTCAATGGGAAGGTAATGACACCAGTTATCACTGTGCTTTGTAAATATTCACGATTATTATCATTTCTTTTAGTATATGAAAGCATTTTGGTGAAGTAACTGACAATCGTCTTACGGTAGCAATCTGTAACAGTTGCATGTTCAGTACTTTGATTCTTCTTAAGATCTACCAACTTCGACCAAGACAGCTGAAATAGCCATCAGCAAACCTGTCCATCTAGTCTGTCTAACTTTCACAAAGTGAAACACATGCGCCACCTAATTCACATCTATTTGCCAAAATACCACGGCAACGTCATCTACAAGAAGACGGTTTCCACTGTAAAACAATGGTTAGGCACTGAATTATCAGTTTGCTTTGTGAAGATTCACGACTAGTGTGACTTTCTTTAGATTTGGAATCATTTTGAAACAATAGCCTGCAAAGAATCTACACCTGCTGTCAGTTTATCTGTTTGATTCTTTGCAAGCATAGAGAAAGCATACTAGGTAAAGCAGCAACTACCCTGTGGGAACGAATCTTGCGAAAAACTGGCGGATGTCAGCTGCAGAATATCATGCTACAGTTCAGTCATATTTGCGGGATATTCGCTGGCGAAGTTCGCCAGCGACAATTCGCGCTCTATGTCACCTTTTACTTTTGACTTTCTCTCTTATTTTCTCTAGTAATCCGCCTCTACAGCCGAGGCTCTATTCTCTCCCTCACCATCCCCCACATCTGGGTAATCTACTGTATCTAAGAAATAAGTGCAGACTATCATTCTTTGATAATGATTAGGATATAGAGAATCCGCATATATCAATTTTCATAACATCTCTTGACATTCAATAATTTACAACAATGACAAATATTTGAATAATATCATAGTATTTACTGCGACATTTATGGAGGATAAATACTTTTTTTAGTTTAAGCCATCGTGGATTAAAAAAAGATCCTTTTTTATCAGATCAGACTGAGTATACAATATATTTTCATGTGAAGGTAGTATACGAACATTACTACTTACCACTAATTAGTTGCTACAATATCCACGATTTCGCCGGTTGGCGAAAAATCAGCTCGCATTAGTAAACAAATATCTACCAACTAATTATAGCAACTTTTTCGCCACCTGTCGTTTTTTAATTTTACACATGTTTTTGGATAAATGATGACCATTTTCACATGCGGAGATAGTTTTTACCCGAAAATGAACCTTTAAAAAATTATCCACAAAATCGCTGCCTCGCCAGATAATCTGTTGATATTAGCAAGATGCGTTCCCACAGGGTAATTAATTGAATTCCCAATTATGTGAGTTCACATTCGGTGTAAGTGTCAGTGTTACTCTGGAGTAAGTGTAAACCCAACACCGGACATGAACTGGGGATGAGTTAACATTAAGCAAACACTAACTCCGGTGTAAGTGCAAGTGTTACTTTAACACCGAACATGAACTCATGTCGAGTAAACACTTACACCGGAGTAAAGTCGAGAGTTAACCCCTGAGTAAACTTCCGTTGGAGAGTTAACCTGAACTAAAGTAATCGATCACTCTTTTTCAATTACAAAGTTTTCGATAACCGTTGTATTTTACAACAGAATAAATATCTTAAAATTCAACTCATTTATCGAATTATATAAACATACATATTTCCCGCATCGAATCGCGCTGCTACCTAGATAACTCGGACCATTCAAAAGTTAACCCTTGGAGGATAACTCCTTGTCGAGTTCATATCTAGTGTAAAGTGCAAAGTTTTAAATTCTGCATATTGGTCCGGTTTTAATCATCATAGAATAAGCATTTATTCTGTGGTTTTAATTAAATTTGTCTAATTGGGTTGCACAAACATGTACATTATATGTCAACATAATGAAATTATAGAGCGCCATCAGCTCATATTTCACAACCACCAAAATCTCATAAATTGATGGATTTTCAAGAAAGTTAAATTTTTCAGGATTATTTTGCTTGGTGGATACATAAATTGAGCTCTGGAGGAAACTCTCAATATCAGAGAAAGTTTGCATAATTTTAAATCACACCTATATGTGATGTGACATAATTTCTAATTACTTTCTTGAAACCCTGTTAATTTTCTTATCTGAAATGATGAAATCGGAAATTCTTTGAATCTTGTTTCTATGAGAAATACTGCGGGCAATCAAGGAGTTCGAATTGCAAAAATTTAGTAATAAGTCCGCCCACCTGTAGACCTGTCTGCTCGTCGCATCAACTCATTCATAGTGCTATCTACATGTACACACTTTCCCGCACCCGGCTCTGTACTGGAAAAAAAGTTTCGTGCCGGCCTACTCGATCATGCCCACCTGTAGGACATTATCGGCCATGGTGCCTGGAGCCGGTTGCTCTATCAGCTACATACGAATTTTTTAGGGCATTGAACCGAAACCATGGTATTTTGCCTTTATTATGCCAAACATTACATAAAACAGTGAGATATAAGTTATGCGATAACGATTACTACAAACCGAATTCAGTCTTGTAGAAGTACATGAAGACGCATGTGAGATATGAGGCAGTGTAGTCGTTTCAAATGCATCCGTGGGGCAAGCATCATCCTGAAATTGCAGAAACTTCGACATATCATGATCATCTTGTATTATCGGATACTTCTAGACCTTATAAGCTTTAATTTAGCCCTGTACTTCCACCAAGAGAGCTGTATAATTCCACATGTATCTGTGCACATTCTGAACATCTGCAGAATTTTCCGTTAATACTTGGGAAATTTAAAACAAATAGTGAAGAGATTCATAAATAGAGCTACAGTCAGGTGTATTTATTGCGAACAAATATCGCACGTTACAGTAAGTGCAATGAAATCTGAAGGCAATTATTAGTCATACAAGAATGAACAAGGAACGGCACCCATGAAGGCGGTGACACTCATGTAGCCGCTGTCAACGCGGTCTCAGAAAGATCCACAATAGCGACTTTCGTCCGTTGCTTTCGTATGTCTGCGTCATGGCTCCAGTGCTCTGGAAGGACAGGGCACAAATTGGAATCATTGATTTAATGCACTTCCTCCTCTTTGAGCCTATTTAGCGAACAACTACGGAATCAATAGCACAATCGTTGACATAACTAATCGGAGCTGTATATCGTTGCAGATGATGTCCCTTTAGAGGGCCTTCCTCGAAATGGCATCTCAGTATTGGCATGCAAGGAAGCATAGTCGGGAAATTAAAAAAATGACAGAAAAACAGAAAAATTCATTGCGTTTCAGTGGCCGGTCCGTCTAAGAAATTACGGCCATCTTTCTTTTATTAAACTGCATGTAGGAACGATGAACGGTACCATAGAGTAAGTATATATCGCTACTCTATGAACGATACTGTTGATTACATCTTCATTCGTTTGGTCCGGTGAATGATGAAAAAATATGCACCCAAATAATTTGTCCTTTGTTGTCTCATGAAATTTGTCTGATTTGAGTTCTTGCGGGCAATTGGAATAAAAAGATGATAAATTAACTCCGGAGTCTGGTCCTAAGAGCAAGGCGCATTGAAATTGATTTTGACATTGTGTAAGCCGCAGGCATTTATTGCTGGATCCATTCTCCGAGGTCGCCTGAAAGCATTTGCTATTCCTATCAAGCCCTTAAATATCTTTGGTTGTCATTTCTTTCATGCTCATTGACCTTCAATAACCATACAAACAAAAATTCAACCAAAGAGTAGGAATGCCATAGCAATGTTAGGTAGAGTGATAGATAACCATAGAGTAAAGGCAGAGTGTCGACTCACAAAAGTATATGTATACAGCATGCAGTGAAAAATTTTATATCAAAAGATTCAGTTTTTACGGAGATTACGTTCCCGTGGTCCAAAAAATTATTTGAGCATTTTTGAAGAAGGTCAAAATTTGCTAATTTAAATACTACTCACATGACTCTCCTATATAAGTAGTATGAAACAAGTTGGATATCAAAAGGAATGAATATTTGATAATAAGCATCCTAACTAAGCGGAAATCAAGCTGATTATCAAGGGAATTTCGTGAGATGCATTACAATGGAAGTCTTCATGAAAAAGTAGAGATCTTATTGTGCTGTCGTAGCTGAATTTTCATGTTTGTAATTCAATTTTCATCGGCATGATTTTATGATTCATTAATTTCATGTCTCACTCATTGAATCTGAATAGTGATGTGGACCCATTTACATTTTTCAAAGTTAATTGAAATCATTGTCTTTGATCATGTGATTTTGCATAAGTGATTGCACAGGTTACCTGTTTATCTGTTTGTGGTGATGAAAATGGAAAATTTTGAAATTTATTTTTCGGTGATTGACGTTTTTTCCTTTGTTTTGGAGACTTATTATAGTTGTTTGAAAAGACTATGTGATATTCAAAGTCCAAAAACTTCTCTATCATCCCTGTATGTTAACTTTTGGTACACTGCACCTTTTCCATGTCTATTTCAGATCTTTCCAAATGAATTTCAGACATTAAATGGATTTCAGATTTCTCTAATTGAATTTCAGATATCTGTCAGAAACTCAACTTTGAAAGGATCTTAGATTCAACTGGAGAATCTCCAATTCATCTGGAAAAGTCTGAAATTCATTTAGGTAGATCTGAAATCGATTGGGAACTATCTGAACCATCTGAACCAGCTAGAAATGGAATGTGTACTCCACGAAGATATTGGACAATACGCCAGAAGTTAGAAGCTATCATATAGATATTCTTCTACTCATCACAGATATCTTTATGTAGTTTCCAAATATCTCACGAGTTTACAGTCTTTATTTTGATAATTTTGATTCATAATTTTCCGGAAAATTTTCATCACTATCTGTTTGGAAGCTCCCCATGTCAGATATTTGACACATTAGTACAAAGCAAAATCAGCCAGTCTCTCGCGAGCGCTTTCGATGACCGTCGGCCACCATAATCATGCGCAAGTGAATTTATTCATCATTATTGCAGACGGAACGAAATGATGACAATTCAAGAAGAATTATTCATTTACAAGAATACATCTACATTTAAAATCATCTACAGTCACAAAACAGAATCATAGAGAGTTCCAATATAGGAATAATGCCTTAGTCTTATTGGATGATCTCAGTTTTCGAGTCCACAACGCCTCTTTGGTGACTCGACGCCGCCAGTTCTCCTCCCTGTCAACACACTCCATCCGATCTAGAGCAACCATGTGACCAGTGTCGCAAAGATGTTTGGCCAGCTGCGACCGGTCGACGTCGAGGGTTTGTAGAGCTCTTCTATGTTCTTTCTTCCTTTCGTTCAATGGTCGACCACTCTCACCGACATAGGAGAAGCTGCAATCTGACTCAGAGCATGGGATATGGTATACCGAGCCCAGAGTGATTGCAGGCGAAGGACGTTTCTTGACTAAAAGGGAACGCAAATTGTGAGTCAAGTCAATTGTCTGTTTTCGGCCTTGTCGAGGTATTTGTCTGATGTTCTTCAGCCCATGATGGTAAATAGTAAGTCTTACGTGTCAAATGCTCAAGATTTGAAGGAAAAATTAACTTCTAAGCCTCGAGTTATGGATGGGATGTTAGTCAGCTTCGACGTTGAGTCTTTGTTCTCAGGTTCCTCTTGATGGTGCTATGACTGCGGTTCGTCGTGTTCTGGTTTCGGATGACTCTTTTTTGTCCAGATGTATTTTTTCTGTTGATGAAGTGCTTGAACTATCGCAGTTCGTTTTGAGCCATAGCTACTTTGATTTCAACAGTCAACTTTATTTGCAACTTAATGGTGTGAGTATGGGTAGCAGCCTTGGCCCTGTAGCCGCGTGCCTTTACATGGCTTACTTTGAAGAGTCGACGTTCTCTGTGTCGATGGAGCTTGGTATTCCTTATCCTTCTCTATAACACAGATATGTGGACGATGTCCTTGCGTGCTGGGATCATTCCCCTCAAGAGTTGACTGGTTTTCTGTCTTTCATTAATTCGAGGGAGGAAACTATATCCTTTACAATGAAGATGGAGAGAGATGGGGTGCTGCCTTTCCTCGACCTATTAATCGACAAGTCTGAAGGAAGTTTGTCTTTCTCCATTTACAGAAAGCCTACGCATACAGACATTTACCTCAATCGTCGCTCGTGTCATCCTGAGAGTACATTCAAGGGTCTCGTGCGAAGTCTCAATGTGCGAATAGTTATGACCATAGAGAGCTTGAAAGATGGTCGATTGATCAGTCATCTTCCGGCAACAGCGACAGAGCAACTCCCGTCTCCTCAATTCCTTACATACCTGGCATTGGTGAGAGAATCAGGTCTGTCCTGTCTTCTGAGGACATTAATGTAGCCCTTCGACCTGCCAATACTTTGCGTTCCCTTTTAGTCAAGAAACGTTCTTCGCCTGCAATCACTCTGGGCTCGGTATACAATATCCCATGCTCTGAGTCAGATTGCAGCTTCTCCTATGTCGGTGAGAGTGGTCGACCATTGAACGAAAGGAAGAAAGAACATAGAAGAGCTCTACAAACCCTCGACGTCGACCGGTCGGAGCTGGCCAAACATCTTTGCCACACTGGTCACATGGTTGCTCTAGATCGGATGGTGTGTGTTGACAGGGAGGAGAACTGGCGGCGTCGAGTCACCAAAGAGGCGTTGTGGACTCGAAAACTGAGATCATCCAATAAGACTAAGGCATTATTCCTATATTGGAACTCTCTATGATTCTGTTTTGTGACTGTAGAGGATTTTTACTTGTTTTGACTTTACTAACTTCTTATTTTATTAGTAGTCTTGAATTTCTTAATTTTCCATTCTTGTAAATGAATAATTCTTCTTGAATTGCCATCATTTCGTTCCGTCTGCAATAATGATGAATAAATTCACTTGCGCATGATTATGTTGGCCGACGGTCGTCGAAAGTGCTCGCGAGAGACTGGCTGATTTTGCTTTGTACTATCAATACAGATGAAAAAATATTCAGATGAAGATTGGTGCGCTATAAGTTGATAAACACTAAACTCCCTCTGTAGAATTCATGACATAAACAATTTCAGTGAGAATCCGAATATCACACTGAGGAATTGGCTAAAAATAGGGCTCACCCATGTCAACAATGCTCTTCGAGTTATTTACCAAGCTTAAACATACAATATGGATCTGTTGCAAATAATTAACAGAGGGCATTTTAGGGCGACTGGAACCGATCATCGCATGTCTGTCGATGTCAAAGATGTTGAAAATGTGCATCATATAACATACATGTTGGTATATGTTGTTTGTTTCTATTTGCTTAAGCCAATTTTATATCAAATTTTTTCATAGTTCATATATATTTATTCTGTTGTATCATGTAATTTCTTACCACAACTTTATATATGCACGTTATATTATTGCCAAGCTTGGTAATCGCGTCTGTCTTTGCCGGGGCCGGTGGACGTTGGCATAGCAACGATACGTGTACAGGTACCGGACTTTTTACAAAGAAGCAATCTGGCTGCATGATCACAAGTAAAGACGTGGTCCATTACATATTCTGTTCAGAGAAGTCATTTAGATATGTATCTGGTGAATTGCAGATGAACTTTAGTCTGCTTTCATCTAAAAATGAAGCAATTGGTTTTCAATTGTATTATTCCTATATAACATGCGCTCTTCAGATTTAAGAATCAACTGCCATGAAATAATGCAATAAAGTCTAATTGAAAGAATTGTATCAGCAGTGCTCTTATTTACATCTGAAGACGTTGTTGCAAGACATTTGAAAAAATAGAATGATGTACTCTTAGAACCTATTTGTTGCAATTCGGACGCTGCTTTTAGACATATAAAAATTCTTGATTTATTATCAAATTGCGTTTTAGGTCTACAATTACTAAAAAGAGGCAATGAAAATGAATTTTTGTTGCTCGCTTACAAATCTTTTCAAATTCATGCAATATCAGCTGATTTTCACTGGTTTTGTTACACACAAGGTAAAAACACGTCTATTTCCTATCTAGCCATTTATAATATTAAATATCTTTGGATCACGCTTAAGAAAACATTCTGGAGGTTGAGCATGAAAGTAATAGGAACTCTTCGAATTGTAAATGTAACAGACATTACCTCTCCAAGGCTGTCATGACACTGAGAATTTGTAAAGTACCATCACTACGACTGCATTCTATCACTACTTTTCTAATCTAACCCTTTTAAACAGTCATATATCTTTGGTCGACATTCTACTTAGTATAACTACTCAATGGTTACGACATAATATCATCGACCATTGACAAAAATCGACGCTTGCTTTGATCAGCCGTGATCCAATAGGTTTCCATTAAACAGAAGAAAGCAGAATGCTTGGATGCGATAGTGCTAGTAAATTGTGGCCATATGCCTTAATATGACATGATATTTTTTCTCTATGATTGGATTTCTGTGAAAAAAAGAGAATAAGTATTTGTTTAACTACATTAAAATATTTTTCTTTTAAATTTTTTGAATACAAATTTGATCATGTGGTTATGTTCGATTGAAAGATTATCCACTGGCACTTTTTGATACTGAGTTTAGGATGGAGTTGACTCTGAATAGTACACTATGTTTCTTTTAAAGTTATTTCAGTAGAAACATTTTCTTTAGGATTTGCTTATCAGGATAATGCGTCGAATCAGATATGATACCTTATTAAAGCAAAAGAAGGTAGCAAAACTAACTACAACAGTCCACATGTTAAATTCTGTTGAACCCTTTGGCACTGTTTCCACAATGCAAGTGTTATTTTAATTATTTAATTTGCGTTCATTTAGATAAAAAACATATGATAAAGGGCAACTAGTAAAGGTGCTATCAATTACACACTACCAGCACATACTGCCCAACGTGCTTGCGTGCACATGAAGATTGCGCTCACACTCATCTGTCTCAATTTTCTCTTATTTCTCCTGTTTTCTTCGATTCCTTTGAGTTTAGGGATGTGGCTTATCGAGCAACACATCTAAGTTTATGGTCACATCTTGATTTTACACAATCACGCTATAGACAATCAGTAATGTTGCATCATTTGTTGGAAATATTTTCTCTGCACTTCATTTCAAATCTTCCTGCTATCAATTGGTTGGATTTACCAGTGAGTGTTTTGTTCAATGTTTGGATTAGTGACGTCTCTGCACCTAGCTTTAATTCTTTACTTCCCTTTACAAGTGTTTTCTAATAAAAAACACAATCAGACTGAAAATACAGGGAGAATATCGATGTTGAGCTGACTAACTGATAGAGCTGCAATTATTGTTCACCGTCTATTTTCAACGCATACTTATACATACACTATGGATGACTAACAACCATAATTATCACGTTTATGCTTATGTCACGTTTTTGTTAACGGTTTTGAATGAGACGATGTAGCTTTAATGTTGATAATTTGTCAAACTACCAATAATCATGTCCTACAGATACGCTCTAATACTTTTCATAAAGCATCTGTGCTCGCTTCTATTTTGTCGTTCTTTTCATTTTTACAACCTATCATTTTGAGATGAAGAGCTTCGCATGAAAAGTGATTGTGTCAAAAAGATTGCTTTTGGTAGGCTGAGATTAAAGTATGCAGGTACTTTCAAATCCCAGATGTGTAAGCATCGCGTGTGGCATATGTCAAAGATAAGATCCGTTAGAATGTAACTCGTGGGTTTTATAGTACATTTGAAGATACCAGATTACCTGAAGTCAACAAATTATTCACCATCTATTATTCCGCAACATCAACTTTGCTAAAAGATGTTCTCCGGATGATCTTTTAACGTGTCCTCACTCGGATGTGCGTTGCAGGACAAGTCATTCAACGTGACTATCGGCATTGAAAATTGTTTCGTTAAGTCGCTAGAGCGGAATGAAAATATATGAGGACGTCATAGGTGATCTGTGCTTCAGGGCAATAACGTGGGAGCAGGATGGAGGCATGAAAGGAAGCGTTAGATTAGACGCGCAGCCGAATGAATTGTATTTTTATCACGTGCAGTGACGAACAAGCATCAAAATGAATGCGCATCATTTCAAATAGCAATATCTTCATCTGGAGATTCATTTTAAGTTTGTTGTAAAAATGGTGCAGTATTGTGTCTTCGGATGTATCAACAACATCAATGATGATCGTAAAAATATACGCTTCTACAGAGGTTACCAACAAAAGCTTTCGTGTTCATTAATTAGTGTCGAAGCATATGATGGAAGAACTTTACTTCTAATAAACATGGTCGCGTATGTTCTGACCACTTCGCACAAATCGACAAGACAATAAATCTGTGATAAGGCATGTTGTCGGATTAATATCGAAGAAATCAGCCTGTATTTCGTTTGCTACCTAACGCTATCCCATGTCTCAAAAGGACTTCAATGATAATGACTTTGCCTCAATTTCTGTCTCAAAGTGATCCCAATTCAATGATTTTACATTAGAATAGTATTCTAAAATTTATTGAAAAATACCACAAATTAGAACCATTACGATGCATAAGAAATATTCATAGTAAATTCATTTCAGACAAAATATTGCCAAATATACTGACAACCGGCAAATGCTCGTACATTCACTGTTTATCATAATATTGAATGAAAAAAATATGACTCCAGAAATTGTCAATGGAATTTGATAGCACTTCTCCCATTGTACAGATATGCGAGTTGCTGAATTTTTTTAATTTTTATGTATGGACATTAATTTCATTTTCGGAAACATACCCTGATACGAAAAAACTCGATCACTCGATCACGGAATAAGCTTATTGACGATTGTCGAAATTACCGGTTCACTGCATAGCAGCTTTAGTCAGCGACTCGCAGTGATCGTAGGAAGGTTGATATTGTAAATTCACTCTCAATTAGAAAATCACCAATGCCATCATCAGGAACGTTTGCATCGCTTCTACGCTTTGACGATTCGGTTTGAGCGACTTCGAGTAGATATAGACTGACTCAAGCAGTTAGGGTCAACTTTCGATTATCTACAATTAAATGGAAAAAATCCCGGTGCATGTTCATTGATTTTTACACAGATTTGATCTGGAAGACTTTAGCAACTACTTCACACCGTTCAATCTTTGTGAAGGTCTGTTTAGATGGTATTTTGTATTGAATTTCGCCGCAACCTACTTTTTAGCTTGCTTTATTGCATAGCCCAAGCTCTTTGGCCCAGATTCTTTGTCTTGTCAACTTCGGCGAAGTGGTCAGAGCATACACGAGTGAGCAGTGAAGTCTTCCGTCTTATGCTTTGCGCCATTTATTGAACAAGGAAGCTTTTGTTATCCGGAGTGCATCTTTAAACTGTGCTTCTTAGGCATTGAATCATGCCTAACAACTTACAGTTCGAATTTAAAGTCGCATTCCTTTCGTTTTGACTAAAATAGAATGTCTGATTCTGAATCACTCAACATGACTGGAGGCAACTTTCTATAAGTGATTAATGATGGAAGTATTGTAGAAGAACACTTGCTTCCCATAGGATGACTTCCCAATGAAAGCGATGAGTAACGTCACATAGGGAGTCCTGTATATTGCTTATTGGCAGGTCGATGCACATAGATGGTGTGCTCAGCACAAAGCAAGATCCACTTCATTACGGTATTTACAAAAAGATGCATGCGAATAATCGATTGTAAATATAATTAGTAAATTAAAGAAGACCTTTTTCTGAAAAATGAAATTTATTGGTCGGTGACTTACTACTTATACAGCCAAGATTTTTTTATAACTATTTTTGGAACTAGATGCCATGGTGGCGATCGATTAGAGACGGTGTTCTATAAGAGATTTCACGGCGTGTGTTGTTTTAGAAATTATTCTCCAAACAAATTTCAGAATGCTCTCTTTTCCTATCAGGAGAATTACATTTCTATGCCACTAAAAATACAGATATTTTGAACCTTGAATTTTTTGAACCTGCCTGTTCTTAACTTTTCGGTGTTTTTTTCATCTGGGCGTTTTCTTGAACGGCATTTATCAATATCCGGTTAATACGTACGAAAAATTGGTGCATTTAACTGTTTATAGTACTGATTGAAAACGTGCATGCAATTAATAGAGCAAACATCAGAAGTCAAACAGAGTTAATGTCATAAGTGAGTGATTCTGTCATCAACTGTATCTTTATTTGAATATGCAGGAATTATTCAAATAAAATATCGCAGTCAATATGATTAAGTTCAACATACATGCTGTGGACATGCGAAGCGCTGGCTGTGCAATAATGAAATGTTTGCAAGAATTGCACTTAAGTTTTCCAACCATGAAACGAAATCAGTCTATGGAAAATTAGTGAAATTTGATGTTAAACTTAGCATTGTTAGACTGTAATATTTCGTTTAATCATTCCTGCTTATCAAATAATTTCCTGCCAAATCTCACAGACTTTGTATAAATGTCAGACAACACCTTTTGGATGACACAGAAGGTTACGTGTAGTTGAGACAATTAAGTAAGTCATTCAAATTTTTGTGCTTCCTGTTAACTTTCACTTTTGGATTAATGGCTGCATGTTTACCATGTTGTCTACATCCTGAATGAAATATTCTGCCATACTTAAAGCCTCGAATTCATGGAGCAAGCCAAAATCATCATGTTTTATGAGTCAGAACCGGCGAAGAATTGGCTTTTCGAAGGAAAAGTAGGTCGAAGTATGACTGACCCGACTGTGTGACCGGTCGACCAGTGCCAATTTGCAATACATACGCTAAACCTGAGTGTCTATATACAGGCAAGTTCATGTATGGTGTTAATGACATTTCACAACCATGATTCAAATAACATCTGACTAACAGACGATCATCCGAATTCATAATATTAATTCTGAGTCTTATATTATGAATTGTGGCGTACCTCAGGGATCCGTCTTAGACCCGACTATTTTATTTCTATGTATATTTCACCACTATCAAATATTCTTCAGAAGACGGAAGATGAATTATCATTTTCATGTGACATAATTACGAGTATATGGGTCTGCTATTCCGAGTGGACCTATTCTGTGTTGAATGTGCTTGAGGGCTGTGTTGTTGATATCAAGCTTTGGCTTCTGAGTAACAGGCTACATTTGAATGAAATCAAGTCAAATGCAATTTTGTTTTCCACCCCTATGGATGGAGATACTTCTATGTCTCTCGTATATGTTGGCGAGAGTCAATTTGGACTTAGCAGAACACAGTGAATTGTCTTGGAGATGTTCTTAGACTGAACTTCAACAGACACGACTAAGTCAGATACGCAAATCATGTTTCATCGAAATTCGGAGACTTTTTACCTGACGACAATGAAACTGAAGAGTGGATTGTCAGACACTTTATAGCACAGGCACCGACTAAGAGAGAGAGGAAAATCACCTGTTCACAGAGAAGTATTTTTGTCCGAATCGACAGAAGTGACATGAATTTAACTGCTCTACGTCCACATTTTTTATTCCTTTTAATGTTTAACTTCTAAGATCTCTTGCTTTTACATGCATATTGTCTTCATGTAGCACAGGAGTGTAGAATGTAGATAGGAACACAATAAATGATGCACTGTGAGTTCATTAGATAACCCTTGATAGGACAAGTCTCATTAATTCACAAGCCGCTTGGGAACAGACCCGGCCAGAATAGCAGGACTCGCATGCATTCATGTGATTCTCTTTTTGTGCAGCTTCGTCGCTAGTTGTTGAGTTAAATAGGATCCCCGCATTGTATGTCCATTTATCTAGCTGGAATAACGGCTAAAGGGAAGTTAATACTGATGAAGTTGACTTGATATAGTTTAAATAAAATGAAAGGAATTCCAATGACGAAGCTAGTTTTGAATCTGCTAACTTTCTTTGTTTTTTTAGTCGTTTTCATGTCAACATCATGGACGATAAACGTGAACTTCTCCGAGTGCAAACTGACTCAAAATAACTGACGAATTGATGAAAGACTAACAATAAAACATATAAAGTCAGTAAACAACGTTCTGTTCTGGAGATGTCAATAAAGGAGTGTCGGTTTATACTTCCTTATGTTTATGTATGAAATGATCCTTCGTGCAAAGCTATTTCTTTACATGTAGGTCGGTGAGAGAGATAGAATAGAATAATAGAATAAGAATTATATTTTTCCACAACAACACAACGGTCATGTGTGGTTACATCACTAAATCAATTGTGGGAACAAAACATTGTGAAGGGAGAGTTTAAAACGTTGATGGGTCGTTTGGTTGATGACCTTACAAGGCAACTCATTCCCTTTAGAGATAATGCGGACTGAAAAGCTATTCTCCCAATCTTTGCACTTTGTGATCGATGGGTTTCTCGATGTCATTGAGTGACCGAGTCTGCATGATCTCCGCAGATCTCCAGTCCTCTCAAAATAAGTCTCTTCACCTTCGATCATTCCAATCATCATTTTGTGAACATAACACATGTCAAGATAGATTCTTCTTTCCTTCAATGGAACAAGTTTCAATATCCTCAGTCGATCTTGATAGTCTAATTCCTTCAGTCCTCGAATTCTGCGCGTGTATTTACGTTGGACAGCTTCCAATGCATTTATTTCTTTCTGTTGATAGGGTGACCAAATGCATGAAGCATATTCAGTTATTGGCCGGACATATGTGCAGAACATCCGCTTTAAGAATGTAGGATCTCTTGTTCTCATACAACGCAAGAGTAAGTTCGACATTCTGCTTGCCCTGTTGACGACCCCTTCAATATGTTTGAAAATTTTCCATCAGTTTGCATAATGACCCCCAAATCAACTACTGTATTCACTGTTGTTATGCATCGGCCGTTGATAATATAAAGGTGATGGGGGTTGTTTGGATGAATATGCAAGCATTTTGACTTCGTGTATTTAATATTGAGACCCAGCTTTTCGATGTTATCGGCGACACACTGAATGTCAGCTTGAAGAGAAGAATGATATCGAGCTTGGTAAGTCAACACTAAATCGTCGGCAATGACGATTTAGAGATGGCAATGATGAATATTTTCATTCGATTGCTTCTGTCTTAGTCTGATATCAGAAATAGGAGCAGTGCAGAGAGGAGACATGCATGAAGACTTTCCCACTCATTTTGATAGATAAATGTATAGAATCTTCAAAGTTATGTATTTATTCTCCCACTCGAGGATGATGTCATCTTCTACAGCAAGTTAATTTGACATTGTCTGCGACATCTAATCCTGCAATGCTTCACGTGCTGGTCAATTGGTCTTTGCTGAACGGGAACAGCTTCGATGTGAGTTTCTATGACGAATCAGATGCCTGTAATGGTAAACAATGGAACTGCGGCACAGCTTTTGTCTTGATTAAGGATGTGCCGAAATGTGAAAATTCTCCAATAACCGATACCGATAATTTATGAGGAAAAATTGAAATATCGGCCGATATTTCGGTCATGTCGAGTGCCGATATAATGCTTCACAACACGTTCCTTTTACATTTGCTCAGTGATGTGTATCATGCACTAGTAGGGTCTACATGTCACCTGCTCACCCTTCAAACTTCTCACAATGCGCAATTATACATGTAAACATTTCATTATCATAGTCATGCTTTGAGGTTTTTCTCACATGTTCACTGTAAAACACAGCTCTCACACTATAAAGTAAAGAAGAGACGTTCATGCACTCAAACTGGAATAATTAATTGATTATGCCGAAACGATGCTTATATTGTTGACTTGTAGTATTCTTGACATTTGCATATTATTAGTGTTCCTGTTGAAATTATTTCTTGAAGAGATGGAAGACAAATATTATGGATAAAATACGGAAATTTAGTTTTCTTGAGAAAGCTGCATCATCTAACGAAGACAAACAAAATCAGTAACACAAAGCTCCTTACCAATAGTCAAATCCTATTCCCTGCAAATTGTGATGTAATCTCAGTTGTTCCTCTTCGTAGGGTGCTCACTCTGTGAAAGTGATGAAAAGCTTTAATTGAAATAATCATTTTCAAAATAATTTATGTCGGCAGAAATATCGGCGCTTCGTTCAGATACCATGAGTTACTTACAAAAGTCGGTCATTGCCATTATCAGAACATCGTTACATAACAACTCAGACCGACGAATGAAAACGATTAAAGATCACTCATATTAGTCATGTCAAACACGAAGACAATTGTCAGCTGCAATTATCACTTCATCAACAGTCAGGATTTCTCCAAACAAAGGAATGTTTATTGCTATTCACATCAATGAGATGAAATCAAGAAATAATCACTGTGGAAAATGGGAATGAAAAAACATTCGAACATTTTCTTATAGAACATTATAGAACTTGCTAGACGACTGCACTCATGGCATTAAGCATTCACAAATATTGTTTACAATCTTATCAAGCGTATTATGTTCTATGAATTTGATTCCTAGGAATATTTGAGGACCATTTTAGTTGTAATGCAGTGATGCAGAATATGTAGGAATCTCTATGAGAATCTCCCAGCTTCAATTGCCTGATAGGTAGCTATGAGGCGCTCTTTGTCGGCATGTGGATAGATGCAACTACAACATCGCTTCATCTGACACCTTACTGCGCATTCACTTTTTAAATATCTATTGATCCATTGTCATCATAGAAATTAGCAATGCCATAGAAAGTCCTAGAATGGAAATTGCATGAAAATTATGGCACACGCCGGGGAAACTTAGTTGGGGCAAAATGCAACTTGTGCGATCTGGCTTCCATGTTTTTTGATTGGCATTTATATTTATCAGGCCAATTCTTGATCTGGATTGTTGGCTCTTGTCCAAAGACCATGTACCCAAAAGCAATAGTGAATTTGCAAAATAATGCGGCGACAGGATGACAAAGAAAGAAATCCTTTTAAACGTTCTGTACGTTCATCATTTTGAAATATCGCTCCGATAATCTATCAATAGTATAATCAGACTCTTATGCAACTTGTAATGTCGATTTACAGAACATGCATAACTCCAGCTTGAAATCAGAGGCCAAGAAATCTCAGAGTATTCATTTTACTCTAAAGGGTTCCCCTGTCCACTACATTTGAATAATTTTCAAAATCTCTACGTGCATTCGAATATCAGCTTCCAAAATATCACATGTGTCATTCAATGATTAATTGAAAAGTTCCAGCGACATTTCATTTATTTGAGAAATGATTGTCGGTAAAGAAACTTCCAAAGTGTTTATTTCAGAAAAGCGCCAGGTTTCTTAGCCGCTTGAAGAAGAAATCATCGAATAATTAGACTTTCGATCTGTGAATTCTTCAGATGTACTTACAAACAGCACACCGACCACTTTCAATTATGACTTTGTGAACCAATTTTTAATTCGCATTCCAATATTGAAAAATTGGAAAATTGTTGTCAATGACTGCTACAAATAGATACAGTATATTAATCCATGGAATAGTAGGCTATTTCACATGAAACAATGCCGCCATCTCACTTGCAATTCTCTTCATGAAAATCCTGCAATTTGCTGACAACAACTTCCACAACCAACTTGGCAAATAGTTTGACTATGATATAATGTTTTAGATCGAATCTGATCTACAGGCCATAGATTTTCCATGTGCCATCATTGTACATAGGCAAGATATCAAACTTCCATTCTAGTGTACTACAAATTGTTTCATAAAAAATGGATCACCCTTAAACATCGCCTTAACTTCAACTTTGTCTAACTCCGCCAAACTTGAGCGAATTTCTCTGAAATTTGGAAGATATGTCAGTTGTGCTTACTAATATCATTGTTGGAAATTTCAAGCATGAATATTGAGTTGTTTTCCTGTTATAGATAAAAAAAGTAGTAGACAATTTGATCTTCATTTAGCAATGTTGCACAAAATCATACCTCACTCTTATAAAATTACATTTGTTTCCTTTGTTATGTAATATGTTGTTCTACAAGCCAAAAGCTATCAAGCAAAACAAAAATAAAGAAAATCGGTCAATCAGAGCCAGTATAGCACCATTATTCATCAACAATAATGTAACTGCTACATGTGATTGACTGGACTTCATGTTCCATAGCTTCCTGACTTCGTTGCGGTGGTGTTGGCAGCACTCCAGATTGCTTTCAGCTAGAAATCTATCTCTTACCGGTTGAAAACAATACAAAGCACAAATGAACAATAACGAGATCGCATTCACAAAAGGCACAGTTGTCAGCCTTGCTAGAATGAGGCATCAGTCCGTCTGAAGGATAGTGATGGTCGATTGAGATTATGGATAAAATCTCTTCAGGAAATTCCGAGACATTTACATCGTCCCCGGGTACAAGGTGGTGCGACTCTACTGATTTGGGCTGGCATTTGGACCAACGGCCGCTCTGAACTTCACATACAGCAAGGAACCATGAATTCTGAACACTATGTGAATGTTTTACGAATGAACATTGGCCAAATGACAGATCAACTTGGTGATCCATCGACTTGGTTATTTATAGATGATAATGCTACGTGTCACAGGAGTAGTAGAGTCAACTTATGCAAGTCTCAATTATCTTAGACATTATCTTGGCCAGATCGTTCTCCTGATCTGAATCCCATAGAAAATGTATGGAGTATTCTAAAACGTAACGCTCGTCGTTCACTGCTACCTACAGATGGCGTATCACAACTTACGTCACTGTTAAAAAGAGAGTGGAGAAAGTTAGATCAGTCAAAAATCAACGATATCATCGAATCAATGCCTAGACGAATTTGTAATGTCATTGACAATAAGGGTAGGACCACAAAATATTAGCTTCTTAAGAACCGTTACTGTATCATAGCATGTCAGATTATATAAGGACATTTAAATATATTAGGGACATGAAATAACATGAAAAATGCTTTCTGTATCATACTTGTGTTTTAGTTAGTCAAATTTTAGGATGATCCACTTTTTATGAAACGGACTGTATTATCCACTTCTATGTTAGTCATAGACTGATCATCTACAGCTGTGATCTAGAGTTCCACTTGGATTCCATGTTGAATGTCGCATTTGGCTTGAAATGGCGATGTTTGCTTTTACAATATCATATTTGGATTTACAACGTTCACATATGGGTCTCAAATCCTATATGAAGCTGCTTAAACTACACCAGAAATCTATCCTTGACAATTCCACAATCAGTTTAACGATGAATGATTTTTTTCAAGCATAGCGTTCTATACAAACTTCCTTCACTGATGAATAACGGTAAAGTGACCAGTCTTTACCGGTGACGTTTTGATAGAAGTCCAAAGTCTTTGGGTTGCGATTGTCTAGAGAAAATAGTCGGAGAATGCTCAAAAAATGATTTGTCTCATAGAAATTTCATTTCTTCAATCATAATAATAGTAATCGAAAGTTGATCATGACGTCATCTACAAAGGGATAGATCACACAGCAGAGGCAAGCGAGTACCCAGTACTACATTCATTATTTCTATATTCCATGTCTATATCTTTTCTATCTCATCCACACCAGGACAACAATGCACAGTATTATGTCATCCATCTCCTTTGTTCAGATTTTTTAGAAAATGAGCTATTCCTGCTATGTATGCACTTGTGCGGTGGCTGAAGATGACCTGTAAGTATATCGCCCGAAATTCTTCATGAAATCATCTCTCCTTGGTTCTTCCTAAGCACAAAATAGATACTGTTTGATAATTTTGATAGATCAAATGACTGATTACAATCTATCTGCACATAGAAACACTTTCAGTAATGCTTGGTCATGCTGTCTGACCACTGAGATTCATGCAAAACATACATCGAAGAAATGATGTCGGTTTGTCAGAAAACTGCGGCGACCGGCGATCAAAGAAAGACGATGTAATATTTCAAGACTAAAAACTTCCCTATCTCTACTTGCTAAACTTTTAGAAGCTACTACACTTTCCCGTTCAAGTTTCCACTCTTTGCATTGATATTTCCAATATTTGCATAGAAATTTCCAAACTTTCATCTCACAAATCCAAATTTTGCATTCAACTTTCCAATATTTGCATTGATATTTCTTCTCTTTGCGATCAAGAATATATGATTTGCAGATAGCTTTCCAATATTTGCAATCAAGCGATTTTTTCGATCGTATTAGATCTGAATGTTTGACCATTCTTTTCGATATTTAACGCAAAGGGATCATGCTATAGTTTGTGATCTTCATTAATGTAATGAACAAGAGAGATTACCAAGTCAATTGTTCAATTGATGAAATACGTGGCTTTGCTTACAGCACGACTGTGAGGAGTTATACGTACGTCGTACATACAACAGTTGATAATAAATAGATATTATCCTTCGCAGTGGTCAAATATGTGATGCATGTACATGTAAATAATCAAGTGAATATCCTTGACATATCACTGTAGTATATTGATGGTTTGTTTTCTATCTAGAATTGAGCTTATTGAGTCTATAGAACTTCAAGAGCCGTTTTATTACTTAATCATCGACTTATATACCGCATCCATCATTTTTGCTTCGATCTAAAGAACAGTAGATTTTGAATATCATATTATATTGAACAATCATGAACATTGAAAGTTAAATGAAAGTTAGTCAAAAGTTACAAACACTCTTCAGAATATGCTCGAGATAAGATGCGATTCAAATGTCCACAAAATTGTGCTGTTGTCACTTTGGCGTACGATAGATTCAGTGCCTCTAAGAGAATTTGCTGCTTCACTTGAACGGTAGTGGATCTCTGGCTGCGAGTAGTTTCCTTTACATTTATAATTTGACTGTTAATCGGCGGTGATGCTAATTTCTTTTTGATCATGGACTTCAGTGAAGAAAATGTTTCTTCTATGGGGTTCAACATGAGAGACCATGACGGCAAATGTTTCAAGATATGGTGATCTCTAGAAGAAGACGAATTCCGATGACAGGGTGCATTATCAAAGATGATGTAAGTCTTTTCACGTGGAGAATCATCTTCAAGCTTCTGGCTCAAGTCGTTGATAAAATTCTGAAATGTTTCTCGGGTGACACTACCAATATGTTCGCGGTGCATTATCAAACCACCATTGGAGCTCACGGCCATTATGATGCTGACATTATGGCCATGCTGTCCACCAACAGTTTGAAAACACTGCATACCCCGTTTAGAGCGTCCCTGGGTTCGTGATGTCCATAAATTAAAGTTGGTTTCATCGACATACACACATTTGTGATAATTTGCCTCATCGAGAAACCAAGCAGCGCATTCCTTTCGGGCTGTTATGACATCAGACTTATTCCTATCCGTGGGTATGTTGCGAACATTTTTTACGGTGTACAACATACCATCCAGTGTTCTTGATATTGCACTTAAACTCAAACAAGGTTTTTGAGGCAAATCTGACTGCAAGCCCTCTTGCATTTGCTGCAAGGCTGAAGACGGATTATTGGAAATCATTTGTTCCAAGTAGGCTTTGACTTCGTCATTGACCTTGTGGTGTGTCTTGCCACCTTGCTTACTTTTTGTCACACGAACAGATTTTATAATCTTTCTGGCAGTGTCATGTTTTATTCCTAAAGATTCTGCAACTGCCAGGAAATCACCGTCGGCGTTATACGAATCAAATATTCTTTCTCTATCCTGGTTGCTAATTCTATTGTAAGTACGTGCCATACTGCTGCTATGTTGATAAAATGAACATCTTTTGCCAGTAAGGTGAATATTTGTGTAGACTTTAAAATTCGAATTTTGATTGCAAATATTGGAAAGCTGAATGCAAATCATAGATTCTTGATCACAAAGAGAAGAAATTTCTATGCAAATATTGGTAAGTTGAATGCAAAGAGTGGAAACTTGAACGGGAAAGAGTGTCTTCAACAAAAATATCGGTCCTTGCGGCCACATCTCGATCGCACCCATAGAAATTGATGATTATAAAACCACTAGAAAGGAAATTGAGTAAATAGTGGCAGAAAAATGGCATGGATTTCCACTTGGACACACTTGTCAGCGACTGTACCACTGGGTGAGAATCAATCACGTGTGTGACTCTAAGCTTTCATTGGTCATTCATGTCCTCATGTACCACTGGGTGAGAATCAATCACGTGTGTGACTCTAAGCTTTCATTGGTCATTCATGTCCTCATGTACCACTGGGTGAGAATCAATCACGTGTGTGACTCTAAGCTTTCATTGGTCATTCATGTCCTCATGTACCACTGGGTGAGAATCAATCACGTGTGTAACTCTAAGCTTTCATTGGTCATTCATGTCCTCATGTACCACTGGGTGAGAATCAATCACGTGTGTAACTCTAAGCTTTCATTGGTCATTCATGTCCTCATTCATGCCGTGACCTTGACATATTTTCATTGAGATATAGACAACTCATTTCTATTAGTTACACCGCTATTGATTAAACTGGCGTTCGTATACTTGCTCCTGCTGCAACGTACAATTTTCGTGCATACATGTGAATACAATTATTAATAAATATTATTTTTGTGCCTTAATATTAACTAACTCAAAGTACTTTTAAAGCAGTATTACCAAACACAAACTCAGCCATCACGACATCTTCCCAGATCACATGATCCGTCAAATGTATTTCATGAATTGTTTTCAGTTACATGTTGATGGAAGATGTCATGGAGATGCTGACATATTTTCGGATTACATAATCAGTTAGTCTGTCTCACTAATGTAAATAATTCTGATAAGTCCTTTATTGAACTTGATCGCAAACAAATTCCTCTGTTTTTCTAACTTGTTTGAGATGTAACCTCTGAGGTTCTTCTCGTACTAACACTGACAGCGTCAGTTGCACAATCTATTTTGTCTTCACGGTAAAGATTGCAACAATGATCATTGATGAAAACCAGGACATTAATTCATTGATGATTTATGATGTTGTTGCAATGATTAGGATTTCTTATTTATCAGAAGGTAAGGAACGTCATTTGCTGCTAACCTAAGGAATCACGGTGAGTTCGTCAATTTATTTAACTGTGTTGATACTTCAGCTTTCCAAAATGACAGCAAAGTGGAATTAAGAGTTTTATTTATCGTAAAGGAAAGTGCGGGAACGATTATTCATTCTAGACAAGGTAAATCGTCCCTAGATATTACTTGACAATCATGATAAGTTGGATGTGTGCGCTTGTCATTTGTTAAAGTTCATCGTGCTTTCATCATCGAGTAAACAGCCTTCTTTGCTGCGGAGCTGATGATAAAAGACGGACTACGCTGAAGTTCATTCTATTCTCATGCCTTGTTCCAATCGTGTCGCACAACAACGTGCCATACATCATTTGAGAGCTTGTATTATCAGCTTTACAATAAGCTATGATAGACTTGTATCCGTTATTGAATTTGCTGAGCAGTGCTCAAAATATGAAAATCTCTCAATTTACAAATCACATTTTTTCACAAAGAAGACATGTGAGCAGAGGCGGCGGAGCGATATTAGATGTGGGGGGGGCACCGATCTGATACCAGTTCGATACCAACCCAACGGAATGTTGATAAAACCCGTGGCGTGGGCCTATCAGTTGACATTTAAATTGAATAAAAGGCTACCGCAAACTATAGTATAATGTTGGTCCACTCAAAGAAATTATCAGTCCTAGACTTTTGATAGAAATTTTACTTAATTAAGATTAAACAAATTGTGATGAAGGCCGATGGTTTAATATACATTCAAGCATACTTCAGTATTAGGTAGTTGTAAGTCTTTCATTCACTAATTTGAGTGTGTATTTCTAGTTGCAACTTAATTTGCTCTAACTTCCTTAACATCGAAGTAATTGTTGAAGCTTACAAAAACGTTTTTTGTCATATTTGGGAATTCTGACTGTTGCACATGTATGCCTGTTTGAGGGGTTATTGCAATCACAAGATGACGAGTAGTTCTGCATATTTAATAGGTGATACTATAAGCGTGTGTGATTAAATAAAACAAAGCTAGTTTTACAAAATTAGTGTAATGATAAGACTAGTGTGTACAAACTTATTCAAAAACTCAAAATTTTCCAAAAAAGGAAAGCCTCTGCTTGTTTCGATATGTGAATTCTTTTGCTATAGCCTCCACTGACAATTCATCAGTGCGTCTTATGAATTGAAAGTACTAACAAATTGTTCAATCTTTTCTCAGTCATATTGCTTCGCAAGTCTGATTTTGTTCTTCTGAGAGAAGAAAATGTTCGTTCTGCACTGGCAGAACTCATTGGAGCCTCATTGCTTGTCTTTTATGATAACAATTATTATAACAATTTGAATGAAAAGCTTAAAATTATCGATTAATTTTTTGCCCCCCCCCGGTTCCACCGCCAACGCATGTGAGAATGATAATGAATCAGGCGCGGGGAGAAAGAGAATTTTCTGAGCTTTCTTTTGATATACTGTTTATCAAAATCGATGAACTTCAAAAAAATTGGTGATATCGTGAAGTTATCACAAAATCATGACCTTTTTGGTTGAAAATGTTATGGTTCGAATCCAACCAGCCGCACATCTTTTGCATGGCAATTTGATCTATCGTTTATTTAATTTCATTGTTGTTAATTGCTTTCACGACATGGTTAAGGTGCTTTGGTGGACAATCGATCCCCGCTACTTGCCTTAATGTCGGCGGTCACAATTGTGACGTGTTATTTATCCATTGATTATTATTGCCTTGACAACTGATGTGTGGTGGTGAGGATTTGATCCTGCCAATTGACTCAGTTGCATAAGTGGTACGTAGCTCAGTTGGTTAGGTCACAGGTCTAGTTAACCTTGGTCGTAGGTTCGAATCCTACCAGCCGCACATCTTTTGCATGACAATTTGATCTATCGTTTATTTGATTTTATTGTTGTTAAATGTTCTCACTTTTTCATCAAAATGTTAGTGTTTGGATATGAGGAGTACGAAGATGTAAGATACATTCTTATAAGTTCAATAGTTCTTTTTCAAACTTCTTCAATATTTTTTCTCATCTCCGCAAATGTAAACAAACACCATGTAAGGTGAACGAAGGTTCAGAACAAGACAATTGGCGTAGGCATGTCTTTGTTTTCTCATAGCAGCGGCCGATTGTTTACCTTCATTGTTTGTGCACTTTCACAGAATGATGTGCACCATAGGGTAATTGAGAATCTGCATGTCTGCCGACTTCTACATAGTTAGTTCATCTTCTTGTCAGACAGGATCAAAGAATAACACATGTAAAACCAATGCGCACCAGACTGAGGTATTCGGAAAAATGAGATTTTAGATGTTTTCTTTGAGTAAGTGCAAAGTACTAAGTCTAGAACCATAATCTTTGGCATAGAATGTCTTCAGGCTATGAACTCATGCACTCGTATACCGTTGTCAATGAAGCTAAGCACATTCAGATTTAGTAAGTCTCCAAATATCGGCAAACACAACAGTTTGGTCAATCTCAGCCACATTCTCGCATGCATCACAGATCAGAAACATAATAACATGCACATGGTAGGAAATGAACCAAACACATTCCATGACAAGATAATGTGGTTTTAGACTCAGTGCTTTTCACTTAATCAGGGAAGACATAGAAATTTTCATTTTTATCGAAATTTTCAGCCTGCTTGCGATGTGTTTTTCTTTGATCCTGTCTGACAGGAAACTCGTAGAACTCGGCAGACGTGCAGATTCGTAGTAGGCATAGAGTGTACTTGATTCTGTGAAAGTCTCATTGTCGGCATCGTTCCCTGCAGAAACTCGTTCTGATTGCCTGACTATAAAGCAAGGTAGTTTGAGCAACTTGTCTTTCTAACAGCATTTGCAATAAGTACTTGTAACATTTGTGTTACTGAGAATAGCTGGAGCAACTGATGAAACAAGATTTTAATTTCCTGCATTTTCTCGGAGGTTTATTATTGATCACAATTAATCTATTGCCCCTGGTGATTTCTTCCATCATCATAAGGTATTAGTGCTTGTTTGGATATCATTCCGTTGTTCACGTTTGCATGATTCTTCTCCAAAAGTAGCATGGATAATCGCTAAAATGATGTTCACAAAATTCGATGTGAGACGATAAATAAAAACAAAATGGTCATTGAACATGCTCAACGTCTTGCAAATCTTGCTTCTCGAGTTTGTCTTCACATCTTCACATCTATTGTTATCATCTTTCTCTTTGATTTCCTCTCTTTCGCTTTACCCGTATTATCAGTGTACACAATGTCTGTATTTAGTCATTAAAAAATCGAAAGTTGAATTACAAACTAGAAAATGTATCCATACAACCCACTCTTAAATTACTTCTCGGGTTATATTCGAGACACGTTAATGAAGACTATACATTGATGACACTGCGATTATTCAGTCAACAGGTAAACCGCCGTTGCCATGTATATTCTTAACATAATTCGGGAGGTGATTATATGAACAACTAACCAAATATGATGCTTTCTAAATTGCTCATGATTTTTGCTAGCGATGTTTTATAAAGTCATCTGAGATTTCAAGAGCTCTATCATTTAGCCATGCATCATCATTGTTTAAATACTTTTCTTTTAAGTTCATGGTATTATCTATATCATTTGCGAATTCCTAGTATTATGCAGGTATGAAGAGATCAAATGTGCGCTTTTAAATAGCGTGCATCATAGCTCTTTCGACTCTGAGTCACAATTGCAATTTAGTGTTTTATGAAAAGGGATATTTGTTTCAGGCAAGCAAAATCATGGGAAATAGAGAGGGAGAAATTGTTCGGCTACGGACAAGTTGCGAAAAGTTTTCGATGTTACAAAATCCCTTGACTATCGAGCATCGGTATAATTGTTTTGGGTTGATTGCAAATGTTACGCAATATGTGTTCACCACTACAACTCCATGCAGACTCTGACAAGTTAGTCTTTTCGCATTGTTCTCGCTTTGTTGCTCAGATGTCAGGATTAGGCCCAAGAATGTCTCCACCTTTCAAGACTGTTCGAAGATTCGTGACGCATTTGTTATCACCCGAATTCCTCTTTGCACTAAACAAAACTAGTCAGATGGACCTTCCTCACTCGACGCTACACAATCTCTGGTCACGAAGACGCAAATCAACAGTGCTGCAATTGGGAAGCCAATTGGGGGGTGCTGTTAAAATCCCATGATGATAGCAGTCCCGCATTCTGTGGATTAAGCCTCTAGAATCCACTGCGTCATTTCAACACCTCCGCAACATCACCGTACATTGTGTTTCACACTTGTGGTAATACCAGTTGAAGTGTTTTGTCCAAGGATCGAGGTTGATGTCGTCTTCTCCCGTCTCAGCTCTTCTCAAGATGCACAGCCTAGCTCTCGTTTTATCTTGTTTGATTTAGAATGAAATTTCGAAGTAGGCCTGTCGATACAAGAAGTCATAACTGCGAGACCAAGACTGTGATGCCCGATTTAGGAGAGCGCCTGAGCACATTGTTATCGTAAAAATAAAATAGTTCATTCATTTCGGCTCATTTAATTAAATTGTACAATTTCAAAGTCTTCCACTGAAACGACTTTCAAGAAATGAGTCGAAATGAAGGAACTATTTTATTTTTACTAAAACTGGGCACATTATGTCACCCCATTGTTATGATGATGACGGAAGTTGAGGAGGTGAACCAAATAAGCAAAAATAGAAATTTCTCTAATACCTGGAGCTGTCAAGTCTGTAATGTAATGATAGATAAGTAGTATACGAGTACACATTCGAATAGGTACAAATGTAATAAATGCAGATAATGCTACATTGGAAAGACTGCAAAAAACAATCGGCATGCAGAACACCGACGTGCAATTATAAATAGTAAGTCTGCATCCTGCGCTCTCTATGAGCATATTAAAAGCAGACATAATGATCTAGGTAGCATCGAGGATTTTCAGGTCGATTTAATTGCCAGGCTGACGAGCACTCGAGACACAACATTCACTAAAGCAAAAGCTATTACACACTTGAAGCCAACAATCAATAGAAGACATGAATTACCTTGCTACAGTCTGCCCACTCACTTTGATCACCTCACATTCAACAGACAGCTTCTTCATTCAGCATTCAGCGCTTTCTTCAGTCATCATATAGAATCAAGCTGTGTCACTTGACAAATAGCCGAATTGGAGGAAGCGGGTTATGAGAGAGGTTTTATGCTCATTTTCCGGTAGGATTGATCATAGAACTCCGACACTACGATAATGAACGGCTACACAAAGGACATTAATATTGAAAACAATGCTACGAGGGGACATGCGCTGCCATGATAGCGATACCGAAACGATCACGGCTTCCAGCGGTTGACAATGCAGAGGTACCGGCACCTTGTCAGTGAAGATTTATTGTCATTATCATCCCTCTGCGAAGATGAAAGCATCCTGATAAAATGACTTAGGTCTCAGCCACACTGCTAGTTTCTCAAATGACTTAGGCCTCAGCCACACGGCGAGGTTCTCAAATGACTTAGGCCTCAGCCACACGGCGAGGTTCTCAAATGACTTAGGCCTCAGCCACACGGCGAGGTTCTCAAATGACTTAGGCCTCAGCCACACTGCGAGGTTCTCAAATGACTTAGGCCTCAGCCACACTGCGAGGTTCTCAAATGACTTAGGCCTCAGCCACACGGCGAGGTTCTCAAATGACTTAGGCCTCAGCCACACGGCGAGGTTCTCAAATGACTTAGGCCTCAGCCACACCGCTAGTTTCTCAAATGACTTAGGCCTCAGCCACACTGCTAGTTTCTCAAATGACTTAGGCCTCAGCCACACCGCTAGCTTCTCAAATGACTTAGGCCTCAGCCACACCGCTAGTTTCTCAAATGACTTAGGCCTCAGCCACACTGCGAGGTTCTCAAATGACTTAGGCCTCAGCCACACTGCGAGGTTCTCAAATGACTTAGGCCTCAGCCACACTGCGAGGTTCTCAAATGACTTAGGCCTCAGCCACACTGCAAGGTTCTCAAATGACTTAGGCCTCAGCCACACGGCGAGGTTCTCAAATGACTTAGGCCTCAGCCACACTGCAAGGTTCTCAAATGACTTAGGCCTCAGCCACACTGCAAGGTTCTCAAATGACTTAGGCCTCAGCGACACTGCTAGTTTCTCAAATGACTTAGGCCTCAGCCACACGGCGAGGTTCTCAAATGACTTAGGCCTCAGCCACACTGCTAGTTTCTCAAATGACTTAGGCCTCAGCCACACTGCGAGGTTCTCAAATGACTTAGGCCTCAGCCACACTGCGAGGTTCTCAAATGACTTAGGCCTCAGCCACACGGCGAGGTTCTCAAATGACTTAGGCCTCAGCCACACTGCGAGGTTCTCAAATGACTTAGGCCTCAGCCACACTGCGAGGTTCTCAAATGACTTAGGCCTCAGCCACACCGCTAGTTTCTCAAGCGTTGACAAGCAAAGCGTTTTGCAGGAAATATAAAGCAGTTGTAGACTGCCACACGTAACAAAACAATAATTTTCGAACATACGTTTGCTCGGGACGCTCGTGTTTGCTTTGCTTTGCTTTCAATGTGACTGAGGCCTCACACGAATCACCCGGCGACTAGAATATTCGACTGTCAAATTTAACAGATTTGCTTCGTCTTCAGATCTAAGGCCTCAGCCACACTGAAAGCAAAGCAAACACGAGCGTCTCGAGCGTCTCGAGCAAACGTATGTCCGTAAGCTATTAATCGCTCTCGTTTGCTTTGCTCGCAGTGTGGCAGTCTACAACTGATGTAGTGATGACTTTATATTTGCTGCAAAACGCTTTGCTCGGAAACGCTTGGAAAAGCTCGCAGTGTGGCTGAGACCTAACAACATTGTGCTTCTAACTTCCAATTTCTGTGCCTAGCCAAACGGCTGAAATGATCAGCAGCAAACAGCTCCAGTCCATTCTAGCCAAAGCAGAGGACAAAGCCGGATATCTATGGGACTGATCCACTCTGAAAGGCCGGAAAATGGTGACATTATCTGTCTTGGTTTATTTGTTTCTGTCTTCATACACACGGTACGTCAGAAATGCGGGTTAAGCTGATTTTATTACTTTGATTTTCTTCTATCGAACCATTCGATTTGTCATCATTTGTTTGATATTGTGTTCATAGTCAAGTATTTCGTTTGTGCATAGAACTACAAAGTGATTAAATCTATCGTTTTTGTGAGATCATGTTATCAAAGACGGTTGAGATCATCATGTTTGACAGATCTCGTGTAGGAGAAACTTGTCGGTCAAGATATCACTTTTGACGGGATTTTCCTCCTTGGAAAAGGAAGTTCTTGATCACAAATATGAATTCATGGATTAATTAAGGATTTCTCCCTGTTGCGCTAAAGTTGCTTGAACTTTCAGACGACAAATGCGCTCATTTGATTGAAATCCACGTGTCTCATTGCGCATGTTTTGAATTCCTATTGGTCTTTGTACTCATTGATTGTTTTCGAATTGTGTAGTCTCGTGATCTTATTCTAGACTGAAATCCGCAGATCTAACATGCTTGACGAATATGGGTTCAAATTTTCCAAATCCTTGACCAAACTTTTGATCTAAGTTTTACATCTGTTTTATCTAGAACACCGCTTCAAGATTTTTCGGTATGACGCTTCGAAATCCAACAAGCAATGCCACGACGCCGTACGCTTATTGTTTATGTTCTACAGTTGGATGATGTAAATGTAATTGAATGTCATGAACTCATGGGAATAGTGTAACAATAACTGAATATTTCCTTTCATTCCAGATTTCAAATAATGCTAAATAGCTCATTAGTTATCACACGGAATTGACTACCATGGGATGTGGACCATCCGGTGCACAAAAGGACAATGAGCTCAATAATGTCGACAAAGGTGAGTCCTGAGTATTTATTGAACACCTGTTTCATCTACAGGTGTGGAAGTGTGCGGTCAGGGGGTGGGAAAGTCTCAGAGATGGAAGCGGACCTCCAGCCTTGATTTCAGACCGGCTTAGAGGTTTTGCTTTTGAAGAAAACGTCATAATCACACATATAAGTGAGCATCACATTCATATGAGCTTTGCTCTTGTTGATGTAATGAGTACATGCATTTTCAGGGCATCCTATCGGGCGTAGGCAGTGTTGGATTTGAGCTTGATAGCAGTAGGGGAGAAGTTTTTGGGTCAACGTCGCAACTAAAGCCGGAAAAAGCGGCGATCAAAGGGAAGAGGACATCACTTGTAGCACCACTCTCATCTTCGCACTTAGAACGCCCGTGAGGATCATTCTGTGATTCATTGCAATTAGACTTATAATGAATTCAGAAAGATCGGACTTCTATCAATATTCACAGAGTGAGGGGTAGGCAATATTCCCAAACCTGATTTTCTGGAACGTGAAAAATTTTGAATTGGATTGTGAATTATTGCATTAACATGACTCAAACACCATGTGTGCATTGTTCACAAGACCCTGAAGGAAACAAGATAGTATTCTGGATTCCACTATTTTTGTGATGGTTTCGTTACCTTTAATTATTCTATTAAGCATTTTCTGCTTTTCGAATTCATTCGTTATCTTTATGAACAAAGAAAGTTAATTATTGATGATTAGACAATTAAGTTTATGAAGAACCGTGAGGAAATTAGGCCTACACCTGTCAGTATTGCAAAAAATAATGAATTGATGCTCAATCAATCTGGTTGTGGCAATGTAAGGCCTATCTACAGGAAATATTCTTCCCCCGTCAGGGAAGGAAGGTGTATCTTCTGTGCCGAGGATGAGAAGAGGCAGTGAAGGGGAACTTCCCTACTTTCCCTCCGCACAAATCCAACACTGGGCGTAGGTCTTTCTTTGCTGACTCCTAAACCCATGAATAATGACTGTGAATGAAATACGAGCATCATACAGTAGGGATATATACTCGCAGGTAGAGTGTCGACTCAAAAAAGTATCTATACAGTGAAAATTTTTATATGAAAAGATTCAGTTTTTTGCCGAGATTACGCTCCCGTGGTCCAACAAATTATTTGAGCAGTTTTTAAAAAGCTTTGTGTTTGCAAATTTACATACATTATATATTATATACATTTATATACAATTATATACATTTATATACATTACATTTAATTTTCAAATAGCAATTTGAAGAGGGGAGAAATGATGAACATTATTGATGACAACTAAGTAGGCCTGAGTGCTGTTTGTTTCGTGAAGAAAACTTTAACTGCTGTCAATTGACACAAGGTGTAGTGAACTATGAGAAATGACTAAAAAAATCTCTGATTGAACAAAATTTTAATCTAACACTTGCTTCGTATCAATTCCCATCCAGTCACGCAATTGGATAAATTAGTTCTTGATTATATAACTACAAACAAGAAACATTAAATAACCTAAGCCGTAATATTCAACTGATCTAACCAATGTATCTGCATACATCATTCATAGCTCTCTGAACTGCTGTATTTGGACTAACTAAAGTATCTGTAATGAACTCACAAAATTGAGCACAAGATCTCCATATTTATCTTATGTATCTTGTCATTTCTAAGTAGGTATAGTGAGCTCCTAATGTCTTCAAACGCTTTCATTCAATCATGCTTAATTTTCTCACAGATGGGAGTTGAAATATTAGCAAAACACATTTTTGCGTTTTCTGAGCGTTTATGAAATATCCATTTTTGTTAGTTACGTTAGTTAGGTAAAATAGCGTCGATATATTATATTCTAATGATTCACAATTTGCGTCATTTCCTGAATTTGAGTAGTAATGTGGACCCATTTACATCTTTGAAGTTAATTATGATCAGTTTCTATGGTTATGATGCCTTTGCTGTTTCAGTGGCAAGTATTTTGTGATATGATCACGCATAAGAAAATGATCTTATTATAATAAAGCTGAGCAGTAAAGTGATAGCAACCCATCGAATTGCTGATTTAACAAACTGTATTACCTCTCCAAGTGGTCATGACATGGAGGATTTGTGGAATAATATACTATATTCTGTATTGCCATCATGATCAGTCAAATTCGTGTACATTTCTGCTAAAGTGTAAAAATTTTCATGTCTCACAGGTGCTTCCTGGTGTCGAACTGTCGACTCAGGTTCATTTAATGAAATCGAAATTGTATACACAATGGGGATTTAATAAATGCGGAGTTGCTGCTCTATGCCATGATTAGCATAGTGTAAGCCCGACAAACAAAGGATTATACAGACCGGATTCCGTCGGAAGTCCGCTTGTTTGTTGGGAAGTATAATAATAGTGTAAGTAATAATCCACAACAACGATTTCATGAAGTCAAGCGACTTTATTCACATGTGAGAAGGAGAAGGTTCGAAACATTGATTAATCTTGGCAGTCCACGTGAAAATTCTTTTTGTAAGAATACAACATCCCTGTTTGAACTCTCTTCCCCCAGCGGCTAAGTAATGTGATTGAGTCAATTTTTTATGACAGCCCTGATAATCGCTTTAACTTGAATTGACTGGTGCAGAGAATAGAAAGATATTTTGAGCTAGTTTGGGTCATTTCGAGCCGTGCTGGCGAGCCCTTGTAGGCGAAACGCAGCGTCTACGGCAGACAAGGAATTTTCGTGCTTAAATTGTTCAAGTGAGTACATCTTTCTATTTTCTGACCAGGCGAACTGACACTCTGCAATCTTTATGATTGAACAACAAATTACACGAAAATTACTTTCAAAGATTTGCTGATTATTTATACAATTATTTATGGAAGTCAGTAGGCCTATAGACCGACAAAGCTGCCGCAACTAGTTATCATTCTGCAAAGATTTGTTGATCATCCAGTGCCATCTGTTAACACGACTAAAGAAAGTTGAGGATATTTCAGTAATTCGACTTTCTTATGAGCGTATTTCGAGTCGTATTGATCTTCACATTTGTCATTTTGTGACATCGGCTCTCTGAAAATGAGAGGATTCACTGTGTTATCAACATTCTCGGCTGACTTGGAGCTGTCATCAATATCAGCCAATTATCTGTATTTTTGGCTGCTATCCTCCGAGGACACTAACTATAAAAAGGAAAGCAGACATAAGAATTGATTCATGATTCTTGGGAATAGATACTCTCGTATATTTGCCGATTTGTCAGCCAGATTTTCCCAGTTTTTGCTTGTATCACGGAGATTGGGTAAGTGACCTTAACTGATCTTTATATGATATAGTAGGATACTTATATGCCGTAAATGGGGCAGCTCATTCACAGTTTTTAAGTTATTTGATGATTTTTGAAGATATCAGCTCAGCCCATGGACTTACATTGCGTTTCCCTATCCTCTTAGCATTATGACTACCGTATTTCTTTGAATATGACACGCCCTCGAATAAGAGACGCCCTTGAATAAGAGACGCATGTACAAAAAATAGACTGCTATAGACATATTACATGCAGGCTATTGTAATGTGGTAGCTACATCCGCCTGAGCGATTATTATGCCTACTTATCTTAGTAAAATAAGTCAGTCTACTAGTAAATACCGGGTATCATGACCAATATTGTATAATATATAAGGCTTCTTGTTGTACATGCATGTTGTACATACGTACATGCAGGCCTACTTAAGGTTACTTCATCTACCATTTAAGGAGGCATTATACGGTAGCTTCCTTTGCATTTGGAGTCATGTACCGGTCGGTAACGTTTGCTGTAAATACTACTTGATTATCGGCATTTTCGTTTCGGCAAATTCAGATCTAGTTTACATGTATAGTGGCCAACATGTACTGGTATATGAATGTATTAGATGAGTCTACAAGATATGCTACTACAAACCATAAAACTCCTTTCATTTCCAAAATATCTGAATTATGATAAAGCGTATATATGTAAGAAAAATTACTGGCGAAATTTGCCCATGACATAGGCCTAAGTGAGGAATGCAAATGTTACCTAAGAGAATAGTAGCAAAAAACTAAGACATCTTTTCTAATGAAATAATGAAAACTTGAACATTTGATAAATAAGAGACGCCCTTGAATAAGAGACGCCCCTGAATAAGAGACGCATCAATCAGGGATCTGAAAAAAATAAGAGACGCGTCTCTTATTCAAAGAAATACGGTATTTGTCGAAAACAAAGAATTTTGTAGAAATATTTGAACCTTAATTCTACACACATCATTGCATGAATTATGTAATATCATTTAATACAACTTAGACTTAATAAAAGTAAAGTAATCCTAACTCGAACACCAACATTCGTGTAAGCTGAATATAATCAAAAGTTTCACCTTCAATAATTGGATTTATAACTTGTTTAGCTGAACATGCGTCTTGAACTTGTTTAGACACGACCTGCATCTAATACTGACGAGAATTCTGTTTGTATTCCTGACGGCGGAGTCCAGCGCGCACTTTTATAAGTAATCCGTCTATTCGCTTTGTCAGTAGGTTTAGGATGGACAACACCCGTTTGTTGATGGTCAGTCAATGCTACTAGATCCTCGCAAGATATTTTATCAAATTATTTTGTACTTAAAGAGAAATCATGATAATCGTGAATCTTTACAAAGTACCAAACAATGTTTCGGTAACCATCATCAACCATTGCTAAGGTACCGTAGTCATGACAATGCGTGTTCACGATGCATGCGTGTATGTCGGTTCTAGTCTTTCATTATTGTGCGAATTTCTATGGTTCACAGTATCCAGTCTAGTCTAGTCCGCTTAGTGACAATGAGCAAAAATCACGAAGATTAAAAGTCAAAAGTCGATTGCGAAATCTATTCTCCAATGTCGGCTGGAAGGAGTTGCTTGTGGTACATAAACAAACCAAGTAGATTCCATAAATCCGCGCGGTAAGTGTAATTGCTTTCTCCTCACAATATCGCAAAGTATTCCTCAGGGTTCGATTCTCAGCTGACAAACCCAGAGAATTAGACCGGTCGTCTCTTCCTCTGTTTGACTAGAAAGGAAGCATCGCATCATGTAATGCCATAGCCATCAAACAATGAGTAGCCAGTTCAACATTAAGCACACCAAGCTGTGCGAAGTTTCAGTGACTGATAACAACGGAATCACACAGCAAAGAGACAATTAATGTCAAGTTCTTGAAGAAATTGACAACAATCTGCAAGCGGCGCACGACTATTTTTCCTATCTCTGCAAGGCAACAAGAATTTCTTTTTGCCCAATCAATAAGTTCCTGCATGTGCCGTCGTTTAGAATCAGCTAACACTTCTAGCAAAGTGGCAAGCTTAAATAATCTAATTCTGTGATCTGAGACTAGAAATCGTGCTGTTTTCATGCATTGTTCTTCATGTAGGAGATTGATGATTTTCCTAAAGCGCGTGCGCTTGCCTACGCAAAGCCTGTGTGACCACTGCATGGTAGCAGAAAAATGAAGAAATTAAACTCGATGCTACTTAACGCTACAGTGCACTGTGCATTATGACGCCACGCTGCACTCTTCGCACTTCAGTTGAATCCACAGAATTAGACAGGTCGTCTCTTCTTCCGTTTGACTAAAAAGGAAGCATTGGAACATGCAACGTTATTAAAATGGCACATTCTGCTGACTAAATACCATAGCAATCGAGCAATGAGCAGCCAGTTCAACATTAAACACGCCAAATTGTGCAAAGTTTCAGTGACTTATCAACCGGATCACACAGCAAAAAGACAGTCGATGTCAAGTTCTACAGAGAAGTTTGTGAACGTTTTTTCATGCGCCTGCTAACTTTTTTTAAAATGATCGGAGGACCCAACATTATCGAGAAAACTTTTGCGCAATGATCTGAATTCTTCGAATCTGAAGGAATCGTGGCGATCGGAGCATTTTGAAGGAATTCAGAGCAATCCGCAAGCGACGCACGACTATTTTTCCTATCTCTGTAAGGTATTAAAAATTTCTTTTTGCCCACTTAATAAGTTCCTCCATGTGCCATCTGTTTGAATAAGTTTGCACTTCTAGCAAAGTGATACGTTTAAACAATCTAATTCTGTGGTTGAATCTATAGCGATGAACATTGGAAACAATTGATGAGTACTTGCCCACGGCATTGAAGACGCGAAGGAATCTTGTGCTTTTTCATAACTACTGATCAACCTACTATAAAACTTTTCTATAGCAGTAGATATATGCCATTGATAATAATTCGATTTCTATGCAGAGAAATAACAAGGTGCTGGCTAGCCCATTACAGTAATATGAAAAGAGGCGGTATCTAATCGCTGTTTGTCAAAATGTCTTTGTTTCATTTCTATGTCCTGAAATAAACGTTTGCATACAACGAATACATGATATACAACCACAGAGCGATAAGAGATTTTAACAGTCATGTAGCGATAAATGTAGACATAGCAATGAGTCACATGAACGTCGTGCAATAATATTTATCAAACATGCACTTCCATTGAGTAAGTACTTTTAGGTAGAGTGCCAACTCAGCATTTATCAAATCCCCAATGTCTATACACTTTGGATTTCATACAGTGAACTTCACACGAAACCGTGAGATATGCGAATTCTTGCACTTTTGGAAAAATGCACACAAATTTGACTTATTATGACTGCAATACAGAAAAAAAGTAATTTGCAAATCCTCCATATCATGACAACTTTGAGAGGTAAAATGGTTTATTATATTAGCAATTCGATGGCTTATTTAAAGCTCATGCCTTACTATAATAAGATCATTTTAGTGAACGTGATCATCAACTACCTGCCACTGAAAGAGCAAAAGCATCATTATAAAGAAAATGATCTTTAAAAGGTGTAAATGGGTAAACATTGCTATTCAGCACTATACTATTTCCACTTAATTTATTTTCTTAGAAACGGAATGGAATGGTAACAAACCGATCGTGCTCAATGGTTTCAGCAGCTGTACAACTGCGTGCACAGCAAGTTGGATGAGGGTGTGCTTATTAATCGGTGTGAGATCGGGTCTCTTGTCCTGCCGGGCCAGCTCGACGGGTCGCAGTGATGCTGTATGAAGCCTTTATTGTAAAGGGAGTTGAAATGGGGATGCAGTGATGCTGTATGAAGCGTTTGTTGTAAAGGGAGTTGAGATGGGGTCGCAGTGATGCTGTATGAAGCCTTTATTGTAAAGGGAGTTGAGATGGGGATGCAGTGATGATGTATGAAGCCTTTATTGTATAGGGAGTTGAGATGGGGATGCAGTAATGATGTATGAAGCCTGTATTGTATAGGGAGTTGAGATGGGGATGCAGTGATGATGTATGAAGCCTTTGTTGTAAAGGGAGTTGAGATGGGGATGCAGTGATGATGTATGAAGCCTTTATTGTAAAGGGAGTTGAGATGGGGTCGCAGTGATGCTGTATGAAGCCTTTATTGTAAAGGGAGTTGAGATGGGGTCGCAGTGATGATGTATGAAGCCTTTATTGTATAGGGAGTTGAGATGGGGATGCAGTGATGATGTATGAAGCCTTTATTGTAAAGGGAGTTGAGATGGGGTCGCAGTGATGCTGTATGAAGCCTTTATTGTATAGGGAGTTGAGATGGGGATGCAGTGATGCTGTATGAAGCCTTTATTGTAAAGGGAGTTGAGATGGGGTCGCAGTGATGCTGCATGAAGCCTTTATTGTATAGGGAGTTGGAGATGGGGATGCAGTGATGATGTATGAAGCCTTTATTGTATAGGGAGTTGAGATGGGGATGCAGTGATGATGTATGAAGCCTTCGTTGTAAAGGGAGTTGAGATGGGGTCGCAGTGATGATGTATGAAGCCTTTATTGTAAAGGGAGTTGAGATGGGGATGCAGTGATGATGTATGAAGCCTTCGTTGTAAAGGGAGTTGAGATGGGGTCGCAGTGATGCTGTATGAAGCCTTCGTTGTAAAGGGAGTTGAGATGGGGATGCAGTGATGATGTATGAAGCCTTCGTTGTAAAGGGAGTTGAGATGGGGTCGCAGTGATGATGTATGAAGCCTTCGTTGTAAAGGGAGTTGAGATGGGGTCGCAGTGATGCTGTATGAAGCCTTTATTGTAAAAGGAGTTGAGATAGGGTCGCAGTGATGATGTATGAAGCCTTTATTGTATAGGGAGTTGAGATGGGGATGCAGTGATGATGTATGAAGCCTTTGTTGTAAAGGGAGTTGAGATGGGGATGCAGTGATGATGTATGAAGCCTTTGTTGTAAAGGGAGTTGAGACGAGGTACCAGTGATGATGTATGAAGCCTTTATTGTAAAGGGAGTTGAGATGAGGTCGCACTGATGTAGTATGAAGCCTTTGTTGTAAAGGCAGTTGAGATGGGGATGCAGTGATGCTGTATGAAGCCTTTATTGTATAGGGAGTTGAGATGGGGATGCAGTGATGATGTATGAAGCCTTTATTGTAAAGGGAGTTGAGATGGGGACGCAGTGATGATGTATGAAGCCTTTATTGTATAGGGAGTTGAGATGGGGATGCAGTGATGATGTATGAAGCCTTTATTGTATAGGGAGTTGAGATGGGGATGCAGTGATGCTGTATGAAGCCTTTATTGTATAGGGAGTTGAGATGGGGATGCAGTGATTATGTATGAAGCCTTTATTGTATAGGGAGTTGAGATGGGGTCGCAGTGATGAGTATGAAGCCTTTATTGTAAAGGGAGTTGAGATGGGGATGCAGTGATGATGTATGAAGCCTTCGTTGTAAAGGGAGTTGAGATGGGGTCGCAGTGATGCTGTATGAAGCCTTTGTTGTATAGGGAGTTGAGATGGGGTCGCAGTGATGATGTATGAAGCCTTTGTTGTAAAGGGAGTTGAGATGGGGTCGCAGTGATGCTGTATGAAGCCTTTGTTGTAAAAGGAGTTGAGATGGGGTCGCAGTGATGATGTATGAAGCCTTTATTGTAAAGGGAGTTGAGATGGGGTCGCAGTGATGCTGTATGAAGCCTTTATTGTAAAGGGAGTTGAGATGGGGTCGCAGTGATGCTGTATGAAGCCTTTATTGTAAAGGGAGTTGAGATGGGGATGCAGTGATGCTGTATGAAGCCTTTGTTGTAAAGGGAGTTGAGATGGGGTCGCAGTGATGCAGTATGAAGCCTTTATTGTAAAGGGAGTTGAGATGGGGTCGCAGTGATGCTGTATGAAGCCTTTATTGTAAAGGGAGTTGAGATGGGTTCGCAGTGATGCTGTATGAAGCCTTTGTTGTAAAGGGAGTTGAGATGGGGTCGCAGTGATGCTGTATGAAGCTTTTGTTGTAAAGGGAGTTGAGATGGGGTCGCAGTGATGCTGTATGAAGCCTTTATTGTAAAGGGAGTTGAGATGGGGATGCAGTGATGATGTATGAAGCCTTTATTGTATAGGGAGTTGAGATGGGGTCGCAATGATGATGTATGAAGCCTTCGTTGTAAAGGGAGTTGAGATGGGGATGCAGTGATGATGTATGAAGCCTTTATTGTAAAGGGAGTTGAGATGGGGATGCAGTGATGATGTATGAAGCCTTCGTTGTAAAGGGAGTTGAGATGGGGTCGCAGTGATGATGTATGAAGCCTTTATTGTATAGGGAGTTGAGATGGGGATGCAGTGATGCTGTATGAAGCCTTTATTGTAAAGGGAGTTGAGATGGGGATGCAGTGATGCTGTATGAAGCCTTTATTGTAAAGGGAGTTGAGATGGGGTCGCAGTGATGATGTATGAAGCCTTCGTTGTAAAGGGATTTGAGATGGGGTCGCAGTGATGCTGTATGAAGCCTTTGTTGTAAAGGGAGTTGAGATGGGGTCGCAGTGATGCTGTATGAAGCCTTTATTGTAAAGGGAGTTGAGATGGGGATGCAGTGATGATGTATGAAGCCTTTATTGTATAGGGAGTTGAGATGGGGTCGCAGTGATGATGTATGAAGCCTTTATTGTAAAGGGAGTTGAGATGGGGTCGCAGTGATGCTGTATGAAGCCTTTATTGTAAAGGGAGTTGAGATGGGGATGCAGTGATTATGTATGAAGCCTTTGTTGTAAAGGGAGTTGAGATGGGGTCGCAGTGATGCTGTATGAAGCCTTTATTGTAAAGGGAGTTGAGATGGGGTCGCAGTGATGCTGTATGAAGCCTTTATTGTAAAGGGAGTTGAGATGGGTTCGCAGTGATGCTGTATGAAGCCTTTGTTGTAAAGGGAGTTGAGATGGGGTCGCAGTGATGCTGTATGAAGCCTTTGTTGTAAAGGGAGTTGAGATGGGGTCGCAGTGATGCTGTATGAAGCCTTTATTGTAAAGGGAGTTGAGATGGGGATGCAGTGATGATGTATGAAGCCTTTATTGTATAGGGAGTTGAGATGGGGTCGCAGTGATGATGTATGAAGCCTTCGTTGTAAAGGGAGTTGAGATGGGGTCGCAGTGATGATGTATGAAGCCTTTATTGTAAAGGGAGTTGAGATGGGGATGCAGTGATGATGTATGAAGCCTTCGTTGTAAAGGGAGTTGAGATGGGGTCGCAGTGATGATGTATGAAGCCCTTATTGTATAGGGAGTTGAGATGGGGATGCAGTGATGCTGTATGAAGCCTTTATTGTAAAGAGAGTTGAGATGGGGTCGCAGTGATGATGTATGAAGCCTTCGTTGTAAAGGGATTTGAGATGGGGTCGCAGTGATGCTGTATGAAGCCTTTGTTGTAAAGGGAGTTGAGATGGGGTCGCAGTGATGCTGTATGAAGCCTTTATTGTAAAGGGAGTTGAGATGGGGATGCAGTGATGATGTATGAAGCCTTTATTGTAAAGGGAGTTGAGATGGGGTCGCAGTGATGATGTATGAAGCCTTCGTTGTAAAACGAGTTGAGATGAGGTCGCAGTGATGATGTATGAAGCCTTTGTTGTAAAGGGAGTTGAGATGTTGATGCAGTGATGCTGTATGAAGCCTTTATTGTAAAGGGAGTTGAGATGAGGTACCAGTGATGATGTATGAAGCCTTTATTGTAAAGGGAGTTGAGATGGGGATGCAGTGATGATGTATGAAGCCTTTATTGTAAAGGGAGTTGAGATGGGGTCGCAGTGATGCTGTATGAAGCCTTTGTTGTAAAGGGAGTTGAGATGGGGTCGCAGTGATGCTGTATGAAGCCTTTGTTGTAAAGGGAGTTGAGATGGGGTCGCAGTGATGCTGTATGAAGCCTTTATTGTAAAGGGAGTTGAGATGGGGATGCAGTGATGATGTATGAAGCCTTTATTGTAAAGGGAGTTGAGATGGGGTCGCAGTGATGATGTATGAAGCCTTTGTTGTAAAGGGAGTTGAGATGGGGTCGCAGTGATGATGTATGAAGCCTTTATTGTAAAGGGAGTTGAGATGGGGATGCAGTGATGATGTATGAAGCCTTCGTTGTAAAGGGAGTTGAGATGGGGTCGCAGTGATGCTGTATGAAGCCTTTATTGTATAGGGAGTTGAGATGGGGATGCAGTGATGCTGTATGAAGCCTTTATTGTAAAGGGAGTTGAGATGGGGATGCAGTGATGCTGTATGAAGCCTTTATTGTAAAGGGAGTTGAGATGGGGTCGCAGTGATGATGTATGAAGCCTTCGTTGTAAAGGGAGTTGAGATGGGGTCGCAGTGATGCTGTATGAAGCCTTTGTTGTAAAGGGAGTTGAGATGGGGTCGCAGTGATGCTGTATGAAGCCTTTGTTGTAAAGGGAGTTGAGATGGGGATGCAGTGATGATGTATGAAGCCTTTATTGTAAAGGGAGTTGAGATGGGGTCGCAGTGATGATGTATGAAGCCTTCGTTGTAAAGGGAGTTGAGATGGGGTCGCAGTGATGATGTATGAAGCCTTTATTGTAAAGGGAGTTGAGATGGGGATGCAGTGATGATGTATGAAGCCTTCGTTGTAAAGGGAGTTGAGATGGGGTCGCAGTGATGATGTATGAAGCCTTTATTGTATAGGGAGTTGAGATGGGGATGCAGTGATGCTGTATGAAGCCTTTATTGTAAAGGGATTTGAGATGGGGATGCAGTGATGCTGTATGAAGCCTTTATTGTAAAGGGAGTTGAGATGGGGTCGCAGTGATGATGTATGAAGCCTTTGTTGTAAAGGGAGTTGAGATGGGGTCGCAGTGATGATGTATGAAGCCTTTATTGTAAAGGGAGTTGAGATGGGGATGCAGTGATGATGTATGAAGCCTTTGTTGTAAAGGGAGTTGAGATGAGGTACCAGTGATGATGTATGAAGCCTTTATTGTAAAGGGAGTTGAGATGAGGTCGCAGTGATGATGTATGAAGCCTTTGTTGTAAAGGGAGTTGAGATGGGGATGCAGTGATGCTGTATGAAGCCTTTATTGTAAAGGGAGTTGAGATGGGGATGCAGTGATGATGTATGAAGCCTTTATTGTAAAGGGAGTTGAGATGGGGATGCAGTGATGCTGTATGAAGCCTTTATTGTAAAGGGAGTTGAGATGGGGTCGCAGTGATGCTGTATGAAGCCTTTGTTGTAAAGGGAGTTGAGATGGGGTCGCAGTGATGATGTATGAAGCCTTTGTTGTAAAGGGAGTTGAGATGGGGTCGCAGTGATGATGTATGAAGCCTTTATTGTAAAGGGAGTTGAGATGGGGATGCAGTGATGATGTATGAAGCCTTTGTTGTAAAGGGAGTTGAGATGAGGATGCAGTGATGATGTATGAAGCCTTTATTGTAAAGGGAGTTGAGATGGGGTCGCAGTGATGATGTATGAAGCCTTTATTGTAAAGGGAGTTGAGATGGGGATGCAGTGATGATGTATGAAGCCTTTGTTGTAAAGGGAGTTGAGATGGGGTCGCAGTGATGATGTATGAAGCCTTTATTGTAAAGGGAGTTGAGATGGGGATGCAGTGATGATGTATGAAGCCTTTGTTGTAAAGGGAGTTGAGATGGGGATGCAGTGATGCTGTATGAAGCCTTTGTTGTAAAGGGAGTTGAGATGGGGATGCAGTGATGCTGTATGAAGCCTTTATTGTAAAGGGAGTTGAGATGAGGTCGCAGTGATGATGTATGAAGCCTTTGTTGTAAAGGGAGTTGAGATGGGGATGCAGTGATGATGTATGAAGCCTTTATTGTAAAGGGAGTTGAGATGGGGATGCAGTGATGCTGTATGAAGCCTTTATTGTAAAGGGAGTTGAGATGGGGATGCAGTGATGATGTATGAAGCCTTTGTTGTAAAGGGAGTTGAGATGGGGTCGCAGTGATGATGTATGAAGCCTTTATTGTAAAGGGAGTTGAGATGGGGATGCAGTGATGCTGTATGAAGCCTTCGTTGTAAAGGGAGTTGAGATGGGGTCGCAGTGATGATGTATGAAGCCTTTATTGTATAGGGAGTTGAGATGGGGTCGCAGTGATGATGCCTTCGTTGTAAAGGGAGTTGAGATGGGGTCGCAGTGATGATGTATGAAGCCTTTACTGTATAGGGAGTTGAGATGGGGATGCAGTGATGATGTATGAAGCCTTCGTTGTAAAGGGAGTTGAGATGGGGTCGCAGTGATGATGTATGAAGCCTTTATTGTAAAGGGAGTTGAGATGGGGATGCAGTGATGCTGTATGAAGCCTTTATTGTAAAGGGAGTTGAGATGGGGATGCAGTGATGATGTATGAAGCCTTTATTGTATAGGGAGTTGAGATGGGGATGCAGTGATGCTGTATGAAGCCTTTATTGTAAAGGGAGTTGAGATGGGGATGCAGTGATGCTGTATGAAGCCTTTGTTGTAAAGGGAGTGGAGATGAGGTACCAGTGATGATGTATGAATTCTTTATTGTAAAGGGAGTTGAGATGAGGTCGCAGTGATGATGTATGAAGCCTTTGTTGTAAAGGGAGTTGAGATGGGGATGCAGTGATGCTGTATGAAGCCTTTATTGTATAGGGAGTTGAGATGGGGATGCAGTGATGCTGTATGAAGCCTTTATTGTAAAGGGAGTTGAGATGGGGATGGAGTGATGCCGTATGAAGCCTTTATTGTAAAGGGAGTTGAGATGGGGTCGCAGTAATGATGTATGAAGCCGTCGCTGTAAAGGGAGTTGAGATGGGGTCGCAGTGATGCTGTATGAAGCCTTTGTTGTAAAGGGAGTTGAGATGGGGTCGCAGTGATGCTGTATGAAGCCTTTGTGGTAAAGGGAGTTGAGATGGGGTCGCAGTGATGATGTATGAAGCCTTTGTTGTAAAGGGAGTTGAGATGGGGACGCAGTGATGATGTATGAAGCCTTTATTGTAAAGGGAGTTGAGATGAGGTACCAGTGATGATGTATGAAGCCTTTATTGTAAAGGGAGTTGAAATGGGGATGCAGTGATGATGTATGAAGCCTTTATTGTAAAGGGAGTTGAGATGGGGTCGCAGTGATGATGTATGAAGCCTTTATTGTAAAGGGAGTTGAGATGGGGATGCAGTGATGCTGTATGAAGCCTTTGTTGTAAAGGGAGTTGAGATGGGGTCGCAGTGATGATGTATGAAGCCTTTATTGTAAAGGGAGTTGAGATGGGGATGCAGTGATGATGTATGAAGCCTTTGTTGTAAAGGGAGTTGAGATGGGGATGCAGTGATGCTGTATGAAGCCTTTGTTGTAAAGGGAGTTGAGATGGGGATGCAGTGATGCTGTATGAAGCCTTTATTGTAAAGGGAGTTGAGATGAGGTCGCAGTGATGATGTATGAAGCCTTTGTTGTAAAGGGAGTTGAGATGGGGATGCAGTGATGCTGTATGAAGCCTTTATTGTATAGGGAGTTGAGATGGGGATGCAGTGATGCTGTATGAAGCCTTTATTGTATAGGGAGTTGAGATGGGGATGCAGTGATGATGTATGAAGCCTTCGTTGTAAAGGGAGTTGAGATGGGGATGCAGTGATGATGTATGAAGCCTTTATTGTAAAGGGAGTTGAGATGGGGATGCAGTGATGCTGTATGAAGCCTTCGTTGTAAAGGGAGTTGAGATGGGGTCGCAGTGATGATGTATGAAGCCTTTATTGTATAGGGAGTTGAGAAGGGGTTGCAGTGATGCTGTATGAAGCCTTTATTGTATAGGGAGTTGAGATGGGGATGCAGTGATGCTGTATGAAGCCTTTATTGTATAGGGAGTTGAGATGGGGATGCAGTGATGATGTATGAAGCCTTTATTGTATAGGGAGTTGAGATGGGGATGCAGTGATGATGTATGAAGCCTTCGTTGTAAAGGGAGTTGAGATGGGGTCGCAGTGATGATGTATGAAGCCTTTATTGTAAAGGGAGTTGAGATGGGGTCGCAGTGATGCTGTATGAAGCCTTTATTGTAAAGGGAGTTGAGATGGGGTCGCAGTGATGCTGTATGAAGCCTTTATTGTATAGGGAGTTGAGATGGGGATGCAGTGATGCTGTATGAAGCCTTTATTGTATAGGGAGTTGAGATGGGGATGCAGTGATGCTGTATGAAGCCTTTATTGTATAGGGAGTTGAGATGGGGATGCAGTGATGATGTATGAAGCCTTTATTGTAAAGGGAGTTGAGATGGGGATGCAGTGATGCTGTATGAAGCCTTTATTGTAAAGGGAGTTGAGATGAGGTCGCAGTGATGCTGTATGAAGCCTTCGTTGTAAAGGGAGTTGAGATGGGGTCGCAGTGATGCTGTATGAAGCCTTTATTGTAAAGGGAGTTGAGATGGGGTCGCAGTGATGCTGTATGAAGCCTTTATTGTAAAGGGAGTTGAGATGGGGATGCAGTGATGCTGTATGAAGCCTTTATTGTAAAGGGAGTTGAGATGGGGTCGCAGTGATGATGTATGAAGCCTTTATTGTAAAGGGAGTTGAGATGGGGATGCAGTGATGCTGTATGAAGCCTTTATTGTATAGGGAGTTGAGATGGGGATGCAGTGATGCTGTATGAAGCCTTTGTTGTAAAGGGAGTTGAGATGGAGTCGCAGTGATGCTCTATGAAGCCTTTGTTGTATAGGGAGTTGAGATGGGGATGCAGTGATGCTGTATGAAGCCTTTATTGTATAGGGAGTTGAGATCGGGATGCAGTGATGCTGTATGAAGCCTTTATTGTATAGGGAGTTGAGATGGGGATGCAGTGATGATGTATGAAGCCTTTATTGTATAGGGAGTTGAGATGGGGATGCAGTGATGCTGTATGAAGCCTTTATTGTAAAGGGAGTTGAGATGGGGATGCAGTGATGATGTATGAAGCCTTCGTTGTAAAGGGAGTTGAGATGGGGTCGCAGTGATGCTGTATGAAGCCTTTATTGTAAAGGGAGTTGAGATGGGGTCGCAGTGATGCTGTATGAAGCCTTTATTGTAAAGGGAGTTGAGATGGGGTCGCAGTGATGCTGTATGAAGCCTTTATTGTAAAGGGAGTTGAGATGGGGTCGCAGTGATGATGTATGAAGCCTTTATTGTAAAGGGAGTTGAGATGGGGATGCAGTGATGCTGTATGAAGCCTTTATTGTAAAGGGAGTTGAGATGGGGTCGCAGTGATGCTGTATGAAGCCTTTGTTGTACAGGGAGTTGAGATGGAGTCGCAGTGATGCTCTATGAAGCCTTTGTTGTATAGGGAGTTGAGATGGGGTCGCAGTGATGCTGTATGAAGCCTTTGTTGTATAGGGAGTTGAGATGGGGATGCAGTGATGATGTATGAAGCCTTTATTGTAAAGGGAGTTGAGATGGGGATGCAGTGATGATGTATGAAGCCTTCGTTGTAAAGGGAGTTGAGATGGGGTCGCAGTGATGATGTATGAAGCCTTTATTGTAAAGGGAGTTGAGATGGGATCGCAGTGATGCTGTATGAAGCCTTCGTTGTAAAGGGAGTTGAGATGGGGTCGCAGTGATGATGTATGAAGCCTTTATTGTATAGGGAGTTGAGATGGGGATGCAGTGATGCTGTATGAAGCCTTTATTGTATAGGGAGTTGAGATCGGGATGCAGTGATGCTGTATGAAGCCTTTATTGTAAAGGGAGTTGAGATGGGGATGCAGTGATGCTGTATGAAGCCTTTATTGTATAGGGAGTTGAGATGGGGATGCAGTGATGCTGTATGAAGCCTTTATTGTAAAGGGAGTTGAGATGAGGTCGCAGTGATGCTGTATGAAGCCTTCGTTGTAAAGGGAGTTGAGATGGGGTCGCAGTGATGCTGTATGAAGCCTTTATTGTAAAGGGAGTTGAGATGGGGTCGCAGTGATGCTGTATGAAGCCTTTATTGTAAAGGGAGTTGAGATGGGGATGCAGTGATGCTGTATGAAGCCTTTATTGTAAAGGGAGTTGAGATGGGGTCGCAGTGATGATGTATGAAGCCTTTATTGTAAAGGGAGTTGAGATGGGGATGAGGTGATGCTGTATGAAGCCTTTATTGTATAGGGAGTTGAGATGGGGATGCAGTGATGCCGTATGAAGCCTTTGTTGTAAAGGGAGTTGAGATGGAGTCGCAGTGATGCTCTATGAAGCCTTTGTTGTATAGGGAGTTGAGATGGGGATGCAGTGATGCTGTATGAAGCCTTTATTGTATAGGGAGTTGAGATCGGGATGCAGTGATGCTGTATGAAGCCTTTATTGTATAGGGAGTTGAGATGGGGATGCAGTTATGATGTATGAAGCCTTTATTGTATCGGGAGTTGAGATGGGGATGCAGTGATGCTGTATGAAGCCTTTATTGTAAAGGGAGTTGAGATGGGGATGCAGTGATGATGTATGAAGCCTTCGTTGTAAAGGGAGTTGAGATGGGGTCGCAGTGATGCTGTATGAAGCCTTTATTGTAAAGGGAGTTGAGATGGGGTCGCAGTGATGCTGTATGAAGCCTTTATTGTAAAGGGAGTTGAGATGGGGTCGCAGTGATGCTGTATGAAGCCTTTATTGTAAAGGGAGTTGAGATGGGGTCGCAGTGATGATGTATGAAGCCTTTATTGTAAAGGGAGTTGAGATGGGGATGCAGTGATGCTGTATGAAGCCTTTATTGTAAAGGGAGTTGAGATGGGGATGCAGTGATGCTGTATGAAGCCTTTGTTGTACAGGGAGTTGAGATGGAGTCGCAGTGATGCTCTATGAAGCCTTTGTTGTATAGGGAGTTGAGATGGGGTCGCAGTGATGCTGTATGAAGCCTTTGTTGTATAGGGAGTTGAGATGGGGATGCAGTGATGATGTATGAAGCCTTTATTGTAAAGGGAGTTGAGATGGGGTCGCAGTGATGATGTATGAAGCCTTTATTGTAAAGGGAGTTGAGATGGGGATGCAGTGATGCTGTATGAAGCCTTTGTTGTATAGGGAGTTGAGATGAGGTCGCAGTGATGCTGTATGAAGCCTTTGTTGTAAAGGGAGTTGAGATGGGGTCGCAGTGATGCTGTATGAAGCCTTTGTTGTAAAGGGACTTGAGATGGGGTCGCAGTGATGCTGTATGAAGCCTTTGTTGTAAAGGGAGTTGAGATGAGGTCGCAGTGATGCTGTATGAAGCCTTTATTGTATAGGGAGTTGAGATGGGGTCGCAGTGATGATGTATGAAGCCTTTGTTGTAAAGGGAGTTGAGATGGGGTCGCAGTGATGCTGTATGAAGCCTTTGTTGTAACGGGAGTTGAGATGAGGTCGCAAGGATGCTGTATGAAGCCTTTGTTGTAAAGGGAGTTGAGAAGAGGTCGCAGTGATGATGTATGAAGCCTTTATTGTATAGGGAGTTGAGATGGGGTCGCAGTGATGCTGTATGAAGCCTTTATTGTATAGGGAGTTGAGATGGGGATGCAGTGATGATGTATGAAGCCTTCGTTGTAAAGGGAGTTGAGATGGGGTCGCAGTGATGATGTATGAAGCCTTTATTGTAAAGGGAGTTGAGATGGGGATGCAGTGATGCTGTATGAAGCCTTCGTTGTAAAGGGAGTTGAGATGGGGTCGCAGTGATGATGTATGAAGCCTTTATTGTATAGGGAGTTGAGATGGGGATGCAGTGATGCTGTATGAAGCCTTTATTGTATAGGGAGTTGAGATGGGGATGCAGTGATGCTGTATGAAGCCTTTATTGTATAGGGAGTTGAGATGGGGTCGCAGTGATGCTGTATGAAGCCTTCGTTGTAAAGGGAGTTGAGATGGGGATGCAGTGATGATGTATGAAGCCTTTATTGTATAGGGAGTCGAGATGGGGTCGCAGTGATGCTGTATGAAGCCTTCGTTGTAAAGGGAGTTGAGATGGGGTCGCAGTGATGATGTATGAAGCCTTTATTGTATAGGGAGTTGAGATGGGGATGCAGTGATGCTGTATGAAGCCTTTATTGTAAAGGGAGTTGAGATCGGGATGCAGTGATGCTGTATGAAGCCTTTATTGTATAGGGAGTTGAGATGGGGATGCAGTGATGATGTATGAAGCCTTTATTGTATAGGGAGTTGAGATGGGGATGCAGTGATGCTGTATGAAGCCTTTATTGTAAAGGGAGTTGAGATGAGGTCGCAGTGATGCTGTATGAAGCCTTTGTTGTAAAGGGAGTTGAGATGGGGATGCAGTGATGCTGTATGAAGCCTTTATTGTAAAGGGAGTTGAGATGAGGTCGCAGTGATGCTGTATGAAGCCTTCGTTGTAAAGGGAGTTGAGATGGGGTCGCAGTGATGCTGTATGAAGCCTTTATTGTAAAGGGAGTTGAGATGGGGTCGCAGTGATGCTGTATGAAGCCTTTATTGTATAGGGAGTTGAGATGGGATGCAGTGATGCTGTATGAAGCCTTTATTGTAAAGGGAGTTGAGATGGGGTCGCAGTGATGATGTATGAAGCCTTTATTGTAAAGGGAGTTGAGATGGGGTCGCAGTGATGATGTATGAAGCCTTTATTGTATAGGGAGTTGAGATGGGGTCGCAGTGATGATGTATGAAGCCTTTGTTGTAAAGGGAGTTGAGATGGGGATGCAGTGATGCTGTATGAAGCCTTTATTGTATAGGGAGTTGAGATGGGGATGCAGTGATGCTGTATGAAGCCTTTGTTGTAAAGGGAGTTGAGATGGAGTCGCAGTGATGCTCTATGAAGCCTTTGTTGTATAGGGAGTTGAGATGGGGATGCAGTGATGCTGTATGAAGCCTTTATTGTATAGGGAGTTGAGATCGGGATGCAGTGATGCTGTATGAAGCCTTTATTGTATAGGGAGTTGAGATGGGGATGCAGTGATGATGTATGAAGCCTTTATTGTATAGGGAGTTGAGATGGGGATGCAGTGATGCTGTATGAAGCCTTTATTGTAAAGGGAGTTGAGATGGGGATGCAGTGATGATGTATGAAGCCTTCGTTGTAAAGGGAGTTGAGATGGGGTCGCAGTGATGCTGTATGAAGCCTTTATTGTAAAGGGAGTTGAGATGGGGTCGCAGTGATGCTGTATGAAGCCTTTGTTGTAAAGGGAGTTGAGATGAGGTCGCAAGGATGCTGTATGAAGCCTTTGTTGTAAAGGGAGTTGAGATGAGGTCGCAGTGATGATGTATGAAGCCTTTGTTGTAAAGGGAGTTGAGATGGGGTCGCAGTGATGCTGTATGAAGCCTTTATTGTATAGGGAGTTGAGATGGGGATGCAGTGATGCTGTATGAAGCCTTTATTGTATAGGGAGTCGAGATGGGGTCGCAGTGATGCTGTATGAAGCCTTCGTTGTAAAGGGAGTTGAGATGGGGATGCAGTGATGATGTATGAAGCCTTTATTGTATAGGGAGTCGAGATGGGGTCGCAGTGATGCTGTATGAAGCCTTCGTTGTAAAGGGAGTTGAGATGGGGTCGCAGTGATGATGTATGAAGCCTTTATTGTATAGGGAGTTGAGATGGGGATGCAGTGATGCTGTATGAAGCCTTTATTGTATAGGGAGTTGAGATCGGGATGCAGTGATGCTGTATGAAGCCTTTATTGTATAGGGAGTTGAGATGGGGATGCAGTGATGATGTATGAAGCCTTTATTGTAAAGGGAGTTGAGATGGGGATGCAGTGATGCTGTATGAAGCCTTTATTGTAAAGGGAGTTGAGATGGGGTCGCAGTGATGCTGTATGAAGCCTTTGTTGTAAAGGGAGTTGAGATGGGGATGCAGTGATGCTGTATGAAGCCTTTATTGTAAAGGGAGTTGAGATGAGGTCGCAGTGATGCTGTATGAAGCCTTCGTTGTAAAGGGAGTTGAGATGGGGTCGCAGTGATGCTGTATGAAGCCTTTATTGTAAAGGGAGTTGAGATGGGGTCGCAGTGATGCTGTATGAAGCCTTTATTGTAAAGGGAGTTGAGATGGGGATGCAGTGATGCTGTATGAAGCCTTTATTGTAAAGGGAGTTGAGATGGGGTCGCAGTGATGATGTATGAAGCCTTTATTGTAAAGGGAGTTGAGATGGGGTCGCAGTGATGATGTATGAAGCCTTTATTGTATAGGGAGTTGAGATGGGGTCGCAGTGATGATGTATGAAGCCTTTGTTGTAAAGGGAGTTGAGATGGGGATGCAGTGATGCTGTATGAAGCCTTTATTGTATACGGAGTTGAGATGGGGATGCAGTGATGCTGTATGAAGCCTTTGTTGTAAAGGGAGTTGAGATGGAGTCGCAGTGATGCTCTATGAAGCCTTTGTTGTATAGGGAGTTGAGATGGGGATGCAGTGATGCTGTATGAAGCCTTTATTGTATAGGGAGTTGAGATCAGGATGCAGTGATGCTGTATGAAGCCTTTATTGTAAAGGGAGTTGAGATGGGGATGCAGTGATGATGTATGAAGCCTTCGTTGTAAAGGGAGTTGAGATGGGGTCGCAGTGATGCTGTATGAAGCCTTTATTGTAAAGGGAGTTGAGATGGGGTCGCAGTGATGCTGTATGAAGCCTTTGTTGTAACGGGAGTTGAGATGAGGTCGCAAGGATGCTGTATGAAGCCTTTGTTGTAAAGGGAGTTGAGAAGAGGTCGCAGTGATGATGTATGAAGCCTTTATTGTATAGGGAGTTGAGATGGGGTCGCAGTGATGCTGTATGAAGCCTTTATTGTATAGGGAGTTGAGATGGGGATGCAGTGATGATGTATGAAGCCTTCGTTGTAAAGGGAGTTGAGATGGGGTCGCAGTGATGATGTATGAAGCCTTTATTGTAAAGGGAGTTGAGATGGGGATGCAGTGATGCTGTATGAAGCCTTCGTTGTAAAGGGAGTTGAGATGGGGATGCAGTGATGCTGTATGAAGCCTTTATTGTATAGGGAGTTGAGATGGGGATGCAGTGATGCTGTATGAAGCCTTTATTGTATAGGGAGTTGAGATGGGGATGCAGTGATGCTGTATGAAGCCTTTATTGTATAGGGAGTCGAGATGGGGTCGCAGTGATGCTGTATGAAGCCTTCGTTGTAAAGGGAGTTGAGATGGGGATGCAGTGATGATGTATGAAGCCTTTATTGTAAAGGGAGTTGAGATGGGGTCGCAGTGATGCTGTATGAAGCCTTCGTTGTAAAGGGAGTTGAGATGGGGTCGCAGTGATGATGTATGAAGCCTTTATTGTATAGGGAGTTGAGATGGGGATGCAGTGATGCTGTATGAAGCCTTTATTGTAAAGGGAGTTGAGATCGGGATGCAGTGATGCTGTATGAAGCCTTCGTTGTAAAGGGAGTTGAGATGGGGATGCAGTGATGATGTATGAAGCCTTTATTGTATAGGGAGTTGAGATGGGGATGCAGTGATGCTGTATGAAGCCTTTATTGTAAAGGGAGTTGAGATGAGGTCGCAGTGATGCTGTATGAAGCCTTCGTTGTAAAGGGAGTTGAGATGGGGATGCAGTGATGCTGTATGAAGCCTTTATTGTAAAGGGAGTTGAGATGAGGTCGCAGTGATGCTGTATGAAGCCTTCGTTGTAAAGGGAGTTGAGATGGGGTCGCAGTGATGCTGTATGAAGCCTTTATTGTAAAGGGAGTTGAGATGGGGTCGCAGTGATGCTGTATGAAGCCTTTATTGTAAAGGGAGTTGAGATGGGGATGCAGTGATGCTGTATGAAGCCTTTATTGTAAAGGGAGTTGAGATGGGGTCGCAGTGATGATGTATGAAGCCTTTATTGTAAAGGGAGTTGAGATGGGGTCGCAGTGATGATGTATGAAGCCTTTATTGTAAAGGGAGTTGAGATGGGGTCGCAGTGATGATGTATGAAGCCTTTGTTGTAAAGGGAGTTGAGATGGGATGCAGTGATGCTGTATGAAGCCTTTATTGTATAGGGAGTTGAGATGGGGATGCAGTGATGCTGTATGAAGCCTTTGTTGTAAAGGGAGTTGAGATGGAGTCGCAGTGATGCTCTATGAAGCCTTTGTTGTAAAGGGAGTTGAGATGGGATGCAGTGATGCTGTATGAAGCCTTTATTGTATAGGGAGTTGAGATGGGGATGCAGTGATGCTGTATGAAGCCTTTATTGTAAAGGGAGTTGAGATGGGGATGCAGTGATGATGTATGAAGCCTTTATTGTAAAGGGAGTTGAGATGGGGATGCAGTGATGCTGTATGAAGCCTTTATTGTAAAGGGAGTTGAGATGGGGATGCAGTGATGATGTATGAAGCCTTCGTTGTAAAGGGAGTTGAGATGGGGTCGCAGTGATGCTGTATGAAGCCTTTATTGTAAAGGGAGTTGAGATGGGGTCGCAGTGATGCTGTATGAAGCCTTTATTGTAAAGGGAGTTGAGATGGGGTCGCAGTGATGCTGTATGAAGCCTTTATTGTAAAGGGAGTTGAGATGGGGTCGCAGTGATGATGTATGAAGCCTTTATTGTAAAGGGAGTTGAGATGGGGATGCAGTGATGCTGTATGAAGCCTTTATTGTATAGGGAATTGAGATGGGGTCGCAATGATGATGTATGAAGCCTTTATTGTAAAGGGAGTTGAGATGGGGATGCAGTGATGCAGTATGAAGCCTTTATTGTAAAGGGAGTTGAGATGAGGTCGCAGTGATGATGTATGAAGCCTTTGTTGTAAAGGGAGTTGAGATGGGGATGCAGTGATGCTGTATGAAGCCTTTGTTGTAAAGGGAGTTGAGATGGAGTCGCAGTGATGCTCTATGAAGCCTTTGTTGTATAGGGAGTTGAGATGGGGTCGCAGTGATGCTGTATGAAGCCTTTGTTGTAAAGGGAGTTGAGATGGGGATGCAGTGATGATGTATGAAGCCTTTATTGTAAAGGGAGTTGAGATGGGGTCGCAGTGATGCTGTATGAAGCCTTTATTGTAAAGGGAGTTGAGATGGGGATGCAGTGATGCTGTATGAAGCCTTTATTGTAAAGGGAGTTGAGATGGGGTCGCAGTGATGCTGTATGAAGCCTTTGTTGTAACGGGAGTTGAGATGAGGTCGCAAGGATGCTGTATGAAGCCTTTGTTGTAAAGGGAGTTGAGATGGGGTCGCAGTGATGATGTATGAAGCCTTTATTGTAAAGGGAGTTGAGATGGGGTCGCAGTGATGCTGTATGAAGCCTTTATTGTAAAGGGAGTTGAGATGGGGATGCAGTGATGCTGTATGAAGCCTTTGTTGTAAAGGGAGTTGAGATGGGGTCGCAGTGATGCTGTATGAAGCCTTTATTGTAAAGGGAGTTGAGATGGGGATGCAGTGATGCTGTATGAAGCCTTCGTTGTAAAGGGAGTTGAGATGGGGATGCAGTGATGCTGTATGAAGCCTTTATTGTATAGGGAGTTGAGATGGGGATGCAGTGATGCTGTATGAAGCCTTTATTGTAAAGGGAGTTGAGATGGGGATGCAGTGATGCTGTATGAAGCCTTTATTGTATAGGGAGTTGAGATGGGGTCGCAGTGATGCTGTATGAAGCCTTCGTTGTAAAGGGAGTTGAGATGGGGATGCAGTGATGCTGTATGAAGCCTTTATTGTAAAGGGAGTTGAGATGGGGTCGCAGTGATGCTGTATGAAGCCTTCGTTGTAAAGGGAGTTGAGATGGGGTCGCAGTGATGATGTATGAAGCCTTTATTGTATAGGGAGTTGAGATGGGGATGCAGTGATGCTGTATGAAGCCTTTATTGTAAAGGGAGTTGAGATGGGGATGCAGTGATGCTGTATGAAGCCTTTATTGTAAAGGGAGTTGAGATGGGGATGCAGTGATGATGTATGAAGCCTTTATTGTAAAGGGAGTTGAGATGGGGATGCAGTGATGCTGTATGAAGCCTTTATTGTAAAGGGAGTTGAGATGGGGTCGCAGTGATGCTGTATGAAGCCTTAGTTGTAAAGGGAGTTGAGATGGGGATGCAGTGATGCTGTATGAAGCCTTTATTGTAAAGGGAGTTGAGATGAGGTCGCAGTGATGCTGTATGAAGCCTTCGTTGTAAAGGGAGTTGAGATGGGGTCGCAGTGATGCTGTATGAAGCCTTTATTGTAAAGGGAGTTGAGATGGGGTCGCAGTGATGCTGTATGAAGCCTTTATTGTAAAGGGAGTTGAGATGGGGATGCAGTGATGCTGTATGAAGCCTTTATTGTAAAGGGAGTTGAGATGGGGTCGCAGTGATGATGTATGAAGCCTTTATTGTAAAGGGAGTTGAGATGGGGTCGCAGTGATGATGTATGAAGCCTTTATTGTAAAGGGAGTTGAGATGGGGTCGCAGTGATGATGTATGAAGCCTTTGTTGTAAAGGGAGTTGAGATGGGGATGCAGTGATGCTGTATGAAGCCTTTATTGTATAGGGAGTTGAGATGGGGATGCAGTGATGCTGTATGAAGCCTTTGTTGTAAAGGGAGTTGAGATGGGGTCGCAGTGATGCTGTATGAAGCCTTTGTTGTAAAGGGAGTTGAGATGGGGATGCAGTGATGCTGTATGAAGCCTTTATTGTAAAGGGAGTTGAGATGGGGATGCAGTGATGCTGTATGAAGCCTTTATTGTAAAGGGAGTTGAGATGGGGATGCAGTGATGATGTATGAAGCCTTTATTGTAAAGGGAGTTGAGATGGGGATGCAGTGATGCTGTATGAAGCCTTTATTGTAAAGGGAGTTGAGATGGGGATGCAGTGATGATGTATGAAGCCTTCGTTGTAAAGGGAGTTGAGATGGGGTCGCAGTGATGCTGTATGAAGCCTTTATTGTAAAGGGAGTTGAGATGGGGTCGCAGTGATGCTGTATGAAGCCTTTATTGTAAAGGGAGTTGAGATGGGGTCGCAGTGATGCTGTATGAAGCCTTTATTGTAAAGGGAGTTGAGATGGGGTCGCAGTGATGATGTATGAAGCCTTTATTGTAAAGGGAGTTGAGATGGGGATGCAGTGATGCTGTATGAAGCCTTTATTGTAAAGGGAGTTGAGATGGGGTCGCAGTGATGATGTATGAAGCCTTTATTGTAAAGGGAGTTGAGATGGGGATGCAGTGATGCTGTATGAAGCCTTTATTGTAAAGGGAGTTGAGATGGGGTCGCAGTGATGATGTATGAAGCCTTTGTTGTAAAGGGAGTTGAGATGGGGATGCAGTGATGCTGTATGAAGCCTTTGTTGTAAAGGGAGTTGAGATGGGGTCGCAGTGATGCTGTATGAAGCCTTTATTGTAAAGGGAGTTGAGATGGGGTCGCAGTGATGCTGTATGAAGCCTTTGTTGTAAAGGGAGTTGAGATGGGGATGCAGTGATGATGTATGAAGCCTTTATTGTAAAGGGAGTTGAGATGGGGTCGCAGTGATGATGTATGAAGCCTTTATTGTAAAGGGAGTTGAGATGGGGATGCAGTGATGCTGTATGAAGCCTTTGTTGTAAAGGGAGTTGAGATGGGGTCGCAGTGATGCTGTATGAAGCCTTTGTTGTAAAGGGAGTTGAGATGAGGTCGCAGTGATGCTGTATGAAGCCTTTGTTGTAAAGGGAGTTGAGATGGGGTCGCAGTGATGCTGTATGAAGCCTTTGTTGTAAAGGGAGTTGAGATGGGGTCGCAGTGATGATGTATGAAGCCTTTGTTGTAAAGGGAGTTGAGATGGGGTCGCAGTGATGATGTATGAAGCCTTATTGTAAAGGGAGTTGAGATGGGGTCGCAGTGATGCTGTATGAAGCCTTTGTTGTAAAGGGAGTTGAGATGGGGTCGCAGTGATGCTGTATGAAGCCTTTATTGTAAAGGGAGTTGAGATGGGGATGCAGTGATGATGTATGAAGCCTTTATTGTAAAGGGAGTTGAGATGGGGATGCAGTGATGCTGTATGAAGCCTTTATTGTAAAGGGAGTTGAGATGGGGTCGCAGTGATGCTGTATGAAGCCTTTGTTGTAAAGGGAGTTGAGATGGGGTCGCAGTGATGCTGTATGAAGCCTTTATTGTAAAGGGAGTTGAGATGGGGTCGCAGTGATGATGTATGAAGCCTTTATTGTAAAGGGAGTTGAGATGGGGTCGCAGTGATGCTGTATGAAGCCTTTGTTGTAAAGGGAGTTGAGATGGGGTCGCAGTGATGCTGTATGAAGCCTTTATTGTAAAGGGAGTTGAGATGGGGATGCAGTGATGCTGTATGAAGCCTTTATTGTAAAGGGAGTTGAGATGGGGATGCAGTGATGCTGTATGAAGCCTTTGTTGTAAAGGGAGTTGAGATGGGGATGCAGTGATGCTGTATGAAGCCTTTATTGTAAAGGGAGTTGAGATGGGGTCGCAGTGATGATGTATGAAGCCTTTGTTGTAAAGGGAGTTGAGATGAGGTCGCAGTGATGCTGTATGAAGCCTTTATTGTATAGGGAGTTGAGATGGGGTCGCAGTGATGCTGTATGAAGCCTTTATTGTAAAGGGAGTTGAGATGGGGTCGCAGTGATGCTGTATGAAGCCTTTGTTGTAAAGGGAGTTGAGATGGGGATGCAGTGATGCTGTATGAAGCCTTTATTGTATAGGGAGTTGAGATGGGGTCGCAGTGATGATGTATGAAGCCTTTATTGTAAAGGGAGTTGAGATGGGGATGCAGTGATGCTGTATGAAGCCTTTGTTGTAAAGGGAGTTGAGATGGGGTCGCAGTGATGCTGTATGAAGCCTTTGTTGTAAAGGGAGTTGAGATGGGGTCGCAGTGATGCTGTATGAAGCCTTTATTGTAAAGGGAGTTGAGATGGGGTCGCAGTGATGCTGTATGAAGCCTTTGTTGTAAAGGGAGTTGAGATGGGGTCGCAGTGATGCTGTATGAAGCCTTTATTGTATAGGGAGTTGAGATGGGGTCGCAGTGATGATGTATGAAGCCTTTATTGTATAGGGAGTTGAGATGGGGTCGCAGTGATGCTGTATGAAGCCTTTGTTGTAAAGGGAGTTGAGATGAGGTCGCAGTGATGCTGGATGAAGACTTTATTGTAAAGGGAGTTGAGATGGGGTCGCAGTGATGCTGTATGAAGCCTTTATTGTAAAGGGAGTTGAGATGGGGTCGCAGTGATGCTGTATGAAGCCTTTATTGTAAAGGGAGTTGAGATGGGGTCGCAGTGATGCTGTATGAAGCCTTTATTGTAAAGGGAGTTGAGATGAGGTCGCAGTGATGATGTATGAAGCCTTATTGTAAAGGGAGTTGAGATGGGGTCGCAGTGATGCTGTATGAAGCCTTTGTTGTAAAGGGAGTTGAGATGGGGTCGCAGTGATGCTGTATGAAGCCTTTGTTGTAAAGGGAGTTGAGATGGGGATGCAGTGATGATGTATGAAGCCTTTGTTGTAAAGGGAGTTGAGATGGGGTCGCAGTGATGCTGTATGAAGCCTTTATTGTAAAGGGAGTTGAGATGGGGTCGCAGTGATGATGTATGAAGCCTTTATTGTAAAGGGAGTTGAGATGGGGTCGCAGTGATGATGTATGAAGCCTTTATTGTATAGGGAGTTGAGATGGGGATGCAGTGATGCTGTATGAAGCCTTTGTTGTAAAGGGAGTTGAGATGGGGATGCAGTGATGCTGTATGAAGCCTTTGTTGTAAAGGGAGTTGAGATGGGGATGCAGTGATGCTGTATGAAGCCTTTATTGTAAAGGGAGTTGAGATGGGGTCGCAGTGATGATGTATGAAGCCTTTATTGTAAAGGGAGTTGAGATGGGGTCGCAGTGATGCTGTATGAAGCCTTTATTGTAAAGGGAGTTGAGATGGGGTCGCAGTGATGCTGTATGAAGCCTTTGTTGTAAAGGGAGTTGAGATGGGGTCGCAGTGATGCTGTATGAAGCCTTTGTTGTAAAGGGAGTTGAGATGAGGTCGCAGTGATGATGTATGAAGCCTTTATTGTAAAGGGAGTTGAGATGGGGTCGCAGTGATGCTGTATGAAGCCTTTGTTGTAAAGGGAGTTGAGATGGGGTCGCAGTGATGCTGTATGAAGCCTTTATTGTAAAGGGAGTTGAGATGGGGATGCAGTGATGATGTATGAAGCCTTTGTTGTAAAGGGAGTTGAGATGGGGTCGCAGTGATGATGTATGAAGCCTTTATTGTAAAGGGAGTTGAGATGGGGATGCAGTGATGATGTATGAAGCCTTTGTTGTAAAGGGAGTTGAGATGGGGTCGCAGTGATGCTGTATGAAGCCTTTATTGTAAAGGGAGTTGAGATGGGGATGCAGTGATGATGTATGAAGCCTTTATTGTAAAGGGAGTTGAGATGGGGATGCAGTGATGCTGTATGAAGCCTTTGTTGTAAAGGGAGTTGAGATGGGGATGCAGTGATGCTGTATGAAGCCTTTATTGTAAAGGGAGGTGAGATGGGTCGCAGTGATGATGTATGAAGCCTTTATTGTAAAGGGAGTTGAGATGGGGATGCAGTGATGCTGTATGAAGCCTTTATTGTAAAGGGAGTTGAGATGGGGATGCAGTGATGCTGTATGAAGCCTTTATTGTAAAGGGAGTTGAGATGGGGATGCAGTGATGATGTATGAAGCCTTTGTTGTAAAGGGAGTTGAGATGGGGTCGCAGTGATGATGTATGAAGCCTTTATTGTAAAGGGAGTTGAGATGGGGTCGCAGTGATGCTGTATGAAGCCTTTATTGTAAAGGGAGTTGAGATGGGGTCGCAGTGATGATGTATGAAGCCTTTGTTGTAAAGGGAGTTGAGATGGGGTCGCAGTGATGCTGTATGAAGCCTTTATTGTAAAGGGAGTTGAGATGGGGATGCAGTGATGCTGTATGAAGCCTTTATTGTAAAGGGAGTTGAGATGGGGATGCAGTGATGCTGTATGAAGCCTTTGTTGTAAAGGGAGTTGAGATGGGGATGCAGTGATGCTGTATGAAGCCTTTATTGTAAAGGGAGTTGAGATGGGGATGCAGTGATGCTGTATGAAGCCTTTATTGTAAAGGGAGTTGAGATGGGGTCGCAGTGATGATGTATGAAGCCTTTGTTGTAAAGGGAGTTGAGATGGGGTCGCAGTGATGCTGTATGAAGCCTTTATTGTAAAGGGAGTTGAGATGGGGTCGCAGTGATGCTGTATGAAGCCTTTGTTGTAAAGGGAGTTGAGATGGGGTCGCAGTGATGCTGTATGAAGCCTTTATTGTAAAGGGAGTTGAGATGGGGTCGCAGTGATGATGTATGAAGCCTTTATTGTAAAGGGAGTTGAGATGGGGTCGCAGTGATGCTGTATGAAGCCTTTGTTGTAAAGGGAGTTGAGATGGGGTCGCAGTGATGCTGTATGAAGCCTTTATTGTAAAGGGAGTTGAGATGGGGATGCAGTGATGCTGTATGAAGCCTTTATTGTAAAGGGAGTTGAGATGGGGTCGCAGTGATGATGTATGAAGCCTTTATTGTAAAGGGAGTTGAGATGGGGTCGCAGTGATGCTGTATGAAGCCTTTGTTGTAAAGGGAGTTGAGATGGGGTCGCAGTGATGATGTATGAAGCCTTTATTGTAAAGGGAGTTGAGATGGGGATGCAGTGATGCTGTATGAAGCCTTTATTGTAAAGGGAGTTGAGATGGGGATGCAGTGATGCTGTATGAAGCCTTTGTTGTAAAGGGAGTTGAGATGGGGATGCAGTGATGCTGTATGAAGCCTTTATTGTAAAGGGAGTTGAGATGGGGTCGCAGTGATGATGTATGAAGCCTTTGTTGTAAAGGGAGTTGAGATGGGGATGCAGTGATGCTGTATGAAGCCTTTATTGTAAAGGGAGTTGAGATGGGGATGCAGTGATGCTGTATGAAGCCTTTATTGTAAAGGGAGTTGAGATGGGGATGCAGTGATGATGTATGAAGCCTTTATTGTAAAGGGAGTTGAGATGGGGATGCAGTGATGCTGTATGAAGCCTTTATTGTAAAGGGAGTTGAGATGGGGTCGCAGTGATGCTGTATGAAGCCTTTATTGTAAAGGGAGTTGAGATGGGGTCGCAGTGATGCTGTATGAAGCCTTTATTGTAAAGGGAGTTGAGATGGGGTCGCAGTGATGCTGTATGAAGCCTTTATTGTAAAGGGAGTTGAGATGGGGTCGCAGTGATGCTGTATGAAGCCTTTATTGTAAAGGGAGTTGAGATGGGGATGCAGTGATGATGTATGAAGCCTTTATTGTAAAGGGAGTTGAGATGGGGATGCAGTGATGCTGTATGAAGCCTTTATTGTAAAGGGAGTTGAGATGGGGTCGCAGTGATGCTGTATGAAGCCTTTATTGTAAAGGGAGTTGAGATGGGGTCGCAGTGATGATGTATGAAGCCTTTATTGTAAAGGGAGTTGAGATGGGGTCGCAGTGATGCTGTATGAAGCCTTTATTGTAAAGGGAGTTGAGATGGGGTCGCAGTGATGCTGTATGAAGCCTTTGTTGTAAAGGGAGTTGAGATGGGGTCGCAGTGATGCTGTATGAAGCCTTTATTGTAAAGGGAGTTGAGATGGGGTCGCAGTGATGCTGTATGAAGCCTTTATTGTAAAGGGAGTTGAGATGGGGTCGCAGTGATGCTGTATGAAGCCTTTGTTGTAAAGGGAGTTGAGATGGGGTCGCAGTGATGCTGTATGAAGCCTTTATTGTAAAGGGAGTTGAGATGGGGTCGCAGTGATGCTGTATGAAGCCTTTATTGTAAAGGGAGTTGAGATGGGGATGCAGTGATGCTGTATGAAGCCTTTGTTGTAAAGGGAGTTGAGATGGGGTCGCAGTGATGCTGTATGAAGCCTTTATTGTAAAGGGAGTTGAGATGGGGTCGCAGTGATGCTGTATGAAGCCTTTATTGTAAAGGGAGTTGAGATGGGGATGCAGTGATGATGTATGAAGCCTTTGTTGTAAAGGGAGTTGAGATGGGGTCGCAGTGATGCTGTATGAAGCCTTTATTGTAAAGGGAGTTGAGATGGGGTCGCAGTGATGCTGTATGAAGCCTTTATTGTAAAGGGAGTTGAGATGGGGTCGCAGTGATGCTGTATGAAGCCTTTGTTGTAAAGGGAGTTGAGATGGGGTCGCAGTGATGCTGTATGAAGCCTTTATTGTAAAGGGAGTTGAGATGGGGTCGCAGTGATGCTGTATGAAGCCTTTGTTGTAAAGGGAGTTGAGATGGGGTCGCAGTGATGCTGTATGAAGCCTTTGTTGTAAAGGGAGTTGAGATGGGGTCGCAGTGATGCTGTATGAAGCCTTTATTGTAAAGGGAGTTGAGATGGGGTCGCAGTGATGCTGTATGAAGCCTTTATTGTAAAGGGAGTTGAGATGGGGTCGCAGTGATGCTGTATGAAGCCTTTGTTGTAAAGGGAGTTGAGATGGGGTCGCAGTGATGATGTATGAAGCCTTTATTGTAAAGGGAGTTGAGATGGGGTCGCAGTGATGCTGTATGAAGCCTTTATTGTAAAGGGAGTTGAGATGGGGTCGCAGTGATGCTGTATGAAGCCTTTATTGTAAAGGGAGTTGAGATGGGGTCGCAGTGATGCTGTATGAAGCCTTTATTGTAAAGGGAGTTGAGATGGGGATGCAGTGATGATGTATGAAGCCTTTATTGTAAAGGGAGTTGAGATGGGGTCGCAGTGATGCTGTATGAAGCCTTTATTGTAAAGGGAGTTGAGATGGGGATGCAGTGATGCTGTATGAAGCCTTTATTGTAAAGGGAGTTGAGATGGGGTCGCAGTGATGCTGTATGAAGCCTTTATTGTAAAGGGAGTTGAGATGGGGTCGCAGTGATGATGTATGAAGCCTTTATTGTAAAGGGAGTTGAGATGGGGATGCAGTGATGCTGTATGAAGCCTTTATTGTAAAGGGAGTTGAGAGGGGTTGCGGTGATGCTGTATGAAGCCTTTATTGTAAAGGGAGTTGAGATGGGGTCGCAGTGATGCTGTATGAAGCCTTTATTGTAAAGGGAGTTGAGATGGGGTCGCAGTGATGCTGTATGAAGCCTTTATTGTAAAGGGAGTTGAGATGGGGTCGCAGTGATGCTGTATGAAGCCTTTGTTGTAAAGGGAGTTGAGATGGGGTCGCAGTGATGATGTATGAAGCCTTTATTGTAAAGGGAGTTGAGATGGGGTCGCAGTGATGCTGTATGAAGCCTTTATTGTAAAGGGAGTTGAGATGGGGATGCAGTGATGCTGTATGAAGCCTTTATTGTAAAGGGAGTTGAGATGGGGTCGCAGTGATGCTGTATGAAGCCTTTATTGTAAAGGGAGTTGAGATGGGGTCGCAGTGATGCTGTATGAAGCCTTTATTGTAAAGGGAGTTGAGATGGGGTCGCAGTGATGCTGTATGAAGCCTTTATTGTAAAGGGAGTTGAGATGGGGTCGCAGTGATGCTGTATGAAGCCTTTATTGTAAAGGGAGTTGAGATGGGGTCGCAGTGATGCTGTATGAAGCCTTTATTGTAAAGGGAGTTGAGATGGGGTCGCAGTGATGATGTATGAAGCCTTTATTGTAAAGGGAGTTGAGATGGGGTCGCAGTGATGCTGTATGAAGCCTTTATTGTAAAGGGAGTTGAGATGGGGTCGCAGTGATGATGTATGAAGCCTTTATTGTAAAGGGAGTTGAGATGGGGTCGCAGTGATGCTGTATGAAGCCTTTATTGTAAAGGGAGTTGAGATGGGGTCGCAGTGATGCTGTATGAAGCCTTTATTGTAAAGGGAGTTGAGATGGGGATGCAGTGATGCTGTATGAAGCCTTTGTTGTAAAGGGAGTTGAGATGGGGTCGCAGTGATGATGTATGAAGCCTTTATTGTAAAGGGAGTTGAGATGGGGTCGCAGTGATGCTGTATGAAGCCTTTATTGTAAAGGGAGTTGAGATGGGGTCGCAGTGATGCTGTATGAAGCCTTTATTGTAAAGGGAGTTGAGATGGGGTCGCAGTGATGATGTATGAAGCCTTTATTGTAAAGGGAGTTGAGATGGGGTCGCAGTGATGCTGTATGAAGCCTTTGTTGTAAAGGGAGTTGAGATGGGGACGCAGTGATGATGTATGAAGCCTTTGTTGTAAAGGGAGTTGAGATGGGGTCGCAGTGATGCTGTATGAAGCCTTTGTTGTAAAGGGAGTTGAGATGGGGTCGCAGTGATGCTGTATGAAGCCTTATTGTAAAGGGAGTTGAGATGGGGTCGCAGTGATGCTGTATGAAGCCTTTGTTGTAAAGGGAGTTGAGATGGGGTCGCAGTGATGATGTATGAAGCCTTTGTTGTAAAGGGAGTTGAGATGGGGTCGCAGTGATGCTGTATGAAGCCTTTGTTGTAAAGGGAGTTGAGATGGGGTCGCAGTGATGATGTATGAAGCCTTTGTTGTAAAGGGAGTTGAGATGAGGTCGCAGTGATGCTGTATGAAGCCTTTGTTGTAAAGGGAGTTGAGATGGGGATGCAGTGATGCTGTATGAAGCCTTTATTGTAAAGGGAGTTGAGATGGGGTCGCAGTGATGCTGTATGAAGCCTTTATTGTAAAGGGAGTTGAGATGAGGTCGCAGTGGTGCTGTATGAAGCCTTTATTGTAAAGGGAGTTGAGATGGGGTCGCAGTGATGCTGTATGAAGCCTTTGTTGTAAAGGGAGTTGAGATGGTTGAGATGATTCATATTTCTATAGCGACATCCTTCGGGGCTGTAATGTTTCCTTATTTAATCACCAATGAATCCTCACAAAAGTGTTTCCTTTTGGTTTTCAGGACAGATGGATAAGGATGGTCATCATGTGAATTCTCACGAAGTAGAGCCCCACAACCATTCTGGAGCAATCTGTAAGTGATATTTGTGATATCTTTAAGTATTAATAGAAGTGCGCTTGATTAGGTTTGAAATTGTATGTACAATATGTAGAACTGCCCAATCATTATCTGTAACTTTATGTTAGTCAGTCAGATGAGTTTGCAGCTTCGATTATCTATCAGCATTGCGAATATGCTTAGTTTGATTATTAATAATTGAGGATTGGAACCGGCCATCGGCCGAACCGGTTTTAGTCAGCGCGGCCATAAAGTTTGAAGACTGGCCGGCCAGCTAATATATTTTGACCATCGAATAAATTATTGTTCTGTCAAAAGCATTGTAACATTTTAATAGTTCAAGAGTGCAAATGGGTACACGTTTGTTATGCGACAGAATGCTGCGCACTGCTTCTTAAGCTGTTTGAAAGAATCATAAGCTTATCTACTCGTATGTAGTTTCAAACCCTTCTTTACCTCAAATAATGTTTCCAAAACCCTACATTCTAGCCTGTATGAACTTTGCATTCCTTTGGCTATCTATCGCTAGATGATTCAACATCTTGAACAATTGCATCACATGGATAGTTTATGCAGCACTCAGAGTTTAGGAGGTACAAGGAATGATTGGATTTTAATCAGTTCAGCCTTTTACACGTCAGCTCACGGTCATCAGTACAAACTGAAAACACGTGGATTTGGTTGTAGAGAATTCTCAATTCATTGGTTGTAGAGAATGTCGTAAGTCAATGGAATTCCCTCAACAGTGAAGATGCATATCCTACTTAAAATGAAGCTTTTACGTCACCACTCCCCCAAAATGGGGGTTTGGACAGTACTGACATAGTCAGACTTTTCTGGAGCGCTATAGTACTTTAAGTCCGGATGCCATTCCGGCCGACTTCCAGTGACACCTTCGGGGCTCGACCTCTAGACCAGATGATCGCTAGGCCAAGCACGTAACCACTGTGCCACGGAGACCGGGTGCTCTTCCTGCCGACTTCCAATGACACCTTCGGGGCTCGACCTCTGGACCCGATGATCGCTAGGCCAAGCACTTAACCACTGTGTCACGGAGACCGGATGCCATTCCCGCCGACTTCCAGTGACACCTTCGGGGCTCGACCTCTGTACCAGATGATCGCTAGGACAAGCACTTAACCACTGTGTCACGGAGACCGGATGCCCTTCCTGCCGACTTCCAATGACACTCGGGACTCGACCTCTGGACCAGATGATCGCTAGGCCAAGCACGTAACCACTGTGCCACGGAGACCGGATGCCCTTCCTGCCGACTTCCAATGACACTCAGGACTCGACCTCTGGACCAAAAGATCGCTAGGCCAAGCACTTCACCACTGTGCTACGGAGACCACTGCCCTACTTCAGTGAATCATTTCAAATTTTCAGTCGTTTCCACTGCACTAAGTTTGTCATCAAAGTACGAATAATTCTTCTGTGCAATTGTACATGTATGATTGCATAGTATTTGGGAACTCTTGCTTTACCGAAGAGCCGGTAGGCGTATCATCCATACATTTAAGAAATTAAGTCCATGTACATTACATTAAGTCCATGTAAAGAAAACTAAATGCTTAACTGCTTGCCGTCCTTCTCACAGTCCCACACCTGTCCCCGTTTTCATCCATGGTTGTGCTGTTGAACGTGTGAATGTTTTGAAGATTTTGGGAGTGTTTTTCGAAAATGATCCTTCATGGAATTATCAATTTCCCTTTTTATATAGAAAATGCTGCCGTGGACTTTCTCTTGTAAAATTTACGTAGGTTAGAGAGGCTAGATCGCGTTGCCCGTCGATGGGCTGGTGTGTCGGACAAGCAACCTCTCGGCTGTATGCTTGAGAATATTTGTAGACGCCTCATTGTAAAAATTTCCAAATGTAAATATACTCATCCTCTCTCCCAATTTTTTATTGTACGCAACAATGTTTCGTGTGACATGCGACACCAACGTGTTCTTCTGCCTCAGAGGAGGAATCGAGCTTTCTACCGGAATTCTTTTGTTAAATTTTCTCATTTTTCTTGATGCCTGATGTACATGTTTCCGTTCCCTCCCTGTCATATACCGCTTTCGTATTGACCAATAAAGATTTTCTATTTCTATTTCATGAATGGTGTGCGGGAATTGAGCAGTGTCCAGCTCTCTAAGTTGATGACTTGTAGATGAGTATTCCTATGGCTTCCGACACCTTCAATTGCAAGTTCAAAACCATCCTCGTGTTTGGCAGTGAACGGTTTCTAATGTAACATGTAAATTCAAAATTTCAGAGCTGAAAATATATTGTTTGCATCTTCAAGCTTGGATTTGTAAACCTTAACGCATCCGACCTAGTGTATGAAGCGATGATGCATTGAAAATGTCATGTCATTTCGCCAATACGATGTTTTTGCTAAAGAAGATTTCAGTGAAAAAACTGCCGTTTTATTAACAATTCTCAATACTCCTGCCAAGTTGTCAAGTGATCTTCACCCTCTTGTTGCCTACCCACGAAAAGTAGAATCTTGACTAATTTAATTGTTTCTGCTTTTAACGCAACTTTTAGTTGGGAAACTAAGTAGAAAAGATGGCAATTGTTTTTGCTCGCTGTATTAATTTCGGCCTCCTCTTAGGCCATCATCAGAAGCAGAGAATCTATACATATTGAAAATTATTCAAACTTTGTGTTACATTATAGCAGAACGAGCGAAGCGAGTTGTTGAAGCAGATATTATTGAATATAGACATCGCGATTAATCATACAAATTACATTCAAAGCAGATCATATCAATCTGATGAAATTTGCTCCCAGGGAAAATCTTGTTAGAGAGGGATTCTATCGCGGATATCTATGGTCCTGATAATCTGGCATACTTTATAACGGATAGTGGATAGCTATGCGATTCTCTGACATAGCTCGTGAAATTATCTGATATATGCCTTGGACTTAAGTCCTCGGGATTCATCAAATAATTTCCCTCTCTCTATGTATATCCCAGAGAATCGCATAGCCATCCTCTATCCATTACTTAAACGGTTTCAATTCATTTTATTTCAGAAGTTAACCATTATATTATCCATAAATGATGGTAACAAGCACTTAAATATATACAGCCAAAGGCAAGTAAAAGTCATATAAAAATGTGTGTGCAAAAATACAATAAAAAATACAGACAAATATACTTGAGCCAGTTAGAAATGCTCAAATTCGCGCATTTGTGGAGTGATGTTGAAGGGAATATCTGAGAGAGGAACATCAATGTTCTTATTCCGACGAAATCCTCTCAGATATATTCCTACATTGCGGATCATGGTGAAACATATTTTTGTGCGAATACGCCCCATTATGTCTGAATATTTTTCACCATATTTTTGTGAAAGCAAATCCGCGAGTCTTTTGTGAAATAGTCGAGCAGACGGACCAACGCCAGTAGTAGTAGAAAAAATTAGAGGAGAAAAATATCCCTTTTCGATGTTTATTATTCGCTCTTCCTAAATACGCTTCTTTTCTTTTTCGTTTCGTTCGTATATTTGTTTCGCTGTTTAATTTGCTTTTGATGTATAAAATGGATTTGTTACCCGAACATCAAAAAGACGTTTCTCCATGCTCCCAATACACCTCACGCTGCTATGTCTAACCTTGCTTGATCTTCTCTATTTCCTGTTTGTACAAAAATATCTGATTCAATAGGGCTTAGTACAATAGGGCTCATTAACAACATCTTTTGCTACTTCTCTCAAAAAATTTGCCTCCTGATCCCTTATCATGTTGTGTCGTAAATTATGAAACCTCCAATTTTGCAATTTAATAAATGGTTCGAATCATTTTTCACTCCACAACCACAATGTGAGGGGATATCCGGTATTTGCCACTTGTATCTTAGACGGAGAGCGTCACGAAATTCAGTCTTATTCAGTGAATAACCCATAGACTTCTATGGTAAAGCAGGAAGCCAAGAGTTTGCACCTTTTTCGGTAATGAATATCAGCGTTTTTTCATTTTATCATTTGATAAATTCATTCTTTAAAAATAATTCATAAATAAAATAATTCTTTTTTATAATTCATTCAATGCTAAAATCTATGTCAATCGATTAAAATGGAAAATGTTAAATTTTTTATTGCATGGACTAGATACAGACAGACATATTCAGCAATATGTCTATGATTCCTGAGTAGACTGAAAGGATGGTCTAACATAGAGAGATAAACAATAATGAACATCATGGCATGTCTGAATATCTACAAAAATGGAGCATAACGGTGGAATGACTTAAGTTACAATGGATAAAATACTGAAAAATGTTTATAAGTTATACATAAAGAAATTCAGAGAAGGCATCTTGCTCGTCTTCCTGATGTTGCAGCTGTCTTTGTCAGATGTAAGAATTTTCACTGAAATATTGGTGGCACTGTATGAACGTAGATGTTTGAAGACAGAGCTGGAGCTGTTGGTCAGGTGTTCTTTTACCATTGTGTGAAGGAATCTGCTTTTCTCGTTTTCATTGCTCTCGGAAAAATGAACAATCAAGGCCTCTTCAATTCTTTAATTGTTTCTGTTGTTTCTATGTTTTCGACTGTCTTTGAAAGGGCGAATGTGTTGACAGGCAATCACCTTGAATTTCTGTTGGTTTGAAACCACAATGATTAAAATCAAATATTTTTCATAATTCATGATCAGAAATAATGATTATGAGATGAATTTCAAACATTGAAGATTGAAGTAACTTCACGCAATATCATTTCAATTCTTCAAGATGAATTCAGTGTTCCGAAAGACGAGCACTTCTTGAATCTCATCAGCAAATCCTCATTCACTTCTAGTTTTCATTACACGAAATTTCTTCATGTTACAAATGACATGAAACACAAGACCTACTGCAGATTCCTTATTATGGATAATATTCCATTTCAAATCATTTGGAGAGAATGTTATGTGACACTATCTTCGCATTTTGTCATTCATTGAAAATTCCATAATGTTGATCAAGTGTTTCATAAAACAAATTGTCTTGTAACAACAATGTTGATAATGCAATGATAAGGATCTTGAAAAAGATCTTAAAGCGTTGAAGGGAGCAGTGATCAGATTCTCAGTAGAAGAAGAATCATTTGTCCAATTGAAATATAACCGTTGGCGTCGTCACAGTGTTGCATCAGCTTATGTCAGCCGGCGTTTCCCGTGCTATGTAACACTGTTGAAGGAACGTTCTTGAAATGTTGCATGTTTATAGGCTTTGCGATGGGAAATAGAAAATATCTCTAAAATATTATCCAGCAATACGGAATGCGACAATACAATCCAACAAGCCCTTATCGGACTGATACACCTGAATGTCTGAGAGTCTGAAAGGTACGGTAGATCAAGGAGTGGAAAGTGGTGGAATCTATGACGTGCCTGGTTTGAATATGAGGAAATATAATGTAAGGGATGTGACACTGATGTTGAAACTGTGTGACCCATACTAGTTGAGTTCTGTATCCACGGATCACCCGAATGAAACGCAGCCGCTGTCGTGATCTAAACTTGAACGATAAATATGATCAAGTCTTACAGTCCGGCATCCAGCACGAGTTTCTGCAGGCAGCGAGGCCGACAATGAGACTTTCGCAGAATGATGTACACCTCATAGTCCAGCAGCCAGCACGAGTTCCTGCAGGCAACGAGGCCGACAATGAGACTTTCACAGAATGATGTACACCTCATAGTCCGGCAGCCAGCACGAGTTTGTGCAGGGAAGGAGGCCGAAAATGAGACTTTCACAGAATGATGTACACCTCATAGTCCGGCAGCCAGCACGAGTTTGTGCAGGGAAGGAGGCCGAAAATGAGACTTTCGGAGAATGATGTGCACCTCATAGTCCGGCATCCAGCACGAGTTTCTGCAGGGAGCGAGGCCGACAATGAGACTTTCACAGAATGATGTACACCTCATAGTCCGGCATCCAGCACGAGTTTGTGCAGGGAACGAGGCCGAAAATGAGACTTTCGCAGAATGATGTGCACCTCATAGTCCGGCATCCAGCACGAGTTTGTGCAGGGAACGAGGCCGAAAATGAGACTTTCGGAGAATGATGTGCACCTCATAGTCCGGCAGCCAGCACGAGTTTGTGCAGGGAACGAGGCCGAAAATGAGACTTCCGCAGAATGATGTGCACCTCAAAGTCCGGCAGCCAGCATGAGTTTGTGCAGGGAACAAGGCCGACAATGAGACTTTCACAGAATGATGTACACCTCATAGTCCGGCAGTCAGCACGAGTTTGTGCAGGGAAGGAGGCCGAAAATGAGACTTTCGGAGAATGATGTGCACCTCATAGTCCGGCAGCCAGCACGAGTTTCTGCAGGGAACGAGGCCGACAGTGAGACTTTCGCAGAATGATGTGCACCTCATAGTCCGGCAGTCAGCACGAGTTTGTGCAGGGAACGAGGCCGAAAATGAGAGTTTCACAGAATGATGTACACCTCATAGTCCGGCAGCCAGCACGAGTTTGTGCAGGGAAGGAGACCGAAAATGAGACTTTCGGAGAATGATGTGCACCTCATAGTCCGGCAGTCAGCACGAGGTTGTGCAGGGAACGAGGCCGAAAATGAGACTTTCGCAGAATGATGTGCACCTCATAGTCCGGCAGTCAGCACGAGTTTCTGCAGGGAACGAGGCCGAAAATGAGACTTTCGGAGAATGATGTGCACCTCATAGTCCGGCAGTCAGCACGAGTTTGTGCAGGGAAGGAGGCCGAAAATGAGACTTTCGCAGAATGATGTGCACCTCATAGTCCGGCAGTCAGCACGAGTTTGTGCAGGGAAGGAGACCGAAAATGAGACTTTCGGAGAATGATGTGCACCTCATAGTCCGGCATCCAGCACGAGTTTGTACAGGCAGGGAGGCCGAAAATGAGACTTTCGCAGAATGATGTACACCTCATAGTCCGGCAGCCAGCACGAGTTTGCGCAGGGGGCGAGGCCGAAAATGAGAGTTTCACAGAATGATGTACACCTCAAAGTCCGGCAGCCAGCACGAGTTTGTGCAGGGAACGAGGCCGACAATGAGACTTTCACAGAATGATGTACACCTCATAGTCCGGCAGTCAGCACGAGTTTGTGCAGGGAAGGAGACCGAAAATGAGACTTTCGGAGAATGATGTGCACCTCATAGTCCGGCAGCCAGCACGAGTTTGTGCAGAAAACGAGGCCGAAAATGAGACTTTCGGAGAATGATGTGCACCTCATAGTCCGGCAGTCAGCACGAGTTTGTGCAGGGAACGAGGCCGAAAATGAGACTTTCGCAGAATGATGTGCACCTCATAGTCCGGCAGTCAGCACGAGTTTGTGCAGGGAAGGAGGCCGAAAATGAGACTTTCGCAGAATGATGTGCACCTCATAGTCCGGCAGTCAGCACGAGTTTGTGCAGGGAACGAGGCCGAAAATGAGACTTTCGCAGAATGATGTGCACCTCATAGTCCGGCAGTCAGCACGAGTTTGTGCAGGGAAGGAGACCGAAAATGAGACTTTCGGAGAATGATGTGCACCTCATAGTCCGGCATCCAGCACGAGTTTGTACAGGGAGGGAGGCCGAAAATGAGACTTTCGCAGAATGATGTACACCTCATAGTCCGGCAGCCAGCACGAGTTTGCGCAGGGGGCGAGGCCGAAAATGAGACTTTCGGAGAATGATGTGCACCTCATAGTCCGGCAGCCAGCACGAGTTTGCGCAGAAAACGAGGCCGAAAATGAGACTTTCGGAGAATGATGTGCACCTCATAGTCCGGCAGTCAGCACGAGTTTGTGCAGGGAACGAGGCCGAAAATGAGACTTTCGCAGAATGATGTGCACCTCATAGTCCGGCAGTCAGCACGAGTTTGTGCAGGGAACGAGGCCGAAAATGAAACTTTCGGAGAATGATGTGCACCTATTAGTCCGGCAGTCAGCACGAGTTTCTGCAGGGAACGAGGCCGAAAATGAAACTTTCGGAGAATCATGTGCACCACATAGTCCGGCAGTCAGCACGAGTTTGTGCAGGGATGGAGGCCGAAAATGAGACTTTCGCAGAATGATGTGCACCTCATAGTCCGGCAGCCAGCACGAGTTTGCGCAGAAAACGAGGCCGAAAATGAGACTTTCGGAGAATGATGTGCACCTCATAGTCCGGCAGTCAGCACGAGTTTGTGCAGGGAACGAGGCCGAAAATGAGAGTTTCGCAGAATGATGTGCACCTCATAGTCCGGCAGTCAGCACGAGTTTGTGCAGGGAACGAGGCCGAAAATGAGACTTTCGCAGAATGATGTGCACCTCATAGTCCGGCAGTCAGCACGAGTTTGTGCAGGGAACGAGGCCGAAAATGAGACTTTCGCAGAATGATGTGCACCTCATAGTCCGGCAGTCAGCACGAGTTTGTGCAGGGAAGGAGACCGAAAATGAGACTTTCACAGAATGATGTGCACCTCATAGTCCGGCATCCAGCACGAGTTTGTACAGGGAAGGAGGCCGAAAATGAGACTTTCGCAGAATGATGTACACCTCATAGTCCGGCAGCCAGCACGAGTTTGCGCAGGGGGCGAGGCCGAAAATGAGACTTTCGGAGAATGATGTGTACCTCATAGTCCGGCAGCCAGCACGAGTTTGTGCAGGGAACGAGACCGACAATGAGACTTTCACAGAATAATGTGCACCTCATAGTCCGGCATCCAGCACGAGTTTGTGCAGGGAAGGAGGCCGAAAATGAGACTTTCGGAGAATGATGTGCACCTCATAGTCCGGCATCCAGCACGAGTTTGTGCAGGGAACGAGGCCGAAAATGAGACTTCCGCAGAATGATGTGCACCTCAAAGTCCGGCAGCCAGCACGAGTTTGTGCAGGGAACAAGGCCGACAATGAGACTTTCACAGAATGATGTACACCTCATAGTCCGGCAGTCAGCACGAGTTTGTGCAGGGAAGGAGGCCGAAAATGAGACTTTCGGAGAATGATGTGCACCTCATAGTCCGGCAGCCAGCACGAGTTTCTGCAGGGAACGAGGCCGACAATGAGACTTTTGGAGAATGATGTGCACCTCATAGTCCGGCAGTCAGCACGAGTTTGTGCAGGGAACGAGGCCGAAAATGAGAGTTTCACAGAATGATGTACACCTCATAGTCCGGCAGCCAGCACGAGTTTGTGCAGGGAACGAGACCGACAATGAGACTTTCACAGAATAATGTGCACCTCATAGTCCGGCATCCAGCACGAGTTTGTGCAGGGAAGGAGGCCGAAAATGAGACTTTCGGAGAATGATGTGCACCTCAAAGTCCGGCATCCAGCACGAGTTTGTGCAGGGAACGAGGCCGAAAATGAGACTTCCGCAGAATGATGTGCACCTCAAAGTCCGGCAGCCAGCACGAGTTTGTGCAGGGAACAAGGCCGACAATGAGACTTTCACAGAATGATGTACACCTCATAGTCCGGCAGTCAGCACGAGTTTGTGCAGGGAAGGAGGCCGAAAATGAGACTTTCGGAGAATGATGTGCACCTCATAGTCCGGCAGCCAGCACGAGTTTGCGCAGAAAACGAGGCCGAAAATGAGACTTTCGGAGAATGATGTGCACCTCATAGTCCGGCAGTCAGCACGAGTTTGTGCAGGGAACGAGGCCGAAAATGAGACTTTCGCAGAATGATGTGCACCTCATAGTCCGGCAGTCAGCACGAGTTTGTGCAGGGAACGAGGCCGAAAATGAGACTTTCGCAGAATGATGTGCACCTCATAGTCCGGCAGTCAGCACGAGTTTGTGCAGGGAACGAGGCCGAAAATGAGACTTTCGCAGAATGATGTGCACCTCATAGTCCGGCAGTCAGCACGAGTTTGTGCAGGGAAGGAGACCGAAAATGAGACTTTCGGAGAATGATGTGCACCTCATAGTCCGGCATCCAGCACGAGTTTGTACAGGGAGGGAGGCCGAAAATGAGACTTTCGCAGAATGATGTACACCTCATAGTCCGGCAGCCAGCACGAGTTTGCGCAGGGGGCGAGGCCGAAAATGAGAGTTTCACAGAATGATGTACACCTCATAGTCCGGCAGCCAGCACGAGTTTGCGCAGAAAACGAGGCCGAAAATGAGACTTTCGGAGAATGATGTGCACCTCATAGTCCGGCAGTCAGCACGAGTTTGTGCAGGGAACGAGGCCGAAAATGAGACTTTCGCAGAATGATGTGCACCTCATAGTCCGGCAGTCAGCACGAGTTTGTGCAGGGAACGAGGCCGAAAATGAGACTTTCGGAGAATGATGTGCACCTCATAGTCCGGCAGCCAGCACGAGTTTCTGCAGTGAACGAGGCCGAAAATGAAACTTTCGGAGAATCATGTGCACCACATAGTCCGGCAGTCAGCACGAGTTTGTGCAGGGAAGGAGGCCGAAAATGAGACTTTCGCAGAATGATGTGCACCTCATAGTCCGGCAGCCAGCACGAGTTTGCGCAGAAAACGAGGCCGAAAATGAGACTTTCGGAGAATGATGTGCACCTCATAGTCCGGCAGTCAGCACGAGTTTGTGCAGGGAACGAGGCCGAAAATGAGACTTTCGCAGAATGATGTGCACCTCATAGTCCGGCAGTCAGCACGAGTTTGTGCAGGGAACGAGGCCGAAAATGAGACTTTCGCAGAATGATGTGCACCTCATAGTCCGGCAGTCAGCACGAGTTTGTGCAGGGAACGAGGCCGAAAATGAGACTTTCGCAGAATGATGTGCACCTCATAGTCCGGCAGTCAGCACGAGGTTGTGCAGGGAAGGAGACCGAAAATGAGACTTTCGGAGAATGATGTGCACCTCATAGTCCGGCATCCAGCACGAGTTTGTACAGGGAAGGAGGCCGAAAATGAGACTTTCGCAGAATGATGTACACCTCATAGTCCGGCAGCCAGCACGAGTTTGCGCAGGGGGCGAGGCCGAAAATGAGACTTTCGGAGAATGATGTGCACCTCATAGTCCGGCAGCCAGCACGAGTTTGTGCAGGGAAGGAGGCCGACAATGAGACTTTCACAGAATAATGTGCACCTCATAGTCCGGCATCCAGCACGAGTTTGTGCAGGGAAGGAGGCCGAAAATGAGACTTTCGGAGAATGATTTGCACCTCATAGTCCGGCATCCAGCACGAGTTTGTGCAGGGAACGAGGCCGAAAATGAGACTTCCGCAGAATGATGTGCACCTCAAAGTCCGGCAGCCAGAACGAGTTTGTGCAGGGAACAAGGCCGACAATGAGACTTTCACAGAATGATGTACACCTCATAGTCCGGCAGTCAGCACGAGTTTGTGCAGGGAAGGAGGCCGAAAATGAGACTTTCGGAGAATGATGTGCACCTCATAGTCCGGCAGCCAGCACGAGTTTGCGCAGGGAACGAGGCCGACAATGAGACTTTCGGAGAATGATGTGCACCTCATAGTCCGGCAGTCAGCACGAGTTTGTGCAGGGAACGAGGCCGAAAATGAGAGTTTCACAGAATGATGTACACCTCATAGTCCGGCAGCCAGCACGAGTCTCTGCAGGGAACGAGGCCGACAATGAGACTTTCACAGAATGATGTGCACCCTATGCCAACTACGAATTTGCACATCTGTCGAGTTGTACCTGATCCTTCTTCTTGTCAGACATGATTAAAGAAACACATTCGGCGTGATGTGTCTTCAGCTCAGTTCCCAGCATGTGTATGAGATATTATCATGCTTCTGATCGGCGATCTGTTGGTGTTTGCTGACAGTAGGAGGTTTGTCAAATCTGAATGTGTAAAGTTTCTCAGATAAATGTTCATGAAGATGACAAGAAATGAATGACCTGAAGACATTCCATGCCACAAATTATGCCTCTAGACTTATTATTCTTTAGTTGTTGGGAGAAAACACAGAAAATTTCATTTTTGTCAAAACTACAATCGGCGTCCCATTGGATTAACTTGTGTTTTCTCTGATTGTTTCTGGCATGAACAGGGACTAACTAGTACTCGGCAGACGCGCATAGGATGCACATCATTCTGTGAAGGTCCTACTTTCATCCTTGTTCTGACTGCCGCACTAATACTACCATTGAAACTTTTACATTTGCAGTACTGGAATTTGATTGTTTCATTTCATTTTTGTCAAAACTACAATCGGCGTCCCATTGGATTAGCTTGTGTTTTCTCTGATTGTTTCTGGCATGAACAGGGACTAACTAGTACTCGGCAGACGCGCATAGGATGCACATCATTCTGTGAAGGTCCTACTTTCATCCTTGTTCTGACTGCCGGACTAATACTACCATTGAAACTTTTATATTTGCAGTACTGGAATTTGATTGTTTCTCTTTCGCATTAGAATATAGAAAAAGTTAAATTTCTGAAGCCACAATCAGACCATTTGAAATTGACCGAGCAGATTTTATTTGAAGTTAAGTATGGCCATCTATAACCAATAACGTATTTATTGAGCTTTTTCTTAGCTTATGGAAAAATCAATCAATCACCTATGACGGTGTGAAGTTTTTGCAACAGCAATTAACACCTCGCCCCAGTGGGGGCCCTGGCGAAGTCTTTGAATATCTTTTAAACCAAGCAAGGTATGGCCACCAGCCTTTTCTGGCAGCTTGCTTTCTTTGTATTGTGCAACTTTTGACGGAAGGATAATAAATTTGACACAATACTGTTAGGGTAAGAGCAATTGTAAAATTTGAATGTTTGGAATATTTTGGCTGATTTCTGTACATATTCACTTCTAATGTATATTGGGATACCAACTCCTGATCAAATAGGTTGAGATTGCATTATAGGATAGATAGGATTCTTCATATTAATACAGACATATTCACAAATGCAAAATCTTTGAATTTGAAATTATCTGCTTATTATATGCATGTTTCAAATTTGAAATATCATTTTTCATTATTTTTGTACTTTTTAGTTCTGCATTTGATCAGCAATTATTGAAACTGTTCAGAATCATATTGCTTTTAGCCTCATTATCTCGATGAAAGTCACCGAGTTGGATTGTTTCTTCACCTGCAGAAACTAAAGTGATATTTGAGCTGAACTAAACGTTTGAATCATTTCACCTTTGACCTCATCTAATCATCGTTTTATTAAGCACCTTATTCAGATCTTTCGATTAGTGCATGGTTTATTAGTTTTTTTTTTCAAAAAAAAGTCGAATGGTGGAAAGTAGAAAAATTGTGACAGTTTTGTTTGACAGTTTCTCCACACTCAGCCCAGGGATGACCTTAAATGAAATGAATGCTGTTTTCATTTGTTTTCAATGCCTTTTCAATCCCCTTTCAATGCCTATTCGATTGATGTGTGGTTTGGCAAAATAAAGTGTGCAATTGGGGGGGCGGCACTGGGGCGGGGCAGCGGCGCTTTTCCGGGAAAACACCCCAGTGGTACGAGGTTTAAGGAGATGTTCCTCCCAAATGCCCTTCATAGCCCGGCAAAGAAAGGTTTAGAAAGAACAGCGCAGAGAAACGTCAATCTTTCCAGTGCACACAAGAGACTCATTTTCTTTACATGACAAATATTCCACGATTAAGCGAAGGTAGAAAGGCCTCTTCTCGTTTGGAGATTCGCACCATAAATCTCTGACCCGGTCTTTCTAACTTTGATCGTAAGAAAAACTTCCTCTAAAGGAAATGTTTTTTTGTTGCAAAACAACAAACAAGGGAAATCCATAGATATCTATTGATAATTCTGTTTATTGACATTCCTGTGATTGGAGAAATTCAAACAGTTGAACACGATCTCTGGTTTACCTGCCACTTGGTGCTGGCTGTATAACGGCCGTGTAATCGGAAACCAGTCATGTTCTTGCGGACTACACAGTTCACAGCAACATGTTGAATAATCATTGTCCGTGCACTCAACATTCCAAGTCCTCAATCTAAATCATTTTTTCTCCTCATCGGTGCATAAAAGGAGCAATGTGATTCCAGACCGCCTGTATTTATGAGACTTTTCTGTTTTTCACATCAATACTTGATGAATAATTCAGCTTTGTTTCCGTCACATCAAAGGCTTCAGTGCATTGCCAAATCAATGAAACTAGCGCAGATCAAATATTTTCTCTCAGAGACATGTTTCTATGATATTCAAAGGGGATTTCTTCCACATGGAAAAATACGATTGCATTTACACGCTTGCTGTCAGACTTATCTGTAATATTTCGTTCCAAAGCATCTACTCCTACATATCTATGTGTCTCTGAAAGGTAACTATACTCCCAATGAGCGCACGTCCAGTCTATATCAAATTATTAAGGGCTAACCTTAGGCGAAACACAATTAATAATGAATTAAATCACAAATCAAACTATTTAGTAAGTAAAACCAATGTGAAAAATAAAAATAAAACTCAAATGTAAATGCTGATAATATTCAAATGGTAGGTAATGAAAAAAAAGGCCTGTGTCGAGAACTCCTGCCTGTCTGCCACACTGTGTGTTGGGCAGTGTAGTAATTGCGGAAATTGCTTATATTGACAAATTTAATCTGCAGGTCTGGTCGCTCAGGTGCTTGCACATGTCAATGGCGTCAGAATGAAATTTAATGCTTTGATTGAGGAGAAGATGAAGTAGAAGATAACGATAAGTGAAAAGAATCTGATCCCTCAAAAGGACCCATGTGGCGTTCCCTACAGGTTAAAGGAAAGAACAACTACAACAGATTACCTAATTGAAAACATGTGCAGTTGAGGTCATCAGCAGGAACTTGGGTAAGGATTCGCGTTTCGGCCCCTACTCCTGAGCGCTCAAACTCACCCAAGCGGGGCCCTGCTATATGTAAGCAGCCTCGAAATGAATTAAATCAATGAAAGCACGCACAATTATTAGGAAGCTGCTTAGCAGAAAAATATCCGTATTTCAATAAAGTTTCACTATGCTTATGCGGCTGCTTCTCAGCACTTTGCTTGAGATCTACGCTGTTATATCCTCTCTTAATGAGAGTTATGTTATTCTAATGGACTGTGTTCGGAATAGTGATATTTAGTACGATGACGTGCAACTCTCATGATTAGATAATTGTATTATTTATTAAATAAGCTCCTTTATTCCTTTAACATTGACATCTCTCAATTTTGTGTGTCAATGGAGTATCATTTCACGTTCATGGCAACATTGTTCGATTTATTTGATTCACTCGCTCAGTGGACATTCGTGTGGTACGTTCTCGTCTGCAGCCTACTAATTGGTCATTTCTTGGCATATTTTCAGTACATAGCATTTTCTCTTTTGAATCAATAATGTGTCCATAGCTGTATATTACTATATATTAACTTTACAGGGATTGAGTAATATCAGATCAGTTTAGTGAATTTTGGTTTATCGTGTAACGGAAATCAGTGAAGCGATCAGAACCTCACAATCTTGGGAAAACATCCACACATTCATACAAATTTATCCGCACATTTATGCTCATTGGTGCACAACATAGATGTTCAAGTGACTAATGGGCTAGATCTTGTGCACGACTTTATGAGAACATGTCACAACTCCCAGCTGAGCTCATGATTTCATAAGAACAACAGATTGATCTGTCCTCACGAATTCAAATGTTTACGATAAAATGAATTTAGTCAAAATTTGATATATTTCCGCCTAATTCTGACAGAGGATCTGGGCATCGTCAAGATCTGTCAGCCGAAACCATTTTCTGAAATTAATCACTGATTTGTAATTGTTCTTTTCAATGAGGAGATGACATTCTGAAAGTATAAAAATGCGACGTAAAACTTTTGTTTCAAGAAATCTCTAGACGGTTCTCAATGCATTACGCGTTCATACAACCGTCATGACTAAATTATTCATTCGCGAGTGATCTTCAATCCAACCAGAACATAATAAAGAGCCTTGCTCAGAAGCTGTAAAATTATGAAAAGTCGGTTGATGATCATGTTGGAGGTACTTTGCGTAGGAGACGGCGTCCATAAATGCAAACTCTTTTCTCATTGCATATTCATGGCATCGTACCGACGAGATGAAAATTTCATTCTTTTAGTGATGTCCTTTTTATACGATGAAAAGCAAGGATTCGGCAAATCAAAATTGTAGCATCAATGTTTCAATTTCCTTCCTATTCTATCGTGGTCATTTTTCGTGTTATAGTTTGGATGAAGACATACAGAAGAGATCTTGATGATGTCATGCATTGGAGGTTACATGGAAGGCTATTCTGCGGTCTTTTCTGAATATTTCACGTCACTTTCCTTAATTAACTCTCTCTTGCCGCAAACTATTTCTTGCGGATAAAGTGTTATTGCGGGAGGGCATTCTCGGGTCTTATAAATTGATATTTGACACTAAAAGTGCAAAGTCCACGAGTGAGAGGCGCTTGCATATCCGCGTATGCTTTTCCGATAGTGACATTCAATGATTTGGTCTTGTTGCGATAAATACTAGAACTATGGAAAATGCACTTTGCTGGATTTCATCGCAATTGAACAGTGAAAACTGAAATGACAATTACTAAACGAGAAAGCATCCGCAGGTCTCATAGAATCTGAGAAGTTAGTCTTGAAGATATTCAGGTGGCCGAGAGATATTCTTTGTGCCAACCACGCCTTCTGACTCTGATCGTCGGTGGATATCATTAGGCGATTTCCAATCTCCCCTATGATGCGGGTTGTATTTGGACCCCCAGGTCCCCTGACGTCTCAAAGCCAAGAAGAGGCTCAAAAAGATAGTCATTACTTAGGTACGCGTGTTTTTGGCGCTTGTTTCCTCAACTGTTGCTGTAGCAGATCCCCCGATAGGACACGTGCTGTTGATTAATTAATTTCTATGTCACATCAACCATCAACCTAGTATCAACATTCTGCATGCCATTGAAATGGATCTTCATCTATCGTACTTATCTTCCAAATATTTCAATATTTCTGTTGTCAATTGCGATATCAAATCGTCACAAATCAACCATTGATTCCATACTCTCCTTGTATGGGTGGCCGAGCCACACCCCCCATTTTAGTGATAATGATGGATTTCAAAAGTAGTTCTGGGCATTTTTCTAATCTTAAAACCTTTATGAATAGTTATCATCATGATTTTATTTGAAAGCTGTGGAATATTACTTCAATATTGGAAAGGTCACATGCAAAAGCAGTACTATCAATTCTTGGCTGATGGTTGCTGGCTGGAGGTTGTTGGATTTCATTTTGAAGGTAAAGTTGCAAATGTATGTCGCTAAAAATATTTGAAAAATTTGTTGCTGAGTTGCATGTATTTACAACCGAATTTCAGGCTCGTATTTTCGTTGATGGGCAGGGGTCAGGGCACGTTCAGCGTCTGGATACCTACTATCTTCGATTGACTGCTGGTTTTTGTCGATTTTTCACTCTTCATTGGGTCTGAGAATTCGTTTGAGACTCGCGGCAGGCCTGCTTCCCATTTCTCTACACAAATCATGTTTCATGAAGATTTTATGAATTCTCTTCGTGCAGGTGTCATAAATGAATTTCATCAGGACGAGGACTTTCTTTTGGTCAGTTTACTTTTGGTTTACAGGTTCAGCCGGTGCCGTTTCTCATGCGGCGTCGTCGTCAACAGGTACTTCATGTCCTTTCTTTCTAGATTTCGAGAGCTGCGAGCGAGTTCCAACCTCTCAAGATACTGAGCGGATTTATCAGTCTCCCACGCATTCTTCAGTAATCATGACAACTTCAGGCGATTCTAGATTACCTGCACGAACGGACAGTTCCCATGAGAAGGTTGATTAAAATCACAATTGATTGATAGATTGTTGAAGATTTATCTGCACAACCGCTTCGAGATTGCTTTGTGAGGTGAGAAAATTTTAATGCAAACAGAAGCGTTATTTCATGCAGGAGTATGGGATGAGGTTGGATTGCCAGGTGCGGACATCGAGCTGTATTCAAACAACAGAGAAAAAATGAATCCTGTTTACACTCGCAGCCTTTCCTCCATGCGGCCGAGCTGTCCTTTATCCCGCTCTTATTCTTTTTACGTGCTGAGTGCTTAGTAAGAATGCAGAGTGTATATTTTAAAAGTCTTAGGTTTGACCCGATGAAGATTTGAACCACGGTCTCCCGGACGCAGAGCGAACACTACCACAAGGCCACAGCCCCAGGTTTGAACCCGGGTTTCCTAGACGCAGAGCGAGCACGCTACCACAAGGCCACAGTGCCAGGTATGAACCAAGGTCTCCCGGACGCAGAGCGAACACTCTACCACAAGGCCACAGCCCCAGGTTTGAACCCGGGTTTCCTAGACGCAGAGCGAGCACGCTACCACAAGGCCACAGTGCCAGGTATGAACCAAGGTCTCCCGGACGCAGAGCGAACACTCTACCACAAGGCCACAGCCCCAGGTTTGAACCCGGGTTTCCTAGACGCAGAGCGAGCACGCTACCACAAGGCCACAGCCCAAGGTTCGAACCCGGGTTTCCTAGACGCAGAGTGAGCACTCTACCACAAGGCCACAGTACCAGGTATGAACCAAGCTCTCCCGGACGCAGAGTGAGCACGCTACCACAAGGCCACAGCCCCAGGTATGAACCAAGCTCTCCCGGACGCAGAGCAAACACTCTACCACAAGGCCACAGTACCAGGTATGAACCAAGCTCTCCCGGACGCAGAGCGAACACTCTACCACAAGGCCACAGTACCAGGTTTGAACCAAGCTCTCCCGGACGCAGAGCAAACACTCTACCACAAGGCCACAGTACCAGGTTCGAACCCGGGTTTCCTAGACGCAGAGTGAGCACGCTACCACAAGGCCACAGTACCAGGTTTGAACCAAGCTCTCCCGGACGCAGAGCAAACACTCTACCACAAGGCCACAGTACCAGGTATGAACCAAGCTCTCCCGGACGCAGAGCGAACACTCTACCACAAGGCCACAGCCCCAGGTTCGAACCCGGGTCTCCTAGAGGCAGAGCAAACACTCTACCACAAGGCCACAGCCCCAGGTTTGAACCAAGGTCTCCAGGACGCAGAGCGAACACTCTACCACAAGGCCACAGCCCAAGGTTCGAACCAAGGTCTCCCGGACGCAGAGCGAACACTCTACCACAAGGCCACAGCCCCAGGTTCGAACCCGGGTCTCCTAGACGCAGAGCGAACACTCTACCACAAGGCAACAGCCCAAGGTTCGAACCAAGGTCTCCCGGACGCAGAGCGAACACTACCACAAGGCCACAGCCCCAGGTTCGAACCCGGGTCTCCTAGAGGCAGAGCGAACACTCTACCACAAGGCCACAGCCCCAGGTTTGAACCAAGGTCTCCAGGACGCAGAGCGAACACTCTACCACAAGGCCACAGCCCAAGGTTCGAACCAAGGTCTCCCGGACGCAGAGCGAACACTACCACAAGGCCACAGCCCCAGGTTCGAACCCGGGTCTCCTAGACGCAGAGCGAACACTACCACAAGGCCACAGCCCCAGTTTTGAACCAAGCTACTAACTACATGTAATTATAAATTTTCATCAGCTTATCGTCAAAGTAGTTGTTGATAAGTAATAAAGCGGTAAAAATGGTTAATATCAAAGCGAATTAATATTTAGAACATTTACAGATTATTGATTAATATCGTTCCTCCCAGGCATGTATCCAAATGTGAACAATTGCCATTAGACATTTGAAATTCATTCCCAAGCTGCGTACAATTTCACTCGAGCGAGTTTTGCTTATGAGTTACATGCTGCTCATCAAAATGATACATATCATGATGAGGTAGGAATGAATAAAAACATAAAACTCTTTGTCATTTCTCGTTTCAAAGCACTTCACTAAATTGATTTCAGAGGCGTTGCCAGCAGGAGTTAAATGGATTGAAAAACGGAAGGCTGTAAATTTGTTTGAAATAAATGCAATTAATGAGCAATCGTTCGACTCCCGGTGATGAAGCGCTAGCGTAAAACAAACTACAAAATCCCACCATCAATCATTTAAAATTGTCACATGGAGCGTTAAGTAGATGAAATTGCTCGCTATGAAATACAAAACATGAACGTATTATCGCATGAAATCCTGCTTGGATTTCAGGAAATTCCTAGAATACTTTTTCATCAATGTTGTTATGGTTTGAGGGATCATAGGGGCCTCAGACAGAGTGGGCGTGGTCTTTCTATGAGGATGTCAACTTCCGGCTGTGTCGTGCAAACGAATCCGCGATTAATTGCTGTTTATATCACTAAATAACTTGCATGTAATGTATATAACCCATATAACAACACTGAGTGTGATGTTTGACCAGAACTTGTGTTTCTATCAGCGTTTATTCGATATCTTGCTTTAATTTACACCATCCTAATGGAATAACTCTTTCTTTAAACTGGTGAAGCTCTTCTAATGCTACCGAATGAGAACTGCTTCGGATTGCCTACTCTTATATGCCATAAATGTGAAACTTACTTTATGGCAGACATTTTGAAGTCTCTAACTGCGATCAGTAGAAAGGTATGCCGGTGCGGGAGGTCCTTCACCGTTGTTTCGATGTTTAGTAACAGAGGATGTGATAAAAATCACTTCCACTGAATAAAATTTCACTCGTGTCCCAGAAGACGACACACGTCTGGCATGTTTAATCCATTTTTACCCTATCCCTACCACCCCTTTTCAGTTCTTTTGAAACTGACGCACGGTTTTGGGACTTTTTAGTTTAGCGTAGTTTTGAAAGTCTCACCCGTAAATCGTTGGATTAGGCCCGGAAGGTCAAATTACATTCAACAAAACGCCTCGATTCTCAATGTGAGTGCAGCATTTTACAAATAGGAGTCTATGAATCATCAGAGTTGATCATCAGACATAAAGTTGAAATATTAGATAAAGTGATTTGAAATTCAACTATTTTGTGTAAATACTACTTATTACAATTTTAAGCAGTAGTTGCGCACACAGGTACCTACATTTCTTTTCCCAATCATCTGAAATCCTTCTCTTTAAGTCGTTATTCTCTTGAAGCTCCATAGAACTTTAGAATATCGTTTCACCACTTCACGACACATTGGAGAGGTTAATTCTGAAGAAAAATAAGCTTATTCCACTTTCATCTGTGTGGACTTTCTTTGTCACAAGTAGATTTTCAGTGTATCCAACCAGTTTGTCATCGTAAATGGCAAGTTAATTTGTAGCCATGTCAAATGGTCACAATGTGCATGAAAGGTGACTGAAAAATGTCACTCGTCTGTCAGCTCCAAATAGACGCATTTCTCCAGAACTATGTAATTTCGTGTCGATTCAAGAAGGAAAAATTGTCATTGTCTTTCATGTTAAACCCTGTTATAAATGAATCATTTTCAAATTTAGAGCTTATTTTTGAATTTCTCTACAAATGAAATTTGCGGGCGTGTTAGGTATCATATGAGGTTGGGAATGGTATTACTAGAACTGCATTGATGTCTTCTTTAATTTGGTTACAAATTTTTGCCGCTATGCATGGGATCCCAAAAGATGCGGGTCCAATTGTTACCATCATTGGACGTCGTTGGACATCATTGAGAAAAAAATAATCGATAATAACAGTGGCTTTTGTAACTTAGGCGGTAGTCCGCCTGAGGCTTTCACAGTATGGTGCACTTGTACACGATTCTATGGCTACTATGATTTGGTGCATCTACTCAGTTCCTCATCTTCTCAAAAAGGATTAAATTCAACGTAGCAAAGTGCTTCAAGGTAACAAAATTAAGAAAAGCAAGCTAACGACTAGTTTTTTTAAAATGTTCAAAATATGATTTAAGAGAAACTTATTATATCCTAAAATGTCTGAAAATTCAAAAATACTTACAACAAGGACAAACAACGATTTTCCTCTCCTCATGTGGAATGAATGGGCGAGCAAGTCGTTCTGTTCAAAATTATGTTTATCACTTATATATTGAAACGATTCTATTTAACAGTCTGCCCATTCAGATGATAAAAGGACAGGTCTGTTTCCAATCAAAATACCAGATCTAGCTAACACAGCGGGATTACGCTATCTAAAATCTACCAGGTGCATAAAAGAATTACTATTAGTTCCTTAAGCTAAAACGTGAAACAAAATTCTACAAAATATGCATACAAATTATTTGACTATTTTTAATGAGGTCATCAACAGGAACTTGGTCAGGACGATCACGTTTCGACCGCTAAATCCTGGATGCTCAAACCCGACCAAGCGCGGTCCTGTACATTTAAGATGCACAGTCTCAAAAATAAAATTTATAGTAGAGAAAGATTAGCATCTATCAAAAAATAAATAGAGTCACTGATGACTGAATTGTGCCTCAGACATTTGAAAAGAAAAATACTCAAATTCAATGAAAAACAGATCGAAGTTTTCGATAAAATATATTTTCTAAACTTTCTCTGAATAAATGAAAAGTGCTAAGTGGGTAAAGTATTTGGGAAAGAATGTCTTCAGATCATGTTTATCCTATGTACAGGTACGTGCTGCGTATCATATTTCTAATCGGCAATGTTTGCGAGAATGGACTTAAATATGACTAAAATTAGCTTTGTAGACATAGGCAAATAAACATATGATTTGAGGACACTCCATATCGAAAAAATTATTGAATTAGACTTAATAGATTCGCAGTGGCCATAGATTGTGCATCCTTCTGAGAAAGTCTCAATTTCGGCCTCATTTTGGCTGCTGGAGTGTTAATTTCATCGCTCTCATGACACTGATCACATCCGTGACGTGGTAGGAGCCTTTTTTTCTGACCTAGTGATCATGCAACATTGTGCACGCATCTGCTGTAGGTCATTGACATCAATTTTTAGTCTTGATAATGAAAGCAATGATGTTGATGATGAATTCTCTAATATCATGGTTTGTACTGGAGATCAACCGTTTAATTCCAGCATTCAAATCTGCCGTGCTCATTCAGAATTGGTATCGCCGGTATCGTGCCAGGTTGGAGGCTCGTCGACGATGCAGTTGGATGATTTACCAGTCAATAGAATACTCTGGAGAACAAGATCAATTGAAGGTGAATTTTACTTCATTGCTTTTATAATAGGAAGAAGTGATACGATGAACTTTGATGCACTTTCTTTTAGGAGATTATCTTTTAACTTATTGTAGCGATGACTTGCCTAATTAAACAACAAATCAGTAAATTCTGTCTTTAGCAAGCTTCCATATCATCCACTCCGTCGTTAAATGCTTTTAGACGATGCATGCGCAACCAATGAATTATTGTACAGGTCCATGAGGATCACCTGTGTTAAAGTGCATATCAGTGCAAATAGAATAATTGAATATTGAGTTGCATCCTCAGTTGAAGAATAGAAACAGACGTGAATAGCTGCCACTTCGTCCAATATCAGGCCTACTTCACATCTCTCAACATTGACACAACTCCGTATTTAACGCTGCAGCCGTGAAACAATATGCTAATTGCAGCGTTTTTTTTCAGCTTGTTATAAACTGCTATCAGTCTTTAATACGCAGAGACTTGGTGAGTCCAGTGGATCCCAGAGCTTCGTCTTTCTATTTTACCTTTTGTTTTATTTTGTTTTATTACATGCGGTATCGCTCATGCCTACGTAAAATCAATAGATTCTGTATGTGATATTTCTTTTCACTAGAGTGACTAGAAGTGTGACAAAGGGGTGCACTGGACTTACCCCCTCAGGTCTCAGATGGTTAATGATAGTTCAACAATTTACTTTGCAAGGAACAGCCCTGATGTATTTTGTGAAGTTATTGAGATTGTAAAGTCGAGGTATAGTGCTCTGTCGCGATCTTCAAATGCACTGGAGACAACAGTATCATTCTTCTACTCCTCAAGATGCTGCATACATGTACACTGTATATATCCTATAGATATATAGAAATAACTAAGCTATTCCCACCATGTTCAGGTATATGTCCTGTGGGTATGGGCCCATGATGAATTGCCAGATGCCTACTTTTCCATTCCTAATTATACTCTGTACAGATGTGATCGAACTGGACGTAGAGGAGGTGGAGTTATGATATACGTGAAATGTGACGTCTTATCCTCGTATATCACTCGTACAGTCGACAAAGCTTATGACGCGATTTCCATATTCATCATAAACGATGAAAACGAGAAAATTGGATTTTCATGTGTATATAGACCCCCAAATGTTGATATAAATGATGATTCATTGTATCATTTTTTGAATAACTCTTTTGAAGATGATTATGCCAACTACTGTATAGTTGGAGATTTCAACTATCCCGAAATAGATTGGTGTTCTTCAAGTATAATAAGTGTAATTGACAATCCCCTTGTCGAATGGTATTTCTCGAACTACCTAATTCAGAACGTTTGCAATTCTACACGACGCCAGTCTGACAGTTTACTGGACTTAATATTTACAACAAACGGTCTAGTCGCTGAAAATGTTCAGATCATGGATACTTTTGATAAATCCGATCATTCAATAATTCAATGGGAATTGGAATTATTACCTTATAAACCACCAACAAATGCAAGTAGAAAAATGTATCTATATTCCAAAGCTAAATGGAAGCAACTTCGGAAATTGATCAATGATTTTGACTGGAGCTATCTTGATAATGTACAAAATGTAAATGATATTTGGATATTCTTTTTAGAGTCTTTCAAACATATGATCGAGTCCTGTATTCCAAGTAAAAGTAAAACTATTTGGTCTCCGAAATGCTGTAGCTATGTGAGGACGGCGCTTCGTCGACGTAGACGGTGTTGTGTTAATGCAAAGCTAAATCCTTCATTATTGAACTCCATTAAATTACAGGTAGCAGAAGAAAATTTAATTGAAAAAAAGAAAAAGGCAGTTTATGAGCATGAAAAGAAAGTTGCATTACAATACGCATCAAACAAACAATCTTTTTGGAAATACGTAAATTCAAAATTAAAGACAAATCACATTGCCAATACGTTTAAAGGACCGAATGATGAAGCGATTTATCATGGAAATGACATTTCTGAAAGCTTTAATGATTATTTTTCAACTGCATTTTCAAATCTTGGTGTTTCTGGTCGTGATTATCACAGTATTGCTGTCAACCAAACATATGATTCAATGATTCTCCCATGTTTCTCACCCGAAAATGTTTTCAAAGTTTTGAATACTTTGCCAAACTCTGGGACAGTTGACATTGACAATTTATCTTATGTTATCTTAAAAAAAGTCGCATTTTTCCTTTCACCGATATTATCCAAATTATTCAATCTTTCATTTCAAACTGCAACGATACCTGATGGGTGGAGACTCGTCATGATAACACCAATTCATAAATCAGGAGCAAAGAATGTTATTTCAAATTATCGACCTGTAGCAATATCAAGTGTTGTTTGTCGAGTTATGGAGAGAATCGTCAGAGAATCGATCGTAACTTATTGCTTAGATAATGAAATTATCCACTCTTCTCAACACGGTTTTTTACCAGGAAAGTCCACAGAAACAGCTGGTTTGAGTTTCTTTGACTTTTTGTGCAGAAATGCAGACCTAAGTTATAACATTGATGTGCTATTCCTCGACTACAAAAAAGCGTTTGAAAGTGTTCCTCATGACCGCCTCGTATCTAAAATGGTTAAGTATGGTTTCGATGACGTACTATTAAAATGGATCAGAAATTATTTTAACGACAGAAAACAAATGGTTATTTATAACGGCCATCGATCATCTCTGAGGCATATCCGAAGTGGTGTTATTCAGGGGTCTGTTCTCGGCCCGATCCTATTCGACATCTATATGAATGATTTCGAAGTCGATTTTGAATATAGTTTTGTTGTGAAATATGCCGATGATATAAAGCTAGCTAATGTTTGGTCTGAACGAGGTGCTGATAATGATTATGAAGACAGACTTCAATTAGATGTTCAGAAATTACAAATTTGGAACGACACCAACGGAATGACTTTGAATTTAGAAAAATGTCGGATGATGCACATTGGAGCCAACAACACACGTATTCCAGTGCATGTGTGTGGTATTCCTATTCCCATCACCAATTCATACAAAGATTTGGGCATTATAATCACCGATCAATTATCTTTTGATGAACATATTAACGGTATGGTAAACAAAGCACGTCAAAGACTTGGCCTCATACGAAGAACATTTTGTCATTGTGAACAGCAAATCTCAATAACATTATATAAGACACACGTACGTTCAGTTTTAGAATATGGGAGTCTGATATGGCATCCTTACAAAGTGAAAAACATTAATAAAATTGAAGGTGTTCAAAGAAGGATGACAAGATCTTTCCAGAATCTTCGTCACTTACCATATCGTGAAAGACTCAAAGAATTGAATCTGCTATCATTGAATACTCGTCGTATAAGGTATCAACTGATATTTCTCTATAAGATGTTTCATGGTCGGATCAATGTTGATTTTCGCGAATTGTTTCATGTAGTAACCGATTTTAGAACTAGAGGTAATCATCTTCGAATACAACCGAAAAACAGCAGACATGACTATCGTCGACATTTTTTTACATCGAGCATTGCTAAGTATTGGAACATGTTATCCGACGATGAAATTAATAATAACTCATTATCTCAATTTAAATCAACATTGCAAAGTCTATTTCTGAGACTTGATATGTGGTAATCATGTTTTTTCTCACATCTCGATCTTGTATACCGCATGTATTTTCCAATGACTGTTCAATGCCCTTCAACAGGGTTGTGTATTTCTTTGAAATACATATTATTATTATTATTATTATTATTATTATTATTATTATTATGTCTAGTGTTTAATCGACGATCGAGGTTGATTTAATTCGATGTCATTTTCAGAGATTTTATTGTAAAAAAGATTATTCGTCTTCTGTCTATATTACATAGATTTTCTAAAATACCATGTCCGAAGTTCTGCGCCAGACTGTGTGTGCATGCCCTAGAGCATCCGCAACCCTCGCATTGGTTCTGTGTTTGTATCAGAACATTCGATGTACCTCCTGTATACTTACCTTGATTCACAGTATTATGCATTTACCGGATCTCATTAGAATTCAGACTTCATGTCCCATATTTATTTTCTTCATCAAACCAAGACTGATTTGTCATTCGTGATCAATGAGCGAAGGTGGAGGGAGCGAGGAAGAGTGTGACAGGACTGTCGATTGACGGTCCAAGTGATATTCATGCCAATGAATTGTATGCGGTATTGAAACCAATGAATTCTCTGTGGTTTTGATACCAATGAATTCTCTGTGGTATTGAAACCAATAAATTCTATGCGGTAGTGACACCAATGAATTCTCTGTGGTATTGATACCAATGAATTCTCTGTGGTATTGAAACCAATAAATTCTATGCGGTAGTGATACCAATGAATTCTATGCGGTAGTGATACCAATGAATTCTATGCGGTAGTGATACCAATGAATTCTATGCAGTAGTGATACCAATGAATTCTCTGTGGTATTGAAACCAATAAATTCTATGCGGTAGTGACACCAATGAATTCTCTGTGGTATTGATACCAATGAATTCTATGCAGTAGTGATACCAATGAATTCTCTGTGGTATTGAAACCAATAAATTCTATGCGGTAGTGACACCAATGAATTCTATGCGGTAGTGATACCAATGAATTCTATGTGCCATCAATGCCGATGAATTCTATGCGGTAGTGACACCAATGAATTCTCTGTGGTATTGAAACCAATAAATTCTATGCGGTAGTGACACCAATGAATTCTATGCGGTAGTGATACCAATGAATTCTATGTGCCATCAATGCCGATGAATTCCATGTGGTATTGATGCCAATGAATTCTATGTGGTATTGATGTCAATGAATTCTCTGTGGTATTGATACCAATGAATTCTCTGTGGTATTGATGTCAATGAATTCTCTGTGGTATTGATGCCAATGAATTCTCTGTGGTATTGATGCCAATGAATTCTCTGTGGTATTGATGCCAATGAATTCTCTGTGGTATTGATGCCAATGAATTCTCTGTGTTATTGATGCCAATGAATTCTCTGTGGTATTGATGCCAATGGATTCTCTGTGGTATTGATGCCAATGAATTCTCTGTGGTATTGATACCAATGAATTCTCTGTGGTATTGATGCCAATGAATTCTCTGTGGTATTGATGCCAATGAATTCTCTGTGGTATTGATGCAAATGAATTCTCTGTGGTATTGATGCCAATGAATTCTCTGTGGTATTGATGCCAGTGAATTCTCTGTGGTATTGATGCCAATGAATTCTCTGTGGTATTGATGCCAATGGATTCTCTGTGGTATTGATGCCAATGAATTCTCTGTGTTATTGATGCCAATGAATTCTCTGTGGTATTGATGCCAATGAATTCTCTGTGGTATTGATACCAATGAATTCTCTGTGTTATTGATGCCAATGAATTCTCTGTGGTATTGATGCCAATGGATTCTCTGTGGTATTGATGCCAATGAATTCTCTGTGGTATTGATGCCAATGAATTCTCTGTGGTATTGATGCCAATGGATTCTCTGTGGTATTGATGCCAATGGATTCTCTGTGTTATTGATGCCAATGAATTCTCTGTGTTATTGATGCCAATGAATTCTCTGTGGTATTGATGCCAATGGATTCTCTGTGGTATTGATGCCAATGGATTCTCTGTGTTATTGATGCCAATGAATTCTCTGTGTTATTGATGCCAATGAATTCTCTGTGGTATTGATGCCAATGGATTCTCTGTGGTATTGATGCCAATGGATTCTCTGTGGTATTGATGCCAATGAATTCTCTGTGTTATTGATGCCAATGAATTCTCTGTGGTATTGATGCCAATGAATTCTATGTGGTATCAATAGCAATGAATATTGCTCATGTTATCTTTTGCCCTTAACTGCTAGTCCGCAAATTACGTGGAATTGTTGCGCGCAATTTAGCGATTTGAAAATGACGAGGAAGACATTTTCGGCGATGTTGACTTCGAGGATCTTGAACTATAGGTTCAAATTTGAAGGTTATCAGATAAATAGAAGAAACATGCCTGCATTATATATCTCTGCATACATTGCTCAGTACTTCTTTTGTGCGATAATGATTGAAACTTGACAGAAACAAGTGACTTTTGGTGAAAATTGCAACAAGAGAACCTATGAGGTGAAGAAATTGGATCTTCATTATTGATTTTCATCCACGAGTTTCTTTATTAGTTTTTCCTCTGAAACAGTTTGGACGCACTAGAGTTTTTCGGAATTGACAGATTGAATTTCAGGTCAAGAGATTGAAACGTGACTTGTTTGTGGACGTTTGGAATAAATCCGTGCGAAACAAATTGTTATTTGACACCATTTACTACTGAGGACGAAATTCAGTCATTTTGAACGACTAAACGACCTCAGTGAACGAAAGATCAAGTTTCTCTTGCGTGTGTATCATCACAAAAGAGAACGTATACAGTTTTCCACAACATGTAGCTATCTTTGGAATGATTTTGCATACACGTTTTGCCGCAGCTGTTTTGACTGTGAGAACAAAAGCAGCTAATTTCTAGAGACTAAATTCGACTAAATGCATAACCTACTTCTGTTGGCGGAAAAAACAAGCGGTCCTACCACTCTTCCGGTTTTTTTAGAATAAACTAAGTAGTGAGATGTTTGGCCAAGCAACAAATAATTTGGGTTTTGAACTATTTTGGATTTTGAAGGGCCCCTTTTGATATTGCGAGTGGGCCCTTTTAGATTGTGAAATGGCATCTTAAAATCGCGAGGGGGCCTTTTGAGGTAGTGCAGTGGAACTTGACGATCGTGAGGGGGCCCTTTGAGACTGCGAAGGGGCCCCTTTAAGATCTGAGGGGGCCCTTTTGAGATTGTGAACAGGTCCTATTGAGAATGTGAATGGGGCCCCTTTAGGATCTCGAGGGTCCTTCTGAGATTGTGAAGGGCCCTTAAAGACCGTGAGATTGTGAACAGGTCCTATTGAGAACGTGAACGCGACCCTTTAAGGTCGTTAAAGTCGTGAAGGAGCCCTTTCGGATCGTGAAGAGGTCATATTTATATTTTGAAGGTACCGATAATATTTTGTGAAGCAGCCCTTTGAGATTGTGAACGGCCACTGTTTTAGTTTCTGAAGAGCTCTTTTTAGATTTGAATAGACCTCTTCAGATTGTAAAGGGCCTATAGGATATAGACCGGCACCCTTAAAGATAAGAGCATGTGGGGCCTTTTTAGATTATGTAGGGCTTTTTAAAATTGTGAACGGGGCTATGCAGGTTGTTAGGGAACCTTAAAGACCCTGCAATTTTTAAGGGTTATCAAATTCAAAGCAGATGCTTTCTAAAAATCCACTTGACTCTTGAGCAGAAGATTCTTCTACACGGAAGTCAGTGATCCTATCGTCAATCCTAAGAAACTGGACGAAACGCAAGTAATCAAGGTTTTGAAATAAGAAATGAATTTAGGTTGGAGTACTTGACGAAAAAGTTGTAATACGTTATTATGGAGTCTATTATGAATTGAGTTCTGATTGCTTTGATGCTCTCCAAAACGCATCTTTCAAGAAGCGTCTGCCAGAAAAATATGAAAGAATAATCTACTAAAAAGTTGCGAGAACACAAGGGAGTGACGAAAGAATATTTTGTACGATCACTTGTTGCAAAAGCGGCTAAATTTCGGCGAAGACACCAGCGAAAATTGAAATCTCGCAAGCAACCGCAGAAGTGACAAGGATTTCTTTTCGTGTTGATTTTGCGTTAACTTATGCCATGGCGGCTCAACCTTTATCAAATAGCTGTCATAATCTTGTTTGAAAGTCAAAAGTTGTTCTTAGATGTAATTGTTTTTTATTATGTTTGAAGTACAAGAGATGAGAGGAAGGTTCGATTTGAATCATTGCCGGAGCTACAAGTACTGATGAAGTTTCTTCAGGCTGAACTGCAAGCGTTTTTGACTTTTTAGCCGCCATCAGTGCAGTAAATCAGCAACTCACTCCACAGACCATCGATAGGTGGATGTGCTTGGAAATCCGGCAGCTCAGCTTCGTGTATGAAGTGCAAACACCAATTAGCTATTGGCATTGGTGTTTACAAATTTCAAATTTTGGAAACGAGCTCTAGAGAATGAGATTTGAACTGCATGTATTTCATTTACATCTTTATGGGATTCGAGGATGAACAGGATCTGTTTCTCCTGTTCATCTGTAGTCGCTACAGTATATTAGACGTCTGTTTTGAGGTGGCAGTGTTCGGAATCTATGGTATTAGTATATTAACAGCAAGCAATATTAACAGAGTAGTATTACAGTACAAGTCTTAAGATTTCCATTTTTACCAGATATTGGGCGAAAGCTGATCAATTTTAATTCGTTGCCACGAGAAAGGTACATTGAGTTCTTTTAAGAACTGATTAATCCAATGGTTACAGTAGCATTGCCTTTGTACACTTGCGGATTGGAGAACGCCATCAGTCCTCATTAGGACTACTTTAACTAATAATTTAAATTAGTAAGCATTATATTCTATTATAAATGGCTACTGGGATGACTTTCATCATCGTATGAGAATTAGTAGTAGATGTCTGTATTTCGGATGATTTGGAACACGAGTACAACTGTGACATTTATTTTCTACTTGTTCACCATTTGCCCGAACGTAGTCAAATTCTTCGGTCAACAGCGCAAGACCATATCTCTGCGCAATCGCTCGTCGATCTGCAGAAAACGGTGCAAAGTTTTGTTTTCCAGTTCATCCAAATGCATCGGATGCCTGATGCACCATTTCTTAAACGTGCCCAAAAGAAAAAGATCACAGGGCATTGAATCTGGTGGTATCGAAAGCCATTCCAAAGGCTCCCATGACGGTCAATCCAAGATTTAGGAAAATTGCTGTTCAAATAATGTACGATGGTCTGTAGGATTTTGCATGAAGATGTGACCAGACCTCTCTTCTGAAGCAGTCTTCAAAACGTCGAACAGCTGAATAGCAATTTCCGAGTGGTTTCATGAAAATTCTTCACAATAAAGACGGAATCTTGCACCATGTGACGTCATGGCACGGTTATAGAAAATGACAAAGCTGCACGATAATTGTGTATTAGAAATAAATATTTTTGAACGAAATGAAGAAAGTTGTCTTTGAAGCAGTTAAGTAAAATCATCCATAGGCCTAGATGTAGATTGTTCGATAATGTGCAGTCTTTATATCGAGCTGAAATCGTCAATTGTATAATAACTTCATGCTGACTTTGCTTAGGGGGCAGTTAGAGGGGTCTTTGTTGTACACTCTGTCTAATCTTCGAAAACTGAAGTCCTGAAAATAGCAGCTGTTCGAGTCATGTATTCTGGTGCACCTTGTTGAAACTGATGATCGAATAAGCATCAGTAATCATTTTATACATTTACTTGCTAACTGTGAGGTCGGAAGCATCTTTATTAGAACAGACCCAACCGCTGCTTGAACGCATTCAAAACTTACCGGGTTGTGTGATATCGAATGATCGTAAGTTTCTTACTTTCAGGGGGCCCATTCCGATTTGACTTTCCGGCTTTTATGTTTGATAAGAGTGGCAGCCGTGATAGTTTTATATGCAGGTCACACTCCAAGGCAAAAAGTATATCGTCTCAGATCGAGTAGAAATTTGGCATGCAATTAGAATGCTCTTAAGAGCATTTCTTGTATCAGTTCCAGTACACTAACAAAGCAAGGAACCTTAGGTTTAATAGTACTCAGCGATCTGGGAGTATATCAGTAGTGCGCAGAATTACGTTACGGAGAAGTTTAACAGCAGAGCAGAAAGGCAGCGCTGATCGCCTATATTTCAGGATTCCACTTTGTTTTTTTAATATTGGATGTGATTCATCTGCAGTGATGTCTTCAGCCTGCCTTCAATTTCTGCTGGGATTTGAAAAGAATATCCTTGCTAGAACACTCATTTTAAATATTGATTATGCATGTCTTAATCGATTTCATCTCCTGCTTTACATGATAAATGAACAAAAGATTACATGAATTTATCTGTAGACTTGCGTGTATGTGGAATTTCAGATTGTCTTCAAACCAGAATTGCTTTGCCTTCAAAATTGTCCACCTAAAACATTTTGAATTAAATACGTTGTTTCGCATTTTGAGAATGTCTCATCTCTCAATTGTATTTCGAAGTGCGCTGGTTTGCTGTTTAATCAAAAGAGCAGGAATCAGTTCTCTTGAAAGCTAGCGCAGAATGATGAAATGTCAGACATAACTTTGAAAGCACCTCAAATAACACGATAATCTGAAGCACATTGCTTTGCTTATTAATGGCAGAGAGCAATAAACAATGAATGTACAAGTTACAGAAGTTAAAGATTGTAAAAAAAATTGGCAGAGATTTGCAATTGGCATATTATTCTGCTATTCAGTGTTTGCTCATTGTGTTCACATTTTTAAAATATGGATAGCCATAATATGTGGCTTTTAAATCAGCCTTTTCGATCTGAAGGAAAGAATATATCAAAAATCTGTACATGTTATTTGTATCTCATCATTATCGTATTCATATTTTATATCTCCTCGAGATCTTTTAGCAATTAAGTAGATCTATAATCACTGTAAGTTAGCGTTTATTGTCTCGTGTAGAATTTCAAAAATCCACGCGTCAGGTGCTACTGCGACAGCGATAACTTGCTAGTTAATGAACAAGTCGTTTTTACGACTGCATTGAACTGCACAAGTTGAGAGTGGATGGCCTTGTTATGCGCCGGAAAGCTTCCTCAAGTTGCACTTTCATTTTGATCCATGAAACGAAAAACTTTGAAATTCCTGACATGATGCAACTGCGACTTTCAATTGCTACAGAGAATGGACATGAATTGTTGTCGCACTTCCCTTTTATCGCCTCCTTCAACTCAATATTGCTGACTTTTAGCGCTTGTTTCAGAGAATCTTATTAGTGGAATTATTTTTCCTTGTATCAAGAGCGCAGGGAGAAAGTTGCAAATTGGAACTTCAGCAGATATTCTCTGTAATCCATCTAATTAGAGAAGTGTTTGTGCGCATCGTTTCCCAATCCTTTGAGCACGTTGTAAAAAGCTGACAACTTCATACCATTATAACTGGAATCCGTTCATGCTATATAAACAAATTATTTCATTTGTGCTTCACATCCGTGTCATGTTGATGGTTTAACGTCACTACTACCCAATACTGTGGGCTTGGACAGTGCTGACACAGTCAGACTTTTCTGGAGCGTTGTAGTACTTTCAGTCCGGATGCCCTTCCTGCCGACTTCCAATGACACTTTCGGGGCTCGACCTCTGGACCCCAAGATTGCTAGTCCAAGCACTTAACCACTGTGCCACGGAGACCACAGATATGTTTATGTGTTATATAAACAGATCACTTCATTTTTTCTTCACATCCGCGCGCGCCATGCGATGATTAGAAACATCGCGCGCGCATGGAGCAAGCGTTTCGATTGTGATCCGAATGACCTACCAAATCCAAATCAGTTAGCCTTGAGGCAAATGATGTTAGCCCATTGTTATTAAGCCGATCATATGCAGAAATGTGCAGTATATCGTCGTTGTCGCGTCAATATCGCATACGTGCATTCTTAGCAAGTTTCGTTTTTTTTCCGATGAAAGTTATCTTTATGCTGTCCCGGATCCTGTGTCAACATTTCAGCTACTATTACACTTAAAAGTTTGGCCCCAAACTGTTAGCAAGGAATATCTCACATGTGTATGCGTTTTAGGAAGCAATATCTCATATGTGCTTAGCAAGTAATACTTCACATGTGCATTTATAATATGGAGTGCACTCAATTGCTGCCCCTTCTTGAATTGAATTGATATTTGAAAATATCTTGTCTATAGTACACGGATGTTAAAGGGCACATGCCAAGATGGCTTCCATTTTCGAGAAGTATCGTAATCTAATGAGTGTTTTGCTTCTCCTGAAGAGTTCGTAATTTGACATATGGTAGGCATTAATCAATAACCTTGAAATTACATATGTTCAATGTCTCGATTAACTACTATTCCTATCATGAAAACAGCTTTTATAAAGACCATGTTAGCTGTTCTTAAAACATGAGAAAAGTATCGCAGTGGATGCTGGATACAAGCTCATACCTTATTTATTGACTAGATTTAGAAAATAGCTTGTAGCCGATTTTAGTAATGATCACGCAATAATGGCTGTGGAGCTTATGTAGGTAGAAGTACATGTATAACAAGTGATTGAATTCATGCCTTGGAAAAAGTATTTGAAGTAAACATGTCAGCGGTTACGAATGCATCACATCAGAGAGAGAATTCAAAATGCATGTTGTTTATGCAGGTGCAACGTCTAAAACATGTTATGTTACCTGTAAAGACAAGCTTCTAAATTCACAGAATCATGGAATATGCATCAACTCGCAACAACATGAATACGCAATATCGCAACAACATATGATGACAATAATAAAGGCGAATATTTCTACAAGAAACAGAAATCATGATCACAGTTACATAATTGATGCGACAGGAAATGACAGCCAGAATTCATCGATTGCAACAAAGAAGAATATTCATTCATGACATGAGCACGTTGATATCAAAACCAGGTCTGTTAAATTCACTGTTCATGAGGACACAAAAATGCTTTCATACATAGATCACGAAAACTTTGCTCACCTATTAACGAGGTTACTAACATCGGATATAAAATTAGACTCATATCAACCTCAGTACAGGATTCTCAACCTTTTTGGCAAGAACAACTGGCAAATAAACAAAAACTAGAGACGCACACTGGAGATCAGTAAACCACTTCTATTTGTAGACCTTCTATCAATAAACCATCTACCTGAGGACATGTCTAGAACCGTCTGCAAAATGATCGTGCCGGAACAACCTGTTGTTCAAAGTAACACCGAAGACGTTTTCTTTATTTACAAATGGCATCGAAAAAGATTCATTGAACAGCCGCCTATCCTCCTGTTGCATTTGAGCACTTTTGATTTGTTTTTGCTGAGAAGTAACTATTTTCTCTTCCAACATTCATCTCTGCCATGGATTTCATTATTGCTGTGCAAGTCCATTAGCCAACGAATGAGTTGAAATCATCGGCGCACTGAGTAAGCTGACTGCTTTCAAAAGCAGGGAGAAAGTCTGCTACAAAAAGAGAAAAGAAAGCGGACCCCAACACAGGGCCTTTTGGAACACCTTTTTCATAACAAAGAGAATAATTGTGGTTACCGCGTACCTGAAAATGTCGATCTCCGTAGCGCAGTGGTTAAGTGCTTGGCCTAGCGATCTTTTGGTGCAGAGGGCGAGCCCCGAAAGTGTTATTGGAAGTCGGCAGGAAGGGCATTCGGACGAAAAGATCACAACGCTCCAGATTAAAGTCTGACTATGTCAGCACCGTCCAAGCCCCCAGTATAAAGGAGAAGTGACGTTGAACCATCATTTTTCAGACCTAGAATTCACGCACTTTGATAGGAGTCTGACTCTAGGCTTCATAGGAGTCTTACTCTGGGTCTGATAGCTACATGTATCTTTGTCTGGACTTCATAGGATTCTTACTCTGGGCTTGATAGGTGTCTTACTCTGGGTTTGATAGGTGTCTTATTCTGGGTTTGATAGGACTCATACTCTGTGCTTCATAGGAGTCTTAGTCTGTGCTTCATAGGAGTCTTACTCTAGGCTTCATAGGAGTCTTACTCTGGGCTTCATAGGAGTCTTACTCTGGGTTTGATAGGTGTCTTACTCTGGGCTTCATAGGAGTCTTACTCTGGGTTTGATAGGACTCATACTCTGTGCTTCATAGGACTCATACTCTGTGCTTCATAGGAGTCTGACTCTAGGCTTCATAGGAGTCTTACTCTAGGCTTCATAGGAGTCTTACTCTGGGCTTGATAGGTGTCTTACTCTGGACTTGATAGGACTCATACTCTGGACTTGATAGGACTCATACTCTGTGCTTCATAGGAGTCTTACTCTGGGCTTGATAGGACTCATACTCTGGACTTGATAGGACTCATACTCTGTGCTTCATAGGAGTCTTACTCTGGGCTTGATAGGACTCATACTCTCGGCTTCATAGGACTCATACTCTGTGCTTTATAGGAGTCTTACTCTGGACTTGATAAGAGATTGATTCTTTGGAACTCTTTATATTGATACCAAATAGGTTAAATGAAGTTTATTCATCTTTCGGTGCCAGTTTCTGGACAAATTTTCCACACATTGTCAGCGATATATTTCTCAGCTTTCGTCTACAGTCTTGCAGTAATGGCATGCTGGTAGCCGAGGACTGGGCCTGCCTATACATTGAGAAGTGCAGTGCAAAATGCGGAACATAGAAGGTGGAGTGAATGCTGAGGCCAGTCATCAAACGTCCACTACCTCGACATCATATGCAATGGCAGCTCTAAAAAGGAAGCTTCTTCTCTTAACCACAAAGACCTCAAAATCTCAGTAGATGAACAACCGAATCTTGGTGTTATACTACACATTTTCCCAGCACTTCTTTTCTGAGCGGAATTGTGAGGTTGACTACTGATACTCCCTGAAAAACAGACCACGTCCACAGCGCAGATATTAAGTTACCGCCTTTCCTTCAAGTTATTTTCCCTTACAATTCTACAAAGAGTCACTCTGAAGATAAAATACTGAGATATTGAGGCCTGTGGCTTCTATCACTGTAAATCGCTGGATACGAAAATTACATGCAAACATATACCAAAATCACATACAATTTGAAACTAACATCTGATACGAGATTCTCGTATGTTTACAGAGATCTGGTATTTTTTTCATACCACATCTCACTTACTTTCGTATGTGATTGGTATGTAGCGATACGAACCATTCTATCTGTGATTGGCTGTTTTACACTGAAATACGAGTTGTTGGTATGTTTTATATACGAGACCCGATGTAAATTGGTCCTCATTCGTATGTGTTTCGTATGAATAGCTTTAAGTCACATGGCAAAAAATAAGTTATATTACATTCTACTTACAAATAACTTTTTTCCAGTCGTGAATATGTCTTTGTGAAAGTGTGGTATTTAACTAGATTAGATTTATTGTGAAATTACAGCCTCTTGTCATCTTTTCTAATCGAGGAGTTCACAAATCTCTTAATTAGCTCATTTCCTTGAACTAAGGTGTTAAACATCACTTCAGCAATACGATAAACTTCGAGCAACCTTGTTGACTTATATATGTCAAACATAACTATTTTTGCGTTCATGAATTATAATGTGTTTTTATTTTGGATTGATAAAATGTTTAGTTTCAAAATTACATAATGCATAATAGTTGATGGTCAAATACTTATTGATTATTCATGAAATGCCCTAGACTTACATGTATTAAAATCGAATTCAGTATTGTAAGTTTGACTATTAAATGTCATTATCTTACTACTTACAAAGCAGTAGCAACATTAGTGTGATCTTTATTGACAAAAGGCCTTAAATCAACATACATTAGAAATCATTGATGCTTTCCTTTAGTGTTGTGCTGGTATGGTTTTCGTATGTAAAGCATACCATATTTGAAATAACATACGAAAAGTATACAAATATATACCAAGAGAATACAGAAATATACCAAGGAAATATTTTGGTATGCATCCTTCGTATGTGATTGGTATTGAGCGATTTACAGTATAGGAGACTTTGCACTTACATCTCTATTGAGGTTTAATCTAATTTAAGAGGCTGAACAGTGCCTCTAAAAGAATTTATTTGCCTATCCTTTACCGAGGGGGACATGCAGGTATTTTTCTGATATACTTTTCTGATTAGCAATTTAGATGGGGTGGGGTAGGGACATCATAACACCTGACTTGACCACCGGTTCCAAAGAAATAGCTGAGAAATGTTTCTGAATTTGTGGCGATTTTTACAACTTCTTTGCGACTTATTTCACGTGAATGCATTTTTGCTGTGGTTAAAGATATCGTTCATCCTTCCCAGTTCGTTTTCCTTCGTTGGCTTACATCAGGATCATTGTCTACTCTGGTTTCAGTTCAATAACGGATCTGACAGTTACCGTATTTTAATGTATCAATAATGACAATCGTTTGCTGTCAATGAGTCTAGCGTAACCATTTATGAAGTAGACTGTTGTTATGATGAATTTTGATGCATCAGCCATTCCATCAGGGCGGCACTGAGGTCACCGGCAATTGACTTCGAGCTCCACATAAACATCTATCATTTCACTCACATAGAGTAGAATTACATCTAATTGTCTAACCAAATTTTCGCCGATATGACGGCGTGTTCACAGAAAAAGAATAACACAAAATGTTTAAAAATCAAAGACAGATCAAGATATTAGTGTTTGGAGATCACAGTTTTCATCTCTATTATGCAGAGAAGATCTTAATGATTTTATGAAACGCAAATTGATGGTATTTGAGTCAGAAATTATGATGGAAATCTCCAGGGGTAATACGTTGTATGATGAGCAGGTTTGAAGATGTTTGTGGATGCGTGATTCCTTGCGCGTAAGATGTTTTTTTTATTAGCACATGTAAATGGCGCACAGTGAGGCCGACATAAATGTTTGTATGATCCTTTTTCTGTGGACAGGCCAAGCTAGTGATGAGGATCCATAGCTGTTTTGGGTGGTTCAACTGGTTAAGTTGAAATAATCAATTAGCGTGCTGGGTTTTTGAATCGCCGGAAGCAACGAATAATAATTAAAAGTACGTTGAGTAACATAGTTGGTGCAGCTTCAGGTGTACCTCAGGGCTTTTCGATGTCGCCATGTCTGTTTACATCTAACTAAAGCTCCGTCGCTACTTTATGCCCAAACAACTGCATGCTAAAACGTCAGGTGACGTCTCTCTTCTCCAGACATACCATCTACATTGTTCAGGAAATTGTAAAAAGCGAAAAGAAAAAAAGCGGCAACGTTAAACGATGGTGTGATGCTCATGAACAAAATCTAGACAGCGACTAGAACAAGTCAATGCTCATGTCTAAGAAATTGCGCAAATTTCATTTTGTTCAGAAATGGATATCCTTGGTGTGACGTTTTCAAATTTTTAGAGATGGACAAACACATCACAAAAATTTGCAAGAAAGCTAGCAACCGCCTTCATGTGGTGCGCCGTCTTTTGAAATGTTTCGTCAAAGAAAGACATTATTTAAATTTACAAAATGTACATACAAAGTGTACTCGAGTAATAAGTTCCACTATTTGTCGGGTCACAAGAAAATGATACCGAATGTAGAAAAAAGATAACAATCACCTCCTTCATTCCGTGTTCCCTTCAACACTGCCGCACCCAAAGCATGTACTTCTACCCAAGGCAAAGGCCAGTCTTCTTCTGTACCATGCTATGCCTCATTGTACAACAAACTGTATGTCTAACTTTATCTTCTTTCATCATGTCTCTGAGTTCACTTCTTCATCAATCACCTACAGCGATCATTTCTCTCTTGCGCTGTTAATGCTAACCAAACACTAAAGTTTGCTTACAACTTTCATGTTTTTAAAATATGCATTTTCTTATCTTATCTGAGTAATTATGTGGCCTGACTTATTTGCGCCGTGTGACTTAAATCACCTGATAGAGTGCATTCTTTTTCGCGTTTATAAGAAAGGACACTAGCAATCAGTTGACAACATTTCTACTGCTGCTTTTCATTTTTTTGGTTAACATGAAATGTCTTTTTTTAAGTCTTTTTATTAATAGTACAAATTAATCCGTTTCGTTCATAGATTTTTTTTAATCTACATTTTTATTTATTTTGTAGGAACAGACTTTTGTGATGTTTTCCTGTTTGTTTTTACATGACTGTATCTAGTCATCAGTGTGTTTGTGAACTCTGTCAACATTTGTCTCTTGTGTTTGAGGAACATCAGCTGACAGCTTGTCATCATTATTTCACGATAAGAATATGAAGGAATATTTGACTTTTTACATTCGCTGAACAATCTTTGAAGTCATGAGAATTGTGGAGAAGTTGAAACGTGCTACCGAAGTCGAGAGGCACAAACTTGATGACTTGACGTATTTGCTGTTTCGAATCAACGGTAACACGTTGTCTCAGGCTTAAATTTCCCTTTTACCTGCTCACGTTACTTCAATTCGTTGTCATAGCATCATGTCTTCTTTGAAGAAAGTAGTGATAAATATAGTGTGTGTGACTTAGGGAAGTTCTTTCGAAAATTTCGAGTTTTGAGTATATTTATCCAATATGTCTTTGGTGTTTGAATGATTCTTCTCAATTATATTCTGATAACCTTTCACGGAAGATTTCAGTCGTCAGTCACTTTGATCTCAATCAGAATGCTCCTCACGCAGGATTCTTCGGGAAATATCATCTTCACATTGGGAATGCCTCATGTGATGAGCGAGAAATTCTTCATCTAAAGGAATCTGATGATGTTTATTGTTCTTGAGTCTGTCTGAAGAAGACTGATTTATATTGACAATCAAAAATGCAGTTATCATCACGAATGATGCGAGCGGTGCTCCGGAAATGTTCTGTTACTCATCTAAATATGCTGTAGGGTTGTATGAAGCTTGGAATGTACCGAGCACTCTGACAAAAGTTCAATGAAAGATTCGAATGCGTTGAAAAGTTATTGTCCGAGAGAAATATGTATCGTAACATGCACTCTTCAGTAAAACTAATGTTACATCAACTGTTGAAATATCTCAGTGTTTACAGCCGTTCAGTTCATTTGATTGCAAAAGTATCATACATCATCTGAAAGATGTTGATCTCCTCTTGAAGATTCATTATGATTATTGGCTGCATCTTTGAACGGTAGTCTACTACACTGATTTTGTCAGACATAGCTAGTTTTCTTTAGATGAAAGTTTTGGCATCAAATTCATAGGTTAGAAAAATGAAACACAGATCAGCGCATAGACAAGAGAAACTACTTTCAGAAAAGTATTTAGACTCATCCACAAGACGATTATACGCGTAATTGGATAGATAATCATAGCTAATGCTACATTGCTCCATTCATTTGTTACAAAATTGGTGACATAAGCATGATTTTCATTAAAAATCAGCTCCAAGGGTAAAGCCATATTACGAGCCACATGTCAAGCTTTGAGCGGTGAGAGTTACGCGGTCAAATAATGAGCCGTACAGCTTAATTACCGCTCGCCACTCGTCAGAATTGTCGGTTTACTACGTTAGTTCTAAAAATAGATCATCTCACCGCTCGAGCTTTGAGCTGTGATAATTTAGAGAGGAATTATCAAAGCTTGAAGCTAGCTGTGACAAGCTGCCGCAGCGCAGATGGGGCTACTGGTGTGGCCGCTCCGATTGAAACACATACAAACATTTTCACAGCGCGGCTTCAACGCAGCTCAAAAGCTCGTGATGTGGCGTTACCGTAGTGCATATGCATGTGCTACTGCTGCGTACATAGATGGTGAGCCATAGCGTATAATCTAACGCATAGAAATAAACTGTTTATCTGAAGTTCGCTAGAATGGAAATTGACTCAAGGTCGCGGCACATCCAGGGGAACTAGGTTGGGGCATGAAGAACCAATTAAAACCTTCGATTTACACATGTGACTGATTCTAGCCCAATGATACAGACGTTGGCAGGTGCATCTAAGTATGCAATTGGCATAATTGAAATACAGCTACCAAGAAGTGTGTAACTTGCTAAGCTGTACATTTCAAGATACTCTCCGGCGTTGGCAAAGAGAATTTGGTATTAAGAAATACAAAAATGGTATTCGATCAAGACGGAAAAGAATGTCCGAGGTGCCATATAGCTTGGTTGTTGCAGTGAACGTCACATCCTGGAAAACACTATAAATAGTGCTCATTTCATTGAACAATTTAGCCATCTAATTGAGTTTAGTGAATTACCTGGTAACTTCATTTTTCAGGATGATAGTGCACCAGTTTACACAACGAGTGCAGCAATATCTTTTAAGGAACAGCGTGAACTACGATCACGCCCTCCCACAGCCATGATTTGAATCCCATAGAGCATGTCTGGGATCTCCTCAGTAGAAAAATCAACTGTCGTTCCATTCCCGTAAATAAGAGTTGAAACAGTTGCTCTTGGCAGAATGGCAATTGATGCCACAATCTTTTGTTGACTCATTGACAAAGAGTATGAATGATCGCATCTCAGCAGTGATTGCAGCTCGTGGAGGTGTCACCCGATACTGATTGATTACTTATCATTTTCAAAATAAATATTGTACATTTGTTCTCACAAAATACTCTTTTCACTTTAGCGTATCAAGGAACAAACACATTATTGCAAGACAGGAAAAGAGGGTAAAATTAGATTTCACAAGTTAATATACCCGCATAACCTCCTTCTATCACTCAGTAGGACATTATCAGCTTCAAATTATTATATGCATAATCCAAAAATTTGCATTGTTATTCATTTTGATGTATTGCTATGTTATGAATGTTTTCATTGCCCAAATGACAAAAGTGATCATAGCAATAGAGCAATGGTCCAGTACTCTCCAGCAATGAACCATCACTGTCCAACAACAAACCATAACTGTCCAGCAATAAAGATGTCATATCAAAACAATGTTTATAGGAATATTTCATTGCTGAATTGGATAAGAGAACAATTTTAAAAAATGATACTTATAAGTCAATTTCCAATATGCCCCAAGACGTGATAAGTCTTGCTTTCTTTTTCTCACTTTCCCTCTGTTCTTCCTCTCCTTGATTTCTTGCTCCACTTCTGTTGACTCTCAACGATTTGCTCTCATCCAGAGCCAATTTCAACATGGGGGTACATGCATCGCCGCTGTCATCAGTTTGCTGAAGAATGCGTTCATCACTTGATGTCCCTGGCAAGTCCAAGGCCGCGCAAAGAGCTCTTTTTCTTTGGTCTGATGGTCGATCATACTTGGGAATACTGCCTTCATTCTTATGCCCAGTTATAGTGCACACATCAGAGTTTGACAACCCTTTGGATTTCGCTGTTGTAACAGTGGTGCACCGTATGCAGTGATTGGTGTATATTTTAGAAAGATAGTCTGTTCATTTCTTCCAAAGAGTAATGGCACATCAATTCTCGCATCCAGGTCTACCTCTGAGTATGCATGCTGCTTAATTTCATCAAGAGTTAAGCCAGTGATCATATTGTTTTCAAATTTGGAGAGATCAATTAGCTGTAATGGCCACAGGTCAGGATCACTGCTTGACATCATTGAAAATGAATGGTTCATAAATAAATTTGAATTGATCAATTACTGTCCAGCAATGAAAGCAATAGAAATCCTTATAGCATTTTTAAACTTAGCTTGATTGAAGCCATAGACTTTTGTGATTGAAGTATTGACCATAGAAGTCTATGCATTGACCATTCACAGATGCCACATCATAGCAATGAATAACAATGGGTTGTTATACTCAAAATTCTCACAGCAATCTCGTCTGCTGACCCGGACTCGATTGCTGTGCTCATTTTTCGTACAACAACTCTACATTGCGGCAATGGAGACAGTACATTATCACAGTACAGTATGTTCCAATGGGATTTCAATGCTTAAGCAGATTATGTCCGGATAAATATCTATACGCATAAGAACCCTCGAGATATAATAGACATGAACCCTAGACATGTTTATAGCCCAGAACCATAGAAAGAGGTTAAGCTAGATATTGTACAGCATCTATCACTTAATACAACTATATCAATTTCAGTTGGGACATAGAAAGAGGTTATGCTAGATATTGTACACCATCTATCACTTAATACAACTATATCAATTTCAGTTGGGCCATAGAAAGAGGTTATGCTAGATATTCTACACCATCTATCACTTAATACAACTATATCAATTTCAGTTGGGACATAGAAAGAGGTTATGCTAGATATTGTACTCATATTGGAATCATTGACATAGAATGTCCTTGGCGCTACGCGCCTCGGACATTCTATGCCAATAATTCCAATATTCGTACAATATTTAACACATGCAACATTAATTGCGCGTAAGAGTGTAGTGTTATTGGGTTTCTATAATCGCTAGCTTTAACCATCAACCAGCGATTGTTATGTCAACGGGATCATCAGAAAAACCTACTGCTGTCTGTATCATGAGCATCATGATCTGTCTGTATCTGCACCGTCTCGGCACGAGCTGTGAGTGAACTGAAAGTTTTCTGGTATATGTATACACGAGACAAGTAAGACAGTCAGATAAAAACATCACTTGTGTACAATTGAATAAAACAGCAGTGGTGAACGGCGCAAATAAACTCAAACATGTAGTCGCTGCATGCACGAAAAGACGCTTCGATGTAGCCTCCCTATGGGAGGTTCAGCTTGAGCAGCACTTGAAGCCGAGAAAAGTTGTATTTGAGCCTTTAGTTTTCACGTTCTAGAGCGTTCTGAAGTTTGGCACAGACAGGTCGGTAATCATACTCAAGATTTGGACGAATAATGCATGTTGTAAAATGTTTTGGTTGAAATAATTGGACTTGCAGTTGTATGTTTTCCACATGGGGAGCCCAACTTACTGATCCGCTGAGCATTCCGTTGATAAAGACTGCCAGTGGTCTTTCACAGTCAAAATTCGGATTTAAAGTAATAAACATCTGCTTGCATTTATTCACATTTATTGACATTTTATTCATAGAAGACCAAGCCATGAGCTGGTCATAATGATTCAGCATGAGAGTGGAGTCAGCGTTCCTAGACAGAGCAACACAATGTAAAATCATCTGCGTACTTAATTAAACATGCGTAATCATTGTCCAAAGAGATGTCTGCAACAAATAATGCAAAAAGCATGGGACCAATCGCAGATCCCTGAGGAACACCACTTATTACAGAGAGAAAAGAACTGAAATTGTTATTCCAGCGTACTCTTTGGTATCTGTTACATAAATAATGTGAAACAAAACTGACAAAATAGCTATCAATATTCATACATATCAACTTTTCCACTAATAAACTATGCGATATTCTATCAAAGCCCTTTGTTAGGTCAACAGCAAGGAGATGTAAAGCAGCTGTGTTCCTGCATTGAAGCTTATTGCTCACAAAGTCTTCAGTCTTAAGAAGAGTACACAACGTTGAACTCTTTGAACGAAATCCAAACTGGTATTTATCAAACTTTTTGAGAAGGATAGTTCAGAATATGACGCTCAAGAATGCGGGCGGGAATGGGAACAAGGCTGAACAAAGCTGAACTACATGTACTTTTCAGCTATTGGAGCGGTAAGTCTACACCTGACGGCCGGAACCGATTCACGCAAAAACAATTCATGTGGAAGAGCGTTTGTGTAGTGTTGTATTATCGACGTACCGAACAGAAAATGAATCACAATTTTCATACTTAAACATTTCGACCACAGGTCAAGAGATGCATGGTCAAAGAACACAGCATTGTGGGACACCGGACTGTGGTGAATTTTACTTTATCACATCAAATTCTTCAAGTGCAAGATTGATTTGTATACAGCGGGGCGTTCGTCATCCCAATCTGAATGGTAATTGAAAAGCAATATCTCTGTCATTTGTGGCCCTCCCTCCAAATCAACCCAAAAAGCAAGAGAAAGAGAATAACTTCGTAACATCAGTATGTCGATGATTCCTACAATATCCTACAATTTGGTTCGGCGCATGATATTTTTGCGTAGCAGGTGGGAAAGAAGAGGTGATCGACTTTTCAGCTATTGGAGCGGTAGGTCTAAACATGACGGCCGGAACCGATTCACGCAAAAACGATCTGAGAGTTCTAAATGATCTGTTTTAGGAGACGTGTGCCGAATCCCTCGAATATCGTTTCAATAAAGTTTCCATGTATGATGTATTTAATCCAATGACATTTCTTTTTTTCAGTTGTATAATTTTTTCAATGACATCTTGTTGCTTGCCGATGGAAATCCAATCGAAAAGGACATGCCACAGATTGGAAACAACTTACAGTCTTCCGTAGTTAAAAGTAAGTCCTTCCTTTAGCAGATACGGTATAAAATGCCTTGTATGTCAGGAATTTCCGAGGGAACACTAAAACCAGCCAGCATCGAATTTATTGAATAAAAATTGTAACGGACTTAAGACATTGCCTTCAGCTGGACGCTGAATTTCTTAATGCTTGTTTTTCTAAATCAAATTTTTTATCCCTGTTCAAATGTTTGCATGTCTCTTAGTTACCAGACAACGAAAAGGTTTTGATTTGTTGGGTCTATCAGGATCCTAGAATTTCATGTAAATAGACATTGTACATATTGTGCTATTTAAAGCTGGAAACGGTGAGTTTTAGGCATATTTGTAACTCCCTATGATGAGAAATTTTATTGATGATAAAATGTAGCTAATTTACTTATGAGCGTGAAATGATGAGTCTTGTATTTTTATTGCAGTTTTCACGTTGCATCTAAGAAATACAATTCTAGTGCATCAGTTGAGGTGTTTTCAACTTAATAGCGCAAATTGGACGTATGCCGTCACACTGAAAACGTGCCAGTGGAGCGTATTGGTGAAAACACTAATTTCAGTAGATCAATAGCCTTCGACAAATGGTGGAAATTTCCCAAATATTTGTGTATCATTGGTTTGTGACTCGTGTCGAATGCTGCTAACATTGAATGGAAAATTTCCTGCGCATTGTATTGTGTAAATTAGTGACATAATGGAATTAGGTGTATTTTGATATAAGTTAACCCTTCATAACTACGTTCTATTTGTAATAACAATATAATTTTCTGTAGCACTAATTGATCATATATTGAAAAATATTTTACTACGTAAGCAGTTAGATAAACATTCTTCCTATTTTGACTCATTTAATCAATAGGTGTTGTATACAGTTTATCATTTCTTCTGTCTTCACTTTCATGCTTTAGTTATGTCACTTAAAGCTGAGAACTCTGACATTGAAGTTGATGATATTGCTAGACGTAGTGAGAGAACTAGGAAATTGACTGCGAAAGGCGCAGAGTACCTTCAGTCGCAGATTGACAAACATGTAAGGAGGTTTGATGATTTATATGCAAAATGGAAACAATGTGTTAAGGAATCTCGAACCAGATTGAAATTTGAGCTCTCAATTTATGAACAGGATCATTTACTTAAGTCACTGGACTCAGCCCACGATGCTTTCCTACAGTGTTATGAGGATATAAAATCAGCTAGGACACCTACCAGGGAAGAAGTGCAGTTAGTAGATAGTGTAACACAAATTACAAACGATGTCCGAGAGGTTGCCTCCAAGAACATGACTGAGGTGTACAACAAAGAGTTGTCAAGAGTGAATGTTCGAACTATCTTGAACAAAGAGCTAAATCCCTGGCTGGTTCTTGAATAATGAACTGGCTGGTTCTTGGCGAATTTATCAATTGTTTTGATTGATATACGCTTTGGACTGATAAGGTTACTGAAAGCTAATTCCTGTCGTTTACATATGTTGACTGCTTTGGGAAGTGTTGCCTTAATAAACCACTGTGTAAGAGGAGAAACACCTGCATTCTCGATATCAGCAAATGGCGAAATGGAAGTCGAAACGTTGGATCAATTGTATGAGCGAATGCAAAACTTAAAAGGATGTAATTCAATAGCGAAGAAGCATCTGACGCCAAGTATCGTCTCAAAATACAAGGATAGAAAGACGAAAGCTGGCGGAACCTTGGCTTTGTGTGTTAACACAAATGCGTATAATGCTGGAGCTCTCCTTCCTCGATGTGCTGACATCGATTGTTACTCAGTTTTTATGGACTACTTCGATGCTGTGATCCGAGATTATCACAAAATATCCACCAATGCAATCACTCATCCTGCCTCTGATTTCGGCAATCTGAAAAGTCTTCCTTTTTGTCATCTTGACCCTGCCAAAAAATATATTGTTTCCACGCGTGTCCGTGTCGGACGAACTGTTGAAGGATTTGCATTTGCGCCTTTGATTACCAAAGAGGATCGTATTAGATTGGAACAACAGATTGCCGACGCTTTAAAGAGCATGACTGGGGAACATGAAGGCATCTATTACCCACTGACAGGCATGCAGAAGCATGTGCAAAAACAGTTGATTGATGACCATTTTCTTTTTCGTGACGATGAGCATGTATTGAGAGATGCTGGAGGTTATCGGGATTGGCCCAGTGGTCGTGGTATTTTCCATAATAATGATAAAACCTTCCTTGTGTGGGTGAACGAAGAGGATCACATCCGAATTATATCTATGGAAAAAGGAGGCGATCTGACGAAGGTCTACAAGCGATTAATTCAGGGAATTCAAAAGATGGAGAAGCAATTAAAATTTGCTCGTGACCAGAAGCTAGGATTTCTGACATTTTGTCCTTCCAATCTTGGTACAACGATGCGTGCATCAGTTCACCTGCGGATACCATTCCTGTCACAGCTTCCAAACTTCAAGGACATCTGCGAACAATATTCTTTACAGGCTAGAGGTACAGGTGGTGAACATACAGCTTCTGTAGGAGGAGTCTATGACATATCCAACAAGCGGCGTCTTGGTTTGACTGAAGTTCAAGCAGCTACAGAAATGTCGAAAGGCGTTGAAGAATTGATTCGCATTGAAAACGGATTGGAAATGAATAACACGAAGGATTCTCTTACGGCTGGTTTAATGCCAGTTGAACCACTGGAGATGTTAGCTGATATGTTGTGGCGAAATAAGGAGTGCAGTAGTTACACGAAGAAGCATCTGTCTCAAGATATTGTAAATAGATATAAAAGTAAGAGAACGAAACTCGGCTCAACTCTCGCTCACTGCATCAGAACGGGTGCATATCATGGCCGCGCAATGTTGCCACGAATGGGTGATCCTGAATGCTATGATGTATTTGTCGATTACGTGGAGGCTATTATCAGAGATTATCATCAAATAACCGAAAAAGTGGTTCAACATCCTCCTTCTAATTTTGGTAGACCTCTTTTCGATGACTTGGATCCCTCGGGAAACTATGTCATTTCAACGAGAGTTCGCGTTGGTCGGTCTGTAGAAGGTTTCAACTTTCCGCCTACAATTACCAAGCAGCAGCGACTGAAGCTCGAGAAAACTATATCAACGGCTTTGAAAAGTCTAAAAGGTGAACATGCAGGAACATATTATCCTCTGGATGGCATGAAAGAAGATGTACAACGGGAACTGATAGATGACCACTTTCTATTCAAAGATGACGATCCTGTACTGCGTGACGCGGGAGGGTATCGAGATTGGCCAAGTGGACGAGGGATATTCCACAATAAACAGAAGACTTTCTTGGTGTGGGTTTGTGAAGAAGATCACATGCGTATCATTTCAATGCAGAAGGGCGGGAACCTAAGACAAGTTTATGAAAGATTGTCGGAAGGTGTTGACAAAATAGAATCAAGGATGAATTTTGCAAAACATCCAAAGTATGGATTCCTCACATTTTGTCCATCTAACTTAGGAACCACAATGAGAGCATCAGTTCACATCAAAGTACCGAAACTATCCGCGAATATGTCTGTCTTCAATGATCTGTGTGCAAGATACAATTTGCAGGCAAGAGGTTTTCACGGTGAACATACGGAATCTCCTGATGGAATTTATGATCTCAGCAATAAGCGAAGAGTGGGATACACGGAACTCGATGCAGCCACTGAAATGGCGCGTGGTGTTGCCGAAATCATAAAGTTAGAATCTCGCATGTGAATAACTGACTGTAACATGTCTAAATTTTTTTGACATTGATCTCTTTCGATTATCAAATGCAACTAGTATTGTATACAAATCAAATAAATAAAAAAAAATTTGATTTAGAAAAACAAGCATTAAGAAATTCAGCGTCCAGCTGAAGGCAATGTCTTAAGTCCGTTACAAAAATAACAACCATGATGAAGATAGTCCGTCAGCCAGAGCGAGTTTCTACAGGGAACGAGGCCGAAAGTGAGACTTTCACAGAATGATGTATACCCTATGCCTACCACGAATCTGTGCGTGTGCCGAGTTCTAGTGAGTTCCTATTCTTGTCAGACAGGATCAAAGAAAAACACATGTAAATCCAATGGGACGCAGATTGCAGTTTTTCGCTAAAATGAAATTTCCTATGTTTTCTCTTATTAATCGAAAAATATTGACCCTAGAGCCATATTTTTTGGAATAGAATGTCTTCAGGTCATTTCCTATTATGTGCATGTGCTACTATCATGCTTCTGATCGGCAATGTATATGAGAATGTGGTTCAATGTGGATGAAGTGGACCAACATGTTGAAGTTTGCCGATATTAAGAGGCTCGCCAAATTAAATGTGTTTAGTTTTACAGACAGGGGTGCATTAGCATGAAAGAAAATGGCCTGAAGACATTGCATGCCAAAAATTATGACTCTGGGCTAAGTACTTTTTGTTTAATCAAAGAAAACATAGGACATTTCATTATAACGAAAAACTGCAGTCTGCGTCCCATTGGATTTACATGTGTTTTTCTTTGATCCTGTCTGACAAGAAGAGGAACTCACTAGAACTCTGCCTCGTTCCCTGCAGAAACTCGTGCTGGCTGCCGGACGATGATGGTTTGCTTGGAAACAAGGGAGTGAATAACTGCCAATATCAAGTTCTACCTCATAATCAAGATAGAATTGATGTCTTTGGGATTTTGGGTTATTTATGAGGGAGCGATTGATATTGGACACAATTACTACAAACTGCTTTGAGTACGAGAAGATATCCTCACATGAAGGTGTGCCCGGTTTGTGGATGACCGGATCATACACTTATTCATCACGTTTTGACATCAGACGTTTAACAAAGGAAAAATCTTTCCATGAAATCCAACTATCATGTGCATAGATAGCTTACAAATGCCATTGGCGGTGACCCAGCAGTTACCAACGTATGGGCGGAATGTGGGACACAGGAGAAGAAGAAGAATATTGACTCTCTTTGGAGTCATTCAAGTGACAGTCATTCCACCTCCTTCAGGCATATCAAATCTGTCTCAGTCTTTCCAGTCGTTGAGTCATCTGCAATTCTGCGGATCATCAGCCTACCAGTGAAGCCCACCAAAGACCTTCCTCTCGGCGTCATCAATAGTGCTTTAAAATCGGTAGTTCTGTTGATGCACAGTCGCGCCCTGGGTACTCATGTCCGAGAGTATATACTCACATGGAAATACATCTATGGAAGGCAGGATCCATCATTGGAGGCTCAGATAGGAATGACAGCATTTGACACAGTCGAAAGAAAATGTCAAAAACTTATTTTCTATCCTTGACATTTCTCCTAATAAAACAAGACTGAAAAAGAATCTATGTTTCAAAACGAAGGCTGATATGTGTTAGCGAAAATACTTCTTCACGGACGCCTACCTTGGCAATCTGCTCACATAATTAGTATTTGTTTATCTTACTATTATTGAATTATTGAATTAATTCATTTTCATTTTCATTTTTCTGCGTCATTGATAATCATTTTCTGCTTAATTTCGTTGATCTGATCTGCAGCTGCCTTCATTTCAATTAGTTAATAATTGTGTATATTCCCGATCATAAGAATCGCTTGAGAAATCTGCTGTTGATGTTTCCGGCTAGTCAAGCATTACTCAGATCTCTCTCTCTTTAATATAACAACAAATGTTACCTTGCAAGAACTTTCGCACAGTTCGTATGCTCTGCATCATTCCTTCACGTGTAAGGTGGTCCAATTTCAGTGTCCCTGCTGCATGTAGAACTCAGCTGCAAAGCATTGGCGTCCTCAAAAATGTGCACCACGATGCTGGAATGATATTTTTAGGAAAAGACGACTGATTGCGGATAAGCACCGCTTCATGAGTTGCTCAAATATTGTTGCACAAATGATGACAATAACACGTGTCATGCACTTTTGTCTATGAGAGTTGTTGACACACCAAGTGGTTACTACAGAGAAGGCGATAACGCTGTTAGGATCACCATATTCAACCTTGATATGATTGCATGAAAAATTCATAATATTCTGATCATTGTACACAGCTATTTCCACTTCTCTCGTATTTTTGATGGCTGATTAAAGTTGATTGTTTCCCATGACTGTTTGAACTCCTCGAAAGTCAATGTTTGATGACATCTGGAAAGATTGTGGCGTACTTCGTGACCTTGCCTCTCCTGCAGCTGAACATTCGACACCGAAACCGTTAAATTTAACAATTTTATTTCCTTCATGCTTTCAGCTAATGAAAAATCTGAGAAATTCGAGGCAGAACTCAATTACTACAAAAGTGACACGACAGTAAATAGATACATTTTCTTGGGTTATTAAAAATCCTGGAGTGCTTTCCGATGAAGCGGAACAGGTGGTGGGAAGCAGAGCTTGAACCGGGCCGCTTATTTCGGACAAGACCCGGCCCGGATGAGAAATTTTATCGTTTTGCGCATTGTACGATCCTTAACCCGTATGATGATATCGATTACGTCAGTTGAGTGTAACTGCCTTCAGAATCATTCTAAAAATCTAATTGTTCATAGCATGATCACATGCTTCAGGCCTATGTACCGTCTGTAAGTAAATTGATAAGTGTTGAGCAGTAATGTGATATTTCAGACATTTAATGCATAGTGAATTTTCATTTGTTTCAAATGTTGCACAATACATGCATAACGCGGTTGTGTATCACAGATAATTTGGATCCAATTTGATGTGCAGATAGTCATTGTTGTAAGTTGGTTAAAGCATGGAAAACGAATCGCAGTGAAGAGAAAAGTTGAACCAAATATTCAATCGCCTCTTTTGACCAAAATTCCAGAGAAATGATACTTGCTATTCGTCTGTCGATCGTTGTTTCTGGTTGAGAAAGCGGATGTATGACTAATCCGTCGTATGCCGATATTTATTTCATGTTATTGCTTCAGAACCAAGTTCACGAGCCACCATATGAAAATGATTCAGAGCATTCAATGATGAAATGAGGAAGATATTTCAGACAGCATGAATATCGGCCCTGGTACTAGACCTTTGAGGCCCGGGCCGGCCCGTTTCCAGTTGTGGTGGGAAGTGCCTAGCTGTGTCTCAAGCAGTTAAGGTTCAGCATCGGTGCTCTGACAGCGGAAACTGCCGATTCGTCGAGGTTTGAAGGATCGAGGATTGCACAGAATGCTCAGGCGGCCACTGTAGATCTAGACGGACCGAAACATTCATAGAAAAAGCAAAAATATGAGGAATGCTTAACATTCTCCTGAGTTTTATACAACCCAATGCAGTGTTGTTGTTACAGAATGTTGAATCAATTTTGTAAGGATTATCAGGCCTCAGTAACTTTAGGAATTTATGTGAGAATATATCAACACATTTCTGACACAAACACAGCCTGCACACAGATGAGAATGAACATATTAACTGAGGGAGAAAGTGCGCATTGAAAATGTCTGCTTATCATTCGTCTGGTCTTACAGCAGGTTTTGAATTATGGTTCAGATTACAAATTTATCAACATGATGATATCCATGATGTGAGAAGAATGAAGTTTTTTTCTTTTCAAATGACCCGGAACACAAAATAAACTGACACAAACGCAGCTATTTCGTCTTGAGAAGTGTTTCTCAACGTTCAATGTCCTGTGGCCAAAATTCTCTTAATCAAGAGTCCATGGAACAAATGTTTAATCAAAGTTTATTTTTAATAAAAGATGAGCTATGTTCATAAATCGAACACTGCAAACATGAAATGAATTAGGCTAATATATTGTCATATTTGCATCAAGAAAGCACGGTGTTTCCTACGTTTTGTGTGCAGTCCTTGCGGATGTTCAACTAAAAAATACCGAAACTCTTACGAACAAAAATGTTGAATACGTGACATCTATTTGTATCTCTTTGCCGAAGCACTCGTCTAAAACAACGCCTAACGAAACTTGAAAGTAATGTACCGAAGATGCGAATTCTTGGCTACCAAGTTCACGAGCCACCATATAAAAATGATTCAGAGCATTCAGTGATGAAATGAGGAAGATATTTCAGACAGCATGAATATCGGCCCTGGTACTAGACCTTTGAGGCCCGGGCCGGCCCGCTTCCAGTTGTGGTGGGAACTCCTGCCAAACCTTGACAATGCGAGCCGGCTCGCGAAAGCTCGGAATTGTACATATCTTTTAGCAAATAGACTGTACATATTTTTAGCAGTTTATCTTTTCTCGGGGAGACGACACAAACGGAAGTGAGAGACACAGTATGAAATTAAATAACCTCTCGTCAGCTGCCATCAACTATCTTTCTTAAAAATAACATTTCAATACGAACACAGGGTCAATTCAAAGTCCAACAAGAAACTTCAGTCTCAATGACACCCGTGGTCTTGGTGCAGTTTTATCTGTTCATTCATGTCTCAATCCAATGACTGTTCAAATTCAGTCATCGAACCACTGACTAGGTCCGTGTTGAACGAAACGTTTGGATTTTATCATTTGAATTTGAATTGAAATATTGTTCTAAAAATGCTGGGACAGCTGATTTTCATATCCTTTATCAAATTATGAAAATTGATGACGTTTAGTTAATAAACATCATTTTGAATTGTACACATGAATATCAAAGAAGGTTTGAAGGGTAATTTCAGTGAGGAAAACCGTAGAACACAATGTCAGGCGTTATCCAAATATTATTATATAATTAATGACAGAAGCAAGTAAGAGACACTTTGTGTATGGAAAATATTGCCACACTTAATGGTAAGTCCATAGTAAGCGACGACATCTGACTGATCCAAATATTCATCCTTACGTGTGACATGGTGAAATATTTATTACTTGAGGATTTGTATGTTGTTCTTCATCTTTCCTTTACCTTGCCGTTTGATGGCTTTGATGATCTTAAGGCAGAACTTAGAAGAACTTAGACTGAACTTAAAAAAGTTCAATGAGATGAATCCCTTTGATTGCAACAAGTATCCAGTGATATGTGCTAGGCAGTCAGGGCCTTCTACTCGGATATCCGGCAGTTTGCGTGAGATGCAATTCTTCGTTCCTACTGCTGTTCCACACTGCATCAGCATTGAATGTAAGAACCACAGAATTAGATTGTTTAATCGTATCACTTTGCTAGAAGTGCAGACTGATTCAAGCACATGACACATGCATGAACTTAATAAGTGGGCAAAAAGAAATTTTTAATACCTTACAGAGATAGGAAAAATAGTCGTGCGTCGCTTGCGGATTGCTCTGAATTCCTTCAAAATGCTCCGATCGCCACAACTCCTTCAGATTCGAATAATTCAGATCATTCCGCAAAAGTTTTCTCGATAATGTTGGGCAGTCCGATCATTATTAAAAAAGTTAGCAGGCGCATGAAAAAACGTTCACAAATTTCTCTGTAGAACTTGACATCCTCTGTGTCTCTTTGCTGTGTGATCCGGTTGATAAGAGTCACTGAAACTTTGCACAATTTGGCGTGTTTAATGTTGAACTGGCTGCTCATTGTTCGATTGCTATGGTATTTAGTCAGGAGATTGTGCCGTTTCATTTACGTTTCATGTTGCAATGCTTCCCTTCTAGTCAAATACAACAAGAGACGACCTGTCTAATTCTGTGGTAAGAACAATCCTGTAACACCGTAGGAATGCATCAGCATTAAACAGATCAAATCTCAACAGATGGAACGACCACGAGACATGCTGCGGCCTCATCGGTCATGGGTAGGTTCGCACCAGCGACGTTGGAGCTAGATAACTAAAGCAGTACCTTCCTGGTTAATTCCCGCTCTCAACAGATGGTTCAGTGGCCTTGTGGTTAGAGGGCATGATTGCACGTCCTCTAACTCCAACATCGTTGGTTCGAGCCTACCCACGACTGATGAGACTTAACAAGTCGAAACATGTCTCGTGGTAGTTACATCTGTTAATGTGGTGGCTGCGCATGGAACGCACACAATACATCAGTTATTGCCGGCCCCTATCTCCGCATCGCAACCGTAGGAATTTATTGATAAGAATATTCATGCCTGAGATGCAGTTGCGATGTAACATCACTTCTACATGTCAGTAATTAATTATCACTTCTTGTAGTCTACATGTATATTGATGCTATTTGGTCGACATTATAAGCTTGATGGTTTGGATGCATTCTCTTGAACTCCTTAAATCGTATATTCGGCTGGCAGAGTTGTTGGCTTCCCGCTGGTCTTGTGGATCTAACGGGGAAATTCTAGTGAGAAAATGTGCACTCCTGTCTTTGCCATGACACCTTCAACGCTGCAAATAGAATAATTAAATATTGAGTTGCATCCTCAGTTGAAAAATAGAGACAGACTTGAATAGCTGCCATTTCATCCAATATCAGGAATCAGAAGCAGGCCTAGTTCACATCTCTCAACATCGACACAACTGCCTACTTAAAGTTGCAGCCATGCACGGGTCAATTTGAGATTTGCAATTAGTTAGTCAGTGAAATTTCGTCGGGCATTCATTTAAACACACTGCTGGCAAATCGCCTTCATATCTGCATTCATGAAATGGAATGTAGGACAACTGGACTCAAATGAAAAAATCCGAAGTGAGATTGCTTTCTGTGACAATTGTGTTGCACTAAAGATGTTGTTAAGATAAATGCCCTTTTCGTTCACCTTGTCCATTAAGTAAGCCACATTCGTTACATTTAATCTGATGTTTTTGTGTAATTCTATATGCTTGAAGTACCAAATGAACGTTTACCAAGGCAGCGTGCTGAAACTAAGCAAATGCGGTCAAGTTCTCAGCTCGATGAATGTAATGATGCATTTTGGATGATACATCACTTCAGCAGTGAGATGGATAGTTCAAGAGCATTCAAGACTGGGTCAAGTTTTCAACTTTGAAACCAAAGACAACTATTGGGAAATACATGCAGGCAAGTATTCATCTTCCTTCACCGTCTTGAGAACTGTAATGTATCGCATCACCAATTTACCAAGTTTACTACATTACAGTCTTGAAACATTTGAAACATATTTCGATTAAATTGAAAGGAATCACGAAGCCGGATTCAAGTTTGAAAATTCCTGTGAACAACTGCGTCCTTGATTGCCTGAATTTGCCTCGAGATGATTCATATTTGTTTGATGTATCTTGATAACTTTCCCAACCATTCTCACCTCAACTTCATCTCTCATTTTCCAGGTTCCGAAGGTCTGGAAGCAGAGGATAGCGAGCTGTTGGATATGACCAGTTATGAATCGATAGAAATTGAATCGTCTTACAAAGGCCCAACATTGACTTTCCCGTTAACTTCTAATAATTTAGGAATCATAATAGACAAACTGCGTGACGGAGAGGTAAGTTGTCATTTGTTATCGATAACTCTGTGCAATATTCTGAGGTTGCACTTCGAGCGCGCTATCTTCATTTTACTCAGTCAGGTCCGTGTTTTGAATTTAATAAGCTTATCTTTAATGGGAAGATTGGGGTGATGGCATCTTAAGATAGCCCATTTTGCGGTTCATAGACCACCAATGGCATTCAAAATTTGACGAATTGTTTCTGAGATCAGTCCACCTGAGTTCTTCAGTATTCTCCATGCGCGTGGCTTTACTTGATTCTGTGATAATTACTAAAGCCCTTATCCACAAAACCAGGAATTTCCTTTATGGTGAACACCTTCACAATGAGATAGATCTTGAGCACCGGACAAGTTATTAGCTGCGTCCTTTCGACAGTTTAAGCAGAATAAACAATTTATTCAAATCTGTATACAGGCAGAAACAGAAGCGTCACTCAGATTGTTATTGTAATTGATATGCCAGGTATTATTAATCTGGCGCAATTCATGCTTGATCTAGTTTACCTGGGTTAGCCTAAATTACACTCGTTGAACTTTTTTCTTAAGTGACGTATCGTACAAAGAGGGGATGCACCTCGAGGTAATGCTATAGCAAAATGCAAGTTGCAGCGGTTGGCTATGGGCAAGCCATTGTAACCTTTTCTATATAAGTATACGGTACAAGCGCGAACTTTATAGCTCTTCAACAGCACTGCGAGCGCGTTCTGTCAAAAAAGACAATTGGACAAAAGGAACTGCACAACAAGGTGTTCTGCGTTTGTTTGTCCTTATTCTGCCGCGCGGTTGCTAGTCATAAAAGATTGCAGTGAGCACTTTTCTTGGTGTGCGAATCAGCTGGTCTTGGTTTGCTGATGTTGGATGTACTGCTGTACATTCCATTAGTTTTTCCAAACACTCCAATTGTCAAAAGCTAGCAGGGACCATTATGAGCCGCGCCAACACCTCCTTGTCAGACGAAACACAGCGTCTACGGCTGATACTGAATTGCGCACTCAAATTGCCCAAGTCCGTGAATATCTTTCTAGTTTTGTATTCTTTCTATACATACTTTCATCATAGTGTGGCAAACAATGTACTCGTTCACATAGATCTGCTTAACTTCTAAACTATTGTTTATAAATTCAAAATGTCAGGTATTCAGACAGTTAATTTTCGTGTAGGTAACCTTGTGAACAGACCACGTCAAGGCCTTCATACATGGAGTAAGTGCATTGGTTAGAGTAGCAACCACAGCATTTATTAAATCCCCAATATGTATACAGTTTCGATTTCATCACATGAACTTGAGTTGAGACCAGGTACCACCTGTGAGATATGCACATTTTTGCACTTCTGGAGAAATGTACACGAATTTTGCTGATTGTTATAGCAATACAGAAGAGCGCAAAGGTAATTTACAAATCCTCCATGTCATGACAACTTGGAGAGGTAATAAAGTTTGCAAAATTAGCAATTCGATGGGTTACCATTACTTTAAACTCAGCTCATTATAATGAGATTATTTTCTTCAGCGTGATCACATCACAAACTGCCTGCAACTGACAGAACAAAGCATCATAATCAAAGAAACTGATCATAATTAACTTTAAAAGATGTAAATGGGTCTTATTCAGATTCAAGAAATGACACCTTGTGAATCATAACATCATGCCGCTGAAAATTGAATTAAAAACATGACATCTCAGCCAAGAAGCTTTCAATAAGATCTCAACTTTTCAATGAAGACTTGCAGATCATGAAATGTCATTGAAATTAAGATACTTGTTAGCAAAAATTCATTCCTTTTAATATTCAACTTCTTTCATACTACTTATAAAGTCGCTTCATCTCGGTAGTATATGAACACAGGAATAATCTGCAAAAATAATTTTTTGGACCCCAGGAACGTTATCTCCTCAAAAAACTGAATATTTTCATATGAAAATTTCAGCTGTGTGCTGACACTTTTTCGAGTCAGCACTGTCCCTACTATATCCCTACTCTATGCCGTCATAGAAAGTTTAGCTTATTCATTTTCATTCATGAAATACGAAGACCATGACATCACTTCTTGCATGTTTTTCTCGTTGATTTCAGGTTCTACATGCCCGTTACCTGCTCCAACTGCTTCATGAGACGAGGAAGGTGTTGAAGACAAAACCAAACATACATCAAGCATCAACTTCCATTTCAAAACAAATCACTGTCTGCGGTGATCTTCATGGAAAATTGGATGATTTGCTTGTTATTTTCTATAAAGTAAGCTCCTTACTGCATGTGTGAATGTTTGAGATATTTGTTCGAATCTGCAACCAACGAGTAAGCATAATAAGTCGAAGATGCAAACAACGATCAACAATACCCGGAAAACAAGAAATTTAGATAAAAATAAAATAAAATAATAATAATATGAAATAAATCAAAAATAATTATTCGAATACTTTTAAGAAATGAGATTTACCATAAACACCTAGGGTTTGATTTAATCTGCAAGTTTCATCATTTAATAGCAAAGCTTCTACTCTGCAAGTTTCAAAGTCACTCCGTCCTGTGTATTTAGTCGAAAAACAATTATTAATGTCATTACTACAATTTGCACACATGTTCAGATGGCTGCTTACAGCTGAGTTACCTCATATGTGTTCTCTCATTCTTTGTTGTAATCCGCGTTTCGCTCACAACAATTGCTGATTCCACAAGTTCTGCATTCTGCGGGATCATGGCCTAGTTCATGGCCGAAATACATTGCAATCAACCAAAAGATTTGGTTTTGTTTCCTACCATCAAAGATTATCTTACAAAGGTTATCAAACATATATCTATGTTTTTGATTGATGAAATTCACTTTGAATGTGGTCATATATCTATGTTTTTGATTGATGAAATTCACTTTGAATGTGGTCATATATCTATGTTTTTGATTGATGAAATTCACTTTGAATGTAGTCACATATATCTATGTTTTTGATTGATGAAATTCACTTTGAATGTGGTCATATATATCTATGTTTTTGATTGATGAAATTTACTTTGAATGTAGTCACATATATCTATGTTTTTGATTGATGAAATTCACTTTGAATGTAGTCACATATATCTGTTTTTGATTGATGAAATTCACTTTGAATGTGGTCATATATATATATATGTTTTTGATTGATGAAATTCACTTTGAATGTGGTCATATATCTCTGTTTTTGATTGATGAAATTCACTTTGAATGTGCTCACATATATCTACGTTTTTGATTGATGAAATTCACTTTGAATGTGGTCATATATATCTATGTTTTTGATTGATGAAATTCACTTTGAATGTGGTCACATATATCTATGTTTTTGATTGATGAAATTCACTTTGAATGTGGTCATATATATGTTTTTGATTGATGAAATTCACTTTGAATGTGGTCACATATATCTATGTTTTTGATTGATGAAATTCACTTTGAATGTGGTCACATATATCTGATTTTGATTGATGAAATTCACTTTGAATGTAGCCACATATATATGTTTTTGATTGATGAAATTCACTTTGAATGTAGTCATATATATCTGCTTTTGATTGATGAAATTCACTTTGAATGTGGTCATATATATATGTTTTTGATTGATGAAATTCACTTTGAATGTAGTCATATATATCTGTTTTTGATTGATGAAATTCACTTTGAATGTGGTCACATATATCTGTTTTTGATTGATGAAATTCACTTTGAATGTGGTCATATATATATATCTATGTTTTTGATTGATGAAATTCACTTTGAATGTGGTCACATATATCTGATTTTGATTGATGAAATTCACTTTGAATGTGGTCATATATATATATCTATGTTTTTGATTGATGAAATTCACTTTGAATGTGTTCACATATATCTATGTTTTTGATTGATGAAATTCACTTTGAATGTGTTCATATATATCTATGTTTTTGATTGATGAAATCCACTTTGAATGTGTTCATATATATCTGATTTTGATTAATGAAATTCACTTTGAATGTGGTCACATATATCTATGTTTTTGATTAATGAAATTCACTTTGAATGTGGTCACATATATCTGTTTTTGATTAATGAAATTCACTTTGAATGTGGTCACATATATCTGTTTTTGATTGATGAAATTCACTTTGAATGTGGTCACATATATCTATGTTTTTGATTAATGAAATTCACTTTGAATGTGGTCATATATATCTATGTTTTTGATTGATGAAATTCACTTTGAATGTAGTCATATATATCTGATTTTGATTGATGAAATTTACTTTAAATGTGTTCACATATATCTATGTTTTTGATTGATGAAATTCACTTTGAATGTGGTCATATATATCTATGTTTTTGATTGATGAAATTCACTTTGAATGTGGTCACATATATCTATTTTTTTGATTGATGAAATTCACTTTGAATGTGTTCACATATATCTATGTTTTTGATTGATGAAATTCACTTTGAATGTAGTCACATATATCTATGTTTTTGATTGATGAAATTCACTTTGAATGTGGTCATATATATCTGTTTTTGATCGATGAAATTCACTTTGAATGTGGTCACATATATCTATGTTTTTGATTGATGAAATTCACTTTGAATGTGGTCACATATATCTATGTTTTTGATTGATGAAATTCACTTTGAATGTGGTCACATGTATCTATGTTTTTGATTGATGAAATTCACTTTGAATGTGGTAACATATATCTATGTTCTTGATTGATGAAATTCACTTTGAATGTGTTCACATGTATCTATGTTTTTGATTGATGAAATTCACTTTGAATGTGGTCACATATATCTGTTTTTGATTGATGAAATTCACTTTGAATGTGGTCACATATATCTATGTTTTTGATTGATGAAATTCACTTTGAATGTGGTCACATATATCTGTTTTTGATTGATGAAATTCACTTTGAATGTGGTCACATATATCTGTTTTTGATTGATGAAATTCACTTTGAATGTGGTCACATATATCTGTTTTTGATTGATGAAATTCACTTTGAATGTGGTCACATATATCTATGTTTTTGATTGATGAAATTTACTTTGAATGTGGTCACATATATCTATGTTTTTGATTGATGAAATTCACTTTGAATGTGGTCACATATATCTATGTTTTTGATTGATGAAATTCACTTTGAATGTGGTCACATATATATCTGTTTTTGATTGATGAAATTCACTTTGAATGTGGTCATATATATCTGTTTTTGATTGATGAAATTCACTTTTAAGTGTGCACAATAGTAGCTCGCTTCATTATTCGAGATTCCTGCGTGAAGCTATGGCTGAAAGTCATGACACAAGTGAATGCACAATCGAATATCGTGTGCTAGCGGCAGCTTGGTGGCATGATACGGACATACCCTGAAATTCATCAAATGGACTTCAACGCAGCTGAGCCACATATATGGACCATTGTGGACCAATACGGACCATTTGACCTGATTGTACGAGTATCTAATTCAAACTGCGTCTATCCAATTCAAAAAGATCGACCCTTCAATTGAAGATTCTGTTCATCAACTTTAAGAATCGGAGCATGCAAATTTGTAAATCTTGTAGAACTTATTTCATAGATAAAAGGCGTAAAACTTAGAATTCCGCGCATCTACTTTTAGAAACAGAACATCCCTGCGTGCATCCAATAGAAACGGTCGTGCTTGCAATTTCATGTTCATACATCCATCGATTAAAAATGTGTGCGTACATTATTCATACAAAAGACGATGATCCAATTTAAAGTCAATGAAGCCAAACTGCATAACCGTCAATCAAATGTACAATACTTGTTGAATCATTATGACTTAGTGGAGAGGAAGATAACCTTTGATGGTAGGAAACAAAACCAAATCTTTCGGTTGATCAGCAGAAGCATGATAGAAGACGCGGTCTGGATAGACTGTGAAGTAGTGTGTAGTAAATGCCGACACAGGGAGGTAGAATAATACCAAGACATAAGCTTGATGACCACCAGGATTTTCTCCCTGGATTTTAATTGACAAGAGAATTCACTTCCCCTCAATATTATATTCCAATGTTCGCTCATTGTCTAATAAGTAAGATGAACTTCATATCTTGACTAGTACCCTACAAACTGGTGTTGTCGCCCTTTCTGTGACTTGGTTGAGTGAAAATTCAAGTGATGCTCAAATATCAATGCCCTACTATTCTGCACCTTTTCATAAAGATAGAATCAACCGCACTGGTGGTGGAGTATGTTGCTACGTTCGATTTGATATATCTTGTTCTGTGCTACCAGATGTCATCACACTACTGCATCGCATTTACTACACACTACTTCACAGTCTATCCAGACCGCGTCTTCTATCATGCTTCTACTGATCAACCGAAAGATTTGGTTTTGTTTCCTACCATCAAAGGTTATCTTCCTCTCCACTAAGTCATAATGATTCAACAAGTATTGAACAATTGGATTGACGGTTATTCAGTTTGGCTTCATTGACTTTAAATTGGATCATCGTCTTTTGTATGAATAATGTATGCACACATTTTTAATCTATGGATGTATGAACATGAAATTGCAAGCACGACTGTTTCTATTGGATGCACGCAGGAATGTTCTGTTTCTAGAAGTAGATGCGCGGAATTCTAAGTTTTACGCCTTTTATCTATGAAATAAGTTCTACAAGATTTACAAATTTGCATGCTCCGATTCTTAAAGTGGATGAACAGAATCTTCAATTGAAGGGTCGATCTTTTTCAATTGGAAAAACGCAGTTTGAATTAAATACTCGTACAATGAGGTCAAATGGTTCGAATTGGTCCACAATGGTCCATATATGTGGCTCAGCTGCGTTGAAGTCCATTTGATGAATTTCAGGGTATGTCCGCATCATGCCACCAAGCTGCCTCTAGCACACGATATTCGATTGTGCATTCACTTGTGTCACAACTTTCAGCCATAGCTTCACGCAGGAATCTCGAATAATGAAGCGAGCTGCTATTGTGCACACTTAAAAGTGAATTTCATCAATCAAAAACATAGATACATGTGACCACATTCAAAGTAAATTTCATCAATCAAAAACATAGATATATGTGACCACATTCAAAGTGAATTTCATCAATCAAAAACGGATATATATATGACCACATTCAAAGTGAATTTCAGCAATCAAAAACAGATATATGTGGCTACATTCAAAGTGAATTTCATCAATCAAAAACATAGATATATGTGACCACATTCAAACTGAATTTCATCAATCAAAAACATAGATATATATGACCACATTCAAAGTGAATTTCATCAATCAAAAACATAGATATATGTGACCACATTCAAAGTGAATTTCATCAATCAAAAACATAGATATATGTGACCACATTCAAAGTGAATTTCATCAATCAAAAACATAGATATATGTGACCACATTCAAAGTGAATTTCATCAATCAAAAACAGATATGTGACCACATTCAAAGTGAATTTCATCAATCAAAATCAGATATATATATATGACCACATTCAAGTGAATTTCATCAATCAAAAACAGATATATTTGGCTACATTCAAAGTGAATTTCATCAATCAAAAACAGATATATATGACCACATTCAAAGTGAATTTCATTAATCAAAATATAGATATATATGACCACATTCAAAGTGAATTTCATTAATCAAAAACATAGATATATGTGACCACATTCAAAGTGAATTTCATCAATCAAAAACAGATATATGTGACCACATTCAAAGTGAATTTCATCAATCAAAAACATAGATATATGTGACCACATTCAAAGTGAATTTCATCAATCAAAAACAGATATATGTGACCACATTCAAAGTGAATTTCATCAATCAAAAACATAGATATATATGACCACATTCAAAGTGAATTTCATCAATCAAAAACATAGATATATGTGACCACATTCAAAGTGAATTTCATCAATCAAAAACATAGATATATGTGACCACATTCAAAGTGAATTTCATCAATCAAAAACATAGATATATATGACCACATTCAAAGTGAATTTCATTAATCAAAAACAGATATATGTGACCAGATTAAAAGTGAATTTCATCAATCAAAAACAGATATATGTGACCACATTCAGAGTGAATTCCATCAATCAAAAACAGATATATATATGTGACCAAATTCAAAGTGAATTTCATCAATCAAAAACATAGATATATATGACCACATTCAAAGTGAATTTCATCAATCAAAATCAGATATGTGTGACCACATTCAAAGTAAATTTCATCAATCAAAAACAGATATATGTGACCACATTCAAAGTGAATTTCATCAATCAAAAACAGATATATGTGACCACATTCAAAGTGAATTTCATCAATCAAAAACATAGATATATGTGACCACATTCAAAGTGAATTTCATCAATCAAAAACATAGATATATGTGACCACATTCAAAGTGAATTTCATCAATCAAAAACATAGATATATGTGACCACATTCAAAGTGAATTTCATCAATCAAAAACATAGATATATGTGACTACATTCAAAGTGAATTTCATCAATCAAAAACAGATATATGTGACTACATTCAAAGTGAATTTCATTAATCAAAAACAGATATATGTGAACACATTCAAAGTGAATTTCATCAATCAAAAACATATATATTTGGCCACATTCAAAGTGAATTTCATCAATCAAAAATAGATATATGTGACCACATTCAAAGTGAATTTCATCAATCAAAAACATGGATATATGTGACCACATTCAAAGTGAATTTCATCAATCAAAAACATAGATATATGTGACCACATTCAAAGTGAATTTCATCAATCAAAAACATAGATATATGTGACCACATTCAAAGTGAATTTCATCAATCAAAAACATAGATATATGTGACCACATTCAAAGTGAATTTCATCAATCAAAAACAGATATATGTGACCACATTCAAAGTGAATTTCATCAATCAAAAACATAGATATATGTGACCACATTCAAAGTGAATTTCATCAATCAAAAACATCGATATATGTGACCACATTCAAAGTGAATTTCATCAATCAAAAACATGGATATATGTGACCACATTCAAAGTGAATTTCATCAATCAAAAAATAGATATATGTGACCACATTCAAAGTGAATTTCATCAATCAAAAACATCGATATATGTGACCACATTCAAAGTGAATTTCATCAATCAAAAACAGATATATGTGACCACATTCAAAGTAAATTTCATCAATCAAAATCAGATATATGTGACCACATTCAAAGTGAATTTCATCAATCAAAAACATAGATATATGTAACCACATTCAAAGTGAATTTCATCAATCAAAAACATAGATATATGTAACCACATTCAAAGTGAATTTCATCAATCAAAAACAGATATATGTGACTACATTCAAAGTGAATTTCATCAATCAAAAACAGATATATGTGACTACATTTAAGTGGAGAGTTACGTTTTAGCCGATAGCAGTCACTGATTCGATTTCTATCAATTTCAATTACATTTGAAGTGAGGGGGAGAATCTGAAGATATAATGTATTTGTAACGTAGTCACTTCTGGCCCACCTTATTGTGTGGTCGGCAGTCTACCTGAGCGTGGCTGTCTGCCAGCGGACTGCAATGCTCCGGTGTTGCAGACAACAGCATTCCAGACACGAAATCGCGCGAACACAGTTCAAAGATGGTCGATAATGGGTTCCCTGTTTATTCAGATTGTCGCCTCTAGGCATCCCAGCAGAGTCTGCTAACCTTTTCCCAATGATGCAATTATTATTGACGAAGAAGCTCCGTTGGGGATGGGTGCGTCTCATACATGCAGAAGGAAAGACATCTGAGCCGTTGTGGTCTCGTTAATGGAAAACAGCCTTTTCAATGATGAATTCATGTAAAAAATCGTCTACATGATTAGATAGCATGACGCAAATTACGTCACTCCGTTCATGAAGGCGACATGATGTTCCCATAGTGAAAGCTCAATACAGTTCAAAATTATCACTTAAAGTTTGCTTACAATGCGTAGTCAGCGATGAAGTTGGGTAACAAATTCAACATGTGTTTCAACTACTTCACAATAGGCCACATTGGATCGTGAACCTCGGGGTTCATATTTTCCGGAAATTTGTTCGGCCCTGCTTGCATGCTTCAAATTGTATGCAGGAATATTGACATGGGATGCACATATTCATAAAAGTTATATCTAAGTAAACTGAAAACTTTAACATTTTTAGATGTGAAGATGTTTGAACCTTTTAGTCTGCACCTGAGAATTTGGTGACCTAGGGCCTAGGAATACAAAGAAAATAGGACTCGCTGAAATTCCTTCACCATAAATTCAGGCAAAATGGCTTTTCTAGAAACGACTATGATCGCAAGTATAAGAATAAAAGGAAAAACGATAATCAAAAAATGTCAGATGCAAAGTCAAATTCGTTGTTGTTGTTTTACCCAGCACACACGTTTTTGTCACTGTCAATCAACACCAGAGTTGCAGTGACAAAGGCCCCTTTTAGTCACCTCTTACGGCACGTAGGGGAACGTCGGTCCTATTCTATGCAGTCCCGAGAACCGCACGGTTCGAAGTCAATTACGTCACCGACCGCTGTAAGGCAAAATTAGCAAAACATTGTGACTTACCGATTCAAATTGTCAATAAACCTTTACTTTATAAACCTACTTTATCCACGTGTCATTCGGGGTGATAATTTATCTGACTTGTGAATCTTCTGATGATGACACTCTGTAGAAATGTAGAATGATGATTATTCTGTAGAAATTGTTATTAATATTGTTTTTATAATTACGTGCCTTTTTTGCAATCGAGATTACGCGGGAAATATTGCGTTAACTAATAGATACTAATAGATAAAAACGAACACTGCTTATTAATTTATGCAAAAAAGTGGTTTGAACATCTTGTATTTATAACATATGTAAATCATTATACATATTTGCTGATGTCTAGCGCTTATATTTCAATGTGATAACTAAATAAGATGAATAAGTAATCAAATAATTCATAATCCATGAGTTGTACTTAAGTGATTATTGGTGCTCTTTTCTAAGTATATTTTTACAAGTTAGCGTCACAACAGGTCGCTATGATATCTACAAAGTGATGACACATGTGCGTTAAAGGCTATCTGAAGCAGGCAGTGCTACCTGTGGTTACCAGGAAAGGATTCAGATGCATTGATATGGAGAAAAGATTTTCTAAAAATATATTTGAAATAGCGTTTCACGAATGAGAAATTGAATCTCACTTTTGTGAAATTGGAAATGGTGTGTTGTTACTAGTTTTAAAAATACGAATAATGAACGCATTTCGAGCGCATTGCAGCTGATTTTGAAGGTATCACCTCAGATGCTGGACTGTCCAACCTTGAGGTGTTCGTGACACGAAGGGTTGTTGTGTTATTTAATGTTTGGAGATTGTAACTATGAAGTAGAGGCGAAAGATTGTTTTCAACATGCCATTAAACTACTTCCTGTTCATCACTTTCAATGTGATATGACTCCAAGATTCAAATTTGTCCAAAATGCGTGGCATTGTCGTTGTTTTTGATTCAATAGAAAATTTGCAACCAAATAACGATGCAGTTGACAGGGCGTTTAGTTATGATTCTCACTATTTAACTGCGTTGAACAGCTACAGTGGTGATTATAAAAAGCGGACCTCATAAATTTCGTTCAATTAATTCTCATGCCTTCCACTCGCGTCGCACAACAACGTGTCATACATCATCCGAGAGCTTGCATTCTCAGCTTTATAATGAGCCATGATAGACTTGCATCCGTTTTTTGTATTTGATGAGCAGCGCTCAAAATATGAAAATCGCTCAATTTAGAAATTGCAATTTTTCAATAATGAAAACATGTGAGTATGATGATGAGTCAGACACGAGGAGAACGAGCATTTTCTGAGCTCACTTTTGATTACTAGTCATCAAAATCGTTGAACTAGGAAAAATTGGTGATTTCGTCATGTTCTCACAAAATCATGACGTTTGGCTGAAAATGTTATGTTCTCACAATTTCATCGAAAATGTTCATGTTTGGTCTCCTCAGTATCCTTGCGATGTAAAGAATGTGAATATGTAAGTTACATCTAAACAAGTTCGATAGTTCTTTTTCAAACTTCTTCAATATTATTCTCATTACCACAAATTACACAAACAATCTGCAATGAACAAAGAGACATGCTGTGAGACAAATGTGAGAGAACAAGGACATGCTTTCGATAATTGTTTTGTTTTGAACCTTCGTTCACTTTACATGCTGTTTGTGTACTTTTGCGGTAATGAGGAAAAAGGTTGAAGAAGTAGGTTTCTCTTCTTGTTAGACACAATCAGGTTAAAAATACATGTTAATCCAATGGGACACAGATTGGAGTTTTTTGGCAAAACTGAAATTTCCTATGATTTCTCTTAGCAACGGAAAGTATAAAGTCTAGAGCCATAATTTTCAGCATGATATGTCGTCAGGTAATTTTCATATGATGTTCATGAGCCCTTGTCTATGAAACGTTGCACATTCAGATTCGGCGAGCCTCCTGTTATCGGCAAACACCAACATGTTGACCCACTTCATCCACATTGAACCACATTCTTGCATACATAGAAGAGGAACTGACTAGTGCTCGGCAGACGCGCAGATTCGGCATAGGGTGTACATTATTCTGTCAAAGTCTCATTTTCGGCCCCGTTCCCTGCAAAACCGTAGAAAGTAGTCTCATAGTAGTCTCATTGATCAGAGAGTCGATGAAGCCTTCAATAACGTGAAAGTTGGATAGAACTACATTTTCTTCAAAATTCTGATGCAAGGTGGTAAAATGGAAGATATTCGTGTGATAATGCAAGTTTAAGGCACTTTGTAATAGCGCAGCATGAACGTGAAAAATGTTTCGATGCAACGTCTAAAGTAAATGATCTGAGTGGGATATCTTTCTTTATATATACTGTACTTTAGTCACGAAATTCACATTTCATCGGAAGTGTCTGATTCACTTCCGCTGCCTGAGACGGCATTACTTGTCATCAGGTTCTCGCTAGTAATGGAAGGAGTTCACATGCGTTCAGTGCTCTCATTTCTAGAATCATGAGTTGAAAAGATTCACATCAAATATCAACTTCCTATACTTTTAGCAGGCACTGTACTACTGTGTTGAAGCGACAACTGCGCATTTTGGTGAGAGGGTTTCCACGGTTTCATAATCGGTAATGTATCCTTTGTAAAACATAACTGTAATTAGCTTCATATCTCTGTTGACGCAACATTTAGCGTTTAACGCAACATTGTTTCACGTGTAGGACACAATTCTGAAAGGAATTATCAGACAAACAGTTTAAGATTGATTATTTAGATTAGTATGGTTTATTTTTATCATCACTTGTTTCTCTACATAATATCTGACAATCTTTCTTTGTATTTTTACATTCTTAATGGATTTTGTTGAGAGAGCAAATGTTATTTCTTGCAAACGTATTTGTTTTCCAATTAATGATATATTCGTGTATTAGGATTTTGTTACGGGAAGCACTTTATCATACAGGAAAATCAATTAGCGATGACGTGCGGCTTTTTGACTTAATTGACAGATTTCCTTATGTAATTCTTCAATTGCGTAATTTTTATCCTTCAGAGCCACTTCAAGCAAAATGGAAACAAGTCTTTATTTGAGTTTGAAAAGGATCTTCAATTTAACATGCAGATAATAACGACAATCACATCATCTATCTTTACAAGTAATAACGCGATTTGTCCCGTTCAAAGAACACAAATATAAAAAATAAAGATACTTGACAAATGCCAATAGAATTTAACTTTCAAATATTTTATAGACCTATAGTTGATGTTTGATAGAAATGCATTTTGGCATTGTTGATCTGAACATGGACTTCTAAGTATCAAGCATCTGGACAGGAAAATCTTCCACAAAAGTCTATAGCAGGCTGAAGTTTTTATTTTTGACTTCAGTCTAATTTCGATTTTGCATTCTTCAACATGCCCTACAAAAGCAGTAATTAAAACTGCGGGCCCCTCAGTCAGCGTACTGCTATCATGGAACCGCAGATGACGCAACATTTCGCCGATTTGCCTTGAAGGACAAAAAGGACATTTGCCAGAGAACTAGGCCAACTTGTCACCAAACTTTCTATGATTTTGTTCTTTGAAGAAAGATGCTTGTGTTTATTTCTGCTCGCTTAAAGCCAAATATGCAACATAATGATATTCAAATTGATACCAGACTATCGAATTTTGTTTTTTTCTGGGAGTAACCCACGGTTTGTCTGAAGAGTTCATTTCTACAAAAGTAAAGGGTATTTTCGAAAGCTCATGGTAAATCCAGTTATACAGAAGGAACGAGTTCATATTACTTTTCCTACGATTAAAACCTTACAAAATTAACCACATTCGACAAAGGCTTTATGATGATCGTGCAGTGGTCTGAATTACCAATGTTTGGACCTTTAACAGGATCATTGTACATCTCGATTAAAGCAGTATTCATCAAAATGTAGTTGAGGATCGCATTTTCACGGGTAGGAAGGTTAACAATTTGTTCAAGTCCCAAATGTCAAGTAACATCGTCAATGTACATTCGATTGAAATCCCCGACAATAAACAAGCGGTCAGAAATAAATTTATTCAGAAATAAATCGGAAATGTCAATGATGTAATCTGAAATGTCTTTGTATTGTTGTGATGAAAGCGAAGGACGAATATATAAGATAGCAAGAATAATTTTGGAGTCTGGAAATCGAATCCATAAAGATTCAATGCAGTCTGGAGGTGTGATGACATCTGGTAGCACAGAACAATATACAGTCCGTTTCATAAAAAGTGGATCATCCTAAAATTTGACTAAATAAAACATAAGTATGATACAGAAAGCATTTTTCATGTTATTTCATGTCCCTAATATATGTAAATGTCCTGATATAATCTGATAAGCTATGATACAGTAACGGTTCTTAAGAAGCTAATATTTTGTGGCCCTACCCTTATTGTCAATGACATTACCAATTCGTCTAGGCATTGATTCGATGATATCGTTGATTTTTGACTGATCTAACTTTCTCCACTCTCTTTTTAACAGTGACGAAGTTGTGATACGCCATCTGTAGGTAGCAGTGAACGACGAACGTTACGTTTTAGAATACTCCATACATTTTCTATGGGATTCAGATCAGGAGAACGAGCTGGCCAAGATAATGTCCTAAGCCCTAATTGAGACTTGCATAAGTTGACTCTACTACTCCTGTGACACGTAGCATTATCATCCATAAATAACCAAGTCAATGGATCACCAAGTTGATCTGTCATTTGGCCAATGTTCATTCGTAAAACATTCACATAGCGTTCAGAATTCATGGTTCCTTGCTGTATGTGAAGTTCAGAGCGGCCATTGGTCCAAATGCCAGCCCAAATCAGTAGAGTCGCACCACCTTGTACCCGGGACGATGTAAATGTCTCGGAATTTCCTGAAGAGATTTTATCCATAATCTCAATCGACCATCACTATCCTTCAGACGGACTCAATAAGTCTTCTACGAATAGTGGACTTAGAAATAGACGAGACTAGTGCATCCATCTCAGTTAACGAGAGACTTGGATCAACTTTAACAAATCTCAAAATTAGGCGGTCTACACGTTTGGATGTTTTGCGCGGACGGCCAGAGCCCTCTTTACGACAGAGTCGAAAATCATCATTATGCCATCGATGCACATTTGTGTAAGGGACATTTAGTCGCTTGCTTGTAGCTCGCAAAGAAGACCCTAGTTCTAGCAAGGCTGACACTTTGCCTTTTGTGAATGCGATCTCGCTATTGTTCATTTGTGCTTTGTATTGTTTTCAACCGGTAAGAGATAGATTTCTAGCTGAAAGCAATCAGGAGTGCTGCCAACACCACCGCAACGAAGTCAGGAAGCTATGGAACATGAAGTCCAGTTAATCACATGTAGCAGTTACATTATTGTTGATGAATAATGGTGCTATACTGGCTCTGATTGACCGATTTTCTTTATTTTTGTTTTGCTTGATAGCTTTTGGCTTGTAGAACAACATATAACATAACAAAGGAAACAAACGTAATTTTTTAAGAGTGAGGTATGATTTTATGTAACATTGCTAAATGAAGATCAAATTATCTACTACTTTTTTATCTATAACAGGAAAACAACTCAATATTCATGCTTGAAATTTCCAACAATGATATTAGTAAGCACAACTGACATATCTTCCAAATTTCAGAGAAATTCGTTCAAGTTTGGCGGAGTTAGACAAAGTTGAAGTTAAGGCGATGTTTAAGGGTGATCCATTTTTTATGAAACAATTTGTATATCAAATCGAACGTAGCAACATACTCCACCACCAGTGCGGTTGATTCTATCTTTATGAAAAGGTGCAGAATAGTAGGGCATTGATATTTGAACATCACTTGAATTTTCACTCAACCAAGTCACAGAAAGGGCGACAACACCAGTTTGTAGGGTACTAGTCAAGACATGAAGTTCATCTTACTTATTAGCCAATGAGCGAACATTGGAATATAATATTGAGGGGAAGTAAATTCTCTTGTCAATTAAAATCCAGGGAGAAAATCCTGGTGGTCATCAAGCTTATGTCTTGTTATTATTCTACGTCCCTGTGTTGGCATTTACTACACACTACTTCACAGTCTATCCACACCGCGTCTTCTATCATGCATCTACTGATCCAATTGAAATGAAACAACCACAGAATTAAATATTTTGTTTATCTGCTTCGGTTTGCTAGAAGTGTGATTAATACGAAATGGATGGCACATCGAGGAACCTATTAGGTGGGCAAAAAGGAATTCCTAATACCTTACAGAGATAGGAAAAAAGTCGTGCGTCGCTTGCGGATTAATATGAGTTCCAACAAAGTGCTTCGATTGCCAAAATTCCTTCAGATTCGAAGAATTCAGATCATTGCGCACAAGTTTTCTCCATAATGTTGGCCCTTCCGATCATTATTAGAAAAAGTAGCAGGCGTACGAAAATTAGTTCACTTGATGATTTCACATTCTCTCCTCGGCTTTTCTCACTGTATAGCACATGAATCGAAGCCAGACATCGATGTGTGTTTTGGTGTGTGCGAAGTGATATCACAGCACGCACGCATCTCTCACTGGCTCTGGTGTCCCCTGCTGGCAGCTTATTGTTTGCCATTTCCAATAGCAAGTGATACACGAATTATCCATTCGAGAAGGAGCAAGCTGTCTAATTCTGTGATGTGCATTTCGATATTAAGGTTACATACAACCCTTCCTTTCTAGGAAACCGAAGCGCGCGCAGATGAATCTAACAACACATGTCGATTCACTGTTAAGAATGATGATTTTACATGGGCATGAGCGGTTGATATATCCTCAGTACAGAAAGGTAAAATAGAAAATATGGCTCCAGGGTCCACTGAACCCTCCTCAGGTGTCTGATGGTTAAAAAGATATTTTTGAAAATATTTACAATTTTTTTATTTATTATTTCAAAAAACTTAAAGTGACTGTTTGTTCATCAAAGTTCGTGTGTTATCCAACTCTGCGTGTTCAGTTCGGCTCTCTAAAGGAAGGACTTCCAAAGCTCTCCACCTCTAATAGTCATCTACCTACACTTTTATTTGGATGCATGTACGTGGGGAGAACTGGAGGTAGTTTGCAAGAGAGAGAGAGTAGTATGTTCCACGTTGAATTTTCAGTCAGAGAAGATCCACTACGCTCCACTCGCATTCTGTCCAGTGCTGTTACTAGACATTTACAAGCATGCACTTTTGATCGGTCCAGCGCTCGTGATTATTTCCGAGTTTTGTATCATTACGTTTTAGTTGTAAATTACGCATTCTAAAAGCCCTTCTAATGAATACCTGATCCCTGATCTGTGTAAACAAAATGATTATATTTTGTCATTGTCTCTACCATGGTGAAGTATTCGATTTCATTCTTGTTTCTCTGACTTTGATATCTACGCGTATGTTCTTAGTACTAAGCATTTGGGTTGTGACGATGAGTTGTCAGCATTCCATGTCACTTTCTGCTGTTCACACAGAATTAGATTGTTTAATCGTACCACTTTGCTAGAAGTGCAAACTGATTCAAACAGATGGCACATGCAGGAACTTACTAAGTGAACAAAAAGAAATTTTCAATTCCTTACAGAGATAGGAAAAATAGTCGTGCGTCGCTTGCGGATTGCTCTGAATTCCTTCAAAATGTTCCGATCGCCACGATTCCTTCAGATTCGAAGAATTCAGATCATTGCGCAAAAGTTTTCTCGATAATCTTGGGTCCTCCAATCATTTTAAAAAAAGTTAGCAGGCGCATGAAAAAACGTTCACAAACTACTCTGTAGAACTTGACATCGACTGTGTCTTTTTGCTGTGTGATCCGGTTGATAACAGTCACTGAAACTTTGCACAATTTGGCGTGTTTAATGTTGAACTGGCTGCTCATTGCTCGATTGCTATGGTATTTAGTCAGCAGATTGTGCCATTTCAATAACGTTACATGCTCTAATGCTTTCCTTTCTAGTCAAACGGAAGAACAGACGACCTGTCTAATTCTGTGGCTGTTCATTTCACAATCAGATTTTCCAATGTCATCATCAGACGAGAGCCCGACGAAAGGCCTCTCGATTAATATAATGCGCTCATCATTATAGTTACAAATGAGACACAATTCTTCAAAACTTTTCATCTTCAAAATAGACCGTCAGTAGACAATCCTATTTTTGCAATTCCTCATTGCACGCACCATAATGTCTACTCCTAAGAACTTTTGTTTATGACTCGTATAACGAATGTGAAAGAGTTGTATAATCCTGTGAAGTTGATCTCCTCCGCGTTCCGACTAGCATTCACGCGATTCTTTGCTTCTCAATAGTGATATCGATGGAATTAATAATGAAAGGTTTAACTTTTCAACACGAAAGACAATAGCAGTTATTGTCTCTGTGATTGGATTCTCACCATTACTTTTATTGATCATCAGAAAGTAGCGAAGGCGCGGTCTCATGAGAAAAGCAAGTAATTGTGGACAATTATATTTACTTCGTGTGTCATCGTGACCTACTGTTTGATAACAGGATAGAACGTCAAGGGATAGATTTGGAAGGAAATATACCCAAGAAGATAGAAAGGAAACACTCACAATCATTTCCTCTACAAACGGGAAGACAAATGATTGTTAATGTCGTACAGGTAGAAATAATCTTCCTTCCTTTGCCTCTGATGACCTTCTGCGAGAGGTAAAGAAGATACAAGATCATCGATTTCCGATTGGATTCGCCGATATTTGAGTCACTGGGATACGACGACGAGAAATTCATGTGAAAGGAGACATTTTTGCCGCAAACTGAACCGACGAGAAGACGAGTGCAAACTTCTTTGAGAAAGAGTCCACCGGGAAACGCAGTGAAAGGGCCCTGTGAGAGTCGGCAGAAGACAGCTGTGATACCATACCGACTGAAGGGTCCTGTGAAGACGCAGCAGTCCGATGAGAGGGTCCTGTGACGCACAGCGCCCCGATGAGAGGGTCCTGTGAAGCAGCAGTCCAATGAGAGGGTCCTGTGAAGCAGCAGCAGTCCAATGAGAGGGTCCTGTGAAGCAGCAGTCCAATGAGAGGGTCCTGTGAAGCAGCAGTTCAATGAGAGGATCCTGTGAAGCAGCAGTCCAATGAGAGGATCCTGTGAAGCAGCAGTCCAATGAGAGGATCCTGTGAAGCAGCAGTCCGATGAGAGGGTCCTGTGAAGCAGCAGCAGTCCGATGAGAGGGTCCTGTGAAGCAGCAGTCCGATGAGAGGGTCCTGTGAAGCAGCAGCAGTCCGATGAGAGGGTCCTGTGAAGCAGCAGTCCAATGAGAGGGTCCTGTGAAGACGCAGTACAATGAGAGGATCCTGTGAAGCAGCAGCAGTCCGATGAGTGGGTCCTGTGAAGCAGCAGCAGTCCAATGAGAGGGTCCTGTGAAGCAGCAGCAGTCCAATGAGGGGTCCTGTGAAGCAGCAGCAGTCCAATGAGAGGGTCCTGTGAAGCAGCAGCAGTACAATGAGAGGGTCCTGTGACGCAGCAGTCCAATGAGGGGGTCCTGTGAAGCAGCAGTCCGATGAGAGGGTCCTGTGAAGCAGCAGCATTCCGATGAGAGGGTCCTGTGAAGCAGCAGTCCAATGAGAGGGTCCTGTGAAGACGCAGTACAATGAGAGGATCCTGTGAAGCAGCAGCAGTCCGATGAGTGGGTCCTGTGAAGCAGCAGCAGTCCAATGAGGTGTCCTGTGAAGCAGCAGCATTCCGATGAGAGGGTCCTGTGAAGCAGCAGTCCAATGAGAGGGTCCTGTGAAGCAGCAGCAGTCCGATGAGAGGGTCCTGTGAAGACGCAGTACAATGAGAGGGTCCTGTGAAGCAGCAGTCCGATGAGAGGGTCCTGTGAAGACGCAGTACAATGAGAGGGTCCTGTGAAGCAGCAGCAGTCCGATGAGAGGGTCCTGTGAAGCAGCAGCAGTCCGATGAGAGGGTCCTGTGAAGACGCAGTACAATGAGAGGGTCCTGTGAATCAGCAGCAGTCCGATGAGAGGGTCCTGTGAAGACGCAGTACAATGAGAGGGTCCTGTGAATCAGCAGCAGTCCGATGAGAGGGTCCTGTGAAGCAGCAGCAGTCCGATGAGAGGGTCCTGTGAAGCAGCAGTTCAATGAGCGGGTCCTGTGAAGCAGCAGCAGTCCGATGAGAGGGTCCTGTGAAGACGCAGTACAATGAGAGGGTCCTGTGAAGTAGCAGCAGTTCAATGCGAGGGTCCTGTGAAGCAGCAGTCCGATGAGAGGGTCCTGTGAAGTAGCAGCAGTCCAATGCGAGGGTCCTGTGAAGCAGCAGTTCAATGAGAGGGTCCTGTGAAGCAGCAGTCCGATGAGAGGGTCCTGTGAAGCAGCAGCAGTCCGATGAGAGGGTCCTGTGAAGTAGCAGCAGTACAATGAGGGGGTCCTGTGAAGCAGCAGTCCGATGAGAGGGTCCTGTGAAGCAGCAGTCCGATGAGGGGGTCCTGTGAAGCAGCAGCAGTACAATGAGAGGGTCCTGTGAAGCAGCAGCAGTCCGATGAGAGGGTCCTGTGAAGTAGCAGCAGTACAATGAGGGGGTCCTGTGAAGCAGCAGTCCAATGAGGGGGTCCTGTGAAGCAGCAGCAGTCCAATGAGAGGGTCCTGTGAAGCAGCAGTCCAATGAGAGGGTCCTGCGAAGACGCAGTACGATGAGGGGGTCCTGTGAAGACGCAGTCCGATTAGAGGGTCCTGTGAAGCAGCAGTCCGATGAGAGGGTCCTGTGAAGCAGCAGCAGTCCAATGAGAGGGTCCTGTGAAGCAGCAGCAGTCCAATGAGGGGTCCTGTGAAGCAGCAGTCCGATGAGAGGGTCCTGTGAATACGCAGAGCGTCCGATGAGAGGGTCCTGTGAAGACGCAGTCCGATGAGAGGGTCCTGTGAAGCAGCAGTCCGATGAGAGGGTCCTGTGAAGGAGCGGTTCAATGAGAGGGTCCTGTGAAGCAGCGGTTCAATGAGAGGGTCATGTGAAGCAGCAGTCCGATGAGAGGGTCCTGTGAAGCAGCGGTTCAATGAGAGGATCCTGTGAAGCAGCGGTTCAATGAGAGGGTCCTGTGAAGCAGCAGCAGTACAATGAAGGGGTCCTGTGAAGACGCAGAGCGTCGGATGAGAGGGTCCTGTGAAGCAGCGGTTCAATGAGAGGGTCCTGTGAAGCAGCGGTTCAATGAGAGGGTCCTGTGAAGCAGCAGTCCGATGAGAGGGTCCTGTGAAGCAGCAGTCCGATGAGAGGGTCCTGCGAAGACGCAGTACAATGAGGGGGTCCTGTGAAGACGCAGTCCGATTAGAGGGTCCTGTGAAGCAGCAGTCCGATGAGAGGGTCCTGTGAAGCAGCAGTCCGATGAGAGGGTCCTGTGAATACGCAGAGCGTCCGATGAGAGGGTCCTGTGAAGACGCAGTCCGATGAGAGGGTCCTGTGAAGCAGCAGTCCGATGAGAGGGTCCCGTGAAGCAGCTGTCCGATGAGAGGGTCCTGTGAAGCAGCAGTCCGATGAGAGGGTCCTGTGAAGCAGCGGTTCAATGAGAGGGTCCTGTGAAGCAGCGGTTCAATGAGAGGGTCCTGTGAAGCAGCAGCAGTACAATGAAGGGGTCCTGTGAAGCAGCAGTCCGATGAGAGGGTCCTGTGAAGCAGCAGTCCGATGAGAGGGTCCTGTGAAGCAGCGGTTCAATGAGAGGGTCCTGTGAAGCAGCGGTTCAATGAGAGGGTCCTGTGAAGCAGCAGCAGTACAATGAAGGGGTCCTGTGAAGCAGCAGTCCGATGAGAGGGTCCTGTGAATACGCAGAGCGTCCGATGAGAGGGTCCTGTGAAGCAGCGGTTCAATGAGAGGGTTCCTGTGAAGACTCAGTACAATGAGGGGGTCCTGTGAAGCAGCAGCAGTCCGATGAGAGGGTCCTTTGAAGCAGCGGTTCAATGAGAGGGTCCTGTGAAGCAGCAGTCCAATGAGAGGGTCCTGTGAAGCAGCAGTCCGATGAGAGTGTGGTGTAAATTGCTGATTACTAAGGAAGAATGCAAAGTGAACATGTTTCAGTCTTGGGTTTGACGCGACCAAGGTTTGAACCCAGGTCTCCCAGACGCAGAGGGAGCACTCTACCACAAGGGCACATGGCCGGTTAGGTTCAGGTAAGAAATGTTAATTCTGTCAACGATTTGCGAATCCTCATTTCATCGGACCTGAAGTTCCCATTGTGATAGAAGTGCATTGCATCTGATGTTGATTTGTTGATCCGCGGCTACAAAACTTTTGTTCGGCGCCAGCCTTGATATGTTGGATATCCAAAATTCTGATCGTGGAAATATAGAATTCAATATTCAACGTGGTATGGAGCTAGCATGCCTTTTGACAGAAGTTTCAATGCCTTGCCCATTTGTTATGTGGAACTGAGCAACTGCTGTTGATAAAATTCGTATGTCAGCAGATTGATGGATTTTTGAAGGTGATGGCCGTGAAGAAATAATTCGCTAAGAAAGACAAAAATAGTGATATTGCATTTATAGACGTTTCGTAGGCGCAAAGATTTACTTGAAGATAGCAGAGAGTGTTGCCATCCGTTTTCAAAAGCCTGATTTATGTGTACAAAAAGATAGATTATTTATACTGCGGTTGTTGTAACATTCTTGAGTTGTAGTTGTACTTTCTTTTCTTCTGTTCTGTCCTGCATGTTAACAGTATTATCATTTTTCTTTAACTTTCTAACTTTACCATTAATTTACTTGTTATTCGTTTCAGTATTACTCACTTACTTTTATTTATTTATTTTATTGTTCGATTTCTTTATATTTAGTTGAAATACTACTTACTTCATTACTTTTTGTGTGCATCATATCATTGTACATATATCTCCTTCTTTACTTTCTATTGTGCTTGATGCACCAAGTATTATATTGATCATTCTCGTAGTATGTCACAGTGATATTGCATTTAGTAAAATCCGTTTGTTGTTGCTTTTGAACTCGCTCCGAGTTGCTATGGAATATACATTTATGGCACTGCTTACTGTTGCTTCGCTGGCAGCTGAATTGGGTTAATGCACATCAAATCTGTTTGGCACTGTTCAAATCTAGATCGGCTCAAATCTTGACTTCTTTATGTTGAACTGTTCACTATCTGGCCTAGTGTCACTCCTACTTGAAAACAGTGATGGACAATCGTGATGCAGAAATCGACATGACCTTTACCATATGCAGGACGAGATGGACTTGACCTTGTCAAATGTTTAACAGTCAGAATATCGGAACTGGTTGATGAATGAACATGATCAATCATAATTGCCTGAGCTCTCACATCAAGCGAATAATGCTAGCCTGAATCAAAGCATTAATGCAGCCTCTTGTGTTTTTCTGGGATATTTCAATGACTCCTGAATGTAATGAAATGTACTTATTGACCCTAAGTTTCTTCAAAGCAGTCTCTTGCACCTGTGTGTGACATGGCAACTTGTATCAACTATGAATGTGAAGTTGGATGAAAATGTGGAAATTAAATTTGATATCAGTTTTAATTCGAGGGTCTGGTCTATCCTCAGCTGGAAAATGTGATCACTACTGAATGAAATATGCACTAAGATCGATTACTCCGGTCCGGGCTGATTACTTAGCACATAAACATTGAAACAAATCCTATCTATATACAGAAATCAAATTAATCAAATCAATTATTTGAAAGCATAGAGTTATGTGAAACAGGAGCTGCTGCACACAGAAAGGACCTGAGACATCAGCTGAGCGCCATCCGTCACCGACATTTCAACACGTTAAGCTCACTATCTCTCAGGATGGTGGGTCTGCAGCGCCTGGTTGCACGCGGGTCCACAACACACTTATTGATGGTGATCTTCACGCTTTTAACACCGGCTTTATCAAGGAATTTCCTCACCGATGGAACAACGAAACCGCGGCATCCCACTTCACACGGCATGAGCTCACATTTCCATCCTTACTTCCGAATTCATTCGCCAAGTTCTTCATATTCAACAGCTTTCCTCTCATGAGCATCCTCAACGTTCTCTTCCCAGGGAACGGTTAGTTCGCCCATAATCATTCTTTTCCATACCGCATTGATCATCACTAGGTCAGGCCGTTGGTCAGATAGGGATAATTCATCTGACAGATGTCTATCTACTCGAACTTCCCAATTCCGCAGAACAGTTCGAGACACACGAGGAGACTTTCGTCTCTTTGTACAACTACTCGGCACGAAGTCAGTTTGGCTGAATCCGAGACTGCTTCCACAATCGCTTGCAGGACCAAACCGTACCGGTGCCACACAAGTGACACTGAGGGTCCGTGCGAATTCCCCAAGGTGCCAAATTAGCGGGGGTAGGAAGCACATTATAGGTCCATGGAAGCTTCCGCTTCAACTGCCAATAGCCCATGTTCCACCAATCGTTCCATGATCTCTTGCGATCTTCAACTTCCCAGTTGAGTCATCTTCCTTGCTGCCCCTGTTGTACTGTCAGGACTAGTCTCTTCTCTTCTTCCAAGGTTCGCACATCATTCTCGTAACTTCTTTCTTTGCTCACCTTCACTCATTTCTGACCAAAATGTCTCTCTCACTTTTCCATACCAATACCTCTCCTGCCGTTTTGGACAACTCTCATCACCTCTCTGTACTTTGCCATAGAGCTGATGGATGACATGAGATCCGCCCCATCCCACTTTCAACTGAGGTGGATCTGAGCAGATAGCCTCATCACGAGAAAAAGCCAACAGAGACTGCAGGCGAATCTTGCTGTCCTCATATTCCTCCACAATAGATGTTAGTGGCAATAGTGGAAATCTGTTTCTCTTGCCGTACAAATCAGAAGTGGTAAACATTCTACTACTCTTCTGTGGCTTAGATTTCATCCACACCACCCAACAAGTTCACGCAACCTGAGGCACACCTGGAATCACTTCCTATGACCCTCAAATTTTCCATGAAAGCCTTCACAGCGGAATAGGAACGGTCCAGTTGTAGCTTTTCACCTCAAAACTGAAAAGATGTCATCAAATTCGCTGCGCTGAGTGCTGAAACTCATGACATCGGAGAGATCTGTAGCATTGACGTCTTCTTCAAAAATATCAAATTTGCTTTGCAATTCAGCCACATGTGTAAAATTCCACATTTCACAGTTGCACAATTGTACATTTCCACATGCAAAATGACACAAACGGTCTCTCAAATTGCTTGTTTGAGAGTTCTTATCAGTCATGCTATCTTAGAAGACTCTCTCCAATTGCGAAATTCCCTTCCTAGAAAATGTTGTCAAGACATCAGCTCAGCAGTGAGAATGTTGAATTTTTGCAGAAACTTACTTGTGTAAGACAAGTGACGTGTTCTGTCATTGTCTCCTCTTCGCATTGAATAGAGTCTGAGACAGGAACAAAGAAAATGAAATTTCATCTTCCCCAGCAGACACGAGATTTCCATTTCTCTTGCAACATTCCATCGCTCCTCAAATTCAACCTCAGAAAAATTGTCGAAGACATTGTTTGCCTCGATGAAGACAGGTAACTGCATCGGAAGCGCACAGTTTCATCCGATGTTCACCGCTTTGACTTCGAATCGAAGATCGGCAAAAATTCTCGTGAAGTTTGACCTGCGGGAAACTACTTGTAATGAGGCTCTGGTTATGTGATTCTTATGAGCGATGTGATGTGACGCGTGTGTGAGTGTTATGTAAGAAAGTGAGGCGATGCGCCGTGTGACGCGTGTGTGTTATGTGAGAGAGAGGTGATGCGCTGTGTGACGCGTGTGTGAGTGTTATGTAAGAAAGTGAGGCGATGCGCCGTGTGACGCGTGTGTGTTATGTGAGAGAGAGGTGATGCGCTGTGTGACGCGTGTGTGAGTGTTATGTAAGAAAGTGAGGCGATGCGCCGTGTGACGCGTGTGTGAGTGTTATGTAAGAAAGTGAGGCGATGCGCCGTGTGACGCGTGTGTGTTATGTGAGAATGAGAGGCGATGCGATGTGCGCCGTGTGGTGTGTGTGTGTTATGTGAGAGAGAGGTGATGCGCTGTGTGACGCGTGTGTGAGTGTTATGTAAGAAAGTGAGGCGATGCGCCGTGTGACGCGTGTGTGTTATGTGAGAATGAGAGGCGATGCGATGTGCGCCGTGTGGTGTGTGTGTGTTATGTGAGAGAGAGGTGATGCGCTGTGTGACGCGTGTGTGAGTGTTATGTAAGAAAGTGAGGCGATGCGCCGTGTGACGCGTGTGTGAGTGTTATGTAAGAAAGTGAGGCGATGCGCCGTGTGACGCGTGTGTGAGTGTTATGTAAGAAAGTGAGGCGATGCGCCGTGTGACGCGTGTGTGAGTGTTATGTAAGAAAGTGAGGCGATGCGGTGTGTGATGTGTGTGTGATGTGAGAATGAGAGGCGATGCGCTGTGTGATGTGTGTGTGTGTGTGATGTGAGAATGAGAGGCGATGCGATGTGTGATGTGTGTGTGAATTGAGAATGAGAGGCGATGCGCTGTGTGATATGTGTGTGTGTGTGTTATGTGAGAGATAGGCGATGCGCCGTGTGATGTGTGTGTGAATTGAGAATGAGAGGCGATGCGCTGTGTGATATGTGTGTGTGTGTGTTATGTGAGAGATAGGCGATGCGCCGTGTGATGTGTGTGTGAGTGTTATGTAAGAAAGTGAGGCGATGCGCCGTGTGACGCGTGTGTGAGTGTTATGTAAGAAAGTGAGGCGATGCGGTGTGATATGTGTGTGTGTTATGTGAGAGATAGGTGATGCGCTGTGTGATGTGTGTGTGTGATGTGAGAATGAGAGGCGATGTGCTGTGTGATGTGAGAGAGGTGATTTGATGTGTGCAAAAACATAAAAAATTCCCTGAAATCAATGGCTTGGAATGTAACAGGTATCCCAAAGATTCTATGGTGGAAAATAATCCTTGTCTGAATTTCTGTGTGAAAAAGAAATATTTCTGTCATAGATCATTTGTCGATCATACTTTGAACATCTTGGATGCAATCCACGAACGGTCACGTACCTTCCTTGAACAGACAAATCTTAAGGCATGAATTCTCTTTCATTCAGACATCAAGATGGGTTCAGTTGTATATTTTCCTCCTCTTGTATCTTTGGGGTTTTGTTGTTTTGTATGCAATTTATTTAAAAGGTGCTTGTTGGAATCCATCTTGTCAGAATCTTCTGTAGCTTTGTTTATTGTATTTCTCAAGTGTGATTTCTAATAAACATTACACTACCGAGAAAGAAGTTACAATTTTCTCATGTCATGTAAACCACTAGGAAAGATGATTTCTGATTGGCACATTTCCGGTGAACTTCAAGACATCCTTCAAGACAAAATCTACCAATGTATTTCCTGGGAATAGTTTGCTGATAGCATTGACAGTTGAGAATTTTGAGTTTATTTATCACTGTACCAAGAGGCATCGGGATTCTCCGCTAGAGAGTTGATTTTGATTCAGTTTCTTCTCATCAAGTGAAAACATCTCTCTGTGTGAAGATGGAATGGAAAAGAAGTCATTAATGTGACCTGCTGGATATCGCTGAAGATGCTCACAATTTGCACTTCGATCGTGACACTTTTCAAGGACAGCAGCAATTACAGAAGGGACACAAAATATCCTCGCCTGTTAACAGAGGACATCTTCAGAGATATCTCATCGGAGAAGAAAGGAATGGTTATGAATGACCGAAAATAGATTAAATCTACAGTTTGTAAGCAAAGTTGTGCAATTATGCAATTTACAAGCCAGTGATAGAAATGTTATCGCAGCAGAACTATCATAGTCCGGCAGCCAGCACGAGTTTCTGCAGGGAACGAGGCCGAAAATGAGACTTTCACAGAATGATGTACACCTCATAGTCCGGCAGCCAGCACGAGTTTGTGCAGGGAACGAGGCCGACAATGAGACTTTCACAGAATGATGTACACCTGATAGTCCGGCAGCCAGTACGAGTTTGTGCAGGGAACGAGGCCGAAAATGAGACTTTCACAGAATGATGTACACCTCATAGTCAGGCAGCCAGCACGAGTTTGTGCAGGGAACGAGGCCGACAATGAGACTTTCACAGAATGATGTACACCTCATAGTGCGGCACAAACTCGTGCTGGCTGCCTCACTCAAATTGATCACTCAAAATTGAGATGACGTGTAGGATTTGTGGAATAATATTCCTTATTCTGTATTGCTATCATGATCAGTCAGATTCGTGTTAATATCTCCAAAAGTGTAGAAGTTTGCATATCTCACAGGCCTAATATACTTACTCTTTGCCTTATCCCAGCCATCGTTTGCAATGGTAGCAGGCGAAAGAGATTGAATGACATAGATGTTCGTTTCTCTTTGGCTGTTGTGATTGGCCAAGCGCGCGCGTTGCATAGGTAGCAGGCGAAAGAGATTGAATGACATAGATATTCGTCTCTCTTTGGCTGTTGTGATTGGCCAAGCGCGCGTTGCATAGGTAGCAGGCGAAAGAGATTGAATGACATAGATATTCGTCTCTCTTTGGCTGTTGTGATTAGCCAAGCGCGCGCGTTGCATAGGTAGCAGGCGAAAGAGATTGAATGACATAGATATTCGTCTCTCTTTGGCTGTTGTGATTGGCCAAGCGCGCGCGTTGCATAGGTAGCTGGCATCAGCGAACCCGCGGTCTTTAACGGTCAAATTGCAGACAGGCCTGTTCAGTGAAAAGTTTTTTTTTCTTTGGCTCAATTGTTTTCCGTGATAAATTCTTCAAATGGAGATATAATATCATTCGCATCGTTCGACTCCTCACGATCTTAATTTGCTGACTGCATTGTCAATCTTGAAGGGACAAAACTCGTTCTTGACCACAGAATTAGACAGGTCGTCTCTTCTTCCGTTTGACTAGAAGGGAAGCATTGGAACATGTAACGTTATTGAAATGGCACAATCTCCTGACTAAATACCATAGCAATCGAACAATGAGCAGCCAGTTCAACATTAAACACGCCAAATTGTGCAAAGTTTCAGTGACTTATCAACCGGATCACACAGCAAAGAGACACAGACGATGTCAAGTTCTACAGAGAAGTTTGTGAACGTTTTTTCGTGTGCCTGCTAACTTTTTTTAAAATGATCGGGGGACCCAACATTATCGAGAAAACATTTGCGCAATGATCTGAATTCTTCGAATCTGAAGGAGTCGCGACGATCGGAGCATTTTGAAGGAATTCAGAGCAATCCGCAAGCGATGCACGACTATTTTTCCTATCTCTGTAAGGTATTGAAAATTTCTTTTTGCCCACTTATTAAGTTCCTGCATGTGCCATCTGTTTAAATCAGTTTACACTTCTAGCAAAGTGGTACGATCAAACAATCTAATTCTGTGGCTGACTGTGTATGTTTTGTGTGGTGTGACTGTTCCAGTTCGTCAGAATTCAGGCTTGAATTTGCATTACCTTTAATGGAAAATCTTCTTGCAACTGGAGACTAGTGCTGTCCGTGATCATCAGTACTGAGGAATGTCAGACACGGCAAAGTATCTCTGTGGGGTGAATGCATGGATCAGTCGCCCTGCAGTTTACCTTAGCTGGAATAGTTGTCGATTTTAGCAAGTGTTGTGTTGGAAACTCGATTTTCATCACCTGTTTACTGTTGTTCGATCGAGTTGAATTGTTTGCCATTCGTTTACTGAGAAATGGAACTCAGCTTTATTTGCACATTGAGAAAGGAACGAACTTTTGTTGATCGCTTGCCTGTTGAACAATAAACTTCAAAATCATGGAGTGTGCACTTGCATTCACGAAATTCAGGCTGACTTCAAGTACAACCGATTCGAACACTTTGAAGTCGCAGAATTTATTTTCTTCACGTCTTTTCCTTTTGTTTTAATGAAACCGTGATATCTATGCTCGCTTCTTGTCCTACCATAGCTGTGAAGCTGACAGTCGTCATTCGTCGAAGAAATTGAAGGAGTAGGCATACATCTGCTGGCTGTCATGGCTCGTCAGGGTTTCTGTCTCTGTTTATGTTGTTTCATATAACAAAGCTAGAGATTTTCAAGTGATCCACTGGAACCCCTGAGGCATCTGAGGGTAAGAATCGGCAATCTCTTCAGGTAATAAGTTCTTTCACTTTGTCAAACGTCAGACTGTGTTCGATGATAATCACAGGTTCAAAGAGCAACAGATAACCGACCTACAATGAGACATTTTGCAATCAAGTCACAGAAACCAATATTTCTCCTTGGGTGATCCCCAACGTCGATGTTCAAAAAATATCCAGTCACATATCGAAACTCACATCTCTCTTGAAATATGAGGCATTCCACTGTCGAAATTTGCCTCCGAACGTCGACCTTTGTCAATTCTATGGCCCCAAGCAGTGTTTGTTCTCCCGAGACATTTTCAAATCCCGGAATTCGGGACAAAATAAACTCAAATCAGAAGATGAATTTATTTCGATCATGTATTTGAATAAATATCTTTTCGATGATATGCTTATTTAGGAACCACCGATTTCCCATTACAAGAAACACATTTTTCACATTAATACGGGTATCCATGACTTCGCTGGTGTCAGTTCAGCGTGTGTGTTTACTCTGTTCATGTGCTCTTTGATGTAAATGCTTTATCCGACCGAAATGGGTTGAGAATACTATTAGCGACAGTTTTAGGTGAATCTATTTACTGATGCTATCATCAATATGGAAATTATGCATTTATAGGCCTACAGCTCGCAGACTTGAAATCAATTTTTCTGAATCTGTGCTGATTGATCAGCAGAAATTCAAAATGTTTGACTTTCGGCCCATGTCATCCTCAGGGATGACCTCTAATATACAATGACTAGTAAGGCCCCCGGACTTCGTCCAGGATTTATATGCATAAGTATGTTAAATTAAGACAGTGATAGTTACATTGTTGCATACCTTGACTTCATTGTCCGTATTCGCCTACACTGATTGGCTGTCTTACCATTTAGATCGCGTTCTCATTGGCTGTTGCTGAATCCGTCGTGAAACATTAGAATCAATGAGACGCATGTCTAGCGACCCAATTTTTTAAAGCAAATGAGGAGTTCATTTGTAAATTTAATGTAGTTACATGTACTTGTGTAATTAATATTTTTTCGGTAAAAATTTACACAAAAGTATACTTTTCTCTGTAATTATGATACTTAGGGAAATGAGACCGGGCGGTTTTAACTACAAATTTTTTGTTCTATTAAATGGTAGTATCATATTGGCGTAAAGTTTCATGGTTTAGGAGGAGTTTGTCGGCGTTTTGCATTTTATATATAAGATGATTTCTCGGCGAGCTCTCTTCATTGGTAGGCTGTAGGAGAACAATGTGTTGTGTTAGCCGCTGCGGTAATATTCCGGCAAGAATCGAGATATCGATGAGTTCATCAAGGGCAATGAGATTATGTCAGTTACAGTCCCTGAAAGCTTGGTGGGAGCATGTAAAAACTTCGCCTTGAGTTGCAACGGTGCTCCTGTTGGAAATGTGACTTACATTAGGCGTATCGTCGTATCTCTGTTATTCCAACTCCGTTCAAACTCCTGCACGAATGTAACAGATGTGTTTGTATGAGAAACTCGACAAATTCGTCTCTCTACACATGCAATAGAATCATTGCTGACTGAACTCTCACTTAGCAAATTATAGGATATGAAATTATATGATAAGAAGACATTGCTCGATTCCGACAATTAATGATGAAGTCATATAAAAAGCGAACGATGATAAAATCCTCTAGTTCAGTCTACGTGCATATCCATCTTTCTACATCATGATAGTTAGACAGATATCAATGAAACTCAGTCGTGTCTGATGTCTCCTCAGAACTTGCGGATTGAAGACTGACAGAAAGTACTTTCAAACAAAATTGGAGGTCGGTCAGGTGGTAGGTGATGCCTCTGGTGGGTCAGCTGGTCAGCAATGCTGTTGGTGGGTCAGCTGGTCAGCAATGCTGTTGGTGGGTCAGCTGGTCAGCAATGTTGTTGGTGAGTCAGCTGGTCAGTGATGCTGTTGGTGAGTCAGCTTGTCAGTAATGCTGTTGGTGAGTCAGCTGGCCAGCAATGTTGTTGGTGAGTCAGCTGGTCAGTGATGCTGTTGGTGAGTCAGCTTGTCAGTGATGCTGTTGGTGAGTCAGCTGGTCAGTGATGCCTCTGGTGAGTCTGCTGGTCAGTAATGCTGTTGGTGGGTCAGCTGGTCAGCAATGTTGTTGGTGAGTCAGCTGGTCAGCAATGCTGTTGGTGAGTCAGCTGGTCAGCAATGCTGTTGGTGAGTCAGCTGGTCAGCAATGTTGTTGGCGAGTCAGCTGGTCAGCAATGCTGTTTGTGGGTCAGCTGGTCAGTAGTGCTGTTGGTGAGTCAGCTGGTCAGCAATGCTTTTGGTGAGTCAGCTGGTCAGCAATGTTGTTGGCGAGTCAGCTGGTCAGCAATGCTGTTTGTGGGTCAGCTGGTCAGTAGTGCTGTTGGTGAGTCAGCTGGTCAGTAGTGCTGTTGGTGGGTCAGCTGGTCAGCAATGCTGTTGGTGAGTCAGCTGGTCAGCAATGCTGTTTGTGGGTCAGCTGGTCAGCAATGTTGTTGGTGAGTCAGCTTGTCAGCAATGCTGTTGGTGAGTCAGCTGGTCAGCAATGTTGTTGGTGAGTCAGCTGGTCAGTAGTGCTGTTTGTGGGTCAGCTGGTCAGCAATGCTGTTGGTGAGTCAGCTGGTCAGCAATGCTGTTTGTGGGTCAGCTGGTCAGCAATGCTTTTGGTGAGTCAGCTGGTCAGCAATGCTGTTGGTGAGTCAGCTGGTCAGTGATGCTGTTGGTGAGTCAGCTGGTCAGTAGTGCTGTTGGTGGGTCAGCTGGTCAGTAGTGCTGTTGGTGGGTCAGCTGGTCAGCAATGCTGTTTGTGGGTCAGCTGGTCGGTAGTGCTGTTGGTGAGTCAGCTGGTCAGTAATGCTGTTGGTGAGTCAGCTGGTCAGTGATGCTGTTTGTGGGTCAGCTGGTCAGTAGTGCTGTTGGTGAGTCAGCTGGTCAGCAATGTTGTTGGTGAGTCAGCTGGTCAGTGATGCTGTTTGTGGGTCAGCTGGTCAGTAGTGCTGTTGGTGAGTCAGCTGGTCAGCAATGTTGTTGGTGAGTCAGCTGGTCAGTAGTGCTGTTGGTGAGTCAGCTGGTCAGTAGTGCTGTTGGTGAGTCAGCTGGTCAGTAGTGCTGTTGGTGAGTCAGCTGGTCAGTGATGCTGTTTGTGGGTCAGCTGGTCAGCAATGTTGTTGGTGAGTCAGCTGGTCAGCGATGTTGTTGGTGAGTCAGCTGATCAGTAGTGCTGTTGGTGAGTCAGCTGGTCAGTAGTGCTGTTGGTGGGTCAGCTGGTCAGCAATGTTGTTAGTGGGTCAGCTGGTCAGTTGTGCTGTTGGTGGGTCAGGTTGTTCTGTGCATTCTCCTTCCTCCTCCTCCCTTCTGCGCATTCTCTCCGTCCTCCCTTCTCATTCTCTCTGTCCTCCCTTCTGCGCATTCTCTCCGTCCTCCCTTCTGCGCATTCTCTCCGTCCTCCCTTCTGCGCATTCTCTCCGTCCTCCCTTCTGTGTATTCTCTCCGTCCTCTGTCTGGTATTTGATTTCGGCGCAAATTTGTTTCCGTTTCCGATTTCATCGTCATTTTAGTGACAGATAGTTTGCCATTCGCGCAACCACATCAGGAAGTAATTCTTTTTTCGACAATAATTGCATGTTTGTCACTATGGAGATTCTACGACAAGTTTTATGAATTCTCTTTGAATTCGAATACATTCTGACATGAAAACCTTTCTCTGGAGAAATTAAATTTCCAAATCTTTCCTGATTCATTTCAAAGGTGAAACAATGTTAATATATTTGCAGAAGATGTTGACTCTTTCCGAGAGTGAGGCGTAGGTGAAACAATTGACGGATTTTTGAGATGGCAAGAATACCCGTGGGTTAGAGTTCCTACCGGATCACCGGCTCATTCTGCTCATGAGCCGATTACTGTTATCGGATCGGCCCCCGGCTCATGCCCCATGAGCCGAGCCGATGAGCCGGTAAATGATCCGATAACTTTAAAGAAAATTTTCCTCTCGTAAACCAGTAATCTGTGATTAGTTTGATATATATAATCAAATGGATTCAAGTGTTATTTCTAAGTTAAGATATGTCTCTTCTATGAATACCTTATATACAGCTGACTGTTTCTTAATTTCTTGTTTCGACTTCTGTTTTTATGTGATGTTTTATATGTTCGTGTGATATTAATGAGAGCAGTGCAAGATCGTTGTTGATTATTGTTTGAGGGATACATTTTCAATGGCTGTTCACTAAACCATGGACAACTAGAGGGAGAAGGACTTATCACTGTATCATTCAGAACGTCAGATCTGCCATAATAGTACACTGTAAATCGCTCAATATCAATCACATACGAAAGATTCATACCAAAATATTCTTTTGGTATATTTCTGTATTCTCTTGGTATATATTTGTATGCTTTTCGTATGTTATTTCAAATGTGGTATGCTTTACATACCAAAGCCATACCAGCACAATGTTAAAAGAAAGCATAAATCATGTCCAAAGTATGTTGATTTAAGGCCTTTTGTCAATAAAGATCACACTAATGTTACTACTGTTTTGTAAGTAGTGAGATAATGACATTCAAGAGTCATACTTTCAATACTGAATTCGATTTTAATACACGTAAGTCTAAGGCATTTCATGAATTATCAATAAGTATTCTACCATCAACAATTATGCATTATGTAATTTTGAAATCTAGCATATTATCAATCCGAAATAAAAACACATTATAATTCATGAACGCAAAAATAGTTATGTTTGGGATATATAAGTCAACATGGTTACACGAAAGACATCGTATGAATGAACTGATGTTTATCAACTTGGCTTGTAAAGAAGAGCTAACAAAACGTCCTGTTTTTTGTAGCTAGAAAGTAGCAACGACGACACACTCGTGGAGCATATAATTCACAATATATCTAATCTAGTTAAATATCACTCTATCAAACAGAAAATATTCACGTCTGGTATTACTGAAAAAAGTTATTTGACAGTAGTTTGACAGTAGTATGTAATGCATATTTATTTTGCTATGTGACATAAAGCTGCACATACCAAATACATACCATAGTCATACGAATAAGTATGAATTTGCATCGGGTCTCGTATATAAAACATACCAACAACTCGTGTTTCAGTGTAAAACAGCCAATCACAGATAGAATAGTTCGCATCGCTAAATACCAATCACATACGGAAGTAAGTGAGATGTGGTATGAAAAACATACCAGATCTCTGTAAACATACGAGAATCTCGTATCAGATGTTAGTTTCAAATTGTATGTGATTTTGGTATCCAGCGATCTACAGATCTACAGTGTAGGTCAGGCGAACGAATTACCTCAACGGGAGAAAATGCAAGTTTTGCAGATTAAATGCCTCTAACTTTTGAACCGCTAACCCAATTGACTTCAGATCATCAGGCATCATTTCTTCTATTCATGTCACCTTCAAATTCTCAAAACGAAAAAAGTTAGTCAGCGTGCGGACATTGGTAAGATGACAAAAATTGACAAAATTTCTTGATTTTTATCGCCTTTGTAATTTTCGCACGCTGGCTAACTTTTTTCGTAGTGAAAATCTGAATGTGACATGGATAGAAGAAATGATGCCTGATGATCTCAAGTCAATTGGGTTAGCGGTTCAAAAGTTAGAGGCATTTAATGTGAGAAACTTGCATTTCTCCTGTTGAGGTAATGCGCTCGCATGACATACTATGTCAGCAGATTGACGCTCTGTATGATTCGGTGAACACTCCTTCTTCGTCCATGACTAAACCTTCTAACATTGACTGATTGGCGTCACTCACCAGTCAAAGCACTCCATTATGATAATTAAACAGCTCACACCGGCTCTCGGCTCTCGGATCACGCATGAAGTTATCGGATCGGCCCTCGGCTCATGCCTATGGGCCGAGCCGGTATGAGCCGGTAGGAGCCCTACCGGGGGTGCAGCTGTCTCGCAAGTGGGTGGGTGTTTTTCAGGGGAAACAAGTCCCCTAGACACTTCTGATTTTGCTCAGCAATAATAATATTAGCAATTCTAATTTTTTATGAGTTTTAGCTTCTGTTTGTTTCTGGTAGTATCTTATGAATTCCGGCAATGATGGGAACATCTAAGCTTTCACCATTATTTAAAAGATCAAATTGACCAATTCAAATCACTTCCAGACCATTGACAAAGCACGCATGAAGTTGTTATTATTCACCCATCAATGCAGCTAGGACATATGGAATGAACATTATGCGAGTGATGGCAACATACTTAAGACACTACTCACAAGAGTTCTACAGGTTACCACGCGTGGCATGCTTCTAGGCAAGGGGTTTTCAAGCTTTTCTCACCCCCGAAATTATTTACTACTACCTCGCGCCTCACCACACGACGTGAATTGCGATGTTCAGTTCTCGTTATTGATCATAATCTACCTCTTTCTCATAACTGTTCCCACATTCACGACAAAGTATCATCTCCGACAGTGTGTCCAAGAAAAGTGTACATGGTGAAGTGAAAGGAAAGCAGCATCCGGAGTGGAACTTTAGTACATTTATTAAAACGTTCGTACAGAAAAGTTCTATGAGAAAAATGAGCTTGTTTGGACAGCTTTCCAAAATCAGGCTTCTTTGGAGAAAGTTGCAACCGAAGATCTGAAGAAACATTGAGGCGGTTGCGGAATTGGTTTCTCAGATAGAGACCAGAGAATCCCATTCCGCACAAATATGTAGATGCAAAACGAACAAGGATTCGAAGAGCACACGCAGTGACAGAAGGGAATTCTTCTGCGCACACGCAAGGATGACTGACATCAATGAGGAAAATGCCTCTGGCGTTCTATTGCGCATTTCTCCTGGTCATAGAATAAGTGAAGCAGTCTTGGCAGAAACCATTGCGTCGTGACCCACCAAAAAGTTGTCGTGCCCCCTTTGGGAGGCGCGCCCCGCACTGTGGTAACTTTGGGAGTATAGGCCTTTGTTCCACAATGTATTTCTATCCATGTATCAGACAACAAAATTATTGGGACATTCAAATCACTTATTAGGCGCTGATCTTAATTTCAATGAATTTTTAAACGTATTATAAACTTCTATAAATGTGCGGGAATTATTAAATAAATATCGCAGTTAATATAATTTAGCTTAACATAACATTTTTCTAATTTTTCTTTCTTTCTTTCATATCTTTCCAGGACGATGGTGTTCTCTCACGATGATGTTGCAGTCTTTCACTATTTTATGTTCTTGTTTGAGATGTTCACTGATGGATCCGTTGTTCACATGCTGTTTGCATCTGTGTGTTAGATCATTTGTTGTATATCCAATGTATTTGACACCACTACAGGTATCCATTGAGCACGAAAATTGGTACACAACATGATGTGGTACATAGATTTGACCAACTTTTGAGGTCTTAAAGGAGTTCTTGAGCTTCCTTATTTGATAAAAGCATCTCACTCTCACATGTGCTGTAGAGTCAAGTGGAATATATTATATTATATTACATTATATATATTTATATTGACTGCGATATTTTATTTCATAATTCCTGCATATCGAACAATTTGCTGCCAAATTTCACGAACTTCTATAAATCCATATTCTAAACTTATATATTTAACGTTATGGTATGTATAAAAATGAAAGTACATGTAAAACTAAAAACTGAAATTTCTAAATGAAAAATACATTGAAGTTCACAGACTACCCTTTATCTATTGACTCACAATTATATGGACATAAATTCATTTATATTTCACAGTATGCTTCCATAGTGAACTTTATGCTGTCCAAGGAGTGCAATGAACAGTTTTGGAAAACATTTGCACATAGAAAGATTTTCATCCTCTAAAACAGCAAATTCTACATAGAAATCTCAAGAAATACCACTGATATCTACAATTCCAACAAATACAAGTAGATTTATGAAGTTATAAAATTCTGATGGTCATAGATTCCGACGATGCTGTGAAATATAAAGTCACCTACGCAGCAAGTGCAAAGATATCCGTCTAAAATTGCATTGTTCTCAATCAACAAACTGTGTCCTCGGCCTTCGGGTTCGTGCATAGACATGTTGATCCTTTGTTGCGTAAAAAGCTATTAAGTCCAATGTAAAACTTTTATCACATTGTGAGCTTGCGATCTTAGGCTGATTATTTGTCAATTTGGCCGTTTTGCGAACATTGTAACGTCAAATGACAATGAAAATGCGATGTTTCTGCTCATGATGCTCAATTTTGTCTTTGTAAATGAGCTGAGATCACTATATAAAGCATCTCTCGCAAACAGCACGGTTACACAATGTAGTTTGTTGTGTTTATTACAGCCATTCAGTCGATCACTCGCATGTTTCGTGTTTAGAGCTGTTAAGATGTATTCTGTACTTACTTGCTTCTTTTTCTTCGTGTTCATCTAACGTGTCTGATGGTTACTTTTCCGTCTTGTCTTGTCTATGCAAACACTACAGGCGACAGGTGTCGTCAATTAGCAGTTAACAGGTTATGAGATTGTTGACCAGATGCTGTTGACACTAAAATTGGATCACCGTTCACAATTCACAAAGATGAAATTATAGGATCTGCATCAACGTATCTACAACCAACATCAACAAGAATCTTACTTCCATTGTTCAGCTTTCTTCAATGACTTATGATAGTATGCTGTGAGTTTCCAATCATTGACGGGCGTCATTGTAATCATCGCCATCATTGTGAAATGCTTCTATCAATGCATGACCCGCGGTGAAGGCAAAACAAGGATATCCTGCACTCTCTCTCACTTTGCCATGGAAGGAGGAGTCTAAAAATAGCTCACTTCTAACGCCTTGTCGAATTAGTTTGCCGTCCGCGCCAAAGTCTCAGAAGGCAAAAAGATAAAAGATATCACTATATGGACAAGATTAAGCGCCAGCGCGCCAAAAATCATGTATCTGAGCTTTTCTGATCTGATATTGAGACTTGAAAAACGTGGCAGAAGTCCGAATGATAATGTAATAATAAGCGTTTATTGAAAATAGAATATGAATCGATCAGTACAAATTGAAGTTACCTTTTCTATACAGAGTTGAAAATTGAGCATGCAAGTAAAATAAATGATTGACTACGTCTATCTGTTCGTCTTTTTGGTAGTACACGTATACATCTGCCAGTAGGAGACAATAGCGGGAGATAATTATGGAGAATATGCTCATGGCCCATAACGTTACATAAGAATTTCATAGATTTTACAGTATATGGTTCTATGTCCCGCATACTATGGGAAATTATTTTTGTAGAAAATACTGATTATCATAGCATCCATTTTTAATTGAACAACTTGGTAAAATTTACTACAAATATCATTGAACATTTAACGAGGACTTTCTCTAGAGACTGTCCTAAGACATTCTGTGACACAAAAATAGCAAAATATAAAACGCTGAAATGTTCTCACTGATAAGGATTTCACTTTTTGAAATTGTAATTTATTGTGACTGAGCAATTGCTGCAATTTGTAAACGTGACAGGAGTTGGCATGTCACTTGATGAAGAAATGCTCACTTATTTGCTTGAATAGCTGGACAGCGCTTCAGCGCCACTGCTTTCCCCATATAGCGCTGGTGACATTTCCATTTCATACAGTCAGAGCTGGAAAAATTCCACTGAAATTTTTTAATTCCAATTCCAATTCTGGAGCAGAAATTTCAATTCCAAATCCAATTCCAATTCCAGTCGAAACAGTTCAATTCAATTCCAATTCCATAATAAGATTCAATTCCGGTAATTGCATGTCGCGTATAGTGTCTCATGTTAATGTATCTAACGTTTGTGCGCTTCAATCTAACCCATGTGCCCTTATCCTATCCTCGTTGTTCCTGTGTGCCGTTCTCTGCGTCGTTCATATGTGCGTTTTCATGTTCATAGTTCATATTTCTTGTTTACATGTATATAAGTAGCCGGTCAGCCTACGCCATTTTCGTTTCGTAAACGAGATATTCAATATCTCGTGAAAAAAAGAAAAGAAAGTTAACGGTCCGCAAAGAATCAAACGCTGAGAGAGAGAGAGAGAGAGAGAGATGAGATGCGAATAAATCTATTAATAAACTGACAGAAGAAAGAAATTCAATGTGCGAATAACGTGATTGTTGATGAAAGAACAAACGACAATAAAAATGATATCATGAAATCTGATTAATGGTCCATGTTAAAAATGGAGATTAAAAATTCCGTGATAAGAGCGAAATGTGGTTGGGTCGAAAGCTAGCGAGCAGAGATTAAAGGAAACTCTTTCAATTTTCAAAAGAAAGTGGATTTATCGTCAAGTCTCAAAAATTTGTATAAATTAGAGACGATGAGAAATTGACACAGCAACAACTACCAACAACAACACATGCATCATCTTCAGTAGCTGTTAGAAGAACTCCAGGCTCTCGCGGTGTAACTTGACTACAGAAGTAACTACTACAACTGCCTACCAGCGAACAACAACACAGCAGCGTATACGGCAACACATCAGCGAGCGCGATTGAAGATTGACGGTATAAGCGACACTGATGTTTATGATATTATTTTGGTATAAGTGAGTCCGATCGAATTGAAGTGAATTCAACATTAAGAAGTGAACTGTAAATGTAACATTTTTCTTTTATCGTTGCGTATCGTATCTATATAACTATAGCATTTATTATTAATATTGTTAACTGCTGTGATTGGAAGTTGAATAATAGCTTATGTAATTGAATAATCAATTATTAGAATAATTTGTTGACACTGTCTATGTTATGATTTGAATTCACAGGGTTGCTGCCCTTTAATGCAGCGTTAATTTTCCTCTTTCCAAACCAATTGTTTTTCGTGTCTACAACACTTAAGTTAATATCCAATTTTTGTGCTTATCCTATCAAGAACTAAATTCAACAATTGCTTTGTTTTGATTAATTATCTTACTTGATAAACAACTAAATAACAGATTGAACAAAGATGATTGTTTTTTCATTGTCTTCTTAATCGCTGAAATAACATTGTCCGGGACTGTAGGTCCATCGAAGTCACAAAAAAACACCTTTTATTCAACAATAGAATAAAGCTACCTCTGTCGATCTATCTCTCTCTTATCTTTGCGTGCAGTTAACACAACGGCCGAGTACTGTGATTTCAATTTTTGTACAAATAGATTTAACACAGGTCTATCGAAAAAGTGGAATTGAGGTTTATGAAGGTCAATTCCAATTCCAATTCCAGTAGATTTGAATATCGTCAATTCCAATTCCAATTCCGACTTTTCCAACTCTGCATACAGTTTCGATTCAACATATGCCAAGTCCGCAGATTTACTGATTCTTCCAGTTTTGTTTTTTATTACTGCGTCTGGCACACCACCTTGCAGGAGCCTATTCTGTGTTCTTCGCAAACTACTGTTTGATATGAAACCATCGATATTGGAAAATCTAGATAAATCCTGCTGTCTATTTTCTTTTCTAACATCGCACCAGAAATATCAAAGGCAGTAATCTAACTCCTCGGTGGTGAACTCTCCTACTTTTTCAGGACTTTTGGTATATCATCGTCTCCAATCTGCCAACCAAGTTTGAAAAACATTCATCACCCATTTTGATTTGTTGATCGTGTTTATAGGAGTGGCATTTGAAATGTACTTTTCTAGTTGATCAGGCGTTGTGGATGCAAATCTTCCATTAGATGTAAACGCTTCCATTCCTTAATTGAATGTGAAGTATATAACAGAATAACTAAGCATAACTAAGAATAGTACTAAGCGCAGAATAATGTTGTCAAATGATTTGAATTTTAAAATATCCAACTTCGTTCTAAAGTACATGACATGGAAATCCACTCTTAATCAACACCTGTGACGGGGAACCCTAGTTATCTGCGCTACGCTTGGTCAAGCTAGGTTCGATAACTAGGGTTCCCTGCCTGTGATCATAGAAGTAGACTTTCTATGGTATTATTAATTTCTATGCCTGTGACGGAAATCTTGACACCTACGAACTTCTATGAATGTCTTTCTCCATGACATGGAAACCCACTTTTTAGTCAACACCTGTAATAGAAATCTTGACATCTATGAAGGCACAGTGGACATGGAGAAATACTGTAAAATCTATGTTGATAATCAACAGACTTTCAGATTTCCATGCCACACAGAAAGTACTTTCTCGGCATGGAAATCCTCAAGTCTGTTAATTATCACACACAGATTGAACTATGGGACAGTCCTCAAGACATGGTAGACATTGACTGTCGCACTGAGGAATATATTGGACACAGATGACTTCTTTAGGATGGTAAGACTTACATTTATCTAAATAGATTTGAAAATGCATTTCGTTCGACCACTTGACGAGAGTTCGATGATAATGTAGGATGTGATCATTATTCCCAGACTTATTGGCATGTATAGCGTCGTGTGATCAGCATATTTTATTAGTCGACAATCAAAAGAATCAAAGTCGAAAGAGCTTGTGGCAAGAATCAATTCATCGCACGATTTTATTACATTCCTGTAACCTAGATCTTCCAATGTCAGTCCACAGCGTGCTAAAATCCATGAATATTCGCCTAATGTATTTTATCTGAAATGGGAAGTGATCATAGAGCATCATCACACCAATGACAAGTGTAGAATCACAGTTCGCATCTTTGCTTCAGAGTAATGTCATGTTGCTGTGAAGAGAGAAGGAATTTTATATGAAGAATGCTTTGCGTGAAAGTATGAATCATCATTGACTGTGTTTTCAATGTCTCCTGGATGGAGGCGAGAGGACTGCTCACTCGCAAGCCTTGTGGAATAGTCATTACAAGTCTTTGGAACTCCATATCAGTGTCGAAGGACTGAGCATCGTCTGGATTTGATTACGACAGTCATTCGGGTATCATTTCACCCGTTCTTGAACTTTAATGGCGGTTCTATTGTTTTATAAATTCAACTTATGTCATCAGATAATTAAAATCCGATCACATTGATCAACAATGTAATAAATATCATAAAAGTGACGAAAGATGAACAGAAGAAGATTTCATCATTCAACTCAACCGATCAACACTGCGTATTGTACACTAATTGATGAAACGAAAGCAGTTAACAGAGGCTATTAAATGTTCTTGAGTAGTATCTCGTTTCCGTATTTTATTTTTAAGATATTTAAAAGTTCTGATTACTTGATTTCATAGTTCTTTAAGTGTTTTGATTCATTTTATTCTTGACTTCATTTTCCGATGCTCTGCCTCCTTGCTTCTGATTTTGGAGATGTATTAATATAATGATCATAACATCTTTTTATCTGTTTCACTTTGGGAATTCGTTGAACGCTTAAAAGCGCATTCATTTTGTTGAAAGGGTACAAAAGTTTGTTGATATTCTTGCTAAGAGAGGTTATTTTGTTAAAGATTTACGTCGTGGGCCGCACAAATCCTGCGCAAACATATGAACTTACATCAAAAGTTTGGACTTTTCATGTGAAGAGTTTTTTGATCGCTGTGTGTATGACGTGTCACAGAGTCTGCTGTTCTACACCAGGAGTCCGCCAACCGGGGCATACAAGAAATTAAAGGACCCGAAATGCAGAACTGGTTGGTTTTCCAAACCAAAAATGTGACTCACTGGTGTGGAGATTTGTGAGTGATAATATGTAATGTTCGTTCACCCTTTGTTTTCTGACAGCTGTCAATTTACGTATTGCCTGGTCTGCCTGTGGGAAAACTCGTCAACCTGAATTTCTATGATTATATAACCTTCGAAACTATTTGTCTGCTGCATTTTGTAATGTTGCACATCATTTGAAATTCTAATGAAGAATTACTACGTGCTGCACACTATTATTAAAAATCTTGTCTAGCAATAGCAGATGAGCTTGCACAAAATCATCAGATAACAATTTAGTGAATGAAATGAAATGAATGAATAAATCAATCTCACTTTCATTAACTAAAGTAAAAAAGCATTAGTTATCAAATCATTATAAGCTGGATATTATTACAAGAATATGATATTTGTGAATTACATTATTTATTGAAAGTCTATGAATCAATTAGCCTGTGCTCCGCAGCCGACGCCATGCGACTCATCTCTGGTTGCCTGCGGAGCACACCCGTGGACGTGCTCCCTCACCTCGCTGGCATTCAGACTCTCCGAGTCCGCCGTGACGAGGCCTGCCTACGCCTGTACAGGAAAGCAGCTTGCGTCAGCCATCCGTTGCACCGTCCTGCACACGGCTTCCGCCCCGACAAGGCTACGATCGAGACGACCGGTCGCCGAGGGCCTCCTGCTGCCGGACCCGCCATCAGTTACGAATACTCTACAGCGAGCCTGGAGTCCACATCCTCCTGCCCATCAGCTCCCGCGCCGCGCGTGGGTACAGCTCAACCGCCTGCGGGATTAGTCCCCTAGCAGTTCTGTGGTCTTTTGCGCTTGCCGCCCTCAAACCTGCCAAACTGTGTCAACTGCCCTCTGTGGCCCCCTGTGTCCATGATTGATTACGGTGTGGCCCCCTGATCCGTACTGACTGTCCTGAGGTTCTCAACGTGTTCCCGAACTTCCTCATGTCACTTTAATTTAAGTTTTTACTAAGCGATTCAAAAGTGATAAATAGTTATTTTTAAGTCAAAAAAAATTTTCATTCAATATTGGGAACATTGAACACTGAATTGCAGTGATGACAATGAAAACTGAACTGAAAAAATGAAAAAAAAATGAAATAATTTAATTTAGGAAGAAGGAAGGGAGTTTGGTCCTTTTTTTGTTTAGTTGGTGACGATTTGTTTTTTGTTTGTTCCGTTTTAGCCCTTCGAAAAAGTAATATAGATTTTGTAGACATGATCGTCCCTTTGCTACTTCCGGAGTGTACATATTGGAACATGAACGGACAATGAATGCAGGACATTTTCAAATTGCAAAATGTCATCTGACAAATATCAGTGTGTGGCATTGCACACAAGATACAGCAGCTATGTCAGAAGATCACAGATGGACGAATTCCTTTTTTGGATATTAATTAAATCTTTTTGCGCACACAAGTCGGGATTCTCGCGCAAAATAAAGAGAGACTCTGTGATTCCTAATATGTGTTTGTCTGAATGTCTGAATGAGAGAGTTTCAAAACACCTTCTAAAGTGGTTAGCCAACCCTTTAAAGTGTCCACCAAGGTCCACTCAAATTCCAGCTAGCAGTATCGCAAGACATTTGCAAGTCTGTAACAACGAGAGACAAACTGCTGTGAATAATTTTAGCATTAAGCACCACATCAACAACACACACACATTAGGAATCACGGAGTCTCTCGTTATTTTGCGGATATTAGTTAATTATTTTCTTTGGAAAACTAGCGCATGATGGTGGCTTGATATTCATAGCAGCTTACAATTTGAAAACTCAATTGGTATTACGAAATTCGAGATATTATGTCAAGTATGCCCCAATACTTTAAATGTGCTCATTAGGCATGAAACTCACAGCCATGATGAATTCTTGGATCATGCTAAAAGCAGCCTTTTTACTTTTCAGAATAATTTCCCCGATGTAACAAATCCATATGTTTTTAATGGTGATTTCGTGGATCGTGGTCCGAATTCGATTGAGATTTGTATTATTCTTTTTATTTGTTTTCTGCTCAACCCCAATGATGTATTTCTAAATCGCGGCAATCATGAGGATCATGTGATGAATTATCGTTACGGTTTCATTAAAGAAATTCAATCCAAGTATAAAGTAAGTTTCAATGCATCTTGTATTTGATGTAATTTCGGTGATTCTTATAAAGTTTAAACAACTGACGGGAAAAGAGCAAGGCAAGAAATACGCTCGTATTTGTTGTCTTTTGGTTGCTCGTCGATCATGTTTTTTGTCTTGATGACTGTCGCATTTCTTCTGATGCAACCAGGGGCCTCTCACACAATCTGGAGTCTCTAATACAGCTACGGACAGCCTGCCTTTCCTATGTATCTTCCCGAAACACGGCGGATCGCATAGACCAGGATTCCGATCTTCAGGCTGTTGTTCTTCAGGATTTCGTTATCAGCAACGCTATCAATTGATATCAGTTAGATAGTAAGCAAGGTTGGAGCTTGGGCTTTGGGTGGACCTTGGGTAAATGTCCTAAATGATACAAAACTTGGGTTTTCTATTTATGCTGAATATATACAGATCAAGTTACAAAAATTAATATTTTGATTTGAATCTTAGGAGAGCTACAGGATAAGCGCATAAAATTCCGATATTTTATCAAATTTCCTCTCAATTCACAGAACATTTCAAAAATGAAATACTTGTCATTATTAGCTATTTCATTCTGAGCTTGACAATAGCGCGCATTGAAGGTTCATACATGTTGTATCTACTGTAAGCTTACATGTATTTTGTTGCATTCGTGCATATTGAATTTTTATACATTTCATATATTTTATATCTTCGCAGTCATCTTCGCACCCTTAACTTTCTGCGATAGCCGACATTTATCCAAAAATAAATTCATTCCAATTTCGTATTCTAAATATGTTTAGCCATGCATTTACTGCGCAGCTATAATATTTATCAAGTTTGTTTATATTTCTGAATGATACAATGAAAACAATTGCTTTGCCTTGATCAATGTGTAAGAATCATAATTAAATCAGAGATCTTCAATTTATCAGTATATCAGTGTGGGTTAAATTAAAAGAAAACTTTATGACGTAATACATGCACTTAGGCTGCTAATTACGATTACTGCAATAATAAATCGTTTTCCACTAACAGTGCACTTCTCATGGGCCCAATAGGAATTTTTTGCCCTTAGAGGAATCCTTATGTCAGCGCAAAATACAAAGAATGCACTTCGTTTACTTGATTTCATGAATTTATCCAAGCTTGGTCTTAGGGTTTGACCCCAAGTTTTGACCAACAAACTTGTAATAAGTGAGTAAAAGAATCCCTTAGCTCATCGAAGAGTGAGGCCTGAGAAGTGAGTCATTAACTATTATCAACTTTCATTCGCGAATCAGTTGGCACCGCTAAGTAATAATCGTTGAAGGCAAACAAACTTTTTACGTGTGTCATACGAAATCATAGAAAACCTTTGTAGTAAGATTTACCAATGATTGGAGCCTGGGGGTTTCGCTAGAAGAAAAACGCTATCTGAGAAACAAGTTTGCGGTTGTAGCCTTTGATGTACTCTGTAGAAGAGGTGGGTGAACTTCGATGAATGAATTGCGATGACAAATAGGCGACTCAATCATGAAAATTGCCAGAAATGGATAACATTCCAATATGGTAGCCTGATATTGATAAAAACAGCCACTGTGGTATTATTTACAAGATGAGAGGAGTCATGATTTTACATAGATAAGACAATAAATACATAGATAAAAAATAAAGAGAACGTGCTGTCGCAGTGACATGACGTAATTTGTCCAGAAATGTCACTTTCCTGCTATGCCAAGGGAATTCATAGGCTGCCAGAGTGAACAATCAGATAGAATGATAGATAGAAGCAGGAGATGTTCTGTAGATGGTTCTTGGCCATGGAGGAGATTTGTATCGAATATTGATAGTTGGCCTAGCCCTCGCCCCCCCTGATGAATCTTTTGAATGTCTTTTAAACCAAGCCAGCTATGGCCACCAGACTTCTAGCAGCTTAGTTTTTAAGTATTATGCAACTTTTCACAGAAGGATAATAAAATTGGCACAAAACCTTTTGCGTGAGAGTTATTTTAAGATTTGAATGTTTCGAATATTTTGGCTGATTTCGGTATTTATTCACTTCGAATGTATATTGCGGCATCAATTCTTGATGAAATTAGTTGCGATTACATAAAGGATTCTTCCTGTCGATATATGCAAAACTTCTGAATTTGAAATTGTCTGCTTATTATGTATGCATGTTTAAAATTCAAATTTCAAATATGATTTGTTATTGTTTTTGTATTTTTTGGTTCTGCATCTGCTCAGCATTTATTGAAAATTTAAGAATGATGCTGCTTTTAACCTTAGTGTCTGGATGAAAGCTCTATGATCCGTTTCTTCCACAATAAAAGATTGAAGGCAAATAATTCACCCGAAGTTTCGCTTCTACAGTGCGCGACAGCAAGTTTTAAACTTGGCATAAATCTACGGACACGTACATTCTTCAACACTTTCTAAATTTTTTTGCTACTAAGAAGTATCGACAAATTTTATAATCATCTGAAAGAAAATTTTCGGATCTATCATTTGAATGTTGTTGAATTAATTATTTTTGAAATTGGTGTTTCAGAAGGCCATAAACCCGAAAGCCCGAAATTTTCTTTGACTTGTTTTGACAAGCGCATAATTCACTTTGAAACATTCTCCTTATGATGTTCAAAACCGTCACAAAATAGGCTTTCAGAAAATAAATAGTTTGACAGTGTTTTCTCGAAGTTTATAGGCAATATTTTGAAAGTAGTATAGATAGAAAATGTGGCGATTTTTTCATTTTCAGAATATTTCTTCGAAGGGCCTTAAATTTACCCAACAAAAGCATAAAACACTGGTTTTGAGGTAAATAAATGCTACCAGTTAGTTAAAAGCGTTATTTCTGTTATTATCGCAACACACACGTGAACAGCATTTCTCTCAATCGCGAAGCCTTATGAGCTGCATGTTGCAATTTAAACTTTAAATGTGCTCAATACGAGAGCTAAGAAGCACAATACAATCAATAAAAGTTATATTTATTTTTCAATTTAACATGTTCAAGTCATGGCTGATAACAAAACCTGCAACCCTACAGTCTGTCGTAATTTTGTCATTTCTATTTCAGCCCTTTGCCAATAAATTGGTTCGTCTGTTCGGAGACGTGTTTAGTTGGCTGCCTCTGGCAACTGTGGTTGATCAGTCGGTGTTGGTGTGTCATGGCGGCATTTCTGATAAAACTGATTTGAGTTTACTGTCAACCCTTGATCGACACAAGGTAGGATGATCATCACATTGCATTCGAAGCATCTTCATGAACTTGAGCAGTTTTCAGAGAAATAGAGACATCATTGATAAATACATGCGGAAACAAATGAATTCGAAGCTCACGTATAGGAAATAGGAAATATTATTCTCCTTATGCAGTTGTGACGAAGAACTTCTTCCCTGAATAGAATTGCTATGAAAATTGATGTGTGATGCTGAGGGCTTGATCCTGTCTATTGACATCGATCTTATGTAAGTGATCGTAGCTCAGTAGGTAGAGCGACCGGTCCAGATAACACACAGTCGTAGGTTCGAGTCATACCAGCTACGCACAAAGACAATGGATACACAAGACTTTGGCTGCGCATTTTTGTGATGTATGCACGATATGACAGTTGCCTGCCTGAGGAAAATGTCGTCAAAGGGAAAGTCTGACGACTATTGTTTGTGCAATCTTTTCATTGGTGTGATCTTTCAAAAATCAATGATAAGTCCGAACCATTCTCTTGGCCTGTACAATTGAAGTGCACAACCAACAACCATTGTCGCTACGTAATGAAAATACAATACAATGAAAGGTGTTGCACAACCCTTGAAGACATGAATACTGCTATAACCATTACTAGCAGTCAAAGCGCCCGCATTGAATCAAGACAAGCGAGATAGAAAAATCACAGAGACCTCAGTGAAACATTGTCGAGATGTTCACGAGATGGTCAATCAGAACCATCTTTTTATATCACATTTAAGGTGATTTCATTTGAATAAGAAGACTTACACATGGTCTCAGGATGGGGATTGCTAACAAGTTGCAGCCGCTGTCTGTCAGACGGGATGTTGCTTCACTCAGTCTCTTCTACGGATAGTATTTCGGTAGAAGCAGCTCTGCAGTAAATGCGAACATACCCAAGCCTGAGATATTCTTCAGAAGCACGCGCAGAGCTAATGCGCTCACATGCTATCATGTGAGCTTAGAACGCGCACGTACTGTGACTCACTCGAAAAGCTTCTTTGTTCACATGGCACAGCTTTGGAATCAGCTTCCCAACACCACTTTCCCTGACCAATACAATCTTGATAGTTTCAAGAGGCGTGCGAACAGGTTTCTGATGGGGACAGCTTAATCAGATTAGAAGATCTGTTTTTTCCTTTTATTTATCTAAAGCAATACAATTTGTTAGTTTTTCTTTGAGTAACCCCTAGTTTCGTCATGGCTCATAGCTGTGCTAGGGGTGAACATTCTGTAAAAATTGACAGGCAAGTACTGGTTCAAATGTTATAAATCCGAAATTCGTACGTTCGGTAAATTTCACATAAAATGCTTAAATCTCAAATTGTATCTGTTATACCTCCATTCAAATGTCAATAAATCAAAGGCGGATTAGTTCACAATTTGCTTCCGTAAGTGCTTTTTAGTTATCTTGCCGAGTATTTGATTTTGTTGGACTCGATGAAATGAGTTTCATTCCAAGACATTCCTCAAATGCAACAGAAATCGAATGACATTCTGAAGTCTTCCTGTTGCATTGAAAGTCCGAGACAGGATGTTTCTGACTCTTCTCCGCATGTTGAAATGGCTTGAGCGGGAATGCATGTACAAGGATGGGAGCTTCTTCTAAACAACAGACTGACAAATACTACCGGAAGTGTCGATTCCAGGAGTTCGGCAAATTAACACACATCCCCCTTCATCATCGCCCCTCAGATATCATGTATAACGAGCTGTCACTAACGTAGGCTCACAATTCTCCTTAGTTTGCGGTCTGTAGAAACCCTAAATCAGCTGCCTTCTCATTTCAGTATTTGTCTGCGCTTCGGCCGCCGATGCACGAGAATATCAACTACATGGAATGGCGACAGGTGAGTGCCGTTCAAATGTTGTCCACACAGTTAGGGGCTATCAGAAATCAACTCCAACAGATTAGGTTGAGCAATCAATTGATTGAAATGATCACTAGTTAAATAGACGAATTCTTAATGCTGGAGTTAGAGTTTGATATTTCACTTCAATCTGTTTGTCTGCATTTCTACAAGTCTGATAATATCAGTTTGCAGATAACTGGATAGTGTAAGACATACAACATGTGTATGATCCTTAATGCAACTGTACATGAAAACAGAGATTATATGTAGAATATTATATTCATCCTCTGAAAGTATTCCTTAACCAAATCATCATAGATGACCAGGCTATTTTATGTCTTGTCTAAAGTTTCGCTCTGTTTTTATCCTTGAAACTCAAAGTTGTAATTATTTTCCAGATAATTTAGAATTACTTCGATTCGAACTCTTCAAGCCAGGCTATTCATGCCTCATTATGCAGTAAATTGATTTATAATATGCACTTTTAACTTCCAATCATATCACATGCTGTTTTAAAAAATGCATGCGCAGCTAAGGCACAACCATCCGGTTCAGCATATTTCGTCTGACTGCATTCTCTTTTTTGAAATATGATTTTCCTCTTACTACTGAATTGAAATAAATAGTAGTAAATTGTACTTCACAATTTCAAATAAGTAATTATGTCAAAGCAAATTGCTCAGGAAAAATATTTTCACACTCACAGGTTCTCGATATTCTGTGGAGTGACCCCAAGCCTCAGAACGGATGTAAACCAAACACATTTCGTGGTGGAGGAAGTTACTTCGGTCCTGACGTTACTTTTGAGGTGTTGGAGCGTCATGGACTTTCCTTCCTTATTCGGTCTCATGAATGCAAGATTGATGGTTTTGAGTACACTCATGAACAGAAGGTGTTGACGGTCTTCTCAGCCTCAAATTACTACGAATATGGCAGCAATCGTGGCGCCTATCTCAAACTGGATGATAGTCATCACGTGCATTTCGTGCAGTACATGGCCAGCAAGAATCATTCAATTAAGACAAATCATCAAAGGTGAGGAATGAAGGAATTGTTATTTCAAGCATGGAATTCTAGGAGAACCCAAGAATGCCTAGGAGTTGATGGGTAATGTACTTTAATTAATAAGTTGAATTAGTAAGCATTATATTCTACTATAAATGGCTGCTGGGATGATTTTCATCATCGTATGAGAAGTGATGGCTCACAATGTGCGGTGAACGCATGACAGAGGTAAGTTTAAAACATAGACAAATAATAAAAATACAACGAGGTACAAGTGCATCATAGAAAGAGTTGTACAACTTCACCTTCCGAGGCGGCTAAATCTCCAGTTGGTTTTCTCTCATCAAACATGATATTCAAAGAATATTTACTATCATTGACAATTGTAGTAAACAGCCGTCTACACAAGGTCTCGGTAACAAATGTCAAATCAGAGAAATCATGATGACGAAAAAATGTTGCTGCTAGTTTCTCGACCCGTAAAAGTTTTTCAAACAAATTCATTTCGGGTCCTTTAAATACTTCGATGCCCTGAGCAGAAGATTCTTCCCAGTAAACATTGTGACGTCATTGCGACGTCCCATTGATGTCATCATGCGTCTGAGACGTCTATGACCAGAACGGGATGTCACAGTGACCTCCCATCAAAGACGTCAGAATGACCGCCTTTATATGACGTCACTGTGACATCCAAAGTGTGACCACAAACATGATCAATGAGCCACAACCACGATGAGTCATGAAATTATGACGTTTACGCTATGATGAATGATTTCCACTTAATTACACTAAGTTTTGGGACTATCTTTTTTAATTTCCATTCTCGAACTCTCGCTCTCTCACTCACTCTATCTCTCTCCTCGCTTTTCTTGATATTTTTTCTTCTGATAATGATTCTCTGTCATAGCCTAATTTCTCTTCTTCTTTCCTCTTCTCTTTCTCCCTATTTCTATTCATCTCTCAACTCAATTCTTTTCTTCCTCCTCTTCTATTTCTCCCCACTTCTCTTCATTTTCTTCTCTTGTTCCAATTCATCATTTCTCTTCTTCTTCCATATCTCTTCTCACTTCTCCTTTTCCTCCTCTCCTTTCTCTTGATTTCTCATTCTTCCTCCTCTACTCTGTCTCCTCATTTCTCTCATTTATCTTCCTTTTATTCTTCTGTTTCCTTATCAGCTCTTCTTTTTCTTCTTCTATTTCTTATTCTCCCATCAATCTGTTTTCTGCTTTGTTTTTATCTAAAATCGATGTATCTTCGAAAATAACATAATGTAAAAATTCATCACTAATTTCTACCCATGCATTTCTTATTAATAGGATTCATGTTTATCGCAGGGCATTTAATGAATCCCAATTTTGCGATTGCAGTTGGAATAGAATACTTGTAATTGCAATAGTTCAATATCATAATTCATCGGATCTTTTTTTCGGATTCATTCGTGCCCGTACTCGTTGCATGGAATGAGTCTGTCTTTCGATGATTTACAAGCATCCCAGCGTTGGCGGTAGTAGTTTATAGTGTGACATCCGGCGCGACGCTTCGCTTCGCTTCGCTTGCGCCGGATGTCACACTTTTGCGGGTTTTTTCAAAAAATCAAAATTTCAAAAATTTCAAAAATTTAGGTAGACTTCAAATTTCACATGGCCGAAGGTCGAAGGGCGAAAATTTAAGCGTTTTTAAAAATACCCAATTTTTCAAATTTTTCAAAATCTCAAATTTGAGAATTATAATTTTTACCTTGAAAATCATGACCGTTCCAGGACACCGAAAAAATCATAAAAGTTGAGAATTTCAAATTTGTAATTGTGACATTTTACTTTGAAAATCATGACCGTTCAAGGACACCGAAAATCATAAAAGTTGAGAATTTCAAATTCATGAGTTTAGACGTTTTTCAGGTTTTTAAAATATATCATGTGACTAATAATATTTCTTTAACAGGTAGCGGTTAATGCAAAATGAAAACACATTCTTTTTTCTTTATGAAATATTTTATTCACATATATGTGCAAGTAGTTTAGATTACAAAGTAAATATATGACATCTAGAAAAATGTTACATTCATAAACTGGGAATGGCATTCCCATTTTTCTATTGTTACATAAAATGATTGACAATACACACCACTACGTCAAATAATATGCTAGAAGTCACACAGTATAAGAAAAAAAAAGAATGTTTCATTTATAAGCTGCGAATGCTCATTCCCATTCTCTTATTCCGTCTCACAAAATAAAATGTTAATGCATGCTACTCACATAATATAGCAAAGTCTTACAATACAAGAAAAAGCAACCACTGTTTCATTTATAAACTGCGAATGCTCATTCCCATTTTTCTATTCTGTTACATAAAATGATTGTCAATACATACTACTCATTTTGTGTTTGGCGCTCCTGTATATGTTGTGTCTCTAATTGCTGCGTTAGTCCAGTTGTCATATCAGATGTTTGATTGGATTCTTGGGAAGAAAATATCCCTGAGCTAATTTGAAGCAACTGTTCCTCTTTTTCAAATTCAAAATAATCTTCAAAATACTTAAAGTTTTTGAAAACAAAGAATATACTTAAAGTACATGTTTGAAGCTTTGTGTTAGCTTGAGAAAGGCGATATAATTTTATCAAAAACGTTACATACCTTCTTGAGAATTTAATGTTATATTCACTCTCCAACTTTTGAGTAAAGGCTACCATTGACAAATGTTCCATTGATTTTAATTTAGATATCACAAATCCTTGGCAAATAGCAATTGATAAGGAAGAATTATTGTGTACTTTTTCTTGATAAATTAGAGAATGTAGAGTTGTAACACAGTTTTGGATAGTGCATGTCGCCTGTGCACTCACGTCGAGCTGTCGTTGGATTAGTTGTCCTGATGAAAATGAGTTTCTTATTTCAGAAAAAATCTCATTTTTCTTGTCCTCTTTTTCTGGTTTTATCTTCTTTTGAAAATAGAATTCATGATTTACAATAAGAGTTTTGAAAAAATCTATCTTCTCATCTTTGATGAGTGGAAGTACTTGATCACAAAATTTGAGGAATTCGCGATGAATAGAAGCACTCATTTTTGACACAGCTTCGATATTTTGGGTCTCGGATAAATTGTAAACAGTCAACAGTCTCGTAGAACGCTCACAGAATGAATGCACGCAGTAATTAGAGCACGCAGTAAGACTAAAATTGTAATACTTGGAATAATGGCAGCAGCTGTTTCTGAGAGAGAGAGAATCTTTATGACCTTTGCCCCAACGAAGCGACTAAATCATACCCGCATTGGCGCTATTGTCTGCCACAAGCCGCCGCAGCTGTCACCACTTCAATGTTCAACGTCAAACCAAGTCAAGCGAAACAAAACGAAGATTATCGACTTCTTCTGCAGAAACTAATTAAAATGTGCATTAAGATGCATTTCTTCCCAAAAAGGATATTTTTCGTGGAATGAAGAGTAGTTTTTTATCCTCATAACATGTACGATTGCATCGGTATTGGGCAGTAGAGCTATACTGGAGTAAACAAAAAATTCAATTGCTAATCTACGATTCATACTGGCAAACAATTCCTTTGTTCTCTCTCCCTCTTCGTCTCATCCTCTCCCAGAGCTTTTGGTCTGACTGTGTTCTTAGAAATATACGGCAAACAAACAACTGCGTATTTCTATTTAAATCAAAATTCAGAAGATTGTATTCAAAATATTTATTCAAAATATTTCTTTAAAAATGGAAGAAACCGCAAGAATATATCCTTCAATATCATATGAACGTAGTTCTACTTTAATGGACATTGAAAAGATTAACATTGAAAAAATGAATAAAGAAAAACACAAAGATAGAGTTAGGTATATGAAAGATAAGGAATCTCAATTATTATTAAGATTAGAGCATTATAAAAAATTAAGAAAGAGATGAACCAAAGTTAAGAATGTAACACAAGGAATTGGCATATTCTTAACAATAAGTTTAGGTGCTTTGACAATTGTTATATCTTCTGGTGTTTTAGTAATTCCAGTAGTTGCTACAGCTTTAACAGGTACGGGCGTTTTTGCAACTTCACTTGTCACAATGTTAGATAAATCTTTAATAACTAAGAAACGAAAATCATTAAAAACTAAGCATTTACATATTAAAGAAGTCTATGATAAACTACATTACTACTTTCAGAGAGTATGTGATGATAATGTTATTACGTTAGATGAGATTGAAAAATTTGATCAAATAGCTAATGAAGTAAATCAAATATCATTTCAATCACAGACAGGAAAAGTTAATGATAAAAATAAAAAGGATGGTAAAATTTCTAGTGATGGTAAAACTTTTATTGATGATAAAATTTTTTTAGAAGAGCTAAAAACTTTATTAGACAAAACTTTATTAAACAAAACTTAATACGAGAAAATTTTAAACGAAAAGATGTCAAACAACAAAGCAATAAAAAAATAATTTGTTCAGTAAAATGTTTTTGTTGTATTCCAATGTTACCACAAGATTCAAATATTATATTTTAAAAATGGATAAAATTAGAGCTGATAATTTTAAAAGAATAAAACAATTAGAAGAGTTAATAAAACAAAGAAATATTATGAAAGAAAATCATCTTCAACATAGAATGATAAAAGCTGGTATTCAATCTGATATGTTTGAAAAAATGCAGCAAACCGAACAAGTAAAAACTGATTTTGAAAAAACTATGAAACCATTTAAAACTCTTGAAAAAGAACTTACAAATAATGATAAACAAATTGATATAACAGATCCAGAGCACAAAACTATATTAGATGACTATGGATTACTAGAATCAAACATTAATAAGAAATTACCAAAATCTATGCAATTTGAACATTCTATTTCATTTATAGATGGAAAAACAATACCTAGATTTTATCTCGGACAAAAAGAAATATTTCCACAACCTTTTCGAGGTTTAATTTTTTCACCAGATAAATCTCCTTTTAATTTAGATAGAAATTTTGTTGATCTTTTAAGAGGAGCAGATTTAAATAATTATGCTGTAGAAGATCTCATAAAATATAAAGCTATGTTAGACAGAGTTGGTGCAGTAAAATCTCTTAGACGTTATAAACAATTAGAAAATTTATTATCAACGGGAGTTAAAGTAGGGAAAGGTTTATCTGAAAAACAGAAAACTGAAACAACTGTATTTTTACCAGATGATCCACAAGAATTACTAAATAGATTAAATATTTTAATATCTGCAATAAAAGAAGGACATAATTCTAGTTTCAATGAAATTCATGCTATATTGAAAAGACTGTTAGAAAAGAAGATTCTAAATGAAAAGGATTATAAAAGTGTAGCTGAAATATGTTGTTTCTAATTTTTATCTATGATTTTTATCTATGATTTTTATCTATGATTTTTATCTACGATTTTTATCTATAATATTTATTTAATTTTTTTAGTTTAAAAATGTGTTTCAGCAGATTTAGACAAAATTAATGATCATTTAGAAAAATTGACAGAGATTTTGGGTTCATCAAAATTTAGTACGACGTTAAAAACTATAACAACTACTTCATCACACACTTGTAATTTAGAACCCATTCTACATTTAGAACAAAATAAAAATTATCAAATTGCATTGACTAGTTTCTCTACATTTAACACTATTCAAAACGTTATCAAAGATGTGAATGATCAATTTAGATATTCTACTGATAAAGGCAAAACATGGAAAATACTAACTTTTCTTCCTGGTTCTTACGAAGTTGAAACAATATCAAATGAAATTAAGAGACATTTAGGTATATCATTTAAAGATAAGAAACAATTACATTTTGCAGTTGAACCGGCAGTTAATAAATTTTCTCTTACTTTAGACGAAAATCATCAAGTTGATTTTAATCATGATAGATCATTGTCAAAGCTATTAGGATTTAATAAACAAACTTATAGTCAAGGTTATCATTTAGGTGAGAAGATTCCAAAAATAACTGAAATAAATTCAATTGTTGTACATTGTGACATTATTGAAGGAGGATATATAAATGGTAAATTATCAAATTTAATATTCAGTTTTCCAGCTTTTACTGTACCCATTGGTTATAGATTAAATGTATTTCCACAAACATTAATATATTTTCCTATTACAAGAAAAACTATTAACAACATTAACATTAGAATCACTGATGAAAAAGGGCAAGAAATAAATTTTGGAGGTGAAGAGATTATGATAGATCTTTTGGTTCGGGAGGTATAAACTCCCGTTCGAGAGGTATAAACTCCCACGCGAAGCTAGAGAAGTTTAATTTTCTTCTTCTTTAGAAACAAAAAATAAAAAAAATAAAAATAATTTTTTTTATTAAAAAATGAGTGAACTACCTCCATTAAATAAAAAAAAACTTAAATTTAATCATCATCCAAATTTATCTAATAAAGTTTTGTCAGTTATTTGTGGAAGATCAGGATGTGGAAAAACATATCTATTATTTAAAATTTTAACGACTCCAAATTTTTTGGATTATAACAATCTTATAATTTATACAACAACGGCAGAACAACCCGTCTATCAATTTTTAAAATATGGATTTGAAAATAATCTTAAAAAAACAGCAATTGCTTCATTATTCAAAGAATATGAAAAATCTGAAGATGAAGAAGAAATAAGTTCGTGGTGTGAAGAAGCAGCAAAAAATAATCAGTTAGTAGAATCTAATAAAAATAACCATATAAAGATACAACTAATAGATGATAGTGGTAATATGCAAGATCCTAGTAAACTAGATAAAACAATGAAACATTGTGTAATTTTTGATGATTGTGTTAATGATAGAAATCAGTTAGTTCAGAGAAATTATTTTACACGAGGTAGACATAATAACTGTAGTGTTTTTTATTTAACACAAAGTATGTATTCATTAGACGGAAGTGTTATTAGAAAGAATGCAAATATATTTATACTATTTGAAATAAATGCAAGAAACTTAAGTGATTTGTTAAGAGATTTATGTGTAAGAAATAAAGATGAATTTAAACAATCGTGTAACAATGCTTGGTCAAAAGATTATGGATTTATCACAATTAATATTGATAAAAAAATTCATGAAAGAGTTATAGAAAATATTTTCGAGGAGTGAAAGAGTTATAGAAAATATTTTCGAGGAGTGATCGAATGGAGTGACCGAACAATTTTTTCTTATAAATTTTTTGTTAATAAAAATAAATAAAAAATATGTTGAATGATTATAAGATAGAGCATGTACCAGTTTTAAAAGATTATCGTCATCCTACAAATCCTGTAAATTCGAAGAAAGAAGTTAGATTTTATTATCATCATAAATACGTAGCGCTCGTTACAGATTATAAAACAAAACATGGTATTAAACCGTGTGTTAAAACAAAAGACTTTCCACTTTGTTTAAGAAGTTTCCGAGTATTTTTGGCGTATAATAATTTATGGTGGTTGGTTAAGAAAGAACATTTAACAGCACATGAATTAAAAACATTACATCAATTACATATTCTGTGTATATGCAAAAACGGAACCGAGGTTCTATGTAAAAATTCATTTTTTCTTTTAAAAAATATGAATCGTGAAATGTCTCTCGGACAAACCTCTAGGATTGATGAATTAATCAAGAAACAAATTGCTGAGTTTGATGCGCAAATTAAACATAGTAAACGTAGTAAACGTATTAGAAAACAGAAACGTACTAGGCGTAGTATTAGACGTAATACTAAAAAACAGAAAAGTGGAACAAAAGAAATATTAGAAACTCCTATTACTGATATCTTTTTCGATGATAGAATTAAGGATGAACTTGGTGATGATTTATGTAATTTATTTAATCCAAATGAAATTAAATATGAAAATGTATCTTTTATTAATGTAGTAAATGATATGCGGAAACTTTTAGCAAATGGTAAAATTATTAATTTACTTGGAAAAGTTATTAAAGATCAGGAAAATATAATTCAAAATTTTTACGTAACCTTCTATAATAAAAAATCATTTGAAACATGGTTTTCGAATCTGGATGAGAAATCCGATGCTAACGAATGGATTTTTACAGGTAATATTAAATATGAAGATTTTGGAATGAAGTTAGTACAAAGATCGCATAGAGGGGCAGGGATTAATATGAAATATAGAATCAAAGAATATTTCGGTGAATATTGTTATATTCCTTCTGAAGATTTTTGTTTTATTAAATGTTATAATGTTTTACTAGGTTTTAATGAAGAACAAGGAGAAATGATGAAAGAAATGTTTAATAATTTTTTATATAAAGAGAAAGCCACATCTAGAACAGGAGTAATGTCAAACTGCAAATTTTCTCAATTCAATAAATATTTTGGAGAATGTGTTCAATATTATAGTCCTGCCAATCGTCATTTAAATCCTAGAGGAATTGAAACGTTTCATAATTATGTTTACTACAATTATTTTCACGCAGGTTCAACAATTGGTCACTATTGTTTAATTGATAAATTTCATAAATTAAAAGCTATTAGAGAAATTGAAAATAATTTCAAACCCATATATAAAACAGTTACTGATGAAAATCTAACAACGCGTCCATATAAAATCATAACAAAGAAAAAAATTGACTATGGTTCAACATATATTTGGGATCTCGAAACTTTTCCTGATCCTAACTGTTCAACAGCTCATCCTATTCCTTATGCTGTAGGAGCTATTAATTTTAATAAATTTATATGTTGTTTACCGAAACAAAGATTGAAAGAATTAGAAACACGTTTGTTAAGTGATATGATTAAAATTAAACGATCAAAAGATGAAGATGAAATTAAAAAACTTAAAAAACAGATTGATGAGTATAATAATTTAACTGAATTAGAATTCAATAAACTTCAAAATTGTGTGAAAATATTTACGAGAACTGTGGATGATGAATGTACGATCGGGGAAACCCAGAGGATGTATGTCCGATCCATCAATTTTTTAAAACTCTTGGAAAATTTAATTATTCAAGAGTAACTTTAATAGCTCACAATTCATCAGGTTTTGATTCCTATTTTCCGATAAAAGCTAATTTTAAATTATCTAAACCGCCTCTTAAAACTTCAAGAGGAATATTGACTGCTTCATTACAAAATCCTTATACAACTGAATGTGTTAGTAGATACATTCAAAAATCTTTTAGATTTAAAAACAATATGAAAAAAGATCCACCTTCAGGTAAATTAGCACTTCAAACTATTATAATGAAATGTAGTTATCAACATGTAAAAACAAGTCTTTCTAAATGGTGTGAGAATTTTAAAATTCCTACGAATGTGTGTAAATTAAATTATGAAATTGGAGACATAACACATGAAAATTATAAAGAAAAAGAAATTGAATGGAGACCATATTTAGTTAACGATATTCTTTCTTTAGCTTTTTGTATCTACAAATATAATAATGTTATGCAAGATTTAGTTGGTGAAGATATAACTACTAATTTGACATCCTCTGCTTTAACATTTAACGGTTGGATGAAAAGCGTACAAAATGACAATATAAATATTCATTCTCATATAGATTTATGGGCTAGAAATTATATTAGAAAATCTGTTAAAGGTGGAAGAGTTTCAGCAAATATAAGAAAATACATATCGCCATTTTGTAGCATCTTGTTACCAATATTAAAACAGTATTTACCTGGTCGCTGCGCTGGGGGGACTTTGTCCCTTGGTCGCTACGCTGGTGGGGCTTTGTCCCCTGGAAATAATTTAATAGATTTAATGAAACAGTATCGAGATTTAGGAGATAAAACTGAAATTTGTAAGAAAATTTCAAATCAACTACTTGAACAAAAAAATGAATTTCTAATGGCTTTTGATGCAACATCTTTATATCCATCAGCTATGTATGATGAAAATTCAGAATACCCTAAAGCTGAATCAGCTAGAAAATTTCGTCAAGAAGAAGAGCGGGAAATAGTATATAAATTTAATACACAAACATTTAGACCTAAAACTGGAATATTCTCTGTTGTGTTTCAATATCCGAATGATATGTTTTTCCAACCAGTTCCTATTAAAGATAAAGTTAAAAATCAAAATAATAATTCTCATGTAAAAGTAATCAGGTTTAGAAATGGTATATGTTATGATGTATTAACTTCTGTTGACATACAAGAAATTGTTAGATGTGGGGGGAAAATCTTACATATTACTGATGGTATAATTTATGAAAAAAATTATCAAGTTTCACCATTTCGAAATTATATTGAAAAACTTTTTAATTTGAGAAAAAGATATAAAACAGAAGGAAATACTGTAGGTGATGAGTTAATTAAATTATTGATGAATTCGCTATATGGCAAAACTGTGCAAAAAGATATAACCACTAAATATCATTTATGGAATGAGAATACATTGAGAAAAAATTTCACTCAAGAAGTAAAAGATTATGAAAAATTAAATGATGAACAATATTTAGCGAAAGTAGAAATGGAAGATGATGAATTTCTCAAAACTAATATTGTAAAAGATGGGAAGACGTCATTCATGCCATCACACTTAGGTTCTTTCATTCTTTCTCACTCTAGAAGAATCATGAATAACTTTATTTTAGAAATTAATGGTTTCAAAGAAAAATACATTCATTATACAGATACTGATTCAATATATATTTCCAATGAGCTCTTTAATAAATTAGACGCTGCTGGATATGTTGGAGGAGAATTGTGTCAAGGGAAAAATGATTATGGAAATGGTGGAATTATTTTTGCAATGTTTATTGCACCTAAAGTAAAATACTGTATTACTGTAGATGAACAAGGGAGACTTAGTGAAAAGAAAACATTCAAAGGATATTCACAAGATAAAGTAAAAGTAGAAGATTTTCTAAAATTATATTCGGGGAAAACATTATCGACTACAGTTAATAAACCATGGAAAAGATCTTTAGAAACTGGAATTAGTATTCCTGATAAAAATAATAATACTGAAGAAAAAAAATTTTCTGGTCAAATAAATATTCTTAAACGTCAAGCACCTGATGAAAATGAAATTATGTTACCTTATAACGGAGAAGATATTCAAGCTGAAATATTTCAAACAATCATCTGTGAGAGTAATTTAAGTGATGATGATGACACGTGGGAATAATAATTTTTTTATAACATCTAAAAAATTTATAACATCTAAAAACTTATTCCATCTAAAAAATTTATTACATCTATAAACTTATTACATCTAAAAACTTATTACATCTAAAAACTTATTACATCTAAAAACTTATTACATCTAAAAATTTTATTACATATGAAAATATATTTATCGAATATTTTGGTATTTTCTATTAAGTTTTATCATATTAAGTTTCATCATATAATGTTTTATCAAAAGATAATTTAAATTTATTTTCACTAACTATTGATTCTTCATCATCATAAATTGATTCTTCATCATCATCATAAATTGTTTCTTCATCATCATAAATTACACTTTTTGGTATAGGATGCCCTTCCATGATAGGATACCATTCTCTTATTGGAATATCTAACTCTAAATTACATTTTTTATCTGATAATAATATAATAGAGAAAAATATTGGTCTTTGATCTCTTTTGGAAAATTTAATAACACCACCATAATCTGAATCACTTTTAGTTTTTGTTAAAGATGATAAAATTTTAAATTGATTAGATGTAAATCCTAATTTAAATTTTGTAGACCCGACACATAGTTGTCTAACAGTATCTTCAACTATACCATCATTATTATTTTCAATTGTAAGAAAATGAAATTTAGATAAATTTTTATAATTACTAATATTTTTATAATCTTTTTTACCATTTACACCATTTTCAGATGTTTCAGAATCATCATTATTATCATCTATATTATTATCATTATTATCATAAGATTCTTTAAGATCGGGCAAAGCCCTAGAACCTTCGGTTCGTTTATTATGATTATGATTATGGTCATTGTTAATAGTATAAGGTGTTGTCCACATATAAATTTTCTCTTGTTGAGCTAAACCATTTATATAAAATTTTAATAAATTAATATTTAAGTTGAAATATAATCCTATATACGTATCATCATCATATCTTTGCGGCATTTCTAATGTTTCTTGTTTATAAATTGTGTCTCTATAATATACCTGACAAAATAATTCTTCATTATGTTTTTTACTCTCTATGTGAATGTTATATTGATTTTGTTCATCAACAAATAATCTAATTTTTTCTTTGGAAAAAGATTTTAATTTTTTAACTAATTCTTTAATATTAATATAATTAATAATTTTAGTTTCTATCCAATCAGTATTACTAATCGGCAAAACTGCTCTAATAAAACCATAAACATTATTATGACCTATTATAACCATATTTTCTTTATTTAATTCCACATAAGCTACATCATTATATTTACTAACAATCTCCATAAATTTAATAAATGGATCACCTGGAAAAATACAATAATTGGTTTCTATAGAAGGTAAACCTTTAGTCTGTTCTCTAAATATTTCGGCTTGTAATTGAAATAAAATATTAACATCTATACATGGATTTGTAATAGTATTATTATTATTATTATCAAAACATTTATTTTCAAATCCCGTTGATCTCGTCGAATAAGAAGAACAGGATGATGCGGACGAATATAATTTTTCTAAATTTGGGGTTTCCATTTTTTTATTTTTATTAGAAAAAATTTTATTTTTTTATTTTTATTAGAAAAAATTTTATTTTTTTATTGTTAAAAAATGATGTTACCAAATGTTGGTGGAGGTGCATATATCCCGAATAATCGTGAATTAGAAATAGAGATAGAAAATTATATTATGAAAACTGGAGACGTTTTATCTGGTCCATTGCATCTTTCTATTCTTCCACAACAAAATACAGAGTTAACAAATAAACAATATGTTGATGCACAAATCAATGACTTAAAAGAAAAATATATAAACGATGTTTTGGTTCCACTGATGAATGAATTGAAGTTGCTTAAACTGAATGACAAATCATTAAACGAAAAATTATTAAAACTTGATAAAAAGGATAGAGAGCTAGAAGCAGATATAGCAAAACTTTTTAAAAAGATTTCTGAACAATCAAAAATTTTAATATTACTTTCTTTAAATTTAAAATCTGCTGTAATTAAAAATAAACATCAGATAAAAATGTTAAAAGAACAATTAGAAGATGAAATAGAAAAACTACCTGAAAGAATTAAAAAAAATTTAAAGCAGTTACAAACTACATTCCAAAAAAGTGTTGATGAATTGAGTTCTAAAATTACTCAACAAATGAAAAAGATGAATAGAATAATAAATGAAGTAAACTCACTTAATGAAAAAGTTGATAAAATGAAAACTCTTAAAATCAATTTAGAAAATGAATTAAAGAAAAATTTACAAGAAAACTCTAAAGAAAATAAAGAACAGTTAGATTCTGTTAAAAGACAATTAGATGTTCTTAAAGTTAAGTTAAATGCACTTAAAACGGCATTGAAGATTAATCAGCAGAAAATGCAAGTTAATAGAAGAGAAATAAAGTACATCACACGCTGCTTGACGCAATAGATAAAGTGCAACAGGCAATTAATAAAGTTATCTCGAAGTTGTTGTCCATTCACAAACGTAAATCTTAAAGGGACCAAAGGTCCTCAGGTTACTAACCAATCGGAGCGAAGCTCCTCGAGGTTTTAGCCGATCGGACCAAAGGTCCTCAGGTTTCTAACCAATCGTAAATATTTTTTCCCAAAAGTCAAATTTATTCCTAAAAAAATGCCTATGATTTATAAACACAATCTTAAACATTTTGCTTCAAATCAAAAAATTGCTCATGAACCACGTATGAATCCTGTTTATCATTATGATAATAGAGAAACAGTCGGAACACAAAAGTTCCTAGGCACCGCAGGTGCCGTTCACACGGAAGGAGCTGGGATCTTCTCTGGTATTGGTAGTATCGTTAACTTAATTAAAAATAATAAAGATTTGATTACATCTGCCGCAAAAGGAGCAGCTGCTATAGGTAGTACAGCTAGTGCAATATCAAATGCTGTCAAGTCTCAAAACGAATTAAAACAACTAGAAGCTATTCGTAAACTTAGGAATGATTCCGAAGAACTAAAAAATTTAAAAAAACTTTCAGAGGAAACAAAAAATAAAATTGCTAACATTGCTGTTGGGGAAACCTTGAGGAGCGGAGCTGCGTCTGATAGTAAACATAATGAAAAAACAATTGAAGAGACAAGAGGTAATGGTCTAGCAAAATTCTAAAATTATATTTTAATAAAATTTTTTAGTAAAATTTTTAGTAATTTTTTTAGTAAAATTTTTTAGTAATTTTTTTAGTAAAATTTTTTTCTGTCTGTGAGAAAAACAAAAAGTCAAATTATTTTTTATAAAAATGTCTTCGCTTATCGAAAATAAATTTAGATTAGACGATCCTCCGTTCGTCAGTAATAATCAAAAAAAGAATGACTATATAAGAATTGCTATGAATCCCGGATCTTCCAGTAGAGTAAATACTGGAGGTGATTTAATTTTTGAAGTTGATAATCAGCAGAGTTATATATATTTACCTGATTCGTTTTTACATTGTGAATATTCTTTATATAGTGATGCCAATTTTACAACACCATTACCAGAAACCGATAATATTGCACTAGAGAATAATTTTTTTCCAAGATTATTTACACAAATGCGTTTAGATGTTGCAACTCAAAATATAGAAACAATAAGTGATTCTCCAGGTGTAATTGATACAATGCTTAGATTTATAACAATTGGTGAAAATAATAAAAAGTATGAAATCGAAGGTTGGTTTCCTGATACTAATGATGGTATAATTGTTGATGATTTAACTCACGCTGGAACAGATGCAGCAGGAATTGCGAAAGATGTAGAAAATATTGCAAAACATTTAAATAAAACAAATAATGAAGCATATAAAGAAAGACGTGAATTTAACAAGAAAAGTAAACAGACAGTAAATTGGTCATTGTCTCCATTATTCGGATATTTAGATTATGATAAAATATCATATCAATTAAAATTTAAATTAATAATTCATCGTACAGCAAATAATGAATTAATCTTTTTTGGTAAGACTGGAAAAAAAGCATATTTAAAAATTGATAGACTTGAATGGTGGATTAAGCATATTACTCCTAGTTTAGAGATTGAAACAGCTATTGCAAAAAGATTAAATACTAACAAACCAATTCCAGTAAATTTTCTAAAGAGAACTGCTAGTTCAGTAACTTTTTCCGAACAAAGATTTAACTGGCATTTTACTAGAACTGCGAATACCCCAAGATATTTATTACTAACATTTCAAAGAAATAATTCTCCAAGTTTTGATAAGAACAATAATATCTTCCATATTAATACAATTCGAAGTTTACAAGTTTCATTAAATCAAACCCGTTATCCAATTGATCCATTAAGATTCGATGATACCAATAATCAATTTATGGAAGGATATGATTCTTATCGAAATCTTTGTATAGAATTTGGAGTTGAACCACAATTAACTCCTGGAGATTGGAGACATTTATATCCAATTTTCTGTTTCGATTTAAGTGCACAATCTGAAGATATTATTAAAAATGGTTGTGATGTAACAATTAATATTGAAAAGAAAGATTCCACAACTTCATTGATGGCTTATGGTTTATTGCTAGAAGATGTAAAATATTCTATTGAAATTCTTAATGGAAAGATGGTAAGGATAGGCTAAAGCCAGAGGAGCTTCGCTCCGATAAGTTAATTAAAATTTTTTCATAACTAGAATAGATTAAAATTTTTGGTAACTTAAAATTTTTTGGTAACTTAAAATTTTTCATAACTAGAATAGATTAAAAAAATTCTTAACTTATAATTTATTCATAACTAGAATAGATTAAAATTTTTGATAACTTAAAATTTTTTTATTAAAAATGTCGCAAGCGAAAAGTAATATTAATAATAAAACTGTTGAATTAAAATTACGTAATATTGTTGACAAAAATACCCCTAAAACTATTACGATTAACAAAAAAAAGTATTACATAAGTAAACCAATGATAGAGAATATTCAATTACAAGAAGAAAAGAATGGCGGTATTCTCCCATTAATTCCACTAATAATAGGAGGCATATAGCTGCAGCAGGAAGTGTTGCAGGTGGGACAGCTGGTATTGTCCAAGCAGTAAATAAAAATAAATCAGAGAAGGCAGCATTAGAAGAACAAAAACGTCATAACAGAGAGTTAGAGAAAGTTGCTAGGGGTGAAGGAGTAGTAGATAATTTTATTAGTAAATTAAAATTAGTTGATGAAGAAAACGAGTTCTTAAAAATATTCTCCACAATGTTGATGATTTAATTGAAATTAAAGAAACTAAGGATGGTTCTGGAATATATCTAAGTCCTAGTATGATAAGGTAATAACCTCAGAACCTTTGGTTCTTTTCGATAAAACTTTTATTTTATCTTTTAAATTTTTTTTACCTTTTAAAATGAATTCTAAAAATTCCGAAAATTTAATTAAATTAAAAATTTCTAATTTAGATTTATTGAATTATCTATTAAACAAAAATAAAAACTCAAACTGTCAGCATATTGGAGGTGACAAGAACAAAGTTCCACACCACTTCGGTGGTGATATACAAAAAACATTAAAAAACTTTCCTGGATTTATTTGGAGTAAATATTCGAAAGAAAAACATCTTCCTGGTCATTCATATACTGGGCCAGGAACTCGATTAGATATAAGACTAGATGAGAATAATAATCCGAAACCAGGTGAAGAACCAATAAATAGAGTAGATGCCGCAGCTTACAGGCATGATTTAGCTTATCGAAATCATGATCTAAGTTCTCGACATGCAGCTGATAAGAAAATGATTCAAGAATTAGATAGTATTCAAAATCCTTCCTTTAGAGAAAGAATTGAAAGAATGTTTGTTAAGAAAGCTTTACAAGCTAAAATATTATTCGGTCAGGGTTTAAATGAAACGTCAGCAAAGCTGTCTGAGAGCAACGCTCGAACTAATAACTCTGAGAGCAACGCTCGAACCTACGCGTCTGAAATTCATAAAGAATACAGAAGGCCTAAATATTTATTGAAAGTAAAAGTATTTAATAAAGATGATATTTGGAGTGCTGATCTTATTCATATGCCGAATGAAAGGGACTACAAATACGCATTGACCGTTATAGATTTATATACACGATATGCTTGGGTAAAGCCTTTAAAAAATAAAAGTGGTCTTTCAGTTAAATATGCGTTTGAAGAAATCTTTAAAGAAAGTAATAGAAAGCCAAAAAAATTGTTTGTTGATAAAGGATCGGAATTTTATAACAGAAACGTTCAGCCACTATTTGAAATTGTTTATTCAACTGAAAACGCTGGAAAAGCTGTAGTGATAGAAAGATTTAATCGGACGTTAAAAAATAAAATTTTCAAAAAGTTTACTCAGCAAGGAAATCAGAAATGGTTGAGGATATTACCAGGAGTTGTAGAAGAGTACAATAATAAAGTTCATTCTGGTATTGAAGAAACTCCAAAGAATGCTTCTGTCGACCCTGATTTGATAAGAAAAAAAATATTCGAGAATAATAATTTGAATGAGAGTAATCCGAATTTGCAGAAACTTAAGCCGAAATTTAAAATTGGAGATAGAGTTAGAATATTTAAATATAAGAATAAATTTGAAAAAGGCTTCGTCGGATACTGGACGAAAGAGATATTTGAAATTTCTAAAATAAATCAAAGTTATCCGTTTACTTATGAAATTAAAGATTTAGATAATGAGGATATCAGAGGCCGTTTTTATCAAAATGAATTACAACGAACTGAGCTTTAGCTTTTTAATTATCATTATTATTATTATTATTTTTATTATTCAATTCTAACATAATATCAAGAAATGATACTCCTTTTTGTAATTTAAATAAAACATAAAGACATAATTGACCACAGTAAGTAGTTCCCGGTTTTTGAATTTGAAATGTATTATAAGTTCCATTTTCAAGTAATTTTTTAACTTCGTTTGTAGGTGGAAGACCGTATGAGTCAAAATAGTAATTATCTCCATTTTTATTAGCCATACCTGCTGACCAATGTACGCCTTTTTCATCTGACGTATGGAGATTGGTTACGAAATTTACAGTTATTGATGGAACTTTGTTCCGGGAACTGAAGGTTCCTGTTGGCTTATTTTTTAGGAATTGTAATTCGCCTCTCATTAGAACATGAAAATTCTTTATTCCTAATTCATTTGCGATTTTCTTTAGGTCGAAATTTGTCGTAGTTTGCGTTCCATATAATTTAAAAAACTTATTTATGTTGCTCATTTTATAATAAAAAAATTTCTTAAGGGACCCCTAGAAGACAGAAGGGAGGGGGTAGCAGAACTACGTTCATATGATATTGAAGGATATATTCTTGCTGTTTCTTCCACTTTTGTTTCTTCCCCTATTAAAGAAATATTATTAGTCACATGATATATTTTAAAAACCTGAAAGATGGATAAAATTCATGAATTTGAAATTCTCAACTTTTATGATTTTCGCTGTCCTTGAACGGTCATGATTTTGGGGGTGAAAATTGTAATTCTCAAATTTTGAGATTCTTAACTTTTATTATTTTTTCGGTGTCCTGGAACGGTCATGATTTAAGCGAGAAAATTGTAATTCTCAAATTTGAGATTACGTGATATTTTGAGACCGGCTAAATTTTTGAAATTTTGTTTTTTTGAAAATTTGTCACTACCTAAATTTTCCCCCCTTCGGCCACGTGAAATTTGAAGTCTACCTAAATTTTTGAAATTTTGAAATTTTGATTTTTTTGAAAAAACCCCGCAAAAGTGTGACATCCGGCGCAAGCGAAGCGAAGCAAAGCGAAGCGAAGCGTCGCGCCGGATGTCACACTATATACTACTGGCGGTCACGTCATTAAGTGCAGCCCTTGTATTTCATTTCTGAATAGAGGAGAACTGCGCACAGATTATTTCCCTACTGCCGCCTGGGCGAATGACCCTCAATCAACGCGTCACTATCGATAATCACATGACAGCGAGAGGAAACGTGCAAGCAGTCCTTCATTTCATTCATGTTACTCGCGCTGCGCATCGAACGTGATTCATGTTTTGCGATACGGTATTAGTGATAAGTCTACGACTTAGACCAAACTTTCTTAAACGACGCCTCGGGCACCTTTCCTTTGGACATTTGGAGGAACTTAAATCCACCACCCATATTCGACCACCACAATCAATTCACAGATCATTTATTTCTATTTTCAAGTTGCAGACCAGCAGTTGACGACTAAGCTTTTGCCTTTATCATCCTACAAAACATCTTGTGATTTGGTTCACCTCATATTTAGTGACTTGACTTTATCTCCTACATTAGTCGCTGAAAACCAGGGCTTCGAATGTCATCTCGTGATCTCTGACAAGAAAATAGTCTAATGCAGTACAACAAAATGTTTTTCGATGATTGATATCATCAATTGCCGGAGTTTACAGGTGAGATGTTTACTCTTTTCATTTCTTATTAAGTTTAAGTGAATTAACTATACGCACTGGATTAGTTATAAGCTTATTTTCACGAAATTATTATAAATGTTGAAGCTAATTCATGAAATCGCAAAAATAAAAGAAAAATCATTTTAATTGTCCATAAAACATGGCATCATCTGATATCAATTAATTTGTTTCAAATTTCGTGGCTCTCGAATTGGAATCAGATTAATTCCTCCCACCGAAGATAATTTACCATAATTAGAGGCTTTACATACATTTTGCCATGCTTAAAAAGGAACGCTGCTATTCGAACATTTTCATCTTCCTGTTATTGAACTGTTGTGTGATCATCAATATAATACTTAAAGTTTTCTGCAAAATACTGAAGTTTGTACCATAGGATTATAAATGACAATGCATAGGCAACCATTTTCACAATCAAAATGTTATGATTGTGCATTGATTTTTTACGTAAGTGAATGATTTAAATGTACTGTAACAATGTAATAATGTAAGGCACAGGTATATAAGCTCATTAAGAAAATCTAGATAATGATTATGATTCTACTGTATGACTGTACGTCACACATATCAGTTTGCAATATCGTAATGCATGCACATACATAAGTTTTGTTGAAATATTCAAATAAGCTTATTTTGTTGAATGTTATCAATTATTGCGAAAATGAATACAGTCAACTCTCGATATAGCGACCGCGCTCGGTTCCGCTGGAAACGGTCGCATTGGCGCGACGGTCGCTATACCAAGAGAGTGCGATTAAGGCTTTTTAATGAGTAGTATTGCATCAAATGATTAGTTTTGAGCAGTTTTGAATTAGTTTTGAACATCCCATTACTTTCCCAACTAGCATGGAACATTCTACATTGGAAAATATCAACTCTTATTCTACAATAGATGTATTATTTTTCATTGCCAAAACTACATGTAGGCCCTAAATAGGCCTACCGCGTTTAAGTTAAAGCGACAGACCTAACAGCTTACCGATACTTCAAACACCACCTCAGTTACTGACTGTCTCTCTTGAAATAATTGTCGATGGTTGATTGTCGACGTCTTGCTGTAGACTCCTTTTCGTAAGAATTCCACAATGCCATCACTGCTGCAGATGATTTCTCCATTCCCGTTGCATTGAAATGGCGACGTAGTGTATCGAGCATTTCATTTATGTGGAAGGGCTGAAGGGCAGTTGGGAAGTCGCTGTCGTCATCTTCAGATTCCTCATTGTCTTCTTGTATGGTTGGTGCTGTATATGGATTGTCCTCGAAGGATTCAGTTTGACCCTCTGAGCTAATGAATTCGTTGAATGTTATGGGATCCTTGAGTTTCAATCCATTGACAGCTTTTTCGAACAGCTGTGCCAGTGGTATGTCATCCTCATCCTCAGATCCTTCACCGGCGCTCTCCTCTCCGACCGTAGCTTCATTTCCAACTGTGTCTTCTGAAACGCCAGTCCGCCTGAAACATTTGGAGACGGTTTCAGGTCTGCATGCAGAAATGGCTTCACTCATCCAAGTGATGGATAGATGGACGTCGATACTTTTGTGAACGCTGTTGACGCCATCCATGGATTCGGCCTTCAAGATGACGAAATTCAATAGTCTCTGTTGATATTGTCGCTTTACAGTTGCAATGATTCCTTGATCGAGAGGCTGGAGCACGGACGTGGTGTTCGACGGCATGAATAGGAGTTTCACATTGGTATAGCTGACATCGTGAGGATGAGATGGAGCGTTATCAAGGAGCAGCAAGATCTTACGTCCTTGCCTCGCCATCTTGCTGTTGAGTGAGTTCAGCCAATCTTGGAAGATTCTGCTCGTCATCCAAGCTTTCTTGTTATGCGTCCAGGTCACAGGGAGTTTCTGCATGTTGCATCCCTTGAAACATCGCGGTCTTGCGGCTTTTCCTATCACGAGTGGCTTTTCGAAGTCTCCAACAGCATTGACGCACAGGAGAAGAGTAAGCCGTTCTTTGCTCTTCTTTCCACCGGCAGCGCCGTCGCCACGCACATGAAGTGACCTGTCAGGCATCGCTCGAAACAGGATCCCCGTTTCATCACAATTGAAGATGTCCTTCATGTCATATCCATGCAGGAGAAGAGGTAGCCTCTTTTTGTAGTCTTCTACAACAACGGGATCAACGGAAGCTCTCTCTCCGGAGAGTTTGACGGCGCAAATGTTGTGTCGTTTCTTGAAGTTGGATAGCCAACCCTGTGATGCTGAGAACGACGATATGTTGAGTTCCTTAGTGACGCGAAGAGCTTCAGCTTGAATAATGGGTCCATTGATGGCCATATTCATTGCCCGCTTCCGCGTGAACCATTCGAAGACAGCATTCTCAAGCTCCTCGTGATGAGAATGCCCAAACTTCAGTCGCTTCGCCTCCCTGTTCGATCCTTTCTCAATTTCCTCTAGAACCTCAGCCTTGCGCTTGATGATGGACTGAATTTGAGTCTTTCCAACGCCGAATTGCTCGCTGATCTTCTTCGCAGATAGAGTCGATGAGAGTTGCAAGACTTCAGCTTTCCGGTCCAACGTGAGAGCACGACGTTTAGCAGTTAAGATCTTGCGGCTAGCCATGCTGGATGCAGATGAGCTTGAAAAGTGATGCACTATACACTGAACATTCTCCACAAACTTTCATCTTACATGACTGACGCAATCCAGCCTTCGGCAGCCTATCAAAATCCAGTCACAATCAATATCCACACATGCCGATGAGGGGGAGATCTGCAGTTGTGGCGAGCATCTGGATTACGTTTCATCGTAATTGATGTCGACTTAAGATGTCAATTGACACAAACAAAGAGTGACATTTCGCTCTGACTGTCTACAATCAACGGATCAAATTACCATCCAAGATTACAACATCAAAAATTGCGTCAATTTACCGTCGGTCTATTAGGCAATTGGGTGAAATCAAAATTACTTTGACACTTTGTTAGTATTCTACAGTGTTGCACGGTCGCTGTGTCAAGAGAAAATGGTCTGTTCGTTCCCGATAAAACCGGTCGCAAGACGCGACGGTCGCTATATCAAGGGGTCGTTACATCGAGACTCCGATATACGTGATTTCCTATCTTGTCATTCGGTACCACGAGAGACCGGTCGTTAAAGCGCGACGGTCGCTATATCAAGACGGTCGCTAACCGAGGTTTGACTGTAAATAAATAATTTGTTTTTGCTCATGAATGTATCGGATGCAATGTATTTTTTGCTAGCCTGGATTTTTATGAAATGGTTGCAAACATAACAATACTGCATTATAATTTGCATATTTGTAAGGTTAGCAACACATTCTGGGCTACATAAAATAGGCCTATATTCGATTTAATTATAATAAAACGTTATGTTTCGTATTATGTTGTAAATAGATCAAAACGTTTATTATTTGATGATAATTATGATGTCTAAAAAATGATTCCCCTTTACTCAGTTTATAAATAAAGCCACTAAATTCATTTTGATGAAATTGAAAACTAATTCTTGCACAATGCATTTCGTTCATTCTTATTCAAGTGCAAACATGCAGGATTGAATATGAAATACAAAATCTGAAATCATACTTCTACAGCAATGAATCTATGAACAAAAGGATTGTTCATAGATATATTACTGCAGAAGTAGGCATATATGATTTTAGATTTTTTATTTTATATTCAGTCAACGTTTGCACTTGAATAAGAGTGTGCGAAAGACATTGTGCAAGAATTAGTTTTTAATTTTTTCAAAATAAATCTACTGGCTTTTTTTATTTATTGATAATTATGATGATTAATTTTATCATGATTGTGCAATTAATTGTGTGTAAATAAATTATAGCCGGAAGATGATGGTCGCTTGTCCCGCATTTGCTTGAAAAACAGAGGAAATACTATCTAAACAAGGAATTCTGTCATCATACGAATGTCAAATTTTATTGGGTTGTACAGTATTAATGCAAAATCATGTTAAAATTCATGATCTAATTTTATAGGCGATAAATATCCGAAGATGGTCAAAAATCAAAAATATATCAAAAACTGTGTCCCTGTCCAGATGCAGAGCATTGCATGCATTCCAAATATAATGACAATGTGAATTTTAAAATGTATGATGTTTTTTTTAAATTTTAGTTTCTAATTATGTCTTCAATTTATAATTTAGCTTCGATAGCCTCTAGATTTTAGGCAACAAGCATGAAGAAACTTTTCTCTTAGATTAGTTGTGCCTCATGTCAATGAAAGAAATTTTACTAACTATACAGAATTATATATTGTTCATATTCAATGTAGGCCCTATGTCGAAGCATCTTCTCTACGGTGACTCAAATTCAGTAGGCATGCATTTCGATACCTCTGATGAGCAATTTCATCATATTAGATATTGATATTCTAATATAGTAATTTCTCTTTTGAGCGTTGTATATGTAGGCCTATCTATGCCTACGTGTTATGTAGTTTTTGTGATCTAATGAAAATTTTGCTGTTTCTTACTTCAGGTACGTCGTGCTTACAAAAGGTCAATGGAATATCGAAGAAGGATCCGTGATTTATCAGCGTCTGCTTTTGTCTCAAGTGGAACGTGTATGCAAACAGAAATACTTAGATAATTTGCGAAAATATAATTATACACAGATGATTCCAATGTTTTCGCTATCCTCATAATTGGGTAAATGATTGAAACTAGTTTTAAGTATGGTAATGGGATGTCTGTCACGATGTCAAGTGACTCATTAGGACGTCTCGTAGGAGCACTTTGAAGACGTACGTTGGATGTCCCGGCGGGATGTCATACTGACGTCCTGTGAGAGTTCCGCTGTGACGTACGTGGGATGTCCCGGCGGGATGTCATACTGACGTCCTGTGATGCTTCCGCTGTGACGTCTTTTTTACTGTCAAATACGTACGTGGGCCATCCTGGAATGACGTCGTCATGACATCCTGCTGACGTCACATGTTTACTGGGTTGATGTAAAGCAAAGTAATGCGGACTTAGCGCAGATTAATTCATCAATTCATCGAAAAATTCGAAAATCATGCGAAAATTTGTATGCGTAGCATCTTAGTGTCACAGCTTCTCCATGCCTGCTTTACTATATGTGTACACTGTACATCATGACCTTGCCAGCAAAAACATTTGATACTGACATAATTGGGAAGGTTGCTCAATAAACATAAACAAAAATGACATGAAACAAGAACAAAACATTTGCAATTATGCAGAGTGTATACCTGATCATCCAAAATGATCAACAATTTGGTATTGTCTCCATTTCTTTCAGCAATGTGAACTATTGGATAAAATTGAATCAACATGTCATTAATGTACAATTTCTTCACAACGAGCAGGAATCACCAACGAGCAGGAATAGTCTTCTTTCCATTCATTAAGTGGAATCATAAGTACATGCATGTCAACTATAGAAATCCTGACCTCACCTGATAGTCCGTGATGAGCATTGCCGCAAGACCAGCAGACAGCCGGCCTGGTAGATATCATTTTAGACAGCGGATACACTACTCAATAAAATATTTGTCAGTAAGCACAAATCTTCCCGAGATAATGCTGAAATCTTATCCGCGGAATTTAAATTTCAATTTGTTTTCTGTGAAGACATATTTTTCGAATCGTCCAAATGACGGATTGCTTATGCTGATTTATGGAATTGCTTCTCAATGTCTGCTGAGTGAGACCCATACTCAGTCGTACACGAATTTAATGGCGTAGAAATAAAAACTAGACTACTCGAAAAGGAAAGAGCACGATGAGCACTAAAAGCATTTTAGAAGCACTAAATCTGAAACTTACATTGTAAATCGCTCAATACCAAAGACATACGAAGGGTGCATACCGGAACATTCTTTTGGTATATTTCTGTATTCTCTTGGTATATATTTGTATGCTTTTCGTATGTTATTTCAAATGTAGTATGTTTTACGTACTAAAGCCATACCAGCACAATGTTCAAGGAAAGCATAAATCATGCCCAAAGTATCTTGATTTAAGGCCTTTTGTCAATAAAGATCACACTTATGTTACTACCCTGTGGGAACGTATCTTGCTAGTATCAACAGATTATCTGGCGAGGTAGCGATTTTGTGGATAATTTTTTTAAAGGTTCATTTTCATGTAAAAACTATCTCCGCATGTGAAAATGGTCATCATTTATCCAAAAACATGTGTAAAATTATAAAACGACAGGTGGCGAAAAAGTTACTATAGTTGGTTGGTAGATATTTGGTTACTAATGCGAGCTGATTTTTCGCCAACCGGCGAAATCGTGGATATTGTAGCAACTAATTAGTGGTAAGTAGTAATGTTCGTATATTACCTTCACATGAAAATATATTGTATACTCAGTCTGATCTGATAGAAAGGGGTCTTTCTTTAATTCACGAAGGCTTAAACTAAGAAAAGTATTTATCTTCCATAAATGTCGCAGTAAATACCACTATATTATTCAAATATTTATCATTGTTGTAAATTATTGAATGTCAAGAGATGTTATGAAAATTGATATATGCGGATTCTCTATATTCTTATCATTATCAAAGAATGATAGTCTGCACTTATTTCTTAAATAGATTAGCCATATGTGCGGGATAGTGAGGAGGTGAGGGAGAGAATAGAGCCTCGGCTGTAGAGGCGGATTACTAAAGAAAATAAGAGAGAAAGTCAAAAGTAAAAGGTGACATATAGAGCGCGAATTGTCGCCGGCGAACTTCGCCAGCGAATATCCAGCAAATATGACTGAACTTTAGCATGATATTCTGCAGCTGATATTCGCCAGTTTTTCGCAAGATTTGTTCCCACAGGGTACTGTTTTGTAAGTAGTGAGATAATGACATTCAAGAGTCATACTTTCAATACTGAATTCGATTTTAATACACGTAAGTCTAAGGCATTTCATAAATAATCCACGGTGGTGCTGAGAGGCGAAAAAGGTCGAAAAAATTGGGGATCAAATCTGTTTGTCTAATGATGGAAGGAAGAGGAATAGAAGTAGAACTAAAAAAATCAAAAAATATTTCATCGAGCCGTTTTCGAGAAAATCGACTTTATTGATTTTTCAAAATCGATACTATAAAATTATCAATATCGATTATACTGCAGATTTAAAAAAAATTGGGGGCGGATACTTTTCAATCTAGGATGTCAAGGATATTCATACTAACATTTCAAGACCAATTACACAAATTTTCATCGAGCCGTTTTCGAGATAATCAACTTCATTGATTTTTCAAATTCGATATATACTTCAATGATCGATATCGATTGTACTGCAGAGTTACAAAAATCGGGGGCGGATATTTTTTGATCTAGGATGCCAAGAATATTCATGCTAATAACTTAAGACCAACTAAACAAATTTACATCGAGCCGTTTTTGAAAAAACGATTTTATTAATTTTTTGATACTAATGGTCAGAAAGTAGGCCTATACTTAAAACACAAATGTATACTGTATTGCAGCTAACACAGCCAATACGTAAGCTGGACATCGATTGATTTTCATTAGGGATAGCGGAAAATAATCATATCTGACTACATCATGTACATATATGATAAATACAAGCAAAATAGACCAAACATTAACAATATAGAAAATTGATCGATGTGATTCGCATGTGCAATTATATCACAATAAGCTTAGTCTATCGCTAACTTCACTGTCTACTGTATGATACGAACGGTACAGCTTATTTTGTTTCGTAACTTGAGTACTGATATGTAGATCAAGTCCACAGGGTCAAATATTTCAAGTAAGATGTTTACCTATAATATATACAAAAGTACTGAATGAGCATGTATGGTTCCAACTATTCATCATTGATATGTTTGGTATTTCTAACTTTTGACAGAAGAATTAGTGCCATTGAAGTCTCACTCTCACGTGAGAATTGTTCAGCCATTCGGCTTGCAATAGCGGGTTTGCGCGAGTAAGCAGTGATCATTGTGTGACAAAAGAAACTTTTAATCAATAAGTTCACTTCACACGCGCGTTTCATTTCATTCCAGGCGTTATGTCCAAAGCACGAAGCCATGATGAATGTCGCAAGACATTATGCATTGTATGTGGAGGATAGTCCGACCCAACAGAAAGCAATCGTATTTCGGCGGAACTTGTGAGATTAATTCAACAATTTGTAATGGATGATTTCAGTCTCAGTGATGATCGACTACCATTGGGGATATGCAAGTCATAACTAAATCTGCTACACGAATACAAGTGTGGAATATATACACGGAAATTAAATATTCAATCATTCAAACCATACCTTGGATATACAACTAGACAATCTAGATGTGACGGTGTGACCTTCTTCTGAAAGCTTGGAAACCCACATTTGTTCAATATTTAACTGAAGAAGATCATTAGAATCGTGCTGAATGCTTTACGGCTATTCTTGAGAAGTATCAATCTCCACGGATGAGAAAGAAATTGTTTTTCTCGGATGAATGTACAGTTTATGCTGCATCAACAGACAAGAATGTGGTCATGTGGTCTAATGAAAGTCCTCACTTTGGGAACATGCGCATCAACATCCCCAGCGTTATGTTGTGGGCAGCGATGTCTCAGGAGTATTTAATTGATCCATATTTTATTGAAGGTAGTATGAACTCTAATCAATATCTCCAAATCCTGGAGGGTGAGTTCATGCTAGATCTTGCGAGACGAGGCATTCGTGAAATTCCCACTTCCAGCAAGATAAATTCCCTTATCACACTTCCCGAACAACTCGAGAATTTCTGAATACGCACTTCGATGAAAGATGGATGGGTAAATTCGGTCCAGTCCCATGGCCAGCAAGAAGCCCTGACCTGACTTCTTGTGACAATGCCCTTAGGGGTATGATGAAAAGAAAATTTCACCATGAGAGGCCGCAAACATCGAATGACATCGAAGTGACTGTCAGACAAGCTTTCGAATAAATTGATGCTGATAAAGAACTTCTCCGAAGAATCCACAATTGCACATTCCGAAGATTCTCTTTGTGCATTGACATTAAGGGCCTGCAGGTAGATTCATATGATACTTGAGCTTTTGAATGATATTTGAGTGATATTATAAATGTAACAATATTTGAAACGTGGTCACTTCTGGCCCACCGTGTACATTTTATGGCTATTAATATCAAAAAATTAATAAAATCGTTTTTTCAAAAACGGCTCGATGTAAATTTGTATAGTTGGTCTTAAATTTTTACCATGAATATTCTTGGCATCCTAGATCAAAAAATATCCGCCCCCAATTTTTGTAAATCTGCACTACAATCGATATTGATCATTGAAGTATATATCGAATTTGAAAAATCAATGAAGTTGATTATCTCGAAAACGGCTCGATGAAAATTTGTGTAATTGGTCTTGAAATGTTAGTATGAATATCCTTGACATCCTAGATTGAAAAGTATCCGCCCACAATTTTTTTTAAATCTGCAGTATAATCGATATTGATTATTTTGTAGTATCGATTTTGAAAAATCAATAAAGTCGATTTTCTCAAAAATGGCTCGATGAAATATTTTTTGATTTTTTTAGTTCTACTTCTATTCCTCTTCCTTCCATCATTAGACAAACAGATTTGACCCTCAATTTTTTCGACCTTTTTCGCCTGCCAGCACCACCGTGAATCAATAAGTATTCAACCATCAACAATTATGCATTATGTAATTTGAAATTAAGCATATTATCAATCCGAAATAAAAACACATTATAATTCATGAACGCAAAAATAGTTATGTTTGAGAGATATATGTCAACATGGTTGCACGAAAGATGTCGCTTGAATGAATTGATATTAGTCAACTTGGTTCGTAAAGTAGGGCTAACCAAGAGTCCTGTTACTGTTACTAGGCAGGTGGCAACGACGATACAGCACAAAATTCACAATAAATCTAATATTGTTAAATACCACATTATCAAAAAGAAATAATCACGACTGGTATTACTGAAAAAAGTTATTTGACAGTAGTATGTAATATATCCATCTTTCTTGCTATGTGACTTAAAGCTCTACATTGTACATACGAAAGACGTACGAATGAGGACGAATTTTCGTCGGGTCTCGTATACACGAGTGTAAAGCAGCCAATCACAGATAGAATAGTTCGCATCACTACATACCAATCGCATACGAAAGTAAGTGAGATGTCGTATTATCATATTATCGTATTAGATGTCGTAAGTAAGTATATGTCGTAAGTCAGATCTCTGTAAACATACGAGAATTCCGTAACAGATGTTAGTTTCAAACTGTATGTGATTTTAGTATATGCCTGTATGTAATCTTCGTATCCAGCGATTTACAGTGTAGTGGCGCTTCATTATCTTACCGGATTTATCATTTATGTTGAAAGAAATGAGCGCATACCTTAAAAATAAGTTTAGATGGTTATTCATTGAGTTTGAAAATGTGCGCATTGGGGTGTGCACTTTCTCCTAACTGCGAAAGATTATCGGGTAGAAAAATGAGCTTTTGTGTAGAACTAAGGAAAATTTATGTCGGAGCTGCCAGTTTTGAAAAAACCTCTGCCCAAACTTCTTTACATTTTCGAATTTTCGATAGAAATGACTATTTTTCTACGTTTTTGGCACCGATTGTACTGAAAAGTTGTGTTGCCTAATGATGCAAACTGGATTGAGGTTTCTGACTATTCTCGTTTATCTAAAAGGGTATGCGTCTTTCCAGCCTAAAATGCATAGATATTATCATACTGCTTATAAACACATTTCATCACCTATTTAGGTTACAGCTGCAAAACTTCACAACGTGACTTTTTATTTGATGCAAGCTATCTAGTATCATCACAATAGTTTTTTTCAGTCAATTCACGTGATTTTCTTGAGCAACTTCTACAGGATAGATTTGCATTGTAATTTTGTTACTTCGCCTACACAATCAAAAGGTTGTTATTTATATGCAAAGCGCTACAAGCGCCATCTTTCATTTGTGATGAAGTGTGCTATGACCAGGGATGCGGAGTCGGAGTCGGAGTCCTATCAAAATGATCGCATCCCTGGCTATGACTATATCATCCAAAAATGACAAGGATGCTTACAGTGTTTCCATGAAAATAAAGAACGCCTTTTTAAATCAGATGATTATTTTTGATGACTTCAACCGGTTTCCATTGGATGACAGTGAGATGAGCTACTAGCCACAATCTTCGTTAGGAAGTTGAAAAGGCACATGTTAACATTAGTTAGTAAATTTGAAATTTGAATTATTATATATAATTGAAGATTAAGTCAAAGAACAGAAGTAAGAGACAAGTCACTCATGGAATTAGAACAAAGTGGAAGAAGATTTAGGTCAACAATGGAAAATCTTGGGCTGTTGTTTATTTTAAGAAGAGGATGCTAGCACTGCCTTATATTCTCATTTTGAATAACAAAATCAACAGATTTGGTATGTTCCAGTTGCCGTTGTGTCATGATAATGATTAGACTTGTGAACGTCATTCTACTACCGATGAGCAAATGATTGACCGCATACCTGAGCTAATATTAAAATGAGTCTGTGCTTAAACCTGCCTGGTTGCACTTGTCGCTTTTTGCATCCAAACTGAATATTTAAGTCAACACTACCTAAACTCCAAAGTGCTTCTTTCGACTTACCTGTTTATCCAGAACATTCATTTACGTCTATGGACTGTCTCTGAGTATTATCGCCGAATTTTGCAATCTGGCAGTTTTCGCGTTTTGTATTCGAGATCCTCACTTGTATCCAATAGCACTTCGTCTCTCTGTTTGTCTCCGTATACAGAATTCCGTGGTTACTTTTACATTTCTACATCATCTTGTAAAGACTGCATGTGATCCTCTCTCTTCCTTTCAGCTTGAGTCTAATAGAAGATTCTGCTCTGCGAGATTTGAAGGCGAAGATCGGTGCCTCGCGTACTGAGTTGATGGAGAAATTCGAATCCGTAGATTCAAAGAAAGATGGTTAGTTGATTGCATTATCGTTGTGATATTTTTGCTTGTAATCGTTGTGATCAGTTGTTTTACTCGATGTGGTATGGAGAGAAATGCGGTATAATAAGACGTACGCACGACTGTTTGGTGACTATAGCAGGAGAGAAATGCGGTATAATAAGACGTACGCACGACTGTTTGGTGACTATAGCAGGAGAGAAATGCGGTATAATAAGACGTACGCACGACTGTTTGGTGACTATAGCAGGAGAGAAATGCGGTATAATAAGACGTACGCACGACTGTTTGGTGACTATAGCAGGAGAGAAATGCTGTATAATAAGACGTACGCACGACTGTTTGGTGACTATTGCAGGAGAGAAATGCGGTGTAATAAGACGTACGCACGACTGTTTGGTGACTATAGCAGGAGAGAAATGCGGTATAATAAGACGTACGCACGACTGTTTGGTGACTATAGCAGGAGAGAAATGCGGTATAATAAGACGTACGCACGACTGTTTGGTGACTATAGCAGGAGAGAAATGCGGTATAATAAGACGTCTGCACGACTGTTTGGTGACTATAGCAGGAGAGAAATGCGGTATAATAAGACGTACGCACGACTGTTTGGTGACTATAGCAGGAGAGAAATGCGGTATAATAAGACGTCTGCACGACTGTTTGGTGACTATAGCAGGAGAGAAATGCGGTGTAATAAGACGTACGCACGACTGTTTGGTGACTATAGCAGGAGAGAAATGCGGTATAATAAGACGTCTGCACGACTGTTTGGTGACTATAGCAGGAGAGAAATGCGGTATAATAAGACGTCTGCACGACTGTTTGGTGACTATAGCAGGAGAGAAATGTGGTGTAATAAGACGTCTGCACGACTGTTTGGTGACTATAGCAGGAGAGAAATGCGGTATAATAAGACGTACGCACGACTGTTTGGTGACTATAGCAGGAGAGAAATGCGGTATAATAAGACGTACGCACGACTGTTTGGTGACTATAGCAGGAGAGAAATGTGGTGTAATAAGACGTCTGCACGACTGTTTGGTGACTATAGCAGGAGAGAAATGCGGTATAATAAGACGTCTGCACGACTGTTTGGTGACTATAGCAGGAGAGAAATGCGGTATAATAAGACGTACGCACGACTGTTTGGTGACTTAGTACCAGAATCAAATCACTTTTCAACCTTAAGGGAAACTATTTGGACAACAGCGTAGAGATACTGAAGTAAAGGCGTGAAATCGAAAGTAATTTCCACACCATAGGAAAGCAAATCTCAGTTTCGATATTACATGGCAAATGAAGTAATGTTCCTAAATTTCGATGCGTTGAAACTAGGCTCATAGGCTGTTTTTACTGTGAACACCTCCGTTTTAATCCTACAAGCTTTCAAACCTTCATACCTCATTCGAGTGCTCCCGTTATGCTTCAATTATGGAATCTCTCCTTTGAGATAGTCACTTCTGAAGCCTTCCGAACTTGTCACAAAGACTGCAGAGTGCCAGTTCGCCTTGGTACGGAATAGAAAGACGCATTCAGACTTGAATAGCTGAGGCACACAATTCCCTGACAGCTGCAGACGCTGCGTTTCGCCCATCAAGGGCTCATCAATACTAGCTCGATTCAGTACTGATTGGGAGCATGTTTCTGCTCCGTGCCCAAGCGAGCTGACACCTTGTAATGTTGAACACATTAAACAAATTCTTATCTTTTTACTTTTTATTAGACATTTTCATTTAAACATGTACGTATAAATAAAACTGTCTTCAAATTTCATCGTGTTGATGCTTGTCCGCTGGAGAATTCCGCGAGGTAAAATCAAAGACTTATGTGCTCACAGAATTAGATTCTTCTGCGCGCTTCGGCTTCCTAGAAAGGAAGAATTGTATGCAACCTTAATATCGAAATGGCACATCACCGAATTAGACAACTTGGTCCTTCTCGAATGGATAATTCGTGTATCGCTTGCTATTGGAAATGGCAAACAATAAGCTGTCAGCAGAGGACACCAGAGCCAGTGAGAGAGGCGTGCGTACTGTGATATCACTTCGCACACACCAAAACACACATCCCTGTCTTGGTTAACATTCGATTGTATGCACTATGCAGTGAGAAATGCCGAGGAGAGAATGTGAACACATCAAGTGAACTAATTTTCGCACGCCTGCTACTTTTTCTAGTAATGATCGGAAGGGCCAACATTATGGAGAAAACTTGTGGGCAATGATCTGAATTCTTCTAATCTGAAGGAATCGTGGCAATCGAAGCGCTTTGCTGGAACTCACATTAATCCGCAAGCGACGCACGACTTTTTTCCTATCTCTGTAAGGTATTAGGAATTCCTTTTTGCCCACTTAATAGGTTCCTCGATGTGCCGTCAGTTTCGTATTAGTCACACTTCTAGCAAACCGAAGCAGATAAACAAAATATTCAAGATCAATGATGATGCAAGCACACGTTGTTTCTACAAATTCCACAATGACAATTTGCATGGAAACTATTTCCAACCGAAGAAAGTAGAAAGTATTAAAAGTTCATGTCTTTCTCGTGTAGGATTGGTGCCATGACTTTGATTCGTGTGTGGTTTAGTTATTGAAATTAACTCCGCTTCAAAGAAGAATTGAGTATTAGACGGCATTAAGAGGCATTATTTCGAGCTCATAATTAGAGTTACAAGTTCGAGTGTTCATCTCAGCGGTCTATTTTTGAAAAATAAACCGAGTTGTAAGCCGATTAGGGCGGTAAAAATAGGTCTGACATTTACGTAATCAGCTCTCTGATGTACGAAAATTCAATGCAAGTCTAGAACATTAGAAGGAAGAGAAATAGTGAACTTACATCGAAGCTCTAGTGAATAAAAGTCAAGTTTAATAGACCTCAACGGAATTCAGTACTTTTCAGCATGAGTTCATTGTCAAGCATTACGGTGTTATTTGCGTCAATTTAGGAGAACATCCACATTTATGTCTGAGTTGTTATCAAGCAGAATGAATGAAAGATAACCACTTGGATATCTTCCTAATCCTCCTGGCCCCGCCATGTGGTGTAGGTTGGAGGTGATGGGACGAAACTTGTTTTATGCAGCCACATGGTTCCTCCCTGGTGACTATGAAAGTTTCTTCAGCTTTGTGCAGCATCTACTCATTGTTTTATGCTGCATTTTAGCCTTTGGGGCGTGTTTTCCTTCTCCAGATTTTGCATGTGTATTATAGATCATGCTCTATATGAGCGCATGGATCTCAAAGCTCTTTGTATTAATTACATTCATGTGTTCTGGACTTTTATCAAACCAATTTTGTCAATTCTATTTTTCATTAGGGTATTTTGCTAACTTCCTTCCATTCCTGCTTCTGAATCTTCGCATTTCAATTATGTCTTGATTAGAATAGTTTCTCTGTTTGATCTTCCGACCGACGTCTGTCTTAACTGGTGTTGTCGGCTTATCTAGCTGAATTTTCCGGGTGATTTCATTAATTCACTTTACCTGCATTGAATTCCTAGTATTTGTTTACATATAATTTGACATTTTGTTTGTTTAGCATCAATCTTATATCTTTGTATTGTTATTTTCAATGAGTCTACTGCTATTCTGTAGAATCTGTTTCACTTCACTATGTTAATTTCTTTCTATGTGGGGAGCTTCCTAATAAACTTTATATCAAATAGCAAATTTTCATTAATTATGGTCTAATGCTCTCATTAATAATAATAATAATAATAGTGTTTATTTCACAAAAGTAATGGAAATCATAAGTTACATTAAGAGTCGGACTTTACAGTATGAGCATGCAAAGTCTTGCAAATATAGAAATCAGCATCATATTGTATCTTTCTGTTCGGGGTAAACGTTTTGGTACGTCTCTTGCTGATTAAGATGTTGCAGACAAAGTAGCTAGAAAAACCGGCGATTGCATTTCTTCACTACGTTTGCGATATGGTGGTCCCATGTCAACTTATTGTTCAAGATAACGATAGAGTAAATGTCATCAGCATACTTTACTTGCAATAAGGAAAATAAGGTCGGCCCAAATACTGATGAAGATAGGAAAAAATCCTAATCAATGCAATGGTGGTAGAGTGCTGTGGTCGAAATCCGTGCTGATCTTCTCCCAGCTTTCAAAAACCTTTGATATCACTGGAACCTTTCAATGGTTTAGCGATATTCACATAGTAAAGTGTTGCACTTTAACACAGATTTCAGATCTAACTTTCATTTCGATAGCCATTCCTTATCACGACTTACAGCAAGAGTTAATATCCCAGTCAATCTCTGATAAGCAACTTCTCATAGAAGGTGTGATGTAGGTCACACAAATAATACATCAGGAGTAATCGTCGAATTTTCCTATAAGAGAGCGATTCGTAATTGTTTTTGTCTAAAATCCTGCCATGTCGAGTATTCTGTCACATTTTTGCTGCTCTTTTGTTAATTGTAATATACTCCGATCATAGCAGTGTTACCATCACTAGTTCTCTTCGCCTGTCTTGCTTGTATTCGGCCTGTTCCTTTTTAATAACGTCAAGCTGTGATTCGACTTTGTCAACTCGACGGCATAAATTGTGTTCTTGAGTAGTAAAAGAGAATATGATGTCATCTTTTACACTCTGTATTAGTTGTTTTACATCCTCTAAGGTACAAAGTGACATTCTTCTTGCTGGTGTAGCCATGGACAATCGATGTAAGAAAATCACAATGAACGTTGTCTAATTTTAGCGTACGAGGATTCACGTAAAGTGCAAAAAATCAATGCGAAATATTTTGCGAGAGTTTGTTTGTAATAACAGCTGATTTAATGATAGCTGACAGTACCAGCTACTACACTCAGTCAAACACAGCAACACAAATCAATAATCGAGACAAGATCAGATGCTAGTGACGCAATGCAAATCCGAATCCGAATAATACATGCACCAATTGAAAGCAATCGCTATAGTGAGCAACACTCGATACCAAATTTTGCGTTGTAAAGAATCAAGGATATTACGCATCGATAGTGAGAGAACAGCAGAGACACGACCAGCACGTTTAGCGAGACGTACATTCTTTTCACTTCTCTTGTAGCCTGCTTTTCTCCTGTTCTTCTAAGTTGTCTCCCGTCTTGATAGACAGGATCAAAGAGAAGCACATGTGAATCCAATGCGCATTAAGTGAAAACTAAGTTCAGAGCCACAATATTTGACATGACATTTCTTCAAGTCATTCCTTATCATGTGTGTGTACACTGTAAAGCGCTCAATACAATACCAATCACATACGAAGGATGCATACAAAAATATTCCTTTGATACATTTCTGCATCTATTTGTATGCTTTTCGTATGTTATTTTGAAGCCATACCAGCACAATGTTAAAGGAAAGCATCAATGATATCTAAAATATCCTGATTTTAGGCATTTTGTCAATAAAGATCACGCTAATATTGCATGGTGCTTACTACTGTTTTGCAAGTAGTGAGATAATGACATTCAAGAGTCAAACTTACAATGCTGAATTCGATTTAAATACATGTAAGTCTAAGGTATTTCATAAATAATGAATAAGTATTCAACCATCAACAATTATGCATAATGTAATTTTGAAATTAAGCACATTATCAATCCGAAATAAAAACACATTATAATTCATGAACGCAAAAATAGTTATCGTTGAGATATATAATTCAACATGGTTGTACGAAAGACAACGCTTTAATAAATTGATGTTAATCAACTTGATACATTAATTGTTATGAAATCTAACTCATTTTGTAAGTCTCCTTTGAATATATAATCATGTGCTCCTCGTTTTCATTAATAAATTTCCGTCCCTGTGGCCAACAGATGATGGCACTGAATACAAAAGCATTGTTAACGCTGAGCTTTCGCGAGACCAACCCCTCGCATCGTCTGAGCGTTGTAAAATTGACTTTTAAAATCACGAGAGTGGACCACTTCACTACCAACGGGTTATTTCATACTTTCTGTTGAGATCAACGCTCAGACGATGCGAGTGGTCTCGCGAAAGCTCAGCGTTCACCATGCTTTTGTTTTCTTGGCCATCATCTGCTGGCTACAGGGACGGAACAATATAAAAGATAACCAGCAGCGTATTATTTCTTTCAAGGGAGATTTACCAAACGAGTTAGAAATCATAAAAATGAATTACCTCCCGTTCGCTGCAGTCAATTTGATCCATTAAGTAGAGCTTACTTGCTATATTGGAGTGTGTTAGTAAAAGTACATGAATATGATCGGAAGTGACTTGAAGACATCACACGACAAAACGTGTGGCTCTAGATTTAGAACTTGCCACTTAAACAGAGGAAAGGTGAAAACTCTCATTTTGCAGAATCTTCAATCTGCGTCCCATTGGATTTGTTTTTCCTTGATCCCGTCTGACACGAAGAGAAGCCGAGTAAAGAGAATCAGTGTCTATTCTGTGAAAGTCTTATTTTCGTTTTCATTCCCTGCAGCCGGCCGCACCACAGCGCAAACTCCAACATTCAAGCGGTTATATTCTTTTGTGAAAATACAAAAGTATGAAGAAGTACACGTAGATGAATATATAATACAGTTTCTACAATGATGACTATTGCGATACGACGAGTTAGCCTGCAGGTCAATAAGAAATTGTCTATAATTAAGATAACTCATGTTACTGAGACTCGATATGACACATGACCTTATGCAATACTCGTATATTGAAATGTCAGTTTGCCTGCAGACGTCTTGTTTATTTCTCGCTTATTTTAGAATTTGGTTATTGTCACAGCAGATTTTAATTACGTCACGAAGTTTGCCAGATCATGTTTCACATTCAGACAAAGATGTACATCAAATCGGATTGAAGCAAATTCGCCACATGCACAGTAGCCCAAATTTCGAATTTTGAACTCTCCCAGCTTCTGAAAAGCGAAACTGAAGGCAAGGAAGAACTTCAGGGGCTGCGTGCACAATATCTTCAAATGAAGATTGAAGCGCAGACTGCAAAGCGAGATTATTATCTTGCAAAGTGTATGAAGATGTTTGACTAGGAGTGATCAGTGACCATCCTAGCTACCTACAGGTAGATTTTACTTTTATTATCGACTTTTGTAATGTACATATACTTCAATAAACTTGAATTTTGAATATTTTGTTTTCAAAATTTCATATAATACAATAATTTACTTGTATGTGCAAGACCTTTTGCTATTCACGATGCAAAATTGACTCTTATCAAATCACATGTGAAGCATGGCATGATATACCGTGCACATATAGGTACGTAGATCGCGTAAGTCACTGACTTAAAAGAAGACCCCGAACGCGTCGCCAGAGAAGCGTTTCCTGCACCTGTAGACTGATGTGTTTATCGACTGATGGTCGTCTGTTGAAAATGCACGTGCAGAGAAGCCAGAGAACTCGGCCACGTTGAAGAGAGGCTCCGTGCCTATAATGTGCTTCCGAGTATATACAAAAGCTCATATATTTTTATTAATGTTTTTCCTCCTGTTTGTAGCTAATATGTTGTCTGTTTGATAATTAGACAGCGTCAACTTACGTGAATCACCTGAAATGAATTTTTTACCTAAATTCCGGATATCTTGTAAAACACCTGAATCACCTAAATATTGCTATTACGACGAAAACTTGCTATTTGATTAACTCGAGAGAAACATTGAGAACATCGTGGTAACGAATTACTTTTATGATCGGAATGATGAAAACATTGATGAGTGATTCTGGGAAGCTAATTCTTGCTTCTAATTCTTTTATATACACTTATGAAGCTTTTATAGAGTTTTTATTGCATTTGAAATACGAGTATGACGCATACACAATTGTACAATTGAATTGTCAATGCACATTTTGAAACATATATACTTATTTGATCTGTGCAGTTTTTATAGGTTGAAACAAAATCGTTCCGAATCTCGATTAAATCTAGGACTGTCACTTTCTTTTGTCTTTTGTAAACTTATGCGTAGATTATTGTCGCGGTATTTGTTAACAAACTAGTCACGTTCCGAAGAAAACACAATTCATCAAAATAAACAAATATAAATCCATTTCTCTCAATGATTCTAGATATTTTGATGGATATTTGGCTCACCTAAATAAACAACCAAAATTGGTAAAATTATTCACCTAAAAAGCCTAAAATGACAAAAATATTCACCTTAGGATGTCGGTGTCTGTTTGATAATCAATCATATATTTCATTGAGACGGTTTATACATGCATGCAGCACGCTGCAATGATATTTGGGCGCATTATTAGGAATGTAAAATTTTGCACGCCTCAAAGGTTGTTTAACGATTATGTCTATTACATGAAGCTTGATACCTCAAATATGCCAATATTTCATATGAACTTCATAAGACTGGCCGGTACGAGTTCTTACCAGCGACATCGTTGAATCTCGGCTTTTTGCGGTGCAAGTGCTAACAGGGGAGACCACGTGAAGGTTGCCAATTCCTCCCCCACTTTGGTCCCGACACACCTTAATGGACCAGATGAACGAATTGCTGAGATCAGCAAGCATATACAAATGCCTCGACATGCAGAAATGGAAAGAACGTTTATAACACTGCCAACTCCGGCGTTTTATTTCCAGTCTGACATTGAAGTCCCAGGTATTGATCTGTTTAAGACCGGACTATCTCCAAATGACCGCTGCTTCTGCAGAGAAGTCCAGACGGCTGAACACGTCCTGACGTGTGGCGCTGTGAACATTTGAGGTCACTGTGAACCATGACTTTCGTTCGTGGATGGATGAAACCACATTGACTGTGTAATGACTTCCATGTGCAGTCTCTTCTACCGTACCTTGTTTTCCAATAATTGCTATGTCCAGTTTTGTGATTGTTTACGGGAATTCTTTTATTAACACCATTGCAGGAAGTATAAAAGTCGCCGACTGGTGTGATATTCTCAGTAACGTGATGGGAATGAACTTACCGTGGCGGACAATGCGTGGACAGCTTGCTCAGCTCGACAAAAACGGTGATGTTGATTACATGTCCACGTTCAGCAACGTCAAAATCACCAACAAATACTCAGAGGTGAGTGGAAAAATTGTATGCTTCATTAACTGTTTATCAGTAGTGACATAGGTATCTGAAAAACAGGAAAGAGTAGAATTTCAATTGGTGATGCTTTCTCTGTCAAAACTTGGACGTGCAGCCCCGCGTGGTTAATCAAACATTTCCCTGCAGCTTATAAGACTGTGCCAACTTCAGTAGTGAATTGAGAGAGGCTATATCAGTAGTCCTGGTCTTCTGAGCGACTGTATCCGCCATCAGATAGCGCAGAAGCAACTATCCAAGTCCGGTGCTGGATGAAATTGACTATCAAATTACGTAACACCCAAACTTTTAGCCACCTCCCATGAAGTCGTTCCCATGTGCCTGCGCATCCTTATCACCAAGCATTTTGTATAAGCAGTGGATAGAACAGGCAAAATGTGCACACGACGTTCGGCAATCATTTAGCATTGAATAAACCTTGAAATACGTTTCACAGAGCTTTGTGCAAAGCTGTTATTTGGTGTCACTATGTGAAATAATCTTTGTTGTACTGTAATCACGAATCCCATGCTCGATTTAGTGCTTCACGTCACTTTGCATGCAATTTAATGTTTTTGGAAATTTACTACTTTCAAATTTTAATGAGTAGTAGGAAGAATATGGCCTTTACGGCGAATCATCTGTGGCAACCAATTTTGCTTATCTTACATCAGATTTTACTTTAAGGTTTTAGAAGCCAATCTAATCAATTTTTGCATTGAGTTATGATCACGAAAAATAGTTTTTGATCTAAGATTGCCTCAAAATGATGCAACTGAATGATTTTGTGATGAGGGTTCGACCTCTGTTACACCGTCTCCACGAGCATGTCACAAATGTGACAGACTATTCAGGTTAACAACCGATATCTTCGGTATAGGATATCAAACGATATTTGACAGCATTAGCAATATAACAAACGACGGCCGCAGGCCGGAGTTTGTGATAGGATAATGCTTGAAAATATCGTATGATATCTATCATAACGCATAGTTTTACCTGTAATTCGGAGTGTGATGGTTTCCGTTTGTTATGTACATAATACACGGAATATATCAGGCAATAACCATGGATTTCTAGATGATATGGAAATCCATGCAGAAGTCTATGGAAATATCCAAATCCATTCATTTCCATTCGAGTCATTTACCGGATGAAGACGGCGTGAATTTCCATCAATTCTGTTTATAGCCTACCACTACATGTACATCAATGGTGTCAAATTGTTGTTTTCTAACTTACAACTCAGATCCCAATGACGGCCATGGAAAGCAAGAAAATCTCTCGACATTCTTGAAATATAGCACGACATATCATACTCAAGATAGCATGACTCAAGCTTGATAAAATGCATATGGTTCAATGGTCCGTGTAACTCTGATGGCATTCAAAGCTTGTCAGCTAAAAATTGTGCATTTTATGACTTCCTCTAAGAATGAGTGAACTTATAGCAGCATCAAGAATCAAAGATGTCCTTCGGGGTTGCTCATTGATTGAAGAGAATTCTGCACCATTTAATCAATACACAAGACCGAAGTCGTAAATCTTGCTGTTGCATGTTATGGAGCATAACATACCACCAAGCGGGGTATCAACATCATTGGACAGTGGCAGATTACAGTATGCGCTTAATTAAGGTGGATATCGTCGATGGACCCTATTATAAGAAGCAGACAAGCCTCCAAGCTTCCATTTTGCAAAATTTTGAAGAAATTGTTTTATGTGCTTATCGACGCACTAACAGACCTTTTCCGTTGAACCCCAGCTCTTCAAACTATGTATATGTGATATTTAGACATCTGGGAATTCATGAAAATTTCTGAATTCTGACGAACAAGAAGATAGACACCGCTCTAAGCGTGCACAGCCAGTAAATTTAGACAATGAAGAGTCGAACGGTGTGAATAATGTTTCTATTTGACGCATTTATCACTCAGAAAGCTTTAGTTAAAGATATGTAGTTTTCACTTGACAGGCCTGTCTGCAATCTGACTGTCGAAGCTCGTGCATTCGCTGATAAGAGCTGCTTCTGAAATGCGCGCGCTTGTCCAATCACACAAGCCAAAGAGAGATGAATATCTATGTCAATTTCTAATCTTAATCTGTAGCAGAAACTCCTGACGTGATGGGAGCATAGAAATTAACAAAACCATAGAAAGTCCTAGAATGGAAATTGCATGAAAATTATGGCACACGCCGGGGAAACTTAGTTGGGTCAAAATGCAACTTGTGCGATCTGGCTTCCATGTTTTTTGATTGGCATTTATATTTATCAGGCCAATTCTTGATCTGCATTGTTTGTCCTTGTCCAAAGACCATGTACCCAAAAGCAATAGTGAATTTGCAAAATGCTGCGCCGACAGGATGACAAAGAAAGAAATCCTTTTAAACGTTATGTATGGTCATCATTTTGACATATCGCTCCGATAATCTATCAATAGCATAATCAGACTCTTATGCAACTTGTAATGTCGATTTACAGAACATGCATTGCTCCAGCTTGAAATCAGAGGCCAAGAAATCTTAGAGTATTTATTTTACTTTAAAGGGTTCCCCTGTTCACTAAGTTTGAATAATTTTCAAAGTCTCTGCATGCATTCGAATATCAGCTTCCAAAATATCACATGTGTCATTCAATGATTAATTGAAAAGTTCCAGCGACATTTCATTTATTTGAGAAATGATTGTCGTTAAAGAAACTTTCAGTGTGTTTATTCCAGAAAAGCGCCAGGTTTCTTAGAATAAATTATCCAATAATTAGACTTTCTATCGGTGAATTCTTCAGATGTTCTTACAAGCAGCACACCGACCACTTTCAATTATGACTTTGTGAACCAATTTTTAATTCCCATTCCAATATTGAAAAATTGGAAAATTGTTGTCAGTGACTGCTACAAATAGACACACTATATTAATCCATGGAATAGTAGGCTATTTCACATGAAACAATGCCACCATCTCACTTGCAAATATCTTCCTCATATTCCTGTAATTAGATGTCAACAACTTCCACAACCAACTTGGCAAATAGTTTCACTATGATACAATGTTTTAGATCGAATCTGATCTACAAACCATAGATTTTTCCATGAGCCATCATTGTACATAGGCAAGATATCAAACTTCCATTCTAGTGTACTATTATCTACTTCTATGTACAGATCTATGAATGGGAGAGTCCAAATCACCAAATGAAAATGTTGAAACTTCGCTAGCATATACTCTTGATGAGGATATCAAATTCACTATAGAGCATGTCATGGAAAATTCTACAATTTTCCTTGATACTAAGATCACATGCAACGATTCTTCTTTTGAACGTTGCGAATTCAGGCATGTCGTTCTCAGCGCCTGCTTCTTTGAGTTACAGGCTATCTACGATGCGTCGCTCACTCTTTTATAGAGCGCCGCAAAATCAGCTCTGACCGGAGTTGTTATGAGCTACCAAAGTAACTATATAAACACTTTGGCTGCTACGAATAAGACAAGCGATATGGTTTTACAAAAATAGATTCAGTCTGAACACTAACGTGTGCGTTAAGAAAGAACGACAGCGATACGATGACATATTCCGTTCATTGATAAAGCTGACAAAGAATTGAATACTGGAATTCGTTTTATCAACAAAGACACTCCATTAAACTTAGAATTTCGGCCTGTGTATAAAGTCATCAAATTATTGAGTCATTTCACATGGAGAGTAATACAAAACTCTCGTCCTCGTTTGGTGAAAAATCTTCGTTGTCATGAGCCTACATCTCCTGTTATTCATGCTATAAATTGCTTGCCAATCCGTGAAAGGATCCCAAGATTTGTTGCATGGTGTACAAATGTTCATATGGCAATGCACTTACTTACTTGCTAGAACCAATGTCATTCCCTGATTCTAGATCATCAACTTCGTTCGGACCAAACTCCTTCCCTCTGTCGGCCCACTGCTAAACGTTATGGAGCTCAAAGTGCATTTGAAGCTTTGGGTCCAAAGTTCTTGAATTCCCTTCCAGAAAACTGTCGACTGGTGTGAATCTCGGTTTCATATTTTCAAGAAACTTGTGAAAAGGCATTTATTGCTCAATTCTGCTGAAATTGAGTGTTTACTAACATGTTTGTTATGTTTGTTTGTTTCCAGTTTATGCCCGCCAATTTCAGTGTATTTTCAATTGAGCTACAACTTCCCGTTTATGCTCTCCGTCTTAACATAATATTCATAATGCATAGCTTTCTTCGGTCATTATTTGTCACAGGTTAATAAGTTCCACGAAGCAGGTAATTATTTTCCTGGATGGAAATTATTTACCTGGTGCAGACTTCTATGAAAAAAGTCATGCATTATAACGGATAATGCATAGCTTTCTTCGGTCATTATTTGTCACAATAACCTCGAGCCTTCGGCTCTCGGTAATTATAGCAAATAATGACCTCAAATCTATGCATTATCTAGTACTAAACACAATATTTCAATGCCTTTACTCGTTCATCGACATCTATGGACCACGTCATAGTTGTTTTTCAATTCATGATAGTTCAGGCATAGACTTCTAGATTTAAATTTAGAAGTCTATGGTTCAGGCATGAATAGTGCGCTACGCGCCCTTGGATGTCTTCTAATTTATGCCGTCGACAGATAGCTATGATTCCTATAATCATACACTAGGTGCGTAAATAACTTATATTATATTAATTATTATATTAATATTATATCATCATGCATGATTAAGTGCACTGACTTAACTTAATTTTGGAGAAGTCTATTTATAGACCAACTTTGCGTGTGGTCACTGCTTCAGAAATGCATAAAGTCTATTCTTTTGCGAATACTGAAACATGGACGGACAGACGTCAAGCCACTGAAATTGATAATTTTTTTCAACTCTCTTTCTCAATTCCTGCTGTTTTTAGAAGAAAGCGGATATGTGATAGGTCATGGTGACTTCCCTGTAAAAGGTGATATGATAATAGAGCGGATGCAAATTTCCTAGCAAAAAAGTATATCGTGTGACAAACTAAAGTTGTCGTGACTGCATCTTTGCTAATTGTACTGTAATCCGATCTTCCTCATTTAGAAACGAATCTTATGCTGCGAATATATTAATGAATTATTTGGTTTTGCTGCAAATTGATGCGGACTTGACGAATTGTTTCATTGATTGCTTTATTCAAATACATTGATATGTGCAATAATGCACCAGGTAGGATGATGAAGAATTAGCATTGTTTAATCGTGTCACTTTGCCAGATGTGCAAACTGATTCAAAACGATGGCACATACAGGAACTTACTATGTGGGCAAAAAGAAATCGTTAATACCTTACAAAGATAGGAAAAATAGTCGCGCGTCGCTTGCGGATTTCTTCAGGAGATGTGTTCCAGTCTTTGGGAGAAGAACAAGTGATGAATGCAGTGATCGAATTCAGTTTGTTTTAAATAGCGTCAAGTAAAATACTTGATTTTTTGCAGAGATAACAATTGATAAACTAGTGAGAGATCTGGGCATTTTGATTGGTACACACAGAATTCATAGCAGCATTTTGTCTTGCATCTGAAAGACAACGCTGATACGTTAAATCAATGTGGCAAAATTAAACTATTTAAGCAATCTGGCCGATCGTAATTTGGCTTCAAAAGAGCTGTACATAAATTGTAACTTTGAATAACAATATTTCACACCTCAACAAGAAACTGCAACTTCGTTATAACACTTTCTTCGTGATGCACACATGAAATTTAGGCCTACTCAAATGATAGAGACAAATGATGAAACATCAGAAAAATATAAAAATAGAACATATTTGTATTAAACAACAGCATGAGAAATGAAGGTATAATAATTGATAAGCAAAAGCCATTACTAATGCAAATTGATATTCAAATAATAGATATCAGCTGCATACAAGAAATGACTATAAAACAGCTTATTTGCTTGTGTTGGCATAAAATCCCGTGGAAGACTTGAGGCGAGGATCTGAGTGAGGACTGCATTAGCATCCATTAGGTTCGTCAGGGCAATCTGATACTAATCTGATCAAGAATAATGGAAGGAGATGGACACTATGAGCAGCAGTGAAAATGAACAACAATAAATGTAAGACATTTCAAGTGAAAATGCGATACAGCGTGGACATTGTCTATATCAGGAGTTCCCAACCTTTTCATGCTGCGTAGCCCAAAGTAGAAAATCACAGGATTTTTCAATTTTCCGCGTGCCCTCGTTTAACATAGCAAGAATTCAATCATACTAAAATTTAATTGCGCGTAGAAATATACGCAATTCGTAATTTAATTAAACAAAAATTTAAGTAAGCATAACTGATGCGCACTTGTAACACAAGCGCAGCGAAAGCCATGCTCCAACATCAAACAAGCTCTTTGTTTGCTTGAATCATTACTATGGTGCAGAATCCGGATTCATATAAGCATGTGGTTGAGGTCGAGTTAGTGGCTGCTAATTAGCAACGGTTGCTTCAAGGCTAGATGATGACAATCCAATGCGGAATGCGCACAAAGTTTAACAGTTCAACTCACCCATGAGCAGGAAAGTAATGAAAGTAAAAATGAATTATGATAATTCTCCCATATTTTGCGTACCCCTTAAAATCCCTTCGCGTCTATATTCTGTTGAAGATATTCCTCATGATGCGCGCCGACATTTGCTTGGAGAGACTTTATTATAGAATATTCTATTTTATTGAATATAGAAAAATAGAGAGATAGGAAACTATAAAAATAAGAGTAATGATGATAATCATATAAAAATATCATTAACTGCAATGCGCGCGCTTGGCCAATCACACAAGTGGTTACGCCACACCATGAGACTAAGGTGGACTGTGATTCATGTTCGCCGGTCGATTGATATCCATATTTTGATCGTGAGAACACAAAATCGTTTGTAGACGACTTAGCTTTCGGTCGAGGTGTCGTACCTAGCAGAGCAGCTTACAAAGAGAGACGAATATCTATGTAAATCCTGATCGCCTGCTATCATCATAGAAATAAACTGTTTATCTGAAGTTGACTAGAATGGAAATTGACTCAAGGTCGCGGCACATCCGGGGGAACTAAGTTGGGGCATGAAGAACCAATTAAAAGCTTTGATTTACGCATGTGACCGATTCTAACCCAATGATACAGCCGTTGACAAGTGTATCTAAGAGAAAATGCGTGCGATTCTTGTGCCACTATTGTGTATTGTATGAAGCTTTACTTCCATTCTAGAGGTTTCATTGTTATCAATTTCTATGGCTATCATTGCATACAAGGCTGCGATCGGATTATGTCACTTCACACACAAATGAATCTTCTCTGTGACCAAAATATAATATGCCTATATCAGAGTTGCAATAAATCATCAGATAACAAGTAAACGAAGCGCCAGTTTGTGCAGACATCTCGACAGGAGAGGAGATGGCACATGATTGCTGAAATTTCCATGAAAATGTGAGATCACTACACATGCGACTGCTGTGCGAATCAAAGGAGACATACACTTAGCACAATTGAAAACGCACCACCTGTCAAATCCAGCTAATTCGAAGTAAATCGCTTCGATTGAATATGGAATGAAGGACGCACGCTAATTGACATAGATATCTGCACGACGGCGGTCTGGTGGTGGGATTGCGTAATTGTTCAGACTGAATTACTGAAGCAAGCATTATTATTACCGAATTACTTAGCAAGCATGTGTTCAAATTGAACTTCGATCATGAAGTATAAAATTAACGACTTATTATGGGAAATGACGGTTTTGTGAAAAATCTTAAGATGGTGCGTCAAATGTCTGATGCCGAAAGATGGCGTGCTATTGGCATGCTTGACGCTGGAATGTCCCTTCGGGCAGTCGGACGACATTTCGGTCGTTCGCATACGACGATTGCCCGACTTCTCAAGAAAGCGAGAGCAAATGTTACCGTGGCACATGCTGGCGTTGGTGCAGTTCGTCACACAACTGCCAGAGCTGACCGGCGATTGCTCAGAATGGTGCGAGGCAATCCCACATTCCCCGCAACTCTGCTACGACTGATGTGGGGCGAAAGAAGTCGCAGAGGCAACATCCTGAGCTCGGGCACCATAAGAAATCGGCTTCGAGAGCAAGGACTTCGCTCAAGGAAGATGCGCAAATGCCCCAGATTAACACCTGCGCATGTGGCACGAAGAGAGCGGTGGTCGATGCAACGAGTTCACTGGAGACTACCACAATGGAGACGTATCATCTTCACTGACGAAAGTCGGTTTCGTCTGTTCCGCAATGATGGCCGCATTCGTGTTTGGCGTGTGCCACGCCAAGAGATGCTGCAGCAACACGTCCAGCCTACTCATCAGCAACAGGGGCCATCCGTTCACGTGTGGGCAGGCATCACCCTGACCGGCAAGACCGAGCTGGTAGTGCTGAACACGAACGTGAATGGTGAGCGTTATGCTGAACTGCTGCAAACGCATCTTCTGCCATTTGCGACTCGAACATTCGGAGACGTGGCCAACTGGATCCTGCAAGATGATAACGCACCTTCGCATCGTGCATACAATGTGACGCAGCTGAAGGAAAACTTAGGGATACGGACTCTTCGCTGGCCATCAAGGTCGCCGGACATGAACCCGATCGAGCAGGTGTGGGATTATCTGAAGCGCCAAGTTCAGCAGCGGGACCCGCCTCCGCAAACACTGCGTGAATTACAAGAGACAGTGGTTGCAGTTTGGCAACAAATTCCTCAAAATTTTCTGAGACGGCTCGTCCTCAGAATGCCGCGACGAATCAGTGCCTTATTGACTGCTCGCGGAGGTTATACCCGCTATTAACTTGTACAAGTATAGATGTTATGTTTAATAATTTCTTTTCTTAATCACTAAAAGTTTGTCCTATTCATTTACATTAGCTGTCAATTATGTCATTAGACCCCTGACCGCCGTCGGGCCGTAGCACAGATATCTATGTCGGTTAGAATGCGTCCTCCATTCTTTATCAATCGTGTATAGCGATCAATTTGACGGATTTGACAGGTGGTGCGTTTTCAATTGTGCTAAGTGTATCTCGCATAAAAACGGACACTCGCACGAAGGAGCAAGTGTAGAAGTTTTTGACGAGTATACAGGTGTATACAAGTCATTTTGAAGAAATGCGAGAATAAAAGAAATGTGCTCGGAATGGGAATTAATCTGCAGACAATGACTCAATAAAGTAGTGCTTAAACCTCGTCTGCGACAATTTCTCCATAAAGTTGTCAATACAAAGAATTTGAGAGAGACAGGTGATATGAAGAATAATTGCTGATCAGAAACTGATTTGTGATTGATGATAGTGTAATATCATTCTATCACGTTTGATTTCAAATGTGCGTCATCAAAATATTAATTTGAAATGGAATTTCACATTTTTACACACTTTATTGCTAAATGTCTGTTCATGCGATTCCTTAATTGGATGGATGGGAACTGGTATTTTGACGACAATTTTTTATTGTGATAATTAACAGCATCCAAATTTTCTAAATATCTTCGTCTAAAAACTTTGTCATCGATAGAATTAAAAATGACATGAAAGCGACAAAGAATGGAAAATAAATACGATCTAAAATGTCAGATTCCAGTCGTTATTTTCACATTTTAATGTCTGAATAATGTAAGGTTGCCGATGACAGCGCTTGCATCTCCATAAACTCGACTTCTTGAATTTGTCGAATTAGTCGTTCCAGGCGTTACGTAACAGTAAACCGCTCGTGGTATCAGAGGTGGTGGTGGTACAGGTCGGACTCAACTGTTGTAGTTTTCTTTTGAAATTTCAACTGATAATACAGTAGAGCCCGCTATATAAATCCACCCGCTTAATGCGTCCAAATTAGCCTGAGACGGAATTTCTACATTAAAAAATTGTCAGTTGGTGAATCCAAATGTTTCTCAAAATGAAATAACTCTACTCTACAGTCTGCAGAAGAGAATCTTAGATCTCCAACTCTCATAGGAAGTCTGAGTCTGAAAAAACTAGCAACTCATCGAATAGCTTAATAAATAAGCATGATTACCTCTCCGAGGTTAACATGACACGGAGAATACTATTATTCCTTTCTCTGTGTTGTTATCATGATCAGTCAATTCCGTGGTAATTTCTGCAAAACTGCAAAACTTTGCATCTCTCACATTTGTTGCTGGGTCTCCCCTCACGAAAATTATGAGTCTGATGATATTCTCACAAGAAAGTATTTAACTCATGATGTTCTTATGATGCGTTGATCACGTTCATGAGAAAATCATGAGCATTTATGAGGTCTTCGTGAAAATTAGCTTATAAGTAGTGAGTTATGCATGCTAGCCGCGAAAGGAAATAACCTTAAGAAATCTTATTCAATCGGTCAAGATCTTCAAGGTTAGTCTATAAAAGATAAAAATAAAAATATATAGGATGTATCATGACGATGTGCAACAGCATTTTCGAAATGATGCATATATAATTTGACTTTACAATTATCATTACTGTGCAAGATGTTGAAAATAGACATATATACAATCACAGTTAAGCACAAGAACATGATACTTAGTGGTCTATTGTAGCGAACACTGAAATAGCATCGTAGACATGGCGTGGCAACTCTTTGGGGCGAAGTGGCTAGGCCAAGAAAGCTTCAAATATCATATGCGAGGAAAACAAACTCAGACGTATGAAAAAACAATTGTTAATTTATTAATGAGATTTTCATGAGAGAGCTAATGAAATTTGATGAGATATTTCATGCGAAAACGTTTCAAATCCGCATTAAATTTCATGAGATATATATGAGTAAAAATCTCATAAAAAATCATGAGGAATTTTCGTGAGGGTCAACTTGAGCTCTTCTAAAAAAATCGAAACTGAATACACGAAAATTGACACTGAATAACTGAATTTAGACTCAGTTGCTACTCTACCCAATATACCGTCTATTAAGGTGTTTACTCCATGCCGAGTTCCAAAAGTCAAGAACTATTTTTGCATAAAATGACGATGTACGTCTACTTCGCAGCCTTTAGCAGACGGAAACTAGACATTGCACGTAGGATCATCACTTCACATAGAGCGATGGGTTTGCAGCAACAAAGTGCATTTTTCATTTCCTCACAATCAAAGACTGCCAAGTCAATCAGCCAAATTCATCTGCTGGTGGAAAACAGTTGTCATCCTGGCGACATGTGCAATGAGACGCCTAAACTAGGCGGCAACGGAATTTGATATATTGTTAGAATTCAGATCGAGAACAAAGCCACGTCGAATGATACGCAGCCGTACAGTAAGCAAAATCTTCAAATAATATCTTAAACTTTAGTAAGGAGTCTTTTCAAAATTTAAAGAATAGTCGTCGCTTAGGTCAACGTACATTGGCTCATAGAAATTGACAACAATAAAACCTCTAGAATGGAAATTAAGCTTCATGCAATGCACAGTAACGGCACATAAATCGCACGCATTTTCACTTAGATGCACCTGCCAACGTCTGTATCATTGGGTTAGAATCAGTCACATGAGTAAATCGAAGCTTTTAATTGGTGGTTCATGCCCCAACTTAGTTCCCCCGGATGTCACCTTGAGTCAATTTCCATTCTAGCGAACTTCAGATAAACAATATATTTCTATGCTTTGAAATGTGAATAAAGGCACCAGAGATCATTGATAGCCAATGTTGTGTCTATATCTTGAAATTGAAGCAAGTTCGGAAAATTGTCCACATCGTCTTCATAAAAACGCCTTTGTAAGTTTTGTTTTTGTTATTTTCAGGGAGGGTTCTCAGTAACGGAACAACTTTACAAGAATAGGGAAAGTTTGGAAACCATCTTCCGAATGATCGATAAAGACAATTCTGGTGAGTACCCATCTCAGCATCTTAGTTTCTATATTCTAGTCACTACTCGTGTCAGTGTTCTGAATCAGTGATACGTTAGGGTGGCAGTTGCGTGCTTCCGCTCAATGAGAGAGGTACATCTACCGCATTTTCATGGGTGTAAACACCTTGTCATTGGCTGCTGTACAAGTAATAGGCTCTACGTGTTCTAACGTGCGGTCGGGCTCTCTCCGATGTCTGTGTATTATAATGATCAGCTTCATAGCATCTCATTTGTGTTGATTTATTCCTTCCGTACATGTACCTGTGCGATGTTCACGGCAAAGTTGGAACCGGTCGGTGGCCGGTCAGTGGCCGGCTTATTCAAAACCGGTCGGTCGGGGATCGGCACTGGAGTGCCTGCACCGGTTGGTTAAGGCCTTGATCGTCAAACATTATTTGGTCAATTTATGTCATTAGACATTATTCAAATTCCACATAGCATACATGAAATGCATGAATGATAGCCCATCCGGTACTCTGCAGAAGCGAAAGTTGCCTATTACAATACAATATCATACAATGCCATTATTCGCACTTTGAACATGTTTTGTGCAATGAGTTGTAGGCCTCCTTTATAATTTATGATAACTACATTTTCAAAGTCAATCTAACACAAACACATTGAAAACAGATAAACGAAATAATGACGCAAACGAGCATTGAAATAATAATAACATTGATACAATAGTATATGAGTACATATATTTCCCGCCTTCACAAGAAAGCTTTAAGAGGTCAAATTCTAAGCTCCAATATAAGAATTTTTTTTCTAACGATATAAGTTCTGAGATGAACAATTTGATCACTGACTGTGCTGATATTGCAAAATGTTTTGTCTGCGACGTGTAGGCTTGATTTAAAGTGATTCACTGAAGTGAGAGTTACTTCTTCACTTGTGACGGAATTCTAGTGATTTGCGACGTCAATCAAAATTTATCGCGTGCAGTTCACTTATAGAACAATTATCCACCATCCACTATCAACTGTTTCGGTAGTAGGCCCCAGGTTGCATTGAAATCCATCATTCATTGCATCTCTAAGCTACACATGTTCTATAAGATGTCCCATGTAGTGAAATTATTCAGGATCTGGAATGATTTTACAGTAGATGGGTTGAGGAACATGCAAGGCCTCCAAAGTTCATACATGCTTGGATACATGATTCTGGAAACTTTATTTGAGATAAACTAGGGTTTTACTACATGTGCAAGTTGCCTGCAATCATTTTTTAACTGTTTAAGGTTAAACAATTCGCAGTATTTATGTCACAAAGCATGTTAGCGGTCAACATAGGTCTGATTGAATTAACCGGCCGGCCAGCGTTTCTAACAGCCCTCTCAAATTGCTGAACTGTTTAAAAACAAATTTAAAAACAACATTCTAGATATTTTAAGCTAGATTGGACCAGTCTATTGTGATAACTTATGGGCATACAGAATGACGTACACAAAGCTGATTACCACGCCTTTGCCATGTATGTCAACATTCTTCCCTTTTCTTTTGCTGGTTTTTGTGTCCCAATTTGCATTCATTTATGAATATTGACATTATCTACCTATTTATTGTATCTGCCAGCAGAATTAAAAGCATTCATTCAAAGTAACTTCTAAAGATATTTGAAGTCATTTGCCTTAAACTTTCCACAGCTTTGTTTTAACTATTCATTATATAGGCAGAGTTGAAGAGAATAACGGCTGGTCTATTGCTAAATGTCACTTTTTCATCAACATATAATCACAAATCTTGAAACAGGCGTAAATGGATGCTGAAGATGCTTTTAGTCTACCTTCTCGCCCCTTGGGATTGCAAGAAATCATTGCTAATTGAGAAATAAATGGAGAATACTTTTTAAACAGCAGGCATAGTGTTGCACGTGATTAATTCAAGAGACATTTTCAAATGTTTAGCTGAACAAGATTGAACATCAAGATTTTTCTGATTATACGAAGACTGGTGGACGTGAGGATAGGAGCGCCACAAGGACTTGATGTTTTCATAAAACACTCTTTGATGTGCTCTTTTCAAGATGTAGTGTTTCCATAACTTAATTCAATGATGTAGACTTCTGCAGTGGCCACAGAATTAGACAGGTCGTCTCTTCTTCCGTTTGACTAGAAGGAAAGCATTGGAACATGTAACGTTATTGAAATGGCACATTCTCCTGACTAAATGCCATAGCAATCGAACAATGAGCAGCCAGTTAAACATTAAACACGCCAAATTGTGCAAAGTTTCAGTGACTGTTATCAACCAGATCACACAGCAAAGAGACACGGACGATGTCAAGCTCTACAGAGAAGTTTGTGAACGTTTTTTCATGCGCCTGCTAACTTTTTTTAAAATGATCGGCGGACCCAACATTATCGAGAAAACTTTTGCGCAATGATCTGAATTCTTTGAATCTGAAGGAGTTGTGGCGATCGGAGCATTTTGAAGGAATTCAGAACAATCCGCAAGCGACGCACGACTATTTTTCCTATCTCTGTTAGCCAAATGTGCCATCGTATTGAATCAGTCTTCATTTGAATCATCTTTTTTTGAATCTAATTCAACCGCTAATGCCATCAATAAACAGTTCTCCATTCTATGGTAATTCAGTAGAATGGTAGAATGGCTCTTTCAGCTGCTTTGTCAATGTCATGAGATCCTGACAAGTTAATGAAACATGTCACAGTCGATGCATTGAAAACTGTTGCATCAAAATAAGTGTGCATGTTCATTTAAAAGGAACTGATGACATCTTGAATCTTTATAAATTGACAATGAGAGGCTGCCGGTACCTTTACACTGTCAACCACTAGAACACGCCATCGCTTATGTACCGTCGTCATGACAACGCATGTTAACGACGTGGTATTGCTTTATCTGTGGCCATGTTCGTTCTAGTTCATGTTCGCACTAGTGGAAGTTTTCTCATCGTCAAGGAGACAGGAGAGTATTTAAGGAGAGATTAGTCATGGAAAAAGCAATTCTGGAATATTGTGCAATGAAGTCGTTACCCAATTATCCCACATGTTCACATTACATCATGTCGTCATCTTCCTTCAAACCATTGCAACTAAAATGTAAGCCACGCCTACGGATGTCCAAATTTATGAGTGCGAGGGCGGTAAAAATTCACTGAATTACATTTATCACCATTTTTAGACAAAAATAAATCTCTTGGGATAAAGTCGACAGTTAACAATGTCAGCTGTTTCATCAGCTCCTATAAATTATTACCGTCTATGTTTTTGTCCTTGTCTCACATCGTACGTCATTAAGTCATATTCCTGTGACTAACACCAGTCACGCGACGGAGAGCGGACGAAAGGCCTCCTGTTCTGATTATATTTGTTTCTTCAATTGTCTTAGAATAAATGAATTGGTTCATTGCTCTTACTTTTCTGTACAAATTATGAAGCGGGTCACATTTCTTTAAGGAAGTCTTTTCCTCTTTATGGAATGCATATACAATTTACTCGGAAACTTGCTGATTAGGTGTATAATAGGGCTATCAGAAGCAAGGCCGTTGAATGTTGCAGTCAAATCTCTTCCCCTTCAATAGAAAGATCGAGGAAAGTCGGTCTGTAGGATGGAAGGGGGATACTCTCTTCTCACTTCTTTAATTTGTAGAAAACCAAGCATCAGCAAATAGGCAATTCTTAAGTGACACATCCGGTCGTCTGAGAGGCTGCTGAATATCGCATAGTTGCATCTGTTTCGGGAATTACATTTTTTGTTACAATCAAGTGAGTCAACATTCATTTGATCATTCATCATCACATTAAAGTTTCTTATAATTTCTTTGATTTCACTTTTATGGCAGATGTTTCTCATCAATAATGTCCGCTGTCTCTGTCTTGTACCATAGCTGGTAGAAAATTGGTCTTTCACCAAGTAGTCTGCTCGGGTATTCTGCTTTCAAAGTTAATGAAAGCAATATGACAACTCACTTTATTGATGAAGATAAACAGGCAGCCTATTAGGTTCACAAAATGTGGCATATACAGAACTTTTCAGGTACAACACGTTTTAATGATAACAAGCATAAAGAAAAACACGGTATATGACACATATCCAATATGTGTGGAATTTGTCTTCAACTTTGGTTTCGAATTTTCTTTTCAATGTTCGTCTTAGTTCATCTTTTTATTGAGTTGAAGTAATTTGTCGTGATAAATCTTCCCTTTCTTTTGTTCCTTCGGGAAATATGTCTCAAAACAAAAATAAAACCAGTGGAGAAACAGGTAATGATACATGAGCTCAATGTAATGTCAAGTTTGTTTGTTTAAGAAATTGTTTGTAACAAGAACAGGTATCTCTTCGAACATACTTAATCTGTGAAAATCACACAATATCTGAGAAACATCGGTTTCTTTTTTCCAATCATTTGTTTGAGGGATCTTTATCTATGTCAAATGAAGACGTGATGTAAATATTGATTCACTCACGAGGGCTCCATACAAAAGAATAATTACGAATAGATCTGCATTTCAAAAGAATAACCTGTATTTTCAAGTTTCAAAACAAATGGGGAAAAGGTCATCGCGTTGAATCTGCAATTTCGTTTCACCTCAAATATTTCGATGAAAATAGCATTTTATTTCTTTTGTTTGGCTGCAATGACATAAGGTCAGAAATATTGCAGGTAGCATCAAATATTTTCTCGTTGATTTCTAAAATATCTCTCCTTTGTATAACTTGTCTAATGTCTATAAGTTCTACTGATCAATGAAAACTTAATTCATAGCGCGTTGATAATCAACTGAAATATTTTCTGTTTTTAGACATCAATAGATCAGAATTAACTACAATGAGTTATGTACTAACAGTATGCGTGCAAACCATCATGAGTAATCGAACAAGTGCCTTGAACTGCGCACTGTTCTCACTCCACGAAACCGCACTTAGGCCTACTGTTGTGGAAGCCTCAAATTTCCCTTCTGAAATGGATTCCTGCGTTTTAGTCTCCAATCAGTCTCCGTATATCTGACATGAGACTGGTGAAACGAAATTGCAGATTCAACGCGATGACCTTTTCCCCATTTGTTTTGAAACTTGAAAATACAGGTTATTCTTTTGAAATGCAGATCTATTCGTAATTATTCTTTTGTATGGAGCCCTCGTGAGTGAATCAATATTTACATCACGTCTTCATTTGACATAGATAAAGATCCCTCAAACAAATGATTGGAAAAAAGAAACCGATGTTTCTCAGATATTGTGTGATTTTCACAGATTAAGTATGTTCGAAGAGATACCTGTTCTTGTTACAAACAATTTCTTAAACAAACAAACTTGACATTACATTGAGCTCATGTATCATTACCTGTTTCTCCACTGGTTTTATTTTTGTTTTGAGACATATTTCCCGAAGGAACAAAAGACAGAGGATGACAGAGGATGAAGTAAAGTGTACAAACAGACACTTTTCGTTAAAGTATATCAACAATTTTCCTGAAATTTCTATGTTAAAATTTGCAGTTACACCAGCGAAAAGTGTCTGTTTGTACACTTTGCTTCATCCTCTGTCACTGAATGATAACTCATTTGAAAGATGATGATCTGTAGATGATTTCTATAATAACCAGTTCAACAAAATACCAATTTGTGTAACTTTTGTGAGCAAAAATTCGAAAATATGAAGTCAACACCTTAAATGTCACAATTTTGCCACTGGAAATACATAGGATTGTGTTATCCTCTCTATTTCTGAAAAGCAAATGATCTGATCCGGCAGACGCGAAGTTTTGCAGTAGGTTAGAGGTGTACTATGCTATGTGAAAGTTTTATGTACTACCTCGTTCCCTGCACAACTTCACGCTGGCTCCCGGACTATTATGAGATGATGGCTCAGTAAAAGGAGGGAAGTTTTCTATTTAGGAACTGTCAACCCTCTCATGATGTTTGTAGTAAATTGGAGAATTTCAGGGACATTTGTTTATAGAAAGCATCGAAGCACTAAGCAAATCACCTTGCTGATGATGGAATTTCAAAGCTGGCTTTGTTGGCTTGCCCATTCTGGAGCGTGTTTGTTTTTTTGTCTTTATCCGCTTTTCGGCGACCCCTGAGCAGTTTTTCAACGGATTACAAGTAGCAATCAGATGATGCGGATTGAATCAAAAAGAAGGGAATCAATGCTGTTAAATTTATTTACATTAATTAATCAAATTAAATTAATATTTAAACTAATTTATTTTAAAAAATGCATATTTTGAACCACATTTAAAGTTGACGCCTCTTCTGCATCTTAAGGGGCCATATTTCAAATAAGTAATAACTGCTTCAGGGAAACAGCTTCAGTCAAATGTCAATGAAAATTCTTGCTCGGCATTGACATCAAACACTTTCCTATATCAGGATTCAAAATTACAACAGTGCGAACTAAACCCATTGGCATGAAGTCCAGAAGAACAAGAGTCCATAACCGCAGTGCCATTCTCGTCGGTAGATAATGTCTACTTCAGCTTTGGAATAAGTTTATTCGCCTAAATTTGAAGAATGTATACAATGACAACAAACAGCTCAAAATCAACTGCTGGAACGGATTGAGGATGCATTTTTTAGGCGAATAGTGGAAATTCCATGAAACTACTTGAAAATAAAAACATTTTTATTGAGTATTTGAGTTTTTCAAATGCAGTTTGCGGGAGCTCTGAGCATCGTACGAGGTCGGGAGCGGCACCTTTAGAACCGCGATGATCTCCTCTTTAATCTGATCACTCGCCTAGCAGGCTGGCGTGGGGACGTATGTTGCAGGCCTCCTGTCGTCACCATGCTTCTTGCTTTGCCGCTTGACTTGCCTTGCTGTGTTACTGCTAAATTGGCTCCAATTTCCTTCTTCTGCTTCCAATATTCAGCATATTAACTGTTCATACTTTCATTCAGCATACTGCTCAAGAAACTTTCTTCAACGCCAAAACATTCATTTTATGTGATCATTCCACGCTCTTCGAAGCTACAGGATTCATTGTGGTGTGTTATCTGATGTCGCTCTTATAATCTATCAAGAGTATAATCAGACACATGGGCAACTTGTAATTCAATCAGTTTGCAGACCATGCTTTGCTGCAGCTTGAAATCAGAGGCCAAGATATCTTCGAGTATTCATTTCAGTGTCAAGGAACTCATACATCTGAACAATTTTCAGAATCTTTACATGTCGTCGAATATCAGCTTTCAGAATATCATCACAGTCTATTTCATTTGTCATTCAATCATTCATTGAATCATTCAATCATCCATTTTATTTATCTGAGTGATGATGGCTGGTAAAAAGGCTTTCAATGCGTTTATTCCAGAGCTTTCCTTATTGCTTGAATGAGAAATAATTCCAATAATTAGAATGTTTATCCCTGAAGTCTTGAGATGCACTCACAACCAGTGCACTGATCACTTTCTAGCAACAAGTACTGCGACTCCGTGAAACAATCTTTAATTTGTATTTCAGCTTTGAAAAATTGGATGATGGTTGTCAATGACTGCTATAAATAGACACAGTATACACTCACTAATCCCAAAAATGTCTGTCACCTCTTGAATTGCTTTCTAATGTTGAAGGGTGACATCGTCATAAAATTGGCAAATTTAGAATATCTATGGAGACATTGAACACTCTATATAGCTTTTTCCGATCAAATGCAGAAATTAGCTCCATCAAAAGTAATATAGAGCAAACAAATGTGGCAAGCCCAATCAAATATAGATATTGAGCGTAACCAAATGCGGCAAGGTCAAACAAATGTGGCAATAGGCAATCAACTATACAAATCAATTTGAGAACATCAAATAATCCACATGCTATTTTTCAAATGACATGCCATTGTGATTACCTACATGATATGATTAATGTTTTCCAAGATTATTTTACATGTAGAGTAATTCTTGTGCTTTCATCAATTATTTTGTCTCAAACTTTAAATGAATATAGAACTGATCGAACTCTGGACACTATAAAACTGCATTAAGTTGTATTTTTCACTGACAGGTACTTACGAAAAAATAGATTATCAATGAATTAATGATAAATACATCTAATTACACGAATTAATTAAACGAGCAGTTAAACAATTTTGTTAAAAGTGAGACCTACAACTTTTTCGAAGTGTTATATATCTATTTAAAATATTGTTTGATTCTGAATCTTTGAAATTCAATTATTGAAATTTCTACTGCATTAATTAATTTTTATTGACTTTTCAAATCCGTGCCATTTACAGTGCTTGATATGCCATCATGGGGAATGTTTAAAGAAAACTTTTCATATCTGCAACATTTAAATTTGAACATATAAGAAATTCAGCAAGTTAAACAATTTTACATAAAAATGTCTTGAAACATCACACACCTTGGTAAGTAACGAAAAAGATGGTTAAAATAACCTGTTACATCAGCAACAGTTACTGCAGAAACTGACTGCTCAGCAATTTGAGTAAGCATGGCCAGCCGCTTTGCATGATTGGTGGTCAAAGTCTGTTGACGAACTTCAGCTAGCTGTCGCTTGATGGATGCCTTCCACCCTGTGGGAACGCATCTTGCTAATATCAACAGATTATCTGGCGAGGTTGCGATTTTGTGGATAATTTTTTTAAAGATTCATTTTCGTGTAAAAACTATCTCCGCATGTGAAAATGGTCATCATCTATCCAAAAACATGTGTAAAATTAAAAGACGACAGTTGGCGAAAAAGTTGCTATAATTAGTTGGTAGATATTTGTTTACTATTGCGAGCTGATTTTTCGCCAACCGGCGAAATCGTGGATATTGTAGCAACTAATTAGCGGTAAGTAGTAATGTTCGTATATTACTTTCACATGAAAATATATTGTATACTCAGTCTGATCTGGTAAAAAGGGATTTTTTTAAAATTCACGAAGGCTTAAACTAAAAAAAGTATTTATCTTCCATAAATGTCGCAGTAAATACTATGATATTATTCAAATATTTGTCATTGTTGTAAATTATTGAATGTCAAGAGATGTTATGAAAATTGATATAAGCGGATTCTCTATATTCTTATCATTATCAAAGAATGATAGTCTGCACTTATTTCTTAGATACATTCGCCATTGTGGGTGATGGTGAGGAGGTGAGGGAGAAAATAGAGCCTCGGCTGTAGAGGCGGATTACTAAAGAAAATTAGAGAGAAAGCCAAAAATAAAAGGTGGCATACAGAGCGCGAATTCGTGAATTGTCGCCGGCGAACTTCGCCAGCGAATATCCCGCAAATATTACTGAACTGTAGCATGATATTCTGCAGCTGACATTCGCCAGCTTTTCGCCAGATTCGTTCCCACAGGGCACTGGCTGAAACAGTTTTCGACAATGTTCAAAAACGGCCTGTTTGGTGGTTGCCAATGTAGAGACACATTTGGTGGCAATCTTGCTTCTCCAGCTCTAGCGTGAGCACTTGCGTTGTCAAAGATGAGACACACTGATGGAGCATCAGGAGGAAATGGGATGTGTTCAATGAAATCAATGAATCGCTCACTAGTCATGCCTCCTTCTTGAAGTCTATGTGAGAGAATTCCTCTGGTATGGCTTACAGCAAAAGTCATTGTTAAATTCTTTGAGCGCCTGCCATTTACGACACGATATGCTCGCTCTCCAACATGTGAACGACCTCGAGAACGCTTTAACCAAAGGTTGATACCTGCCTCATCGATGAACATGAGCTCTTTGTTGACACCGTCCTCCATCATCCAATGGGCAAATTCTCTTCTTCTCTCTTTCGTAGTTTGAGAATTTCTCTCTACTGGAGAGTCTTCCAACTTTTTCATTGAGATCAACTGCCCATTCAAAATTCTTGACAGTGTCGTTCGTGACAACCTTGGTTGGTCAGGTAAACTAACATGCAGCTCATATATGATCTGATTAAGTGTGAACTCTGGGTGATTGTTCACAATGTTCACCGCTGTCTCGGTAAGAATTTGGTTTACTTTTATTCTATTTGCTGTGACACCTCCTCTCTGAACTGCAACCTCACCGTCTCTTTTGAGAGCCCATGCGGATGAACGCTTTATGCCCAATTGTCGAGCAAGCTCCACGTATTCTTCACCGCGATTGTAGGCATCAAACAATCTTTGCTTGTCAGTTGCAGATATTTTCGCATAAGGCATGACTGCTATCTTGATAGTGTGACAAAAGTTTCAATCTTTTAAATGTCAGCTATGTGTTTAAAAATTTGAATTCATTCAAGCAAGTCAAAGATAGAAATTTGTGACACAGCATGAATGAATCATAGAAAGCAGTAGTAGCATAGAGTTCCATATATAGGATCTTATTTTCTACATTTGATTGCACTATATCACATTTGATATTTCTATGTCAACAGTTGATTGGAAAAAGCTATATAACACTCTAAATTAGCCATTGAAATATATTTCTATGAATGTTATAAGATGCACTGGTATTAGAAAGCTTGGATATTGAAGTTAATTGCACTCAAGCATGCCAACACGACTAACGAAATGATGGCAGCAAATTTGAGAAATAAAATTGGAAAAGAAAACGAAGGGAACTAAAGAAAAGATTGCTTTAGAGCAGAGGCTTTTGGTTTTTCAGTAATGAATTTGGCAACATCAAAAATTGTTTGACTAATGAATTTAAGCAAAAGAATAATTTTGAGGTAGAGAGCAAGGCACAAAGTGAAAACTAGTGAATAAAAGTGCTCTACCGCTAGAAAAGAAAATCCATCGAACGCCGCAACAGCCCACTCCTTAGATACCGGTATGTTCTGAATAGCAGACTTCCATCCGCAGTAGTGTTTGAAAGATTTGGAATGAGCGATTGCTTCATAAACGGTCTACGTACAACTGCCTATGCAAGACCGCTGTGAGAAAACGGAGACCGTTTGTTGCGAGTACAAAGGAGATTGAGAGAAACATGCTAAGAAAAGAATGCATGTGGAGAGAAATTTGGCGGAAGGTGATACAGTAGAACTCACTTATAACGGACTCGGTTATAACGAACTCTCGGATATAACGTACTCCTCTTGCAGGCACGGACAAAAATTCCTATTATGTCTATATAAAATGCTTCGGTTATAACGTACTCGGATATAGCAAACTCTTTTCAAGGGTCCACAGAGCAAATTTTGATTTTTTACAACGTACTTAGGGATGAAAGTACTTAAGTATTCTGAATCATCGAAACGAAGCTGACACGATTCTACAGTAACTTGCTGCGTTTGATGATGGCAGCAACAGCTGTTGTCATTGGCTCGGAGGAGGACAACTTTTGAGTGTCGAATCCGTCCAATGAGCAATCGATAGAAGTGAACTGGAATTAAGACATTGTCTGTGATGGTGTCTTCTTAACGCGTCACTGCGCTGTTTACATTGTTTTTTAGTCATTCAGATTTTTAGATTCAAGTTCAGAATATTGCATATTTTTTCTTACGCAATAGAGAATTGTTAAGACACTATGCTGTTTTCTCGAGTAGGCATGATCATACATGTAGGGCCAGGGCATACATGTAAATGTACATTACATGTATTTATGGTGATGCATAGTGAGAATTAGCTGGTCATGATGGATAGGACCTTACTATTGCAATTGACAACTTAATTTGGTGCAGAAGTAGGCTTCAATACTTCTTATACAGCTTGTTCTTGCACAACTCGGATACAACATACCTCGGATATAACGTACCAATTTTTTAGGTCCCTTGAAGTACGTTATAAGTGGGTTCTACTGTATTTGCAAAAGAGAGCAAGTTTCGAAGATTGAGGAATGACAGGCGGATGCAAGCCCATAAGAATGGATGGGCGAATGAAAGCTGAGAACTCCAGATAAGGTATACAAAGTATGGAAAGTTAATTCAATTAATGTTCTAGGAGCGATCTGACGTTATGATCTCAGTGAGTTACGAATTCTGAAATCTGTCAATGGGTGAATATTTACGTTAATACCGAGACTAGATTTTTTAATGCATCGATGGCAGATTCCGGATTCCATCTTTCATGAACCATAGCTCATCACTGATAGATCCTGATATCATCAAGGATAGATCGGCCATCAAGATGACCAGATCTTAAGAGATTTTGATTTGTATACATTTGGTCACAATTAAAAGGTGACACACATTTTTGGGATTAGTGTATATTATTATCCCAGGGAATAGTGGGCTATTTCATATGAAACACCTTCTGGAAAAACCTACAATTTGCTGTCAGCAGCTTCCACAACTGACTTGACATAACTATGATACAATCAAAGTGGATCTACAAACCATAGATTTTTCCTTGTGCCATCGTTGCACATGAGCAAGATATCGAACTTCCATTCTATACTTTTGTCTACTTCTATGGTAGATATACATTAGACATTCGTAGAGAACTTATTGCTTTCTCTTATACTTTGTACTCACGCCTACGCAAACTTTACGCAATAAATATTTGCTTTTCTAAACTTGGAAGTGTGATGTTAATCTGCAAGCAATTCTTTTTCGACGATTTCAACGACTAATTTTTTTTAAGTCAGTCTAGAATCAACGAGACTGCCTTACGTCACTTAGCTTGTTCGCCATCCAAGCAGAAATTCATTTATTTATGCAGCTGTGTCTCTTGCAACTAATGTACACAACATGATTTTCACACCTTTAGCAATTACGAACATTTGAACCAATCATATTTATGGATGTACGTTTTAAACTATGCTCTACAAACAGATTTGCTTCCGATGCACACAAATTAGCCTTCCGTGCAGTTTACATGATCAAATGTCTCTCAATTGAAGTTATTAATATTATCAATGTTCTTGTACTATATTTACATTTTATGACTTTTTCCGGGATGAACTGTCAGATCAACGCTTCAACGCTTCAAAGAATCCTCTGAGACCTTTACAGCACAAAGTTAGTTTGTATTAATTTCGCAGCTTCCATCGTTGACTTTTGCTGCTAATGTTTCGCGGCGACAGCTGTTGCCTGGCACTTTCTATACCTACAGATTGTTTCATAAAGAATTGAAATGGGTAAACGTAAATTACGTGTAGAAAGTCGATTTCAAATTCAACAAACTTTATATGTTTAGAAAGCTCATGTTCTGAAATTGCTCCTGCGAAAATTTCATGACTATACTCTAAATATAGCAGTCAGTAGACTAAATAATATTCCAATCTTTTGCAATTTGTTTGGAATTCAATTCTCATTTTTATCGCTAACCAGAAAGCGTGACTCATCACTCTCACTCATGAATTACTGACAGGCCACAAATTTTCTCACACAGAAGGATTTCTTTACTATGCGGCTTCGACTGGTGTCTGTGCACTGTCTAGACTGCTTGTCTATACAGACGAGAAAAATGCAGTGCAATCGAAAGACATCGAATTCATTCATTTCATTTGTTTTGTGTCTCTCAGTAACATGTGAACTGCTGTACTGAAAGCTTGCCAGATAGGCTATGTTAGGGGTTAAGCTGAGGCTTTGATCCGAAGTGGCCGTCCAGTTGCCACTGTGTCGCAACTGGTGGTCCCCAAAAGTACTATTTACTTTTGGTTGCGAAGAGGCGGTCAGCGGACTGATGGAAGGTCTTCTGGCCGATCAAGGCTGATCTCTCGCAGGTCAAACCGCTAAATCACCAGTTTGGTCAATAGTGTTCCTTCTACCCCTTTATTTAAGCTTTCAGCAGGTTCAAATCTTTCCAGGTTAACTATTTGGAGACGACTTAAAGGAGTTGAACTGCCGAGCGACAGAAGATACTGAGACTACAGTCGCTTGCTTGTAGCTCGCAAAGAAAACCCTAGTTCTAGCAAGGCTGACACTTTGCCTTTTGTGAATGCGATCTCGTTATTGTTCATTTGTGCTTTGTATTGTTTTCAACCGGTAAGAGATAGATTTCTAGCTGAAAGCAATCAGGAGTGCTGCCAACACCACCGCAACGAAGTCCGGAAGCTATGGAACATGAAGTCCAGTTAATCACATGTAGCAGTTACATTATTGTTGATGAATAATGGTGCTATACTGGCTCTGATTGACCGATTTTCTTTATTTTTGTTTTGCTTGATAGCTTTTGGCTTGTAGAACAATATATTACATAACAAAGGAAACAAATGTAATTTTATAAGAGTGAGGTATGATTTTGTGTAACATTGCTAAATGAAGATCAAATTATCTACTACTTTTTTATCTACAACAGGAAAACAACTCAATATTCATGCTTGAAATTTCCAACAATGATATTAGTAAGCACAACTGACATATCTTCCAAATTTCAGAGAAATTCGTTCAAGTTTGGCGGAGTTAGACAAAGTTGAAGTTTTTAGGCGATGTTTAAGGGTGATCCATTTTTTATGAAACAATCTGTATTTGGAGACGACTTAAAGGAGTTGAACTGCCGAGCGACAGAAGATACTGAGACTACAGTGGTCAATGAAACGTTGACACTGGCGGAAGCAGTGGTCACGTGTTGTTTGGTTGGTTGAGGCAGCTGTCCGATTAAAATTCAAAGATGGGCGTCTACGCCTTTGGATAAAGACTGGTGAAGACATTCCTGACCGTTTTTTTACATCGAGGAGTCAGGACGATTGCAGGAAATTGCTGATATGGAGAGCCATTTGGAGTTCATCGCATGTTATGAGAGAAAACATGAACTCCGAACGCTACGTTCGAGCGCTCGAAGAACATGCTTATCCTTTAGCATTCAGTTTAGGTGATCCATCGTCTGATTGGATTCTCATGGATGACAATGCTCCATGCCATCGTCCCAGGGCAAGAATACAAACCTTAGACTGGCCGGCAAGGTCTCCTGACTTGAATGCGATCGAGCATGTCTTGTCTATCTTGAAACGGATTTGACGAATTTGTCCTGGCAATGATTTGAATCAGTTGGAAACTTTATTGAGGCAGGAGTGGAATCAGATTGATCAGCAGATGATCAGAAATTTGATCGGCAGTATGCCGGATCGCATCCGAAATTAATAGAACTTAGAAAATAAATCTGGATACCAGGGAGCGCACCCATGAGTACTTTTAAGGACTAAGTCCTTACTGGGCCAACATATAACAAAGAAACAAATTCATTCAATTATGGTTGAAAACTTACTGTTTTCTATAGAATGTTGCTGATTTGACTAATTTCTAACTGTTTATGAAACGGACTGTGTTTCATATCAGATGATGTTTCTTGAAAACTTTTACTTATTTAGAAAAAAGCCATTATTCCTAAATGTTGAATTCATAGACGGATAGCGAGAATCACGAGAGAATTGATTGTAATAGTGTTCCAGCTGTACCGAGTTCAAAGTTGTTAACTTCTCATGTATTTCTTATATGATGTTTCACCAAGGATGCCAGAGTGTTTGTTTTCCTTCAACAGCGCAGTTTCAGGAAAAAAGTACTTTCTATCAAAATTATTTACAATGCTAAGAGACATGCTGTGAGGTGCATCGATACAATTTTGTGATAATAGACTTACGTGAGCGACTGGTTTTCGTTTTGTGTTTTAGATGACATAAATATACATAAAAATACATAATGAGAACTTTTAAAGCTTTTGTCGATCGTGTCTTCCTTTTGCACTTCTTCAAGTTGAGATTTTGGATGCAGGTGGCTTGTACATATTTCAATCTTGTACGCTCGGATTCGAGAAATTATTAGAGCGACAACCATGCGGCAGTTTTCACCCATTCTTAATTACTACACATTTCCAAATCGATTTCAGACATTTCCAATTGAATTTCAGATATCTATCAGAGACTCAATATTGAAGATATCTGAAATCGATTTGGAAATACTGTATCTGAAATGGAAAAGGAGGTGTAGTATTCCTGGTATCCTAGTCTTGGGTTGTTACATGATCATATCCTTTTCTTGCGATCTACTGAACTCCCGCATCAGTTGTATATTTCTTCATCACAGATTTCATTTGAGTAATAGAAACAATTTTAGTATCTGAAGTCCTAATTCAGTCAGGCAATATTTCAAGCACACTATTGCAGACATTTTCTAAGATTTTTGGACATTCCATTGAGAAATAGTTGAGAATCTTTCATGATGAGAAATGCACACAACAAACATGCCAATGGAAAATACATCAAATATGAACTTCATAGACTATCTGCACGCCACGCACGATTTACCCCAATGCACCGAATGTGGCAAACTTGAAGAATTATGCAAGTCAATCAATTCATCCATTTTAAACTTTCCAATCAGTGCTTTGAATTACTGCATCGAATGCGTTGCGACACAAACCACAAAATGGATAAGAACACAATCAGTTTCGTCGGCGAAGTTTCTACAGATCTCAAGGGCCAAAACAGATGTTCGGAAATGTATAACCACACATGACTTCTTGACTCGCGGAGATGTTAATTGATTCCGCTCAATTAATCGTGCGATTCCTTAAATGCCAGGAATTGTGCGATTATTTCAAAGTAACTTCTCAATGAAATTTGTTTCATGAGGAACAAATAAAGTTATTATTTTAGTATTTACTCTTTCAATGCTTGATATACATGCACTGAATACAAGCTTGACACCTATGTATGCACACATGTGGGCGCTCGTGCCTGATATCATGAATGACTAGATTTAAGCAGAGTTACCGTGTGACGCGATCTCTCATTCTCACAACAAAGTAAATTTCTGTGGGAATTCCCACATACCACAGGAAGGCATTATTTTATACAATTAGCATTGAGCATTTTCATATAGTGCACGATTTATGCGAATCATGCATGTTGTGAGGCATAGTAAGTCTCCAAGATATTATGTTATCCGTGATGAAAGCATATAAATTCATTGATAATGAAAACTCTCGATTGATAATAAATACTCTCGTGTAGCGTGCAATACACATTTTTGTTGATATTTTGTATTTATCTATTTTTTGTATTTCCCAACTTTGATTCTTTTGGTCTTTATGAACCATATTTCACCTAACACAGCTGTAGGCACTTGCGGATTCTTCATCAATCTTCTGTTATAGGCTTAATGGCTTCAATTAGTTGATACATATTGAATTAGTTTGCTGATAAGGCTGATGGAAGGAGCAGTAAATGCTTACAGCCATTTTTGATGAAAAAAGTCGAAATTGGGAATTAGAAATGTCTTGTTTATAGTCGATGCTTCATAACCGCGTGTGAAATATGCCGAGAACGTGAATGTCCTCGAGTGTCGCTCAACCTGCTCCTTACGTTCCGCCCAGTCGAGTCAGAACGATGTTGGCCGCATACGGATTTCACTTGAACTACTTCGTCATTGGCCCTACGAGATTAGTGGTAGTTTTGATGAATAAATACAAGACTTATTGCATTGTTTGCGACCTCCTGTTTCTTCTGATTCATAGCGCTGTATTCACAAGCATTTACGAGTAGAGCATCATATCGATTCTTAGGGTGGCAATAATTTTAATGCCTGAGTAGGTTGAGAGTCTCATAATCTCAATTTTAATGGAAACTATCACATTTATAATGAAGCTAATGGTCTAGAGATAATATGTAGAGGAAGCTAGACAAATTGCAAAATTCCTCATTGAATTTGAGAAATTTTCGATCAATCGTGTCCTTAGTCGCACGATTCGGAATCACGCGAAATTCGAGTCGCGTCCGCCACTGGAGGAATCTCAACTGGTTCGAGGAGGTTCAGATGTGGGCCGCGGACAACAGATACCTGACGGTCTGTGTTGGAAGATAGCTGCAGGCACGATGGAGGTTACCAATACGTCTGCCTGCCTTCTGGTTAACTGCATGTTCGGTTTCCTTGAACCGTTACTCCAAGGAAGGAGATGAAATCTTGGTCACTGATCCCATTATCTGACATCTTCATCCTTTGTTGGTCATCATTTTCCTTGCAGCCCGAGTCCGAGAATACTCTTTGAAGGATTGAAACGGAAACCTTGCGTAGGAACCATAGCGAAACCTTCATTATTTGCGAAGTTGTCAATTTTCCATTCCAAAACTCAACTGCATTTCCATCTTGGAGTCTTTGTTTCACGCATGCATTAACACGTGCATGTTCTTCACACGCAGACTTAGCGTGAATAGAAACTCTGATCATCCAAAAGTATCTATGCCTTATGTCAATGCGACTGTAATATGAGAAATAAGATTGCACATCAATCTAAAATCTAACCTTTTCTGTAGAAGGCGTGACTACGAGGGAAATAATTATTCACCAACAATGGACATTTGAACCATCTCATCTTCAGCCGCTAAAAATATTCTCTAAATGAGCTGTGATATATAACAGGCAGGATTTTTGTTGACAACCCACGCAGAAGTCTGAAAAAGAAATATGTTGATGTGGAATATTTCTGAAATTCGAAGATCTCATCTGATTCACATCCGATCGTGAAAACCATTCTCATGTAGGCAAAATATCTCGAACAAACTCTCACTCAGCCTTCCCAAATACTTATGATGTCTGAAAAGTCATTGAACATTCTCAAATACAGAGTCAAATGTCAAGAGTTGTGAGCCTTTGTAGACAGGGATCTGTGAGCCAGTTCTTGTTATGATGAAAAAATATGGAGCGTCAGTGAGAATATTCTATTTTTCTTTCACCCACAGAGTGTGCCCAAAGCATTTCCCGCACCTCCAAGAGCCTTGTTTTTGTCACAATTATGCAAGGACAAAAATGCTTCTTTGATTAACCTCTTTTGAAGTTCACAACTGTTGTGCTGCTTGATGATCATGGTCGTAAATAGAGGTGTGTAAATCCGACCCGGCTGCGGTTGAACCCCGGCACCGTTTCGGAACCAACTCTACAAAAAAAGTCGAAGTACCGAAACCCGCTCCTTGAGAATGTGCCGAATATGGGGTTGGTACCGACTTCTTGCCGCAAGTAAGCTTCAAAACATTCTTGACAAGACTGAAAACGTTTCTTGTTTGAGCGCTTGCTCATATATTGTCAGCATTACCCCGTGGCCATCAAAGATGCATCTCTCCAGATTGCAAAAGGTTGAGGCTGTTGCCTCCTGTTTAACAAGAGCGATATCTAACTGTTAGTATCTGCCGCTTGTGACTTGTCTGTTATGAGAAGCAAGCCGCATCACAGTCTGCTTTCTTTTGTAGTTTAGTCCAGCGACTTCCTCAGAACTCATGTCTGACTATAACACCAAACTTGATATGAACTGTGTTTCTCAACAACTGGCCGCTTGAGTCGAAAGATGAGATCCAGACTAAGCGACGAACGTTGAATGCGCTTGCCTGTGGCCTCAAAACAAATCGTCACCAGAGCGATACTTGGGCCTATGAAGAGATGATTTTCTAAGTCCTCTTTCATAATTTGTTAGATTGCTGCTTATCTGTATATTCTATACTGTGCATTTTGTATGAGGAAAAATTCAATTTTGTAATGTAATTATTATAAGAAATGATGCGATTGAAATGACAATTACTCTCAATACATACGCAGTCAATCAGTGCCTATCTACTTGTATATTCTGTGCAGGCATGTGTACAATTCATTTGAACATTTGGTCATCTAATCATCAATTCTACACTATTTTATTATCGGGTTATTATTACTCCTTAAGTAAAGAATAATTTCTTTCATGCCTTTACATATCTGTGAGGCTTCATACTGTTTCTCGAATGACAGAAGTATGAGAACACTGTCTTTCGGAGAGGTTTTCTTTATTTTTGTTTTGCTTGATAGCTTTTGGCTTGTAGAACAACATATTACATAACAAAGGAAACAAATGTAATTTTATAAGAGTGAGGTATGATTTTGTGTAACATTGCTAAATGAAGATCAAATTATCTACTACTTTTTTATCTATAACAGGAAAACAACTCAATATTCATGCTTGAAATTTCCAACAATGATATTAGTAAGCACAACTGACATATCTTCCAAATTTCAGAGAAATTCGTTCAAGTTTGGAGGAGTTAGACAAAGTTGAAGTTAAGGCGATGTTTAAGGGTGATCCATCACAGAAGATACTGAGACTACAGTGGTCAATGAAACGTTGACACTGGCGGAAGCAGTGGTCACGTGTTGTTTGGTTGGTTGAGGCAGCTGTCCGATTAAAATTCAAAGATGGACGTCTACGCCTTTGGATAAAGACTGGGGAAGACATTCCTGATCGTTTTTTTTACATCGAGAAGTCAGGACGATTGCAGGAAATTGCTGATATGGAGAGCCATTTGGAGTTCATTGCATGTTATGAGAGAAAACATGAACTCCGAACGCTACGTTCGAGCGCTCGAAGAACATGCTTATCCTTTAGCATTCAGTTTAGGTGATCCATCGTCTGATTGGATTCTCATGGATGACAATGCTCCATGCCATCGTGCCACGGCAACTCAATCGTATAAATGACAGGCAAGAATACAAACCTTAGACTGGCCGGCAAAGTCTGCTCACTTGAATCCAATCGAGCATGTCTGGTCGATCTTAAAACGAATTTTTGATTTTTTTCAGGGAATTTTGAATTGAATCAGTGGAAACTTTATTGAGGCCGGAGGTGGGATCAGATTGATCAGCATCAGATCAGAAAATTTTTTCGGGCAGTATGCCGGATCGCATCCGAAATTAGTAGAAGAACTTAGAGAAAATAAATCTGGATACCAGGGAGCGCACCCATGAGTACTTTTAAGGACTAAGTCCTTACTGGGCCAACATATAACAAAGAAAAATATTCAATATGATTCAAAGAAGCATATTCATTCAATTATATTTGAAAACTTACTGTTTTCTATAGAATGTTGCTGATTTAACTAATTTCTAACTGTTTATGAAACGGACTGTGTTTCATATCAGATGATGTTTCTTGAAAGCTGTTACTTATTAAGAAAAAAGCCATTATTCCTAAATGTTGAATTCATAGACGGATAGCGAGAATCACGAGAGAATTGATTGTAATAGTGTTCCAGCTGTACCGAGTTCAAAGTTGTTAACTTCTCATGTATTTCTGATATGATGTTTCACCAAGGATGCCAGAGTGTTTGTTTTCCTTCAACAGCGCAGTTTCAGGAAGAAAGTACTTTCTATCAAAGTTATTTACAATGCTAAGAGACATGCTGTGAGGTGCATCGATACAATTTTGTGATAATAGACTTACGTGAGCGACTGGTTTTCGTTTTGTGTTTTAGATGATAAAAATACATAATGAGAACTTTTAAAGCTTTTGTCGATCGTGTCTTCCTTTTGCACTTCTTCAAGTTGAGAATTTGGATGCAGGTGGCTTGTACATATTTCAATCTTGTACGCTCGGATTCGAGAAATTATTAGAGCGACAACCATGCGGCAGTTTTCACCCATTCTTAATTACTACACATTTCCAAATCGATTTCAGACATTTCCAATTGAATTTCAGATATCTATCAGAGACTCAATATTGAAGATATCTGAAATTCAATTGGAAATATCTGAAATGGAAAAGGAGAAGGCGTAGTATTCCTGGTATCCTAGTCTTGGTCTGTTACATAGTCATATTCTTACGATGTACTCCCGCATCAGTTGTATATTTCTTCATCACAGATTTCATTTGAGTAATAGAAACAATTTTTGTATCTGAAGTCCTAATTCAGTCAGGCAATATTTCAAGCACACTATTGCAGACATTTTCTAAGATTTTTGGACATTCCATTGAGAAATAGTTGAGAATCTTTCATGATGAGAAATGCACACAACAAACATGCCAATGGAAAATACATCAAATATGAACTTCATAGACAATCTGCACTCCACGCACGATTTACCCCAATGCACCGAATGTGGCAAACTTGAAGAATTATGCAAGTCAATCAATTCGTCCATTTTAAACTTTCCAATCAGTGCTTTGAATTACTGCATCGAATGCGTTGCGACACAAACCACAAAATGGATAAGAACACAATCAGTTTCGTCGGCGAAGATCTCAAAGGCCAAAACAGATGTTCGGAAATGTATAACCACACATGACTTCTTGACTCGCGGAGCTGTTAATTGATTCCGCTCAATTAATCGTGCGATTCCTTAAATGCCAGGAATCGTGCGATTATTTCAAAGTGACTTCTCAATGAAATTTGTTTCATGAGGAACAAATAAAGTTATTATTTTAGTATTTACTCTTTCAATGCTTGAGATACATGCACTGAATACAAGCTTGACACCTACGTACGCACACCTGTGGGCGCTCGTGCCTGATATCATGAATGACTAGATTTAAGCAGAGTTACCGTGTGACGCGATTTCTCATTCTCACAACAAAGTAAATTTCTATGGGAATTCCCACATACCACAGGAAGGCATTATTTTATGCAATTAGCATTGAGCATTTTCATATAGTGCACGATTTATGCGAATCATGCATGTTGTGAGGCATAGTAAGTCTCCAAGATATTATGTTATCCGTGATGAAAGCATATAAATTCATTGATAATGAAAACTCTCGATTGATAATAAATACTCTCGTGTAGCGTGCAATACACATTTTTGTTGATATTTTGTATTTATCTATTTTTTGTATTTCCCAACTTTGATTCTTTTGGTCTTTATGAACCATATTTCACCTAACACAGCTGTAGGCACTTGCGGATTCTTCATCAATCTTCTGTTATAGGCTTAATGGCTTCAATTAGTTGATACATATTGAATTAGTTTGCTGATAAGGCTGATGGAAGGAGCAGTAAATGCTTACAGCCATTTTTGATGAAAAAAGTCGAAATTGGGAATTAGAAATGTCTTGTTTATAGTCGATGCTTCATAACCGCGTGTGAAATATGCCGAGAGCATGGTTGTCCTCGAGTGTCGCTCAACCTGCTCCTTACGTTCCGCCCAGTCGAGTCAGAACGATGTTGGCCGCATACGGATTTCACTTGAACTACTTCGTCATTGGCCCTACGAGATTAGTGGTAGTTTTGATGAATAAATACAAGACTTATTGCATTGTTTGCGACCTCCTGTTTCTTCTGATTCATAGCGCTGTATTCACAAGCATTTACGAGTAGAGCATCGTATCAATTCTTAGGGTAGCAATAATTTTAATGCCAGAATAGGCTGACAGTCTCATAATCTCAATTTTAATGGAAACTATCACATTTATAATGAAGCTAATGGTCTAGAGATAATATGTAGAGGAAGCTAGACAAATTGCAAACTTCTTCATTGAATTTGAGAAATTTTCGATCAATCGTGCCCTGAGTCGCACGATTCGGAATCACGCGAAATTCGAATCGCGTCCGTCACTGGAGGAATCTCAACTGGTTCGAGGAGGTTCAGATGTGGGCCGCGGACAACAGATACCTGACGGTCTGTGTTGGAAGATAGCTGCAGGCACGAGGGGGGCTACCAATACGTCTGCCTGCCTTCTGATTAACTGCATGTTCGGTTTCCATGAACCGTTACTCTAAGGAAGGAGATGGAATCTTGGTCACTGATCCCATTATCTGACATCTTCATCCTCTGTTGGTCATTTTCCTTGCAGCCCGAGTCCGAGAATACTCTTTGAAGGATTGAAAGGAAAACATGTCATTTGGCACCCCATTCGGAAACCTTGCGTATAGAAACCATAGCGAAACCTTCATTATTTGCGAAGTTGTCAATTTCCCATTCCAAAACTCAACTGCATTTCCATCTTGGAGTCTTTGTTTCACACATGCATTAACACGTGCATGTTCTTCACACGCAGACTTAGCGTGAATAGAAACTCTGATCATCCAAAAGTATCTATGCCTTATGTCAATGCGACTGTAATATGAGAAATAAGATTGCACATCAATCTAAAATCTAACCTTTTCTGTAGAAGGCGTGACTACGAGGGAAATAATTATTCACCAACAAAGGACATTTGAACCATCTCATCTTCAGCCGCTAAAAATATTCTCTCAATGAGCTGTGATATATAACAGGATTTTTGTTGACAACCCACGCAGAAGTCTGAAAAAGAAATATGTTGATGTAGAATATTTCTGAAATTCGAAGATCTCATCTGATTCACATCCGATCGTGAAAACCATTCTCATGTAGACAAAATATCTCGACCAAACTCTCACTCAGCCTTCCCAAATACTTATGATGTCTGAAAAGTCATTGAACATTCTCAAATACAGAGTCAAATGTCAAGAGTTGTGAGCCTTTGTAGACAGGGATCTGTGAGCCAGTTCTTGTTATGATGAAAAAATATGGAGCGTCAGTGAGAATATTCTATTTTTCTTTCACCCACAGAGTGTGCCCAAAGCATTTCCCGCACCTCCAAGAGCCTTGTTTTTGTCACAATTATGCAAAGACAAAAATGCTTCTTTGATTAACCTCTTTTGAAGTTCACAACTGTTGTGCTGTTTGATGATCATGGTCGTAAATAGAGGTGTGTAAATCCGACCCGGCTGCGGAAAAAAAGTCGAAGTGCCAAAACCCGCTCCTTGAGAATGTGCCGAATATGGGGTTGGTACCGACTTCTTGTCGCAAGTAATCTTCAAAACATTCTTGACAAGACTGAAAACGTTTCTTGTTTGAGCGCTTGCTCATATATTGTCAGCATTACCCCGTGGCCATCAAAGATGCATCTCTCCAGATTGCAAAAGGTTGAGGCTGTTGCCTCCTGTTTAACAAGAGCGATATCTAACTGTTAGTATCTGTTAGTATCTGCCGCTTGTGACTTGTCTGTTATGAGGAGCAAGCCGCATCACAGTCTGCTTTCTTTTGTAGTTTAGTCCAGCGACTTCCTCAGAACTCATGTCTGACTATAACACCAACCTTGATATGAACTGTGTTTCTCAACAACTGGCCGCTTGAGTCGAAAGATGAGATCCAGACTAAGCGACGAACGTTGAATGCGCTTGCCTGTGGCCTCAAAACAAATCGTCACCTGAGCGATACTTGGGCCTATGAAGCGATGATTTTCTAAGTCCTCTTTCATAATTTGTTAGATTACTTCTTATCTGTATATTCTATACTGTGCATTTTGTATGAAGAAAAATTCAATTTTGTAATGTAATTATTATAAGAAATGATGCGATTGAAATGACAATTACTCTCAATACATACGCAGTCAATCAGTGTCTATCTACTTGTATATTCTGTGTAGGCATATGTACAATTCATTTGAACATTTGGTCATCTAATCATCAATTCTACACTATTTTATTATCGGGTTATTATTGCTCCTTAGGTAAAGAATAATTTCTTTCATGCCTCTGTATATCTGTGAGGCTTCATACTGTTTCTCGAATGACAGAAGTATGAGAACACTGTCTTTCGGAGAGGTTTTCTTTATTTTTGTTTTGCTTGATAGCTTTTGGCTTGTAGAACAACATATTACATAACAAAGGAAACAAATGTAATTTTATAAGAGTGAGGTATGATTTTGTGTAACATTGCTAAATGAAGATCAAATTATCTACTACTTTTTTTTCTATAATTGGAAAACAACACAATATTCATGCTTGAAATTTCAAACAATGATATTAGTAAGCACAAATGACATATCTTCCAAATTTCAGAGAAATTCGTTCAAGTTTGGCGGAGTTAGACAAAGTTGAAGTTTTTAGGCGATGTTTAAGGGTGATCCATTTTTTATGAAACAATCTGTAGATAGAACTGACTTCTATCATTGAGGTGCTGCAAATTGGGATGCCGTGGGAAAGGCGCCCAAATTGCGACTGTGCCGGCCTGAGTAAAGAGTTTTTACTTGCATTCCATTAAAATCATCAATAAAGCAACTGAATGTCAGCAATTGCATGATGTACGTTGGGATTCTTTAACATTTGCATTTTAGCGAAGGCATTTTAACATCGACATAATTGGTTCACTGCTACATTTTTCGATAGATTATCTTGACGTTTAATATATAGACGTTTTGAGTGCTATTGCTCGCTCTTTGTCAATTTTCCATTTCCTTCATTAACCCTCAGAGACCTGAGGGAGGGTCCAGTGGACTCCGGAGTCACATTTTTCTATTTTCCTTTTTGTGCTGAGGAAATATCAACTGCTCATGCCCATGCAAAATCATCACTTTTGACAATGAATAGGTGGATGGATAGGCCTCAGGTTTCAGAGGGTGCAGAAATTCCCACAACAAAATGTTTGCTGTTAGTTGTTCTTTATCTTGTGGCTGCATTCATGACTTCCTGGTATGATTGTACAACGGCACGTACAATGCGCACGCATCCACACAACACAATGACGTCGCATGGCAGTCATGAATGCAGCCACAAGACAAAGAACAAAGAACATTTACTGTCAGATGAAAAACATAGAAATAAACTGTTTATCTGAAGTTCGCTAGAATGGAAATTGACTCAAGGTCGCGGCACATCCGGGGGAACTAAGTTGGGGCATGAAGAACCAATTAAAAGCTTCGATTTACTCATGTGACTGATTCTAATCCAATGATACAGCCGTTGACAAGTGTATCTAAGAGAAAATGCGTGCGATTTATGTGCCGTTATTGTGTATTGCATGAAGCTTAACCTCCGTTCTAGAGGTTTTATTGTTGTCGATTTCTATGATGAAAAATGATTTTGTGCATGTCCACGATGGTGCATAAACAGTGAAATTCATTTACTCAATGTTTACGTCATGCTCGTACATGTGCGTTGTGTGAGAAGATCGCAAAATGTGATTATTTTGCTTTCGCACATTGTCGTACATGACTGGTTGACTTACATAAACAAATCTGCATAAATCAGCGTTCAAAATGAAAGCTATCATTATATTCATATTTCAACACTAAAAACAGACTGTTGGCAAAGTTTTCACAGCAGCAATTGATGAGTTTGAGATCTCCACAGCTGTTCTGGGGTCTTAAAAAGCAGCAATTATGGCTCAGTTTAGTCCTATTTCGAATTGGCATGGATAAGTTTGAAACAATGGTCCAATATAAGGGTTATGCTTCATTTAATAAATCAATGTCATTAAAATCTATTATCTGAGGTTACATGGTGACAGCAAACATCGTAAAACCGACTCTCAGTACAACTGATGCAAAATGAATTGCAAAAACATCAGATTTTCGCAAGTGTTTGCTGAGAGGGCTGAAAGACACTCAAAGGAATAATTATATCGACTTACTGCACGCAAGCATCATTGTTTTACCTAAAATCAATTTTTCTAATGATTTGTGATCGATTTAAGCAGGTAAAATGAGAATTTATAAAAGGAGTCCACCCCTCAGGTCTCAGATGGTGTGAAAAGGCTCATGTCTGTCTCTGAGGATTAAATTTTGTTCATTTCCAGATGTTACTTTTGTGCTGATTTGGCAAATTAGTTGTCGAGGATTGAGCTCTGAGTTCCTTCTTTATCGGAAACTGTTTTCGCATCCTACGTCATCTCTGTTCGCTTAAATGATCATTCTATTAGTAAATTTGGTGATATTTCCTGCCTCTGACTCTCATGCGTGCAAGACATCACACATTCTGCAATTTATTCCTCCACTCCTCCTTTTTCCTAACGACGGCTTTGAAGGATGTACTCCTTAAGTGAAACTAGATATCAATCACGCAATATCTTTTCATCTGAAAGCAAAAGATAATACAGACGTAATGGTCTACATAATCCACGCAGAGAAAAAGTCGTAGAAATATGTACGACGGAAAATTACACGCAACGCCAATTCCTGAAGCTGTCGGTCTAAATTTAGTTACCGCCTACAAGTGAACGCCATTCGGAATTAGTGGATTATTGTAAATTTTTCATGGTAATCATCATGAAATAGTCTTGTTGTTTTGTCGGAAATTGACTTAATCCTGTAAGCAGTGACCGTATGGAGTTCAACCCACAGTCTATCAACGTTCGGCAAAGGAAATTAAGTTCACGATTGATGTCATGAAAATGACATATTGTTACAGCTGTGATAATGTTGTCAGAGTCCTTCATTGCGCAATGAAATTGCGTAATTAGGAGCTTCGTTTGCATAGTTTTGGTCACCGCATCAAATGGCTAGTATTTTTTAAATGCAAACTTACTTTTCTCTGCTGATCGAGTGATACAATCATAACATCATAATGGTAAACTTCATCTGCGCTAATCTGTCATTTTCTTCTTCCCACTCATGTGGGGTCGCGGTGCGAATTCTCCTCCTTCACTCGTCGTGGGCATCCTCCTCGGGCGATTGATAAAACGCAGCCAGAGTTAAAACAGCGAAAGTTATAAAAGATTGCTATAGTCATGAATCCCGAAAAAATGAGAATTTTCAGCCGATTTTTTTGATAGCGTTTCTTCTAATGACTCTTTTGTGAATATCCAGTTACAACCCGAGTCACAAAGCATCCATTTCTACACCGATATTCGGTGCATTATTAAGATTGGTGCAGAAATGAAGGCTGTGTGACTCGGGTTGCAACTTACTCACCTGAAATGCGATGTTTCTGTATATAGGCTAAATTTGGGGCGCTTTGGGGCGCCAAGAAATTGATTTCGAAATTTCTTTCTTCTGATGGGGCCTTGGCATTGCCCCTCCGGTCACAATCAGCCATGAACGAGGAAAATCGGTCTAGAAATGAAGGCTGTGTGACTCGGGTTGTAATTCACACTTCTCTTTTTCAGTGATTTTTTTCTTTTTCTCAAAATTTGGCTTTTTTATTGTAGGGTTTTTTTGGTGGACGATCATGGATGATGGATGGTCTTGGGGGGCTAAGAGTCGTTAGAAGAAACGTTGTCAAAAAATCGGCTGAAAATTCTCATTTTTTCGGGATTCATGACTATAGCAATCTTTTATAACTTTTGCTGTTTTAACTCTGGCTGCGTTTTATCAATCGCCCCCTCCTCGTCCACGTCCGCGGCTTTCAGGTCCTCCTTTATACAATCAGACCATCTTCTCCTTGGCCTTCCTCCTCCCGACCTTCATATCAGGGATGCAGAGTCCTATCATTCCGGTTGGCAAGTATATATAGCCTAGTTTTTTTTTAAAAAAATGGTAACCTACGTCATAGATCATTATAGGCTTACCTGAACCTATCTTTAGTGATCATTGCTACATCAATTATCAATCACTTTCGATGAAAGTTTATCAAATGTCGCTTTAAGTTGAATGCATACGACTCGGCTCCTCCCTGATTGGAAGCACAGTTTTTCTCCAGTCTCTACCAGGCTGGAAAATCCCCCATCCTTCTCCAAAAGGCATGAGTGCTGTTTCGATTCTAATGTGCGCTTTGGAGGCGCCATCACACACGATTAACGTAAGGGTAAGAGGTAATGTTCTCAAACAAACTAGTATTTCATTTTTGTCTCTGATGTGACCTTTGGCGCGTATGTGTGATCGAGGCTAGGAAGGCTTGTCTTCTCTATTAAATCACCGAGTGAAAGGACAATCCTTTTTTCACCATCACGGTTCATTCCCTCAACTATTACAAGCTTTGCATGCACTGCTGTCTCTGTACTTTTGTTTGACGGAGAAAGTTGACATCAAGACAGTGACAGCTATGCACGAGGATAAACAATTTGTCTGTTTGTATTATATTTCGGGTCTAGTTATAGGCCGGAGTCCTATCATTTCCGACTCCGACTCCGCATTCCTGCTTCATATTCATAACTCTCATTCCGTCTCTGTACGTGACCAAACCATCGCAGTCTTCCTTCTTTCATCTTCGCGCCCAGCTCATCAACCTCCACCTTCTTCCTGATAACTTCTAGCCTTATCCAGCAAAGTCAGACCGCACGAAGACATCACCATCTTCATCTCCGTCACCTCCACCTTCCAGCTTCCAGTCCTTCCGTGATCACCTCCATGCCGCATAGCATCGTCGGTCTTACAATTACTTTGTGGAGCTTCCCCTTCACCGTACTTGGTACTCTCCGATCGCAGAGCACTCCCGTCACTTCCCTCCAGCTGTTCCATCCTGTCGATATTCTCTTTATTACCTCTACTTCCGCTCGTCCATCTTCTTTAATCGCTGAGGCTAAGTACCTGAACTCCCTCGCTCTCCTCTCTTCCTGTCCATGTAACTTCACGTCACCTCCTCCGCCCACACAAAGGTATTCCATCTTCATCCTACTCACTCGATTACCTCACACCCGTCGGGAAGACACTTTAAGCGACAAAAAATACGAGCCCCTAACGACCAATCAAATTAGATACTACATGTATGTGCCATTACTCTCTCAAGACCGCAGAAATCGCTACTGAGCTATTCGGCTACAATTTGACCTTGAAGTTTTGGCCCGACTTGGCGTGAGACAATGAGAATCGAGTATTATAAAAATCTTTGTAAATTCAAATTTTAAAGGTAAGGAGTCATCCCTATGTTGCAAAAATGATTTGTGATCATCATCCAGTTATATAAAGGTTGTATTACATTTAATACGTTTCAATGACATAGATATCGGTCGATTTAATGACATAGATATTAGATGAAATATATGCTGCGATATGGCTGACTGGATATATTTGAATTATGTTGAGATACAAAACATTAATGGATAATAGTATATTCTGATGGATGAGAGTATATTCTTATCGATACACATATAGAAATATGTTTCAATAACATAATGATCGAACATGGACACTTCGAGGCATACAAAAGGTAAGTAAAGACATGAAATACTTATAAATGTCGACTATTATAGCGTATAATTGCAGTTAACAGGTGTTCACCATAACTGGGATTAGCGAGAGATATTTTTCCGCTTCTTCCCACAATAACATGGAAGTCTCGAGATGCGCAGTTTCGTTATATTGGTTATGGTATTATTATTGAGTCTTAATAACCCTTTTCAAATAGTAAATTTCAAGAATACAATTATAAACCAATAAGATTAATTTAAAAATTCACCCTACTCCTAAATGTAAATTTGTCTTTGATTTCAACATGCAAAATCATATGATGAAATCATTAAGCATGTGCAAGATGTCTATGTAAAGCTGATTGATTCAGTTGAATACGTGATATTGACTTTGAATATTTAATTTGAATCCAAGCAAGTAAGAATGATATTGATTGAATCACAGATATGTTAACATAGAATAACAGTGAGTTCCAACATCAATAGCTTCGTGTGATGTCTCATAGTCAGCATGCTTCTTCTCATGATGAGAATCGACGTGAAGTATGTATAATATGCTTTCAAAAAGCCAACAATCCTATATCTACCATAATTATTCAGCGAATTCGACTTTACTACATCGAAAATTTTGATTCACATGATGCATGTTATCCGGCGGCCATTTGCTCGAAATGTCGATCCGATCTATTAGACATAAGCAATGGGAAGAAGACTACTGATGTTTTATCGAGTTTGTATGACTTCCAGTCGATATCACCAAACATTTCTACATCTACAAGATATGTACCCCACCGGATATGTAGCTGCGAAATTTGTAAAGTACCTCGTACTCCTGGAATATTGTGCGAAAAATGAAAGCGAGGACGTCCGGTAACTTCTTCGAATGATTCCTTCGACTCAAATCAAGGCATCGTAAAGTTATGCAATTCGTGCAAGTCCCCAATTGGCAGGGGTTTATCTCATCGTTGTAATGTGACATCACTCAGGAAAAACTTGACAAACATATGTAACGACGCTGATGAGAGAACCAAAGATATTTTGGCTTCTGATGTCCTCCGACACAAAGTCGAAAGTGTCGAAAAGGAAAACATACTTCTGTCTACCAGATGATCAAAGTTAATGCATGTTCAAGTGGGTGCTACTCGTGGTTGCTCATCGTTTTTCACATCCTCGCAAATCAGCTCTTTGTAACTATCACTTGGTTGTTCCAACACAAAAATTGTTCAGAATGTTTTGCCCTTTATGCGCTCCGTTTTGAGAAGAAAATCTATTGAAAGTAACACCGATTCTGCATTGAGAAAACGTGATCAGCTCTTCGATAATTTCTTCAAGATGACTTATGTTGATTTTGAAGGCGCTGATGAGCACGTACCAATTATATACTGAAACGATCTGAAAGGTATCATTGAGTACATATGCGCCTCACGGAACTTTAATGAAATGTCTGCTAACATCAAAATTGGCTTAGATGGTGGAGGCGGTTTTTTCAAAGTGTGTTTGAACATTTTCAACGATAACGAATTCCAAGAACATAATTTTGACAAGGCCCCTCTCAACGGACAACTGCGCTACACAGGAGTCAAGAAGATAATTATTATTGCTATTGCTCCTGGTGTAAAGGAGACGTACAAATATATAAAAACCATTCTTGATCTCCTGAACATTTTGCATTTGAATTTTAACTTTACCCATGCCGTTGATTTGAAACTCGGTAACATCATAGTTGGCACCCAGGCTCATGGGAGCACCTATCCGTGTTTGTGGTGTGAATCGCCTAAGCAAGATTTTAACAAATCTGGAAGCGTGAGTCATGTTGTTTGAAGTTTAGGTTCTGTTCGCAAGCTGTCGCGAGAGTATAATGAATCAAAATCTAAATCAAGTAGAACACTTGCCAAAAATTACAAGAACTGTGGTCATGAGCCGTTATTGAGCGGGGCAGATGAAGATATATTCATCCGCTGTATTCCTCCCCCCGAACTTCATTTGCTCCTTCGAATAACAAACAAATTATTCAAAGAGATGGAGAGATCTTCTCCTAAAGCTGATGACATTTCTAAGAAATGGTTGCGAAAAGTCGGAATCTCGCGCCCATGTCTTCATTCTGGAAAATTTAATGGAAACATGAGCAAACAATTACTGAACTGTATTGATGTTTTGGAATCTATTGTCATACAAAAAGGTGAATTTTCTCTTATGAAATTTGTTGAGGCATTTCGTCGATTCAATGATGTTCGCAAAGCGTGTTTAGGATATACATTAGCCGACGATTACATCCAAAAAATTGCCAATTTTAAAGATGCATACCTGTCTCTCGATGTCACTGTAACAACATCTGTTCACGTCATCCTCAACCACGTGGTACAATTTTGCAAATTCCACAAAGTGAGTCTCGGCAAATTCAGTGAACAAGCGTCAGAGGCAGTTCATTCTGACTTCATGTTATTGTGGGAAGAAGCGGAAAAATATCTCTCGCTAATCCCAGTTATGGTGAACACCTGTTAACTGCAATTATACGCTATAATAGTCGACATTTATAAGTATTTCATGTCTTTACTTACCTTTTGTATGCCTCGAAGTGTCCATGTTCGATCATTATGTTATTGAAACATATTTCTATATGTGTATCGATAAGAATATACTCTCATCCATCAGAATATACTATTATCCATTAATGTTTTGTATCTCAACATAATTCAAATATATCCAGTCAGCCATATCGCAGCATATATTTCATCTAATATCTATGTCATTAAATCGACCGATATCTATGTCATTGAAACGTATTTAATGTAATACAACCTTTATATAACTGGATGATGATCACAAATCATTTTTGCAACATAGGGATGACTCCTTACCTTTAAAATTTGAATTTGCAAAGATTTTTATAATACTCGATTCTCATTGTCTCACGCCAAGTCGGGCCAAAACTTCAAGGTCAAATTGTAGCCGAATAGCTCAGTAGCGATTTCTGCGGTCTTGAGAGAGTAATAGCACATACATGTAGTATCTAATTTGATTGGTCGTTAGGGGCTCGTATTTTTTGTCGCTTAAAGTGTCTTCCCGACGGGTGTGACCTCTGCATCGCAATCTGTCGTCTCAAGGAAATGTCAATGTTCAGAAGTGTTGATTCCAGACGAATTGGGTTTTATTGTCTGGTTTAGATGATATAAATCAAGCGGTATTATTAGTCGACATGTTTACATGGTTGATCAAGCTGACAAATTATATCAATCAGATTTTCGAATTTGATTTACAGTATGTCCATGATTATAGGATAGTTAGAATGTGAGATTCCTAGTCTTTTTGATTTATTGCAGTAGTGGGCATAGAAGTAGATATGGTACTGTTAATTTCTATGGTAGTGGGTGATTTAAAATGCCACAATGTAATGAATATGAGGGGAATTAAGTGTCGATTAAGTGATATAATGTAATCCTAGATGGCATACATGGAGAGCTAGATATCTAGACATCGCATCGTCGCCTTCTAAGGACTCCCTGGTTACACAATGATATACATAGGTTTGTGAGAATGAATTGAATTGTTGAATGATATTGAGAATGCTATGAATTCCACTCAGTTACAAACACTATTCATAGATATTCACCATACAACTTGCAGGCTTAATCTCTTGATCTGTCTCATGAAACACTCTCTGTCTACTAGATGCATGCCATAGAAGTAGATAATAGTATCTATGGTATTATTAATGGTATTATTAACTTTCTATGGTATTATTAATTTCTATGATGCATGCCTATGTATGGAATAAATCCCTTATATTCACTAAACGACAGTTTTGCCTTTTCTTGAGTAAAACTTTAGGTCATCTTGATATTAGCGCAAGAAACCCTTCATTATACAAGTAGTAGATCTTCCATCAACTTAAATTGTAATAAAGTACAGATTTTATGTAATCATTCTGTCAAAACATTATTACGAAAAGCATCAAACTCTGAAACATTACAACCATTCTGTCTTTTTATGGCTGATGTTATTGTTTACATATCGTGCTCTGATATGCATTTCCTATTTCAGTATGCTTGAATGTTTCTAGATCGTAAGCTATCATAACCTGATTAGCCGATTGATTTTAGTTGTGATTTGATTAAAATAATAATAATTAATTAGATTAATAATTATATATATATTACTAATTGATTAAATTCATAACAATAATAATTAATAATTTTGAATAATAAGTTAGTAGGAATGATTTAGTTTTATTCCCATTCAACACATGTATATAGTCAAGAAAGTATTTTTCCCTTATTTGATTTCATTTGATTTGAAAAAAAGTCTTCGAGCATTCTGCGAGGATTGTTTGCAATTTCTTTGCTAAGGAAGCTTCTTTGCATCACCTGACGAAAGTACAAATATTGTTAATTGGGTATTATCGACAGTGAAATGGTTTTTGGGCTGTCACGGCTGTGTTTCTTGGTTTTGATATGAACTGCTATATCCAAGTAATCTCTTCTTACTCGAATTTATTAGTTTATCGATTTATCTATGATTCTAGGTGAAAAGCAAGGTGTGTAAACTGTATCACTGTATAACATCGACACTTTGTCGGGTGACATCGACAGTCGCAAAAAGGCCAAGTACGAGTAAAATGCACTAAAAAATAACTGAAATAACTATAAAAGCACTAAAATAATAACTTATAACTTGACATGTTTTTAACTCTACCCCTGTGGGAACGAATCTGGCGAAAAGCTGGCAGATAATCAGCTACATATTATCATGCAATAGTTCAGTAATGATTTTTAGCATATTCGCTAGCGAAGTTCGCCGGCGACAATTCGCGCTCTGTATGCCACCTTTTACTTTTGACTTTCTCACTTATTTTCTTTACTAATCCGCCTCTACAGTCGAGGCTCTATTTTCTCCCTCACCTCCTCATCATTACCCAGATATGGCTAATCTAACTCAGAAATAAGTGCTGACTATCATTCTTTGATAATGACAAGAATACAGAGAATCCGCTTATATCAATTTTCATAACATCTCTTGACATTCAATAATTTACAACAATGACAAATATTTGAATAATATAATAGTATTTACTGCGACATTTATGGAAGATACTTATTTTTCTAGTTTAAGCCTTCGTGAATTAAAAAAGATCCCTTTTTATCAGATCAGACCGAGTATACAATATATTTTCATGTAAAGGTAAGTATACGAACATTACTACTTACCACCAATTAGTTGCTACAATATCCACGATTTCGCCGGTTGGCGAAAAATCAGCTCGCATTAGTAAAGAAATATCTACCAACTACATGTAATTATAGCAACTTTTTCGCCAACTGTCGTTTTTAATTTTACACATGTTTTTGGATAGATGATCACCATTTTCACATGCGGAGACAGTTTTTACACGAAAATGAACCTTTAAAAAAATTATCCACAAAATCGCTACCTCGCCAGATAATCTGTAGATATTAGCAAGTTCCCACAGGGGTACGTTTTCCACAGACTCCTCACTTCTATGCAAAATTGCATATTCCAATCCCCTGACTAGCTGCATGTGTAAAAAGCCTACAATATTTTTCGATCAAAATATAAATTGAAACCTAATGATGGCATTGAATATTAGGTCGTAATATATAGTTAATAATAGCCTGTATTTTACCCACGATCATCGCAGACATTAATTTAAAATAAATACAGCTGTTTCAGAACATGCGCTAAGCTTACATTGTTCCTGGCCGTCGACTCTTTATTTAATTCAAATGCCCAGGCCAACTGATACTGATCATTCTCTCGTCTTCCCAAACTTCTCTAGCTATGCCTTTCATCATTTTTCAGGTCACATTTCTCTCAATGAATTCAAGGAAGCATGCACCTTTCTCAGCAAGCATACGAGTCAACCGCTGTCAGAACAAGCGGTGGAAGACATGGCTCGTTCAATCGACATCAACAAGGATGGATTTATTGACTTCAATGAATTCTTGGAGGCATTTCGGATCGTGTATTCGGAACATCACAATGCAGAGACAAGTAGTTAAAGCTGATGATTGCCATGATGTGAATTTTGAATGCAGTCTGCACTTCTGCTATGTATTTAAATACTTTGATAACAGTGGTGATGAAGTGCTCGTGAATACCAGTATTATCTCAATGCAACTTGTATAATGTTGTCAATGATGAATATATGAATATAAGCTCTTATTCTTTAAAGCCTTAGTATTTTTGTTCTTCAAGTCAGAGGTTCTCAGAGGCCAGTGACGACTGCGGTGGGGTCGAATGAATCCCGGAATGCATTTAAATAAGTTTGATTATTTGATTAATAACATTCTTCGAAACTTTAGGAGATCGAACTGCAACAGCGATGTGATGAGACGAGTCCGCTGTGATTAGACCAATATATGCCTACACTGTAAACCGTAGACCGACAATATTATCCTACAAAATTACTGACAAAATCAACCGACGATTGTCACCTCCAATATCCTGCGATATCCGACGAATTTGTAGGTTCTCCACCGACATCGAAACAGATGCTTTGTGTGCAAATAAACTAAACAAAAACTGTTGAATATTGGTTGATTTTTTCGATTAGTGATTGCTTGACTTTTGGTCAATCTGTGTTATTGTGTAGCAAAACCATGATTTATTTTGACATACTTTAATTAACTACCTACATTTTTCATGTAAATGAAGCTATGATTCATTGCTATTCATTTTATCGCTTTTTGTCAGATATTTTAGGTGTTCAGTGGCAATTAACCTACAAGAGCTAACAATGACCGACAAAATAGATTTTGTAGGATAAATGTCTGTCAATTGTCAGTCAATGGTTTACAGTGTACAACGCGCCGTAGCTGCATTCAAACGATTTCTTGATGGTAGAAAGACGTGATGAGAAGTTAATCGAAGAATGTTCAACGAAACGGTCCGGACGGATGATATCGACGCTGTTGGAGAAGCAATGTGTAGACGCTTGTTCCAGAAGGTAGCTCGCAAAGATAATCACCCACTAAGAGCTCTTTTCGAGTCTGGCATACCCTCACTTTGAAGAAGCCAATGGCGAGGACGAAACGATTTGTTAGCTCCCTTATTAGATTTGTTAATAGTTTTACTTATTTCTTTTTAATGCATGTCATTTTAGTGATTCATATTGCACTGCGTGTACAGCATCTAAATGTATGACAATAAAGATTGTTTATTGCTTATTTATTGAAGAGGGAAATTTGACTGCCAAGATGTTCATCAAATCTTCAATGACAATTTCAAAAGTTCTGCGTTTAGGAACATGCAGTTGTCACACTCTTGTTGGAGGATGGTCAATGCCATTGTCTGTGTCCTATGACAGACGAATTCTATCCATACAGGAGGGGAGGGAGCGATTCACTTCCCACACCTACGTTCGCTGGGTCCTTGTAAGTCGGTCAACCAACATTTCAATGATTTCTTAGCTCATTTTCAGTTGTACTCACGTGTATGGTGAAACTTGGCTTGCTGGAAGGGCAAATTTATGATTTATTTTAAAAATCAATTTTTTCGGACGTCTGACTTTTGCGGCATTTCGTGAACATTTTGTGCGATCAGTTTTGGGATAGCAGATTTGCGCTGCAGTCACTATAAAGTCCTTTTCTAATTATTTGAGATGTTGAATATCTCCAAGCTGTCCTTCTGCTTTAAAATCCCACTCAGAACATTAGAATACAATACCACAGATAGCCTACATTAGAATGGCTACTTTTTGATAGCAAAATATTCTACAGATCAATCCCTGCACAGGTCAATCTTATCAAATTCTCTATCAGGACATAGCACCCAAAAACAATGCATTTTTTAAGCATCAGTCAGACATTGCAAACAGCCATCATAACGGAAATTAATAGTCTAAGTTCGGTATGATTTCAAAACTTTCAGAATGAACAACATATATTTGACAATCAAAGATGTAAGTAGCATGAAAGAAAATATACGAAGGTAAGTTAGCCCTGGAAGGCATCCGGGGTTGGGCTTCTTGAAAGCAGCATGGTAGCGTTGCCGCGTTGTAGCGAAACAGAGAGTCTCTAGAAAATCCAGTCGATCGCTTTACCTCCCAATATTAGCAAATCCTCCCATCTTGCTAATATTTACTTTACATGGTTTTTCTCCAGTCTCTACCAGGCAGGAAAATCCCCATCCTTCTCCAAAAAATATGAGTACACTTTTTGATATGCACTTTGAGTCGTCACACTCGATTGACTGCAGAGGTAATGTAAGAGGCAATGTTTTCAAAACAAACTAGCATTATGCTTCTGTCTCTGCTGTGACTTTAAGTGCGTGGGTGTGATCGAGACGAGGAAGGCTTGTCTGCCAAATCACTGAGTGAAAAGACAATTCCTTTTTCACCCTTTCTCATACATCACGGTTCATTTCCTCGACTATTATTATCTTTAAACTGTTGTCTTTGTACTTTCGTTTGACGGAGAAATTTGATATCACGACATTGGCAGTTATACACGAGGATGAGTAATTTTCTTGCTTTATTTTTGGTCTAGTTATAAGAGTCCTATCATTTGACACGAAAATAATTGGACTCCGGGACTTCGACTTCACATCCATGGCTAATAGGTTCTGTAATCAAGGCTGGACCTTGAATTTTGGTTCAAACATTGGTTTTGGGTCGACCTGGGGTAATCGATACAAAACTTGGGTTTTCTATAAAAAATTAGGCTTCCTAATGATGCTGCATATGCAAATCAAGTCATAAAAATTAATATTCTGATTTGAATCTTAGCACAGCTACAGATAAGAGCATGAAGTTCTGACTTTGTTGTCAAAATTTAATTCACAGAATATTTGAAACAAGAAATACTTGTGGTTATTAACTTTTTCAATTTGGGCTGGACAAAACCACGTATTGAAAGTTCGTACATGTTGTTTGCTGCAAGCTTGCATGTATTTTGATGCATTTGTGCATATTGAATTTTTTATTATGTTTCATATATTTTATATCTTCACAATTATCTTCAAACTCCTAAAGCGTCTGCGACAGTCGACATTTATCTAAAAATGAATTCATTCCAATACTCACTACGCAATCACTAAGTCTTTATATTTCTGAATGACAGACGAAAGGAAATACTTTGCATGTCAACTCAATCATCATTAAATCAAAAATCTTCAATAAGTCACATAGGTCTATCAATAGGCATAATTGAAGGAAAGTTTTATAACGTAATACATTAACTTAGGCTACTAATTACAGTTATTGCAATAAATAGACCGTTTTCGACTAAAACCGCTAATCAGGGTTGGTTTTTTGCCGGCTAAAACTGGTTTTTGCCACCAAGTGGTAAAAACTCGGTAAAACCCGGCAAAAACTGGTAAAAACCGGCTAAAACTAGAATTCCGAAAAAACAGTCTATTTCTTTACGAAATGATAGACAGCAAGTTCGGTTTTGAGTATTACGATGCATGCGGGTTTACAGATTGCAACTCTTATCTTGCAAAGCATGACATTCATTCTCTGATGACATTCTATCTTCTTACCCATACTCTTCCGATATTATAAATAACTCGAATTTATGCTTACGTTGATGATGTCGTTTCTGCAACTTTATGATCTCTACGTCTTGTGATCTCCATTTTGAAGAGAAATAAGCAACTACTTGACTTGACGTGATAGAACCATATGATATGTTTTTATCACGAACGACATACGATGTTGTGTTTGTATACGATTGCTGCGCCCTTTTTCTTGAACCTTTAGAGCAAATGTAGACTTCACCACCATTTTAGTCCTTTAGTTCATGTAATAGAAGTTGTAAGATACTTCTCAAATTATCATGAAATGAATGTTCTTTTAGATCAAAGAGTGTGATTCCGTAATATCTAGATAAAGTGAAAATAAATAGATGAATAAAACTGGTTTGTAATAGAGTTAAGTTGAGCTAGCCACTTTCTTCATGTGGCGAGCTTCAATAGTCCCACTGCCATTCTTCTGTGTTGAGTGTTCAGCAAGAATGCAGAGTGTATTTTAATAGTCTAAGATCTAGATTTGGAACCCAAGTCTCATGAACGCAGAGAGAATACACTATCAAAAGGTCTCTGCACCGGAAAATGCACCGAAGCTCTCAAATCAAGCAATGTGCAGCAGCCACTTAGAATGCATTTCTGCATTTTTTTGGAAATGTGCTTAATATACTGATGCTTGTGACTGGAGCAGAAAATCATGATTTGGAAGAACAAATCTGGCAGCAGCAATCTTGATAAAGTGAGGTATAATGTATGTCTGAACAGCTTCAGTTATAATTTCTACAAGAGAAAATGTCCAGTAAGCTGCAAATTGGTCATTGTTGATAGAATTTGACAGTGACAAGCAATTGTGACATTTATTTACATTTGCTGTGATATTCAAATTTGTTTAAAGTTCTTCAAATTTCCATATTTTGAGCTCAAATCAAAACTTTACTTTCGGTATTAAATTCATTTACCATCACCCTATCTTCTAAATGTGTGAGGGTAGCTTGCCATGACTCTTCTGGGACTTGCAGTCTATTCATAGAAATATTCGTATAATCACAATGGTATGTACTGTAAACTCTAGGGCACAAAATTTCGCTTGAATTAAACACGAAATTTAGGCATCAACTCTAACCAACACAAGGCACGAGTAGGCACGAAGTTCATAGTGCCGAATTCGTGCCCATTGATTTTTCCTTCGATTTCATTGGATAAACAAACATTTGGTTTGGTGCCTATTAGTGCCTATTAGTGCCTACTGGTGCCTCGAGGTACTAGAAAGGCACTAACTAGGCGCTAACTGGCACGAAATTTCGGCTTCGTGCCTAAGTTAGTGCCCTACAGTATACAGTGTGGGACATATGTCACAGATTTAGAAGACAAGCTATTCTACGAAACTAGCGGGCAAGATAATCGTAGAAATCCAAGGTCTGATTTCTATATCTTCTTGCATTTCTAGCTTCATGGAATACCTGTTTTCATGGGAAAACACTGTCTTTTATATAGAGCGAAATGATTTTCTGCTAGTATGAACGTTTGAGAGAATACGCTGTAGCTTTACAACAATATCTTTTATAATAATTAATGTTCTTACATTTACGCTCGGAACATATTCTTGATTGAAATGTGATATAAGGTCTGAATTGTGAAAACACAGGCCTATATATTTATCGAATGACGAAAAAGTAAAATAAACGTATTGTGACTGACGTTCATCAATGAAATAGGTAGTCACGATGATCTCTTACACTGCATGTGCACAAAAAACTGAAGTAATTGTGCTGGAAAATAATTTTAGCCAGTTTTTGCCAGTTTTAGCCGAAAAATGGTGACAAAAGCTGGTGGTTTTTACCAGGTGGTAAAAAAGGGTGGTTTTTACCGGCCAACCCTGCCACTAATACGGCACTATCACAAAGAATTTTGGCCTCTAGAAGAATCTTTACGTCAGCACTAGATGCAAAGGATGTTCGGACTATGTTTGCTTGATTCTGCTCATTTATTGAAACTTGGGCTTAAGTTTTGGGTTTTGAACCAAGTTTTTTCCCAACTTGCTACAATAGCCTCAATATCCTCCACTCCCTGCTATAATATTACATTTACTTTAAAGCACTTATGAATTTCAGACTATACATTCATTGTACAAGCTTTTCTCTACTACTAAGGCGGTACAATTACAAATAAAATTGGTTGAAAAATGTGATATATTTCATCATCTCGTATTTTTGATGGAAAACGAATACATCAACGAGGTCGTTACTCTGGGTATTTCTTGAATGGTGTTATTTTAATGTATGATCTTATTTGAGACAGAGAATGGCTTTCAACATCGAGATCTGTCAAGTTGAGCTTACTGTCAAGTTTTATCTGAGCTTACATGTCATTCTAGTAATCAGAGAGGAAAAATTATTTATAAACCGAAGTTGAAGAAACAGCACATAACTTAAAACAGCAGATAACCTTTAGTGATAAGTGTCGATCATTGCCTCATCCGCAGTAATGTAAATTTTCTGCCATTGGAGCTTGCCAAGTTAGTACACCGTTAAAATCATCATATTACATATTTGCGAATATAAATGGTTTTGTCACCTTCATTTCACAACTTCAAATCCGTTATTTTACCCAATTCCTATCCGCATAACATTTGAAAGTGAGAAATTGACATATTCATAAACGTTGTCTTGAATCTTAGAGTGCATCAACAATTTGTTATTATGTTTCATCCGTTGTGATGATCTTGCATGTGCAGAGGACGTCTCGTACAAGTTTCAGTAATGATGCAACTGTCTGAAAAGTAAATAGAATTATCAAATATTCACAAATATATATCATTCATACAATATATTGAAAACACACAAGTTTTCATAAATCTTCTATTCCAGCCAATGCTACAAATCACCTCAATATTGACACCACTCTCTCCACCTGTATCATCACCTCAGTAAGCAGAACTACTAAGGTTCAAATAGAACCGTGTCTTTTATGCTAAGCTTTACTTTTGTTTTTAAGTTTCATGTTATCTTCTACACCATAGAGTAAGCATATATACACCACATACACCATAGATACCATATTTACCATAGATATATACAACATATATGCACCATAGATACCATATTTACCATAGATATATACAACATATATGCACCATAGATACCACAGACATATGTACCTTATATACCATAGAGTAAGTATATATAAACCTTATGCACCATAGATACCATAGATACACCGCATACACCATATATGCACTATAGATACCATAGACATATACACCATATATGCACTATAGATACCATAGACATATACACCATATATGCACCATAGATACCATAGACATATGCACCTTATACACCATAGATACCATAGACATATACACCTTATATACCATAGAGTAAGTATATATAAACCTTATGCACCATAGATACCATAGATACACCACATACACCATATATGCACTATAGATACCATAGACATATACACCATATATGCACCATAGATACCATAGACATATGCACCTTATACACCATAGAGTAGGTAGAGTGGTAACTCCGCATTTATCAAATCCCCATTGTGTATACACTATCGATTTCAATGAACTCGAGGTGAATACAATTGGGTATTGTTACCAAATGTAAGCATGGAAATTTTTGCAGTTTTGAAGAAATTACCATGGAATTGAGTGATCATGATATTAATGCAGAAGGAATGATGGTATTTATTCTACAGATTCTCAGTTTCAAGACAGCCTTGGAGATTTAATGTTTGTTAAATTAGCAATTCGATAGGTTCATATTACTTTCATGCTCAACCTCAAGAGTGTTTCTTAAGCGCGATCATATCACAGGCAACCTGCCACTTGCAGAACAAAATCACATAATGAAAGACAATGATTTCAATTAACTTTGAAGTATGTAAATGGGTCCACATCACTATTCAGATTCAAGAAGTGAAACGTCGAACTGTCGGTGAAAACTTAATTAAAAAGTTGAAATTTCAGCCAAGAAAGCAAAATCAGATTTCGACTTTTTCATGAAGACTTGCATTATAATGCACCTCATGAAATTCCCTGATCATCTGCTTCATTTCCGCTTAATTATGATGCTTGTTAGCAATTATTCATTCCTTTGATATCCAGCTTGTTTCACACTACTTATAAAGGGGACGTCATCTCAGTAGAATATAAATACAGGAATAATTTGAAAAATTTTAGCTTTCTAAATACTGCTAAAATGATTTTTTGGACCGCAGGAGCGTAATCTCCGCAAAAAACTGAATCTTTTGATACAAAAATTTCCACTGTATACAGATACTTTTTTGAGTGAACACCCTATCTATATGTGCTTACTCTATGTTCTATGATTGTTTCCTTCATTTGATCAATGATTTAATGAAAAGACAAATCCGCAAGTTGCATCCATGTGTGAAATATGGACCTGTGCTGTCGATTTTATGCTGTTAGTAATGATATTCATGCATGTATTATATCACAGCATGAAAACTCACATTTACATGGATGCACGGTTGTAAAACCATCTTTGAAAGCAAGGTTTTGAGACAATTCATGTTCACGTTCGTAGCACTTTTTTGTGTGCCTATAAAACCATTTTTAAAGAAGGTAGTTTTAAAGACATTTCCAGAATTTTCTGAAACTTACTTGTTTTTAGTACTGTATTTGACAATTCATGTTTTTGTATGTACCGTGTTGTCTCATTGTATGACGCACTCTCATAAACGGCTAAAAATGATGCCGCATTAATCTATTGTTACGATATTACGCCACTGGCATGTTCAATATGCTGATGACATTTATGAGATTTTGCCAATATCAAAATTGTCAGTTTTTCCCCCTCAGAAATAGTAAACTGTGAAATTTGTCATCTCAGGGATTGGACTGTGCACAATAACTTTCAAATTAATGTTAATAAACCAAAGCTGTGTATTTTCCGAACCGTTTTCCCGATGTTTATTGTGAAATCCCAATAAGTATTGTGAAAACTGATTTGAAAATGTTAGGTGTCACTTGGAGTTCGAACTTAAAGTGGAGCGTACATTTTTGAGGAGATTGAAGGACGCTGTTCGAGAAGGTTATACCTCCTAAAAGTTTTGAAACCTATCCTCAATCGTGATGATTTATGGATTGTTTATCGAGACAATATCGAGTTCTCCTTTGTATGGAATTTTGAACTATAATTGTCGTAAGATAATTGAACGAATATTCAGAAAATTAAGATTATTAAGAAAATAATCTGTTTACCATTCTGCAGTTGTAGCAATACTTTCATATCTTTTCAACAAAGGCGTTGTCGGTTGTACAGCAATTTTTATAGAAAGTGTCACCAACCTGATCATCCGCTGTGTGACATTACTGCTCATCATACGAGTAACAAAGACGGCATTCCTGTATAATTGTCTGAAACGGAACGCCGAAGAAATTCCTGTAGTGTTTTGTCAACCATAATTTACAGTAACTTATGTGAGCCTGTGCAATTATTTCTTGTTAATTTTGATTCTCATTTGAAATATAAACTTATTTTCTCTAACATTAACAGGATTTTTGAGGGCATTTATGTAGGGCTTTTCACTCCAGCGGCGCCTGAAAATGTCCTGCGCTGTTAATTATATTGTGCGCAATTGACATGGACTGGGCAGCAATGTAGGAAAAAGCGGGCAGAAATGCTATGAATACACATGCAGATATGCGCTAACAGAGACTAAACAGCTTTCACATGCATAGATTGAGTAATCATCATTACTGGGCACATTGTCTGCTTATATTTCTAAATCTATGGTGCAATGATATAGGAATAATGGCATTTTGTACATTGCTGTCTGCTGTGTTATTAATCCAGACCTCCTTGGCTGCCTGCTGTCGGCAGCGCTAGTTACAGCGCGTTAGTTGCAGCGCGTTAGCGCACTCGTTCAAAGCTATCTACCATTGCAGCACGCCTTTCCATGCAGTAGTTACATTGTTTACGGTTTTCTATGTACCTCCATGATTGATGCTTGGATATCGGTATATCTTAAAATGTCCATGATTGATGTCATCAATAGTCTAAGTCTATGCCTGCAACCATCCACTTACATAATTATGTGTCGCAACTTTATCCATGCTTTATCATAGCTCTCATTTGATATTGCATTAGACTTAGAATAACATAAATTAAAATCAATGATATCATCTTTTCTGATTACAAAATTCAAATTTTGAAAACCATTTTGAGATATTTAATTTACAACAGTCTGCGCAAATAGTCGACAGGAAATCATAAATTGGAATGTTTGGTATGATAAATTTTGATGAAATTCAAGGGCAAATGATTAGTGGTCTGGAAGCGAACGAGATCAATGAAATAAGTGAAGTCCAACAACTGATTCGCAATGATCCCTCAATTTTAGATGAGTTTGATAGCACGCCTACGGGAATAGTCCCAGCTGACGTAGAAAAAAACATTGCATTAATAGAAAGTAGCGCTGTTCCGGTATCCACTGCGAGACAAGAAATGCTATGGGTCAAGAATTTAAAACAATTCTTGAATGATCACCAATTAGATGACACACTTTCTAATATTTCAAAAGAACAATTAAATGATATACTACGATACTATTATTCGGAATTGCGAACTAAAAAGGGTGACTATTACTCAAAAGCGAGTCTGATATGTATAAGGGCGTCATTGTACAGACATTTTAAATCGCTGAGGAAATTTGACATTATAAATGACGTAGAATTTTTCCACGCAAATCAGGTTCTAAAAGGAATGGTGAAAGCATATTTCGAGAATGGCGGTGCTATGCATCACTTTGAGGCAATGAACCGCAAGATAAGAAAACTCTAAATTCATACTTCAACCGCAGCAATCCAGATGTCTTGCAACAGGAGGTCTATTTTATTATTATACACTACATGGGACTGAGAGGTAGGGAGTGGATAAGAAGGCCTAAACGGAAAAGTTTTGTATTTAAAAGAGATTCGGCTAATAAAGTATTTGAGAATGATGAAGCAGAGCCTGAAAGACAGTCGAATGTACGAGTCTGATGTCCGTGATTCCTGTCCAGTTGTAGCTTTAAGGTCGTTCTTCCAGAGACTACCAGATGATTGCGATTTTCTCTTTTATAAGAAATTAAAAAATTGGAGAGACAGTGAAATGTGGTACAACCCAAATCAACCAATGGGTGTGAATGCCATCGGCAAACTGATGAGTGAAATCTCACAGGTTGCCAAGTTGTCGAAGACCTATACATCTCACTGTATGCGATCAACAGTGGTCAGTAACTTATTCAATGATTGAGTGCCTGTTGAAGAAATCTGCAATGTCACGGGACACAAAGACACGAAATCAGTAAAACGATATATTCGTCATGTTTCAGATGAGAAGAAAATAGGATATGCAAATGCATTGAATCGAGCATTACACAAAGATCAATCAAAGCAACTGAATGCCAACAATGAAAGTAAGTTAATTTGACATATAGATGGTTATCATCTTAATTCATTTTTTTCAATACTTCCAGATCCATTGACGGCTCCTTCATCTTCCTCAATTAAACCATCAATAGCTGTAGCTGAAACTTCGTTAAACGCAAGCGAAAGTTATTCGTCAACTGAGATAGTGAAATATTCGGAAAGTAAGTGGAAATAAATAAATTCATATTTTTCCGTTTATAAAATAATCATAAAAAGCGGGCTTCCTATTTTTTTTAAAAAACCGAAGACATTTTACCGCAATAATTTTCCATTATCTATTAAGTTCCAGCTTTATATTGAGCATGATTAGGCCTACTTAGATAACGCTGTTGATGGTTATTTTTATTTGGGATCGGCTAATTGAATATTTTCAATTATTTCAGCAAACATATGTGCGAGCTCTTTTGGTGGAGTATGCCGAAAGCGTACACTGTTCTGTGATGAAGGTAAGTTCATCCGTTGTGAAAACGTTTGCACAATTGTTATTCCAGATGTTCCTGAATTTATCACAGTGATAAAACATTAGAGACTAAATGAGTTGGGCTTTGTTTAGTCAAAACTATCCGAAGTTAATGATTTCGCTTGCATTCTTTTTATTCATCTAGGTTTTAGGTCTCGCTGAACATTTAGTCTACCTTAGTCTTTATTTTAAGCGTGTGAAGTCAATAGGCATTGTTTGTTAATCATTTGGTTTGTATTAATAAATGAAGTTTCATGATCGTATTTTCTATGTATTCTAGCTATTGCACTAGTTTTACGAACGCATTATTGCTGCAGTGTATTTTCATGATGCATACAAATAAATGATTTCGCATTTCTGAATATAGCGGTGATTGCAAAACATTCCTTAAATTTTCCAGCTACTGTCGAAGGATCAGCTAAAAGGAAAATGGTATTCGAGGCAGACGGTGATAAAAATTTCTTCCAATGACTTTTTCCCGTGATGGATTTCTATGTTGACTTTCCCGTTCAGCAATGCCCATTGTCAGCACGATGGACGAGGGGCATTGCAGCACGGCAGTGATATCCTAAATATAATGTTTTAGAAGATATCTTCATTTTTTATGCGGAACTGATAGACCGTAAACAATGGAAATACCACATGAGATTTCTCGGCAAGTAATGAACAACTCGTCTGATTTGTGCATTATTTACCTTGAAATCTCATATGGTATTCCTGCATTGTTGCCTACTTTTTTCCGCATTGTACCATGGCTAAATTACGCACAATATCTATAAGTGTATTACGCACTCTTTATCCGTGATACACCCTCAATTTATGACGCACTATGAAGAGAGACTATTCAATTATGACCCATGCGCACTATTATAGACAATGTGGTAATTCACATTAGGCTACCAACCTCATGTTATTTAGAAAAATTCAATAAGCGGTAATCGTATTAATTATTGCCTGTATGCGATAAAGTGTACTACATCAGCTAAGTGACTATCAAATTTGTGCAATCACTGGTCCGCAGAATTCATTCATAAGGACGGTAATAAATTCATGTTCTTCAGACTAATGCTCATCAGTTTGTATAATGTCAAGTCATCATTTAAACAAGACAAAGACAGATAGCTAAATATGAAGGTTATATTGCTTAACTATTATATAGTTTAAATAATACCTTGTCAAATCTGAATGTGTTGGGCTTCATAGATAGGGGTGCATGCAAATGACCGGAAGACCTTTCATATCAAAAATTATGACTCTGACTTTTTGCTTTTCGCTTTAATCAGAGAAAACATAGAAAATTTCATTTTTGCCAGAAACTGCAATCTGCGTCCAATTGAATTAATGTGTGTTTTACTTTGATCTTCTCTGACAAGAAGAGGAACCGCGTAGAACTCGGCACACGCGCAGATTTGTAGTAGACACAAAGTGCACATCATACTGTGAAAGTCTAATTTTCGGCCTCGTTCCCTGCAGATACTCGTTCTGGCTGCCGGACTAATTAGACGAGAACAGTCTGACAGTTACAGTACAGTCATATAGGCACAGAATTAGACAGGTCGCCTCTTCTTCTGTTTGACTAAAAAGGAAACATTGGAACATGTAACGTTAATTAAATGGCACAATCTGCTGACTAAATACCATAGCAATCTAACAATGAGCAGCCAGTTCAACATTAAACACGTCAAATTGTGCAAAGTTTCAGTGACTGTTATCAACCGGATCACACAGCAAAGAGCCACAGTCGATGACAAGTTCTACAGAGAAGTTTGTGAACGTTTTTTCATGCGCCTGCTAACTTTTTTTTAAAATGATCGGAAGGGCCAACATTATCGAGAAAACTTTTGCTCAATGATCTGAATTCTTCGAATCTGAAGGAATCGCCGCGATTGGAGCATTTTGAAGGAATCCACAGCAATCCGCAAGCGACGCACGACTATTTTCCCTATCTCTGCAAGGTATCAAAAATTTCTTTTTGCCCACTTATTACGTTTCTGCATGTGCCATTATTTTGATTCAGTTTGCACTTCTAGCAAAGTGATACAGTTAAACAATCTAATTCTGTGCAGATAGGCCTTCACCAAACGGGCAGAAATAAACGAAAAGCAAATATTTGCGTTTGAAAAATAATTGTTTTCATATGGTAGACAAGATATTTGCGCAAAATGCCATACAAACCAATGCAGTCAAGAAGCAATAAATACTGGGATAACTTGGGTAAATCATATTTAATTAAATCCAAAACATTGGAATGATTTTTAATTTGAGTCCTATGCATACGCAATTTCTTTGCGAGTCTTTAATCGCGAGCAGCGAAAATAATTAAATTGTGACGGAAGAAATTTTCGTAATGCTCATTGATAAGCGATCTGATGATCCACTGATACATTCTACTTTATAAGCACATATGCCTACGTACGTCTATAAAAAATGAGAAGATTTAAATTAACGTCTACATAGCTTAAATTAGAATGCGTCTTTTTCAAAATAGAATGAGTCAAGTTGCAGCCTATCAAGTTCGAATGAGGAATTCCAATTACAGTGTAGATTCATCAAGATGCAACACGCATAGCCAATGTTTCCCTTCAGTGAGTGTTTGCAAGGATGTCTGTTAATGTCTTTGAGTAAATGTTTGTAAGAATGATTTCAGGAGGCAATAATGTGCTGTATAATGAAGCCAAGTTGCATTATCCGATGCAACAATGGACTTTCTTAAGAACCAAGATAATCGACAAGAAAACATTGATAGGAAATAAGACAAAGTTGATAATGGTCGTGGGGCAGTCTTGGTTTAATCAATTCACACGTGGATGCGCTCCGATATGGAGAAGAATGACAGAAATGGTGGATTGGTCTATCATCCCACAAAATCCCATTGCTCCATCAGGGGAACGATTCTTTAAAATGATGTAGTGCGAGGGAGCATAATATTCTCACTTCTTGTCTTACAATCCTTTGTCATAGCTCCTGGAAGAATTTTTAGGTTAGTAGACCCCATTCGTTTTCTTTGTTAAAAATGAGCCACTTACTTGAATATATTGAGCTCAATATATTGTCAGATTAAGTGAACGCGCAGACATTTCTACTTATAAAAAGGAATAATTCATTCATGTGCTCGCAGAATGCATCCATTGACAGAGTAATGCATTATTAGCGTTGGAGTGCATCTGGATACATCCTTACAGAATGTTTTATAATCAAGAGGGAAGTGCCTCTTAGCTCAAGTTGAAGTACGGTAAGTCAGAAACGCTGTGAAGTAGAACGAGCGTCCGGCGTTCAGTGTCGATACTTGATGGCAACCTGTCGACCTTTTGAATGCACAGAATAGCGAAAGGAAAATTGCGTATTTTGACACCATTTAGAAGGTGCAATCATAGGGTAAGTATATAGCAAGTAGAGTGTCGACTGAAAAATGACAGCATACCGTGAAAACTTTTATATCAAAAGATTCAGTATTTCGGGGATTACGTTCCTGCGGTACAATGAAATATTTGATCAATTTCTAAAAAGATAAATTTTTGCAAATTATTCCTGTATTTAGTTAGTGTTTAGTGTTATTGAGGGATTACCGTATATTATGATTTGGTGAGTGTTATTGAGTGTTTATATCGATTTGGTTTCTCGATGTTGTTGTAGGTGTGAAAATTATTAGATATCAAGGGAATCAGCATTAACTCACTGGTGTGTCAAATAAGTGGAAATTAAGCTGATTATCAAGGAAATGCCATAAACCGCATTATGATGCAAGTCATCGCAGAAAAGTTGAGATGTGGCATGATTTTGTGATTCACTACATTTATATTTCATGTCTTGAATTTCAATACACTAGGTGACATGCCACTCGTGATTCACGCGTAATTACGGAGCACCCCAAACATCCGTGGTTAAAGACATTCTATTCTTCTACCCGCGTACATACGCGCTGCACTAAGAGTCAGAAATCACTTGATCTGATGCTGTTAAAACATGGGGAATGTTTATGAATACGCGCGGTCGAGCGTTTATAGTTTGCGCGTCGTCTACGATTGTCCTTGTTGCCGCTTGAACCACGGATGAACCGCTAAGCAGGTTCTGTCTTCCCTGAGCATGAAATTGAGGTCCTATCACATTGTTTAGCCTCTGATACATGCAGACACATGAGACGCAAAGTCTATATAACAGGACTGCCGACAGATTTTGCAGCAATGTCCCGCATAGCCACGGATGCTTAGGGTCATGTGTAATTACGCGTAGTTGTGCGTGGCATGTCACCTAGTGTAGTATTATGAACCAATTTATATCTTCATAAGTTAATTATGATCAGTGTCTTTGATTAAGATATTTTTCGACATAAGCTCAATAAATTATGATCTTTGAACACCGACACCTGATTTTTATGAAATAAGCACAATTAAACAACTAATTTTTTGAAAAAACTGTAAGCACTGGGTTGGTTTTTCGAAGTAATGTTTCTGCAAGGTCATAAATCCATGAATTTCGAAATGGGTACAATATAGCTTGTATCCTGACACCGACCTCAGTAATGAATTGCATTTTTCGTGACCTGAGCTTTTGAATATTGGGACCATAGAAATAGATTGTTTATCTGAAGTTGACTAGAATGGAAATTGACTCAAGGTCGCGGCACATCCGGGGGAACTAAGTTGGGGCATGAATAACCAATGAAAGGCTTGGAATTATACATGTGACTGATTCTAGCCCAATGATACAGCCGTTGACAAGTGTATCTAAGAGAAAATGCGCGCGATTTATGTGCCACTATTGTGTATTGCATGAAGCTTAATTTCCATTCTAGAGGTTTTATTGTTGTCAATTTCTATGATTGGGACCTATCATTTATTGATTGTTGAATGTTACCGTCCGCGTCAGTGGTGACGGCAGATATGTTCCTGCATTGTCTCCCGCAGTCGGTGATTTTCTTTCACAGAAACAACTGCTATCCATTTTGAGATGCGGAAATGAGATGATCAGCAATGTATTCAGAACAGTGAAAAGCAGCGATAATGTTCGAATATTTCGCTTTGTTTCACATCATAGTTTTGAATCGATGAGTGGGTAAAAGCAGTAGAGCCGTACAATACTCCTCCGTGTCCTTCTTGCCGATAGGGCATTTCACATTGTTTAATTTCTTAAAATATTTTTCTAACAAAAACGCCCACATGCACAGTGACGCTCTTACAGCCAGCTGTTCGTATTGAAAGCATGAAATATGAATTCATTCAGCCTACAGGATCAAATGAATGGGCGTTTCTTCCGCAAGGTATGAAATTAGCTCAGATACCTGCTTGACACTTCATGATCTTTCAACCGGCCATCTTTCGGGAATAAGTGTGGAATGCGCTACAGAAACCAATAAAGCATTACTTCTTAGGATTCTTAATCTGCATTTAAAAAGATGATATTAAAAGAATGACTCCTCAAAATGTGAAAATGTACACCGATGATGTATTTTAAACACAAATTAAGATAACAGAATTGCAGTTTTCTGACACATTGATACGCACATAGAAAGATGATGAAACCTGACATTACCGATCTGTGACAATGACAAGCTGATACAAAAAAGAGAGGACGAAGCTGATGTGCAGGGTACCCCAAAAGTTTTTGACTTTTATATTTTTTATTATAAATGGAGTTTTCGAAGTATTATTTTAATGGATGCTCATCATAGACAATCTTCGGGACGTGTCAAGCGCTTTTTGCGAATGACAAACACCACATTCCTTCAACTTTTCAAAAGAAACAGCCTTTTGAAGTAGATAAAACTTTTGAGTGTCACCTCATGAATCATAAGCTCTTTCCAACTCAGGATACAGTAGGCAAACTATCTATGGTGTTTCACTAAAAGCTACAATGCTGCATTGCTATTAATAAATCTTTTTTTATTGTATCACTATCGATTGATGAATGAAATAAACATTAACGCAGAAAGTGACGAATCTTGCTGCAGCAAATGTCGAACGATTGAAGAAAAGGTCTTTCTTGTGTCACGGGCGATTGCACACGATGATTTAAAGGAGAGTCGACGAATATTCCATGTGAAATACGGCAAGGGAAGCCCTGCTCCCTCTGTTATTATATATACTGCTCTTATCATTTCAAATCTTCAAACACTTTAAACGAAGAATTAAATAAAAAAAATTGAAAGAGTACCATTGTTGATGTTTCCCGATTACCTGAGATCTTTCCTGAAACCCTGCGACAAATGCTTGGATTTAAATGGTGAACATTTTCAGTTTGCATTGTAGCCTACTTTTATTGCTTACTTGATGAAAACATGGTGTCGGCTTTGTTGCGTTAATACGGTCAAATTTGGAAACATAGGAAGAAATTGAGAAAGACGAAAAAATGCAAGTGATAAATGAACAACTTTCAATAATATATTTAATTCAATGAAGGAATTTCTATTATGTGAGGCATCTAATTTTCTTAAATATGTTTATTGGTAATGAAGATAAGACAAAACGATGTCATTAGTTGCGAGGCCTTTCGCCGATTCTTTTCGGGCAACACTTCGGAACGCGTACAATAAAAGAAAAATCAAGTCATTATATACAGTTAAAAGGAAAGAAAGGACTGAGTTGAAGTCACTGCCACGGAAGAGCGAGCGTTAATACAGTTTGCTTCTGGACACATAAAACCGGCCGCAATGATGCTATCATTGTCGCTTCGAGAAATGGTAGCAACATTGGGTGACGAGCGCGAACCAGCTGCTTGAAGTAGGAGATCTTCTCGTTGGCGCGATCGAACGATGTACACGTCATCGTGTGACGTGTGACCGCGCTTGTCGGTGCTGAAGATCGCCTGCACTCACAGAATTATATTGTTTAATCGCATCACTTTGCTAGAAGTGCAAACTGATTCAAACAGATGGCACATGCAGGAACTTAATAAGTGGGCAAAAAGAAATTTTTAATACCTTGCAGAGATAGGAAAAATAGTCGTGCATCGCTTGCGGATTGCTCTGAATTCCTTCAAAATGCTCCGATCGCCACGACTCCTTCAGATTCGAGGAGTTCAGATCATTGCGCAAAAGTTTTCTCGATAATGTTGGGGCCTCCGATCATTTTAAAAAAAAGTTAGCAGGCGCATGAAAAAATGTTCACAAACTTCCCTGTAGAACTTGACATCGTCTGTGTCTCTTTGCTGTGTGATCCGGTTGATAACAGTCACTGAAACTTTGCACAATTTGGCGTGTTTAATGTTGAACTGGCTGCTCATTGTTAGATTGCTATGGTATTTAGTCAGCAGATTGTGCCATTTAATTAACGCTATATGTTCCAATGCTTCCCTTCTAGTCAAACGGAAGAAGAGACGACCAGTCCAATTCTGTGCCTGCACTTGTCCTTCATCAGCCATTGTTGAAGGTGTTCATCAGCTCGCTAGGCCAATCACCTCTCCGTGCGTCCGACGTAACTATGTAGTGATAATGAAGAAAAAATAAAACTTATCATAACTAAACTTTTTCATAAACTAATAAATGATGGTAACACTGTGCAAGAATGAGTTAACGAGTGCGGAAATACAGTCCGTTTCATAAAAAGTGGATCATCCTAAAATTTGACTAAATAAATATAAGTATGATACAGAAAGCATTTTTCATGCTATTTCATGTCCCTAATATATTTAGATGTCCTTATATAATCTGATAAACTATGATAAACTTACAGCTCTTGAAATTCGACTCAATAAGTCTTCTACGAATAGTGGACTCAGAAATAGACGAGTCTAGTGCAGCCATCTCAGTTAACGAGAGACTTGGATCAACTTTAACAAATCTCAAAATTAGGCAATCTCTCTACGTTTGGATGTTTTGCGCGGACGGCCAGAGCCCTCTTTACGACAGAGTCGAAAATCATCATTATGCCATCGATGCACATTTGTGTAAGGGACATTTAGTCGCTTGCTTGTAGCTCGCAAAGAAAACCCTAGTTCTAGCAAGGCTGACACTTTGCCTTTTGTGAATGCGATCTCGTTATTGTTCATTTGTGCTTTGTATTGTTTTCAACCGGTAAGAGATAGATTTCTAGCTGAAAGCAATCAGGAGTGCTGCCAACACCACCGCAACGAAGTCAGGAAGCTATGGAACATGAAGTCCAGTTAATCACATGTAGTAGTTACATTATTGTTGATGAATAATGGTGCTATACTGGCTCTGATTGACCGATTTTCTTTATTTTTGTTTTGCTTGATAGCTTTTGGCTTGTGGAACAACATATTACATAACAAAGGAAACAAATGTAATTTCATAAGAGTGAGGTATGATTTTGTGTAACATTGCTAAATGAAGATCAAATTATCTACTACTTTTTTATCTATAACAGGAAAACAACTCAATATTCATGCTTGAAATTTCCAACAATGATATCAGTAAGCACAACTGACATATCTTCCAAATTTCAGAGAAATTCGTTCAAGTTTGGCGGAGTTAGACAAAGTTGAAGTTAAGGCGATGTTTAAGGGTGATCCATTTTTTATGAAACAATCTGTAGAAGAAATCAGAAGAATATCAGGGTTTCTAAGAAACTTATACAACTGCACAAAATTTGACATTTCGACACTAACTACAGTCCGTTTCATAAAAAGTGGATCATCCTAAAATTTGACTAAATAAAACAAAGAAAGCATTTTTCATGCTATTTCATGTCCCTAATATATTTAAATGTCCTTATATAATCTGATAAGCTATGATACAGTAACGGTTCTTAAGAAGGTAATATTTTGTGGCCCTACCCTTATTGTCAATGACATTACCAATTCGTCTAGGCATTGATTCGATGATATCGTTGATTTTTGACTGATCTAACTTTCTCCACTCTCTTTTTAACAGTGACGTAAGTTGTGATACGCCATTTGTAGCAGTGAACGACGAACGCTACGTTTTAGGATACTCCATACATTTTCTATGGGATTCAGATCAGGAGAACGAGCTGGCCAAAATAATGTCCTAAGCCCTAATTGAGACTTGCATAAGTTGACTCTACTACTCCTGTGACACGTAGCATTATCATCCATAAATAACCAAGTCGATGGATCACCAAGTTGATCTGTCATTTGGCCAATGTTCATTCGTAAAACATTCACATAGCGTTCGGAATTCATGGTTCCTTGCTGTATGTGATGTTCAGAGCGGCCATTGGTCCAAATGCCAGCCCAAATCAGTAGAGTCGCACCACCTTGTACCCGAGGACGATGTAAATGTCTCGGAATTTCCTGATCAGATTTTATCCATAATCTCAATCGACCATCACTATCCTTCAGACGGACTGATGCCTCATCAGACCAGACAACCCGATCCCATTGATTTAGCCAGTAACAATGACTCACTGCCCATCTGAGACGTCTTTTTGTATGCTGATCTGATAATTTGATCAGAGAGGGCCTCTTACAGCTCTTGAAATTCGACTCAATAAGTCTTCTACGAATAGTGGACTTATAAATAGACGAGACTAGTGCAGCCATCTCAGTTAACGAGAGACTTAGATCAACTTTAACAAATCTCAAAATTAGGCGGTCTCTACGTTTGGATGTTTTGCGTGGACGGCCAGAGCCCTCTTTACGACAGAGTCGAAAATCATCATTATGCCATCGATGCACATTTGTGTAAGGGACATTTAGTCGCTTGCTTGTAGCTCGCAAAGAAAACCCTAGTTCTAGCAAGGCTGACACTTTGCCTTTTGTGAATGCGATCTCGTTATTGTTCATTTGTGCTTTGTATTGTTTTCAACCGGTAAGAGATAGATTTCTAGCTGAAGGCAATCAGGAGTGCTGCCAACACCACCGCAACGAAGTCAGGAAGCTATGGAACATGAAGTCCAGTTAATCACATGTGGGTAAATCCAATTTATTCCACAACATTTCTGTCTTTTCAACTTTGGGTCTCAGATTTCCGTGAAAATTTGCATATATACTCATTTTTTTACGCTGAACACGAAAATCTTAGCGGCGACCACACCAAATAAAAACTTTCCATAGAAATCTAGCACTTTTAAAAAGTCATTTTTTCTACATCTCGGTCAGAGGACAAATTGATGTCGGTCAGATAGATGTCGAATAGGAAACTCTTCGGCTTCTGCATTTGGGTTGCTGATGAAACTGGGAACTTAGGATGAATGCTTGCATGCGGAAAGCGAAGTGACCAAAATGTAACGTGTTACATATAATGTCCGTTGACCGTGACCTACCTTGTCCTCTGACCGAGATTTTTAAGGTCTCGGTCAGAGGACAAATTGATGTCGAACAGGAAACTCTTCGGTTTCAGCATTTGGGTTCATGAGACTGCGGGAACTTAGGACGAATACTTGAACGCGTAAAACGAAGTGATCTAAATGCAATTGCATACATTATCATGTCTTTAGACCGAGACCCTTGTACTCTGACCGAGATCTTCAATTTCAACGTTGTCCTCTGACCGAGATTTTTTAGGGTCTCGGTCAGAGGACATTTTCGCGGTTTTTGGAGATTTTGAGAGGGTTAATTGATATAAATAAAAAATTTCTTTTGCATAGATGTTAAGAGCATGGATCCCTCCTATGTTGTGAAATTTCATCGATTCCTGACAAAATTTCTGGTTTCAGCATCCATATGAAATTTTTGGGAATATTCGAATTCTCTGGTCGAAAAAACGGATAAAAATATCTTTAAATCAATATTGCTCACTTGTAACGGCATCAAACTGAATTTTCTTTACGGATTTATAAACTAGCACACGAGAGGATTCGTTTGGTGCAAAAGGTTTAATGGAAGAATCAATATTCTTCGAGAAAAGGTACCTCGGTCAGAGGACAGAAAACGTCTCGGTCAGAGGACATTTTTTTCATTGGACAATGGAAACCCAGTAAAAATTCTATGATTAATATTGATTATAACATTTAAAATTAGACTGTCTTAAAGAGCTGATCTTCTTCTTTCAGATGATATAAATATTAGTGGGTGTATTTGAATGTAGCTGATCGAAAATCCGTGTTGAAGTGAGAGTACTGCAACTTTGGACATGCCTTTTTGGTCTTTTTTCGGCAAAAAACGGCAACTAGTGAAGAAGGTCTTGGCTTTGTGACTTTTTAAAAACCATGCCATAATAGATGAGATCTTTACGGTTCGATTAAAAAAAAACTATTGAAATCGGTTCAGAAATATGGATTTTACAAATCAAAGACACATTTTCGTCAAATGTTGTGGAATAAATTGGATTTACCCATGTAGTAGTTACATTATTGTTGATGAATAATGGTGCTATACTGGCTCTGACTGACCGATTTTCTTTATTTTTGTTTTGCTTGATAGCTTTTGGCTTGTAGAACAACATATTACATAACAAAGGAAACAAATGTAATTTTATAAGAGTGAGGTATGACTTTGTGTAACATTGCTAAATGAAGATCAAATTATCTACTACTTTTTTATCTATAACAGGAAAACAACTCAATATTCATGCTTGAAATTTCCAACAATGATATTAGTAAACACAACTGACATATCTTCCGAATTTCGGAGAAATTCGTTCAAGTTTGGCGGAGTTAGACAAAGTTGAAGTTAAGGCGATGTTTAAGGGTGATCCATTTTTTATGAAACAATCTGTAGAAGAAATCAGAAGAATATCAGGGTTTCTAAGAAACTTATACAACTGCACAAAATTTGACATTTCGACACTAACTACAGTCCGTTTCATAAAAAGTGGATCATCCTAAAATTTGACTAAATAAAACAAAGAAAGCATTTTTCATGCTATTTCATGTCCCTAATATATTTAAATGTCCTTATATAATCTGATAAGCTATGATACAGTAACGGTTCTTAAGAAGGTAATATTTTGTGGCCCTACCCTTATTGTCAATGACATTACCAATTCGTCTAGGCATTGATTCGATGATATCGTTGATTTTTGACTGATCTAACTTTCTCCACTCTCTTTTTAACAGTGACGTAAGTTGTGATACGCCATTTGTAGCAGTGAACGACGAACGCTACGTTTTAGGATACTCCATACATTTTCTATGGGATTCAGATCAGGAGAACGAGCTGGCCAAAATAATGTCCTAAGCCCTAATTGAGACTTGCATAAGTTGACTCTACTACTCCTGTGACACGTAGCATTATCATCCATAAATAACCAAGTCGATGGATCACCAAGTTGATCTGTCATTTGGCCAATGTTCATTCGTAAAACATTCACATAGCGTTCGGAATTCATGGTTCCTTGCTGTATGTGAAGTTCAGAGCGGCCATTGGTCCAAATGCCAGCCCAAATCAGTAGAGTCGCACCACCTTGTACCCGAGGACGATGTAAATGTCTCGGAATTTCCTGATCAGATTTTATCCATAATCTCAATCGACCATCACTATCCTTCAGACGGACTGATGCCTCATCAGACCAGACAACCCGATCCCATTGATTTAGCCAGTAACAATGACTCACTGCCCATCTGAGACGTCTTTTTGTATGCTGATCTGATAATTTGATCTGAGAGGTCCTCTTACAGCTCTTGAAATTCGACTCAATAAGTCTTCTACGAATAGTGGACTTATAAATAGACGAGACTAGTGCAGCCATCTCAGTTAACGAGAGACTTAGATCAACTTTAACAAATCTCAAAATTAGGCGGTCTCTACGTTTGGATGTTTTGCGTGGACGGCCAGAGCCCTCTTTACGACAGAGTCGAAAATCATCATTATGCCATCGATGCACATTTGTGTAAGGGACATTTAGTCGCTTGCTTGTAGCTCGCAAAGAAAACCCTAGTTCTAGCAAGGCTGACACTTTGCCTTTTGTGAATGCGATCTCGTTATTGTTCATTTGTGCTTTGTATTGTTTTCAACCGGTAAGAGATAGATTTCTAGCTGAAGGCAATCAGGAGTGCTGCCAACACCACCGCAACGAAGTCAGGAAGCTATGGAACATGAAGTCCAGTTAATCACATGTAGTAGTTACATTATTGTTGATGAATAATGGTGCTATACTGGCTCTGATTGACCGATTTTCTTTATTTTTGTTTTGCTTGATAGCTTTTGGCTTGTAGAACAACATATTACATAACAAAGGAAACAAATGTAATTTTATAAGAGTGAGGTATGACTTTGTGTAACATTGCTAAATGAAGATCAAATTATCTACTACTTTTTTATCTATAACAGGAAAACAACTCAATATTCATGCTTGAAATTTCCAACAATGATATTAGTAAGCACAACTGACATATCTTCCAAATTTCAGAGAAATTCGTTCAAGTTTGGCGGAGTTAGACAAAGTTGAAGTTAAGGCGATGTTTAAGGGTGATCCATTTTTTATGAAACAATCTGTATTATGCAATCTCTTAAGTATGACATTTGCAGTCTCTTGAGAGGGTGCACATGAACTTAAACCGTACCATCTGAAAATTATGCGATTTGCAGATAAACGCTTGGTAACTAAGTCTTGCTCTCGTGATTGGGGCAGTATGTTGATGATGCGCCATGAGAAGTAGGCCTACCAACGGAACTCCACGAACTCCTCCATCCTCTCTCACCAAGAAATATTTGGAGAATCATTTGTTAGCGATAACTTACTCGACAAACTTGATGAGATCTTGAAAAACTGCAAATCAACGTCTAATAAGGGAGGCACCTCTGTGATAAACTTTAATTTCTTATGGAGCAGGATTTTACCGTAAGTCCCCCTAAATAATAAGCTCTAGGATTTTCGTTTCCTCAGAGTTTCAGGAACATATCATCTCGATGAATCATTGACCAAATCAGAACAGAAATGATTTATTTGGCGGGAGAAAAGTTAGTTTGATGCGATGAAATAATCAGTTTCAAAGCGTCGAACCAATTGTCTTGTGTCCTCTTTCATCTGTGATTGCGCATCACAGGATTGGAACCAGCCGGCCCGGCCATGGATTTTGAAGACCGGCCGTTCGGTTGATTTCATTAGGCCCATCTTGACTCATTGACTTTATAGAAGAAATTGTTTAGTCAATCAAATGAAAAAACAGCATTATAGGAGCATTCAATGCAAAATTTGAAGAGTATCTACAAATACGTATGTTATGCGACATTTAATGTTGCGAACAGTTTCTCAAACAGTGAAAAAAATACTATCTTATGCATGCATGTAATTAACGTGCTTTATCGCAAATAAATTCCTATATTCTAGCCTATGCATTCGTATAATAGCAAAGCATAAAACAAGCTCCTCTGGCAAATAATAATACAGGCTGTCCCAGATGTCTCTACGAATTTCATTTTTATTTTACAAGAAAACTAATAATGATACAGACATGAATCAAGTTTTATTTTGAAAAGCAGACATGGCAGATTTGTTTGATATAAGCCCGGCTGCTTAAATGGTTTATTTTTTTAATTTTTACTTCTCCCAAAATTATCATTGTTTTTTAATAATAATTGTTTTTCCTTTCAAATTATATCCCTATGAAAAAACAAACATAATACCAACATGAATATAACTACATATGTATATTTCAACACTTACGAGCAGTTTCAAGTAAGTTGTTGACCTTTGTTCAATTTCAGTTGGTAAAGTCTGTCGGGCAAAGAATCGATAACTCTTTGCAACATCTCTTGATCAATTGTCGAACACACATCAGCAATCTTTCCTTTTAATTCAACCAAACTTGTCATCTTTTTCTTGTATACCTGATTCTTGACATGACTCTAAAACCAATAATCCAGGGGGTGATGTCAGGAGAGCGTGCTGGCCAGTGGAAATCAAAGTGACGACTTATGACTCGATATTTGAAATTCCTTTGCAAAAACAATTTCACCTTTTTTCTAATATGCGGTGGCGCACCATCTTGGAATACTGTCCGAGACATAATTCTTTTTGATTTCAAGAAGGGAATGCAGTGAGACTCCAACATTTCAAGATACGAAGCAGAAGTGACACTTCCATAGAAGAAATAAGGCGGTATAACATATCGTCTGTTGAGACCTACCCAAACCGTCAATCCTGAACTGTGTAAAGGTTTGGGTATGCGAATTTGAGGATTGCTATCATCCCAAACAGCACGAGTCAACGAAGACGTTTCTCCGAAAAGATGAAAATGAGCTTCATCTGTATGTAAACAGAATGTCACTAAAGTCACTTCCGAACTTTTCGATCATTAAGTCGACAAATTCCAAGCGCTTGTCAGAATCAGCTGGAAACAGTTCCTGAACAAATTGAGGACGGTAAGGTTTCAAATGCAAATCGTTTCTCATTATTCTGTGCACAGAGCTTTTGGAAATCTCGGATGCTTCAGCAACCTCACGCACAAAGCAGATTCCAAAATTGTTCTTTGATTTAAGTTCTTCCACTGCTCAAGAAACAGTCAAGGCACGATCACCACTTAATGAATGTCGCCCTGATTTGGGGAGGTCTTGAATTGTCGAAGAAGTTTCAAATTTCTTGACGAGATTTCGAATTCCACCTTCAGTACAGGGAGGATGCCGTTCACCAGTTTCCTTCTTATACGCACGCACGTTAGCAGTTAGAGAGCAACCAGATGAGTAATACAGTCGAATAATGCGAGCGCGTACAGAGTTATCCATCTCGTCAGAGCACAGTAAGAACCAGAGTGAATCCAGTAAAAGAACAGTCATTTGAAAATTTTGTCGAGATTTTTCAAAATGAAGATATCGGACAATGACTCGACAGCTGAATAATAAGCTAATAAGTAGAAAACAACTTTCAAATGTTGTGTAGTAGAAATTACCATAGATATTTCAGGCGTTGATCAATGAAGAACATCACTCGCATCACTCGATTGGATAACAATATAGAAGTGGATAATAATACACTAGAATGGAAGTTTGATATCTTGCCTATGTACAATGATGGCACATGGAAAAATCTATGGTTTTTCTAGATCAGATTCGATCTAAAACATTGTATCATAGTCAAACTATTTGCCAAGTTGGTTATGGAAGTTGTTGGCAGCAAATTAATGCAGAATTTTTATGAAGATAATATTAAGTGAGATGGTGGCATTGTTTCATGTGGTAAAGCCTACTATTCCCTGGGTTGGTATATTGTGTCGATTTGCAGCAGTCATTAACAACTATTTTTCAAAATTCGAATTAAAAATCGGTCCACAAAGTCATAATTGAATGTGGGCGGTGCACTGGTTGTAAGAATATCTCAAGACTTCAATAGAAAAAATTCTAATTATAGGATGATCTTCGTACGGTTAAGAAACCTACAGCTTTTGTCGAATAAACACATTGAAAGCTTCTTCACCGACAATAATTTCTCAGATAAGTGAATAGTCGCTGGAACTTTTCAATTAATTATTAAATGACACATGTGATATAGTGTGATGATATTTTGGAAGCTGATATTCGAAAGCATGTAAAGATTTTGAAAATTGTTCAAATATAGTGAACATGGGATCCCTTTCAAGTAAAATGAATACTCTGAGATTTCTTGACCTCTGATTTCAAGCTGGAGCAATGTATGTTCTGTAAATCGACATTACAAGTTGCATATGTGACTGATAGATTATAGGAGCGATATTTCAAAATGATGAACGTACAGAACGTTTTAAAGGATTTCTTTCTTTGTCATCCTGTCGCCGCAGTATTTTGTAAATTCACTATTGCTTTTGTGTATGATCTTTGGACAAGGGGCAGCAATCCAGATCACAATTTGGCTTGATAAATATAAATACAAATAAGAAAACATTGAAACCAGCTCGCACAATTTGCGTTTTGGCCCAACTTAGATCCCCCGGAGTGTGCCATAATTTTCATGCAATTTCCATTCTAGGACTTTCTATGGTACTGTTAATTTCCATGCTCTCTCTCTCTCTCTCTCTCAGCGTTTGATTCTTTGCTGACCGTTAATTTTCTTTTCTCTTTTTCACAAGATATTGAATATCTCGTTTACGAAACGAAAATGGCGTAGGCTGACCGGCTACATATACACATGTACATGTACACTAGAAATATGAACTGTGAACATGAGAAAGCACATATGAACGACGCAGGGAACGGCACACAGGAATAACGAGGATAGGATACGGGCACATGGGTTAGATTGAAGCGAGGAAACTTTAGATACATTAACATATGCGCGTCATGCAATTATCAGAATCCGGAATTGAATCTCATTATGGAATTGGAATTGAATTGAACTGTTTCGACTGGAATTGGAATTGAAATTTCTGCTCTGGAATTGGAATTGGAATTAAAAAATTTCAGTGGAATTTTTCCAGCTCTGGTAGGGCTACATACGTTTTAAGGTATTTGAAAGCATTTGTTGTTGCATGGAAGCATATTTTAGAAGTTACTGCTAATAAGGCTCCTTTTAATTGAATAATATGCAGAAAATGTAGGTGATTATCGGTATCTAGGACTATAAAAGATTGCAAGCTTTAATGCCAATTGATGATGCCAATGATGTCAATTTGTGTAAACCACTGCCATGCATGGAAGTTAAATCGCCATATTTTATATTATTTGGGCTGCACAGAATTTTCCCAAAAATCGACATGTTTGAACAATATTGGATCCATTTTAAGCTGAGCGAATGAAATCTGAGACGGGTCATCTCGAAATTATTTTTCTCACCTGCCATATATGGTAATCAGGTCGCCATTTTGGATTTAATAATAAAAAGCGTATATTTTTCAAAAATGGTAATCAAAGAAATGCAGTCATCTTCACATAAATTAAAAAAATATTTGTCTACGCAGCTCGGCGTTAAGGAGAGATGTAGTGAAAGGAAAGAAAGTCCACTTTCTCTTTAGAGTACAACACAGGTTGACCGCATATTGGCTTCGTAGCTTCTTTGGGATCCGCGAGTGAAGACACTGACTATTTGCTTTAGAGATCTTGGTGAAAAGCGACTTACTCAGATGATCTCGACGGATGGCAAGTTCGTTTTTGCAGCAATTGCAGGCTCTTCGATTTCCACTTCCGTAATAGATGTTGAATATCATGCGATGTGCTCTGTTTTCGCATTTTTGTAGCTGCTTTGACAGATTTTTGCTGATACCAACGAAGACCGGAGAAGCGTATTCAATTAGTGATCTCAATACAGAAGCGTTGATAAGATGAAGTTCTTTTGCGGAAAAAAGACTCTTCAGACGGCGTAGAATGTGGAAGCGTTTGTTGACTTTATTACTGATCATATGTACGTGTGCTTTCCAGTCTTTGTGGGCCTACAGAAGAAAGCCCTCGGTCAATTCTTCAAAAATCGACATGTTTGAACAATATTGGATCCATATTAGTCTAAGAGATTGAAATCTGAGACGGGTCATCTCAAAATTATTTTTTTCACCTGCCATATATGGTAATCAGGTCGCCATTTTGGATTGGTGGGCCTACGGAAGAAAGACCTCGATGAAAGATTTTAAAATTTGCTTTAAAGTTATCAGAGAGGTCCACACAAACCTGCAAAAGTGGAATCTAAGCCGGGTCCTGTTAGACCACTAAATTTATTTCGAACACACCGTGAACTATTTATGTGGTTTTCGTAAAGCGTCACTTTATAACACGAGATCAACTTTCTATGACGAGTGAGCGCCAGCGAAAGAGTTTTACACAGAATTAGACAGGTCGTCCCTTCGTCTGTTTAACTAGAAAGGAAACATTGGAACATGTAACGTAAATGAAATGGCACAATCTAGTGACATAATACCATAGCAATCGAACAATGAGCAGCCAGTTCAACATTAAACACGCAAAATTGTGCGAGTTTTCAGTGACTGTTATCAACCAGATCACACAGCAAAGAGACACAGACGATGTCAAGTTCTACAGAGAAGTTTGTGAACGTTTTTTCATGCGCCTGCTAACTTTTTTTAAATGATCAGAGGGCCCAACATTATCGAGAAAACTTTTGCGCAATGATCTGAATTCTTCGAAGCTGAAGGAGTCCTGGCGATCGGAGCATTTTGAAGGAATTCAGAGCAATCCGCTAGCGACGCACGACTGTTTTTCCTATCTCTGCAAGGTATTAAAAATTTCTTTTTGCCCAATTAGCAAGTTCCTGTATGTGCCACCGTTTTGAATCAGTTTGCACTTCTAGCAAAGTGACACGGCTAAACAATCTAGTTCTGTGGAGTTTTATGAAACGGACTGTAGTTGATTGAAAGATTCACATTTTTCTGTCTTGATCACAACTCCACCGAAGCGCAGTGAATGGCTTGAATGCAGCCTTAGAAAACGATTTCATTTTTATTCAAATCACGCAAAGTGATCTACCGGTTTAATAATTGAATGTGGGCGGTGCACTGGTTGTAAGAATATCTCAAGACTTCAATAGAAAAAATTCTAATTATAGGATGATCTTCGTACGGTTAAGAAACCTACAGCTTTTGTCGAATAAACACATTGAAAGCTTCTTCACCGACAATAATTTCTCAGATAAGTGAATAGTCGCTGGAACTTTTCAATTAATTATTAAATGACACATGTGATATAGTGTGATGATATTTTGGAAGCTGATATTCGAAAGCATGTAAAGATTTTGAAAATTGTTCAAATATAGTGAACATGGGATCCCTTTCAAGTAAAATGAATACTCTGAGATTTCTTGACCTCTTATTTCAAACTGGAGTAATGCATGTTCTATAAATCGACATTACAAGTTGCATATGTGACTGATAATACTCTTGATAGATTATAGGAGCGATATTTCAAAATGATGAACGTACAGAACGTTTTAAAGGATTTCTTTCTTTGTCATCCTGTCGCCGCAGTATTTTGTAAATTCACTATTGCTTTTGTGTATGATCTTTGGACAAGGGGCAGCAATCCAGATCACAATTTGGCTTGATAAATATAAATACAAATAAGAAAACATTGAAACCAGCTCGCACAATTTGCGTTTTGCCCCAACTTAGATCCCCCGGAGTGTGCCATAATTTTCATGCAATTTCCATTCTAGGACTTTCTATGGTACTGTTAATTTCCATGCTCTCTCTCTCTCTCTCTCAGCGTTTGATTCTTTGCTGACCGTTAATTTTCTTTTCTCTTTTTCACAAGATATTGAATATCTCGTTTACGAAACGAAAATGGCGTAGGCTGACCGGCTACATATATACATGTACATGTACACTAGAAATATGAACTGTGAACATGAGAAAGCACATATGAACGACGCAGGGAACGGCACACAGGAATAACGAGGATAGGATACGGGCACATGGGTTAGATTGAAGCGAGGAAACTTTAGATACATTAACATATGCGCGTCATGCAATTATCAGAATCCGGAATTGAATCTCATTATGGAATTGGAATTGAATTGAACTGTTTCGACTGGAATTGGAATTGAAATTTCTGCTCTGGAATTGGAATTGGAATTAAAAAATTTCAGTGGAATTTTTCCAGCTCTGGTAGGGCTACATACGTTTTAAGGTATTTGAAAGCATTTGTTGTTGCATGGAAGCATATTTTAGAAGTTACTGCTAATAAGGCTCCTTTTAATTGAATAATATGCAGAAAATGTAGGTGATTATCGGTATCTAGGACTATAAAAGATTGCAAGCTTTAATGCCAATTGATGATGCCAATGATTCCAATTTGTGTAAACCACTGCCATGCATGGAAGTTAAATCGCCATATTTTATATTATTTGGGCTGCACAGAATTTTCCCAAAAATCGACATGTTTGAACAATATTGGATCCATTTTAAGCTGAGCGAATGAAATCTGAGACGGGTCATCTCGAAATTATTTTTCTCACCTGCCATATATGGTAATCAGGTCGCCATTTTGGATTTAATAATAAAAAGCGTATATTTTTCAAAAATGGTAATCAAAGAAATGCAGTCATCTTCACATAAATTAAAAAAATATTTGTCTACGCAGCTCGGCGTTAAGGAGAGATGTAGTGAAAGGAAAGAAAGTCCACTTTCTCTTTAGAGTACAACACAGGTTGACCGCATATTGGCTTCGTAGCTTCTTTGGGATCCGCGAGTGAAGACACTGACTATTTGCTTTAGAGATCTTGGTGAAAAGCGACTTACTCAGATGATCTCGACGGATGGCAAGTTCGTTTTTGCAGCAATTGCAGGCTCTTCGATTTCCACTTCCGTAATAGATGTTGAATATCATGCGATGTGCTCTGTTTTCGCATTTTTGTAGCTGCTTTGACAGATTTTTGCTGATACCAACGAAGACCGGAGAAGCGTATTCAATTAGTGATCTCAATACAGAAGCGTTGATAAGATGAAGTTCTTTTGCGGAAAAAAGACTCTTCAGACGGCGTAGAATGTGGAAGCGTTTGTTGACTTTATTACTGATCATATGTACGTGTGCTTTCCAGTCTTTGTGGGCCTACAGAAGAAAGCCCTCGGTCAATTCTTCAAAAATCGACATGTTTGAACAATATTGGATCCATATTAGTCTAAGAGATTGAAATCTGAGACGGGTCATCTCAAAATTATTTTTTTCACCTGCCATATATGGTAATCAGGTCGCCATTTTGGATTGGTGGGCCTACGGAAGAAAGACCTCGATGAAAGATTTTAAAATTTGCTTTAAAGTTATCAGAGAGGTCCACACAAACCTGCAAAAGTGGAATCTAAGCCGGGTCCTGTTAGACCACTAAATTTATTTCGAACACACCGTGAACTATTTATGTGGTTTTCGTAAAGCGTCACTTTATAACACGAGATCAACTTTCTATGACGAGTGAGCGCCAGCGAAAGAGTTTTACACAGAATTAGACAGGTCGTCCCTTCGTCTGTTTAACTAGAAAGGAAACATTGGAACATGTAACGTAAATGAAATGGCACAATCTAGTGACATAATACCATAGCAATCGAACAATGAGCAGCCAGTTCAACATTAAACACGCAAAATTGTGCGAGTTTTCAGTGACTGTTATCAACCAGATCACACAGCAAAGAGACACAGACGATGTCAAGTTCTACAGAGAAGTTTGTGAACGTTTTTTCATGCGCCTGCTAACTTTTTTTAAATGATCAGAGGGCCCAACATTATCGAGAAAACTTTTGCGCAATGATCTGAATTCTTCGAAGCTGAAGGAGTCCTGGCGATCGGAGCATTTTGAAGGAATTCAGAGCAATCCGCTAGCGACGCACGACTGTTTTTCCTATCTCTGCAAGGTATTAAAAATTTCTTTTTGCCCAATTAGCAAGTTCCTGTATGTGCCACCGTTTTGAATCAGTTTGCACTTCTAGCAAAGTGACACGGCTAAACAATCTAGTTCTGTGGAGTTTTATGAAACGGACTGTAGTTGATTGAAAGATTCACATTTTTCTGTCTTGATCACAACTCCACCGAAGCGCAGTGAATGGCTTGAATGCAGCCTTAGAAAACGATTTCATTTTTATTCAAATCACGCAAAGTGATCTACCGGTTTAATGACCTTGTGGTGGAGTGCTCGCTTTGTTTTCGGGAGACCTGGATTCAGTCCTTGGTCTCGTCAAGGCTAAGACTTCTGGTGCATGTGCATTCTGCCGTCTTGCTAAGCACTCAGTACACAGAAATGAGAGTGGGGTTAATACAACTCGCCCGCATGGATGAAAGGCGCTCGTGTAATGCATTTCGGAGTACAAGCAAAGAGTTTCGAAATTAAAATTTATAGCATAGGACGGGGCGGTAGGAGCTGCGCGTCATTTACTTGTAAGTCATTATATTTTCACCAGTACACCCAAAGTCTGCATACTTGAATACTGTTCAATATATCTATGATCCTGTACAAAGATGCATGTGCGAATGTCTTACAGGACTGATTAGCTTATGACGGACAGAGAAATTGCCGTAACTGCATTTCCATTTTGACTGCTTCCAATGTCTTGCACAGCAACCAAGGTATATCAGGTAAAATGTTCCGAATGTTGTTGTCTGCCAGACGCACAAACTTTTGAGTGAGTGAGTGAAGGTTGAGGGTTTTCAGACGTTCACTGGTGAACAGGCGGACTGAGTAAACGAGATATTCCATCCTCTACCACTGAACTGAACTTTGCCGTTGATGAAAGAACGGAACTGATGTTTTGAACTGATTGTTTCCTCGTAGGTAATTCAGAGTAACTCCATGTCTGCAAGTGAATGACAGCTGTGATGATGTTTCTTTGGATGTGAACTAGTCCTACTGATGATTCCTCATGCTTGATGAAATGGCAGCTATTCAGGTCGGTTCCCATTTTTCAGTTTAGTTGTCAACTACTCACAAGTTGTTTAGAAATGTACAGAATGTAGAAATATAGTTTCTATCAACCAAGGCTAAAGTGTGTAGGAAGGCGTTTAGAGTATTCTACACCATTATTTGTAGACTCGACAAAGAATCAGAAGAGCTACTGAAGAAAATTCAAAGACGATGCCATTCAAGAATATGTGAGACTAGAAATTGTGAAAGTCCTTCCACTCTCATATCGACGAAACATTTTAGGCTTCAAATTATTTCTTCAACTGATCAAGAGCAACTCAAACAAGTTTCGTCTCCTGCAAATCCTCTCGGCACTATCTGAATGTCAACACTTTATGATGACTTCCAGATTTGATGGGCTGTCCTTACATATAGGCCTTAACTTACTTCCATAGGCCATCCAAACAAGCACATTGCCAATAACTAGGGATGCAGAACAGACTTTTCAAACCTCCGCCTCCATCTCAAACCTAAACAAGAGACCCATCTCCGAGCCAAAGGCCGCTCCCGCTAACATAGCCCTGGGAAGGAATGTGGAGACGATTTCTCGACAGCCGCATCCACCTCCATGGAAAAAGTGAGGGAACTGTTCGTTTTCACAAAGTGAGCGAAAAGATCGAACTGAGCGACTTTGCACCAATTGGAAATGAACGGCGAGCTGAGTGAACGAAGAGGAACTTCAAATGAACGAGGAACTGAGTGAATTGAAAAAGTGCCCCGTTCGACTGCGCTGGCCACAAGTAACACGGACGCATCGTTGATTACAAACACACTCTCATTTGATAAAATTCGTGGAATTAAGTATTACTGCTTGTTATCAATGATAGTAGTATGATTGATGCTCCTTTATTTCATCGATAATCTTCGAACTCTCCAGACAGCAACTGGGCACATGATGTCCCTCGATGTGTGCTCCCTCTTCAGAACGATTGAGAAGACTATGGAAGAAATCATGAAAGGCGTTGAACAAAAGGAGGCAGAGTGCCGTATCAGATTTTGTGTATTGACATTGAATTCTTATTCATCGGAGTGTACTACCGACACGTCGACGGAGTAGCCAAGGGGTCACCTCTCGGAGTTTTCGCTGACGTTTTTATGGGCATGCTTGAGCGAAAGATGTCTAATGAGATTGGAGAACTGGCTTGCTACTTGATTGCATAGATGATAGTTCTCTACACGAGTTTCTATAGCTTTGTACCTCTTTGTTACAAAGTCAACGTCATGAAAACATTATTCAACCGTTTTCGCAGCATTTGTGGCAGTGACAAGATAGCAGCTGAGGAAAGGTACCGACGGACATCTTGTTTGTGGCTCAACACGAGTGAGAAGAAGCCCCAAGGTCAAAGAAGACTCCTCAAATCTCCATCACTAAACATCGGCAGGCGTGTGGCACTACTGCTCAACAGGCAAGGTAGCCTTCTCTACCGTCATCACAGCCTCTGGAACTTACGCATGCTCGAGACCCTAGCGATAAAGCGGTTTACACCAAACTTGTGTGCCCAGAAGGAGCACTTATTAGCGCCACTTTTATCTTGGTAATTTTTGTAGTTTTATCATTTTACTTTTCTTTTTATCTATACTGTCGATGTCTTTCCGCCGTTCCTTTAGTAATTTTTTTGGATATGGACTTTACCTACTACTTATTCTGGTAGCTGATTGTCCAGTGACTGTTCATTGCTTGATCGATCTTGTACCAGTATTCATGCTTCAATCAGTTTGACTCATTCTGCGTGTCACATCGACTGAGAGCAAATAAAACGCGTTTGTGACAATGCATAACTAAAATGAAACCCCTGGCGCCACTTTTCATTTATAAGATAGTAGTAATGTAAAAGTAGTATGTAAATAGATGAAAAGATTGTACCTCATAAATCTTTTTAACACAAAGTAAATACTTTAAGTCACACCTACATGCCTCAAACTTACACTCGTAACATTGATCCGAATGTAAGACTTCGATATGCATCGCGATTGCGAGCAAATAATGTTTTCATTCACACATTTGAATTTTCAGCGCATTTGTGTCTCTGACGGTGGTCAGCATAGATCGAAGATCAACTCAAAACTTTTGAAAGTGAAAGTCGCATTAAGGCTTTAAGAGTGTGTCTGTCCCTGTTTTTCATTTTTTATAGTTCAAGATAATGAATGTACTGCACTTAAAAGCTTTGATAAAATGCATAAACGCAGATTTCCGTGCGTGGCCACCTTTTTTTGACAAGATAGGAAAGTTGGATGTCAAATGTACCAGGGATGCAGAGTCGGAGTTCTATCATTTTTGCTGGAGTCGGTGTCCGGATTCCGGCCTATAACTAGACCCGAAATATAATACAAACAAATTATTTATCCTCGTGCATAGCTGTCACTGTCTTGATGTCAACTTTCTCCATCAAACAAAAGTACAGAGACAGCAGTGCATGTAAAGCTTGTAATAGTTGAGGGAATGAACTGTGACAGTGAATAAAGGATTGTGATTCAGTAGAGACGACAAGCCTTCCTAGCGTCGATCAGTTCTACGCACCAAAGGTCACGTCAGAGACAAAAATGAAATTCTAGTTTGTTTGAGAACATTACCTCTTACCCTCACGTTAATCGTGTGTGATGTCTCCTCCAAAACGCATTTTAAAATCGAAAGTGTAATCATACTTTTGGAGAAGGATGGGGATTTTCCTGCCTGATAGAGACTGGAGAAAAAAAAGTGTGAAGCAAACATCCACAAGATGGGAGGAACCCTGTCTCATGCATCCAACTTAAGACGACATTTGATAAACTTTCATCGGAAACAATTGATATTTCATACAGCAATGATCTCTAAAAAATAGGTTCAGCTAAGCCTATAGTGATCTAGCATGTAGGCTCCAATTTTTTTAAAAAAACTTGGTTTTATATAATTGCCACTCGGAGTCGGAGTCCTATCAAAATGATATCACTCCGCATCCATGAATTGTACTCATGGTTTAATGGATTTTGAGTTAGCGCACATGATGCGTGCTTTACATTTTTTGAATTTTATCTGCTGGCATGTAGACTGAATATCATTCAAAATTCGATATTCGATTCGGTTCCATTAAAAAATAACTTTGATAAAAAGCAGTTCTCTACCACACAATGCATCACTTTCAAAGAATGCATGTGTTTCGTAGCAGTTATTTTGGCTATCACAAATTGATTTTTCTTTTGAGCTTCTTTCTAAAGGAGAGAAGGAAGCAATGAGTGAATGTTGCTAAAATTCCGCTGGGAAATAGTCCTTTGTACTTCTTTTCCTTGCACGATCGAAGTATTTATAATCAACTATATTTTCATCTAATTTTCTATTTTTCATTTCTATAATTTCTATTTTCTCAGCATTTTATCTTTTCGCCTGCATCTTTGCCAGCTACAAAAAATAGATATAATTAAAATACGTCAATGTTAGTCTGATAAGTGCTAACTATTAAAGTTAAGCTCGCTTGTCTACATTCATAGACAAAGATCTTTTGTTCAACCTGCATGAATTGTTTTGTTAATTCTGCTCTAAATGTCAGTCGAAAAGACGCAATAGCTGGAACGCCTTAATGAAGTGAATGGTATTTTTCTTAGACAGAGAAATTTTATTTTAAAAGGGCGTAGCATAGTGGATCACCAACTGTTCATTTGCAATGAAATCTATTTTTCTTCCTGGAGTCTTTTAAAATAAGTAAGTAAGTAAGTAAGCGTATATTTGCTTGCATTGAAAATCGATAGAGACATATTATGGGACATAACGAGATACATAAAAAGACAAAAAGACAAAAAAAATTGATGATGAAAATACACTGATAATCAAGTGAGTAACAGACATCAACTAGCCTAAGAGCAGTGAGGAGATCATAAACATGCTCACACCTGTGTTAGTTATACTGAGATCACATTGTGTATTTTACGGCCATCAGAATTTAGAAGAAAGGAAGTCCAAGGGAAAAAGGAATGCAGTCTTCGAGATGTTTTTATGTGTGGCAGCCGAAGAAAACCTGAATTAGGCATGCGTGGGGGCAGGAATGCATGGAGAGGATGGGTTGTATATCGTTCACACGAAGTGAAGCACTTTCGAGCGCGTCCTACTCTCAGGACTGAAAGCGGAGGGAACTTTCCACACTCACAATTCTTTCCACAAATGATCTTGTGCGCTCGCTCATTGAACTTATCCAATTTTTGTTCCAATCCTTTTGGCAACCAGGCAAACAAGGAGGACGCGTAGAGTAAAACGGAGACAATGATAGATTCGTAGACCACTTTTAAATGTTCACAGGATAGTAGAGGCTTCAGCACCCGTATAACGTATAGACGTTGCGAAGAAATCTTGAGCATGTTATCGAAATGAGCCTCCCACGTCATCCTATCGTTCCAAAGAACGCCAAGAATCCTTATTTCCTTTGAGACCTCTATGAAAGGATACGCATAGATGTCACTTCTGCCTTTATGAAAAACAAGTTGCTTAGACTTATTGATGTTCAGGACCATCTTCTTCGACGCGACCCATTGTTGAACGGCTGTCAGACCATCCGGTTCAGCATCATCTTGGAAAATTGGCTCGATCAAGGTGACATCGTCAGCATATAGAACAACAGAGGTAGAGCTGGAATTGATGCACAGTGACCCCATAAATACGGCGAATAAAACTGGGCCGAGAACTGAGCCCTGGGGAATGCCTGAGTGAACATCATTTACAGATCCAAAAGCACCATCTATCTTTAGACGTTGAGAGCGACCTGTAATGTAATTCCTGAGCCAAAGGATGAAGCCAGAATTCACACCAGCATTTATAAGGCGATTTATCATAATGTTTGGCAGTACCTTGTCGAATGCTTTGGAAAGATCTAAACAGGTCATTCGCACAGCCTTCACTAGCGGATTATCCATATGTTCAGTGATACAGTCATGTATTCTTACAAGTGCACCTTCAGTTGATCCGTGGTTTCGGAAAGCAAACTGGTATGGTCCATACAACGAGCTTAACTCAGGATACACCGACTTCAAAATAAGCCTCTCGAGAATTTTGCTCAGAGTTGGTGCGAGGGATATAGGTCTAAAATCACTAATACCCGGTTTTTTGCATTTAGGAATTGGGACAACATCAGACAATTTCCAACAATTGGGAAATGAACGATCAGTAACAGACTTTCTGAAAATGTGGTATATTGGGACCGAGAGCAAAAAGGCGCCTTCGCGCAGTAAACGATTTGGAATTCCATCACTTCCAGTAGAGGAAGAAGCCTTCACTTTGCTCAAAGCGCGATTAATGTCACTAAGATTTATATCTACATTCCAATGCTCATCACGAATGGCTAATGGATCCTCATCGACTTCGTAGTTGAAATTCTTGCTCAGCTCATGCTGCAGCGCTATGAGAAATTTGTCTTTGCCTCCAAGATCACTGACAAGTGCATCATAGCAGCCTTTATTGCTTTTCCCTCGCGCTTCATTAATAACCTTCCACACGTTCTTCGAAGAATTGACAAGTTTCTTAGTCCAGCTGAGTTTGGCTTTCGTTATTTCATTTGTTATTATAACTTTGTAATGATGATATAATGGCCAATTATTTTGTCTGTATGCACGCCATCGTTTAGCAATCAAGCTCTTTAACACGGGAGTAATCCACGGTTTATCGGTCTTGGATAAAGTAACATACTCATACGGAATGAATGTCAGAGCAGCTTGTACAATGCAATAAAATTCAAAGCACATTTGATCAACAGAAAGATTAGAATCAGCATCCGGAAATTCAGTAAGACCGATTGACAAAAGATATAAGAATACATCTATGTTTGATTTCCGAAGATCCCAAACTTTTGAAAGCCTCTTTTGCCTCATAATATCCCTTTTGCTATTCAGTAAAACAGTATTGTGATCACATGAGTTAATAGGGGGTCCGACGGTAGCATCATCAGGATAGAATTCCGAGAGTTCAGAGTTAATCCATATTTGGTCGAGGAAAGATGTGTTCCGAGTTGGGGACTTGACGCAATTCCGCAGAGAAAACTGATGATAGAAGATGGACGAATCAAAATTATTGAAATCACCGCATATGATGAGATGGGAGTCAGGAAATTCTGAAAGTTCCGCATCAAATGTATCAATGAAGAAGTCAGATATTCTATGTAGCTCGTTGACTCTCAAATTAGGCGGAATATAAACACAAACTAGAAACAGACGCAAAACAGATATGCGCACAGACAATAACTCAATTTCAGGTGGGCACTGGTATTTGTTTATCACCACGCAGGGAAAATTAGAGCTAATATAAGCACAAACTCCACCGCCGATCCGTTCATTTCTATCACATCGGTACAGGTCATAACCATTTATATGCAAAATATTATCGCAAATATTCGAATGTAGCCATGTTTCGGTAATTAAAACAATGCCAGGTTGGAAAGTAGACAGAACAGCGCATAGCTCATCAAATTTGGGCAGAAGGGATCTTGCGTTAAAAAGCAGAAGAGAAGGGAAGAAATTCCGACTATGATTACATAAATTAAAACCCGATATCAAAAATTTCTCGTTGATAGCTTATGACGAGGAATGATCTGCCGATTATAAATGACAACATCCTCACCCTTGGAAATTCGGTCTTTCAATTCAGTGCGAAGCCTTTTCTGCTCATCTGATTGGTGTTTTGTTCTATCAGGGTTGATATAGATGTTACCGAAGCTTGGCGATGACCGTAATTGTCTTGACTTTTGCAGAAGAATCCCCTTCGACTGTTGATCGCTGAGAATAAGTCGAATGAGTTTGGGGCGATCAGCTACTGCGCGACCAATACGTTGCATCTTTATGATGGACTCCTGCTCAATTGGATTCCCTAACTCACCAAGAATCTCCATTAATTTTCTTTTATCGTGCGTTGCTCTTTCCTCTAGAGATCCATCACCTTCAGTTAATCCAGAAATAATAACGTTGTTTAATTTACGAAGGCGATCTTCAACTTCATTTAAAATGCGGTCAGGTGCGCCGGTCACGAATTCCCCGAGAACTTGTTTGATGGAATCTATCTCACCCTCATGTTTAGTAATCGTCTGCTTCATATCAGCGACAGAATGTTCAATCGACTCTACTCTTTTACAGACAAAATCGAGTTTGGAAGCGATATTATTCAATTCTGGCTGAAGCGAATTGATGATATCCCTCCTATTTTCTTCAAGCAGTCGTTTGACATCCTCCAAAACCAAAGCTGAAGTAGAGCAGCTGGTTCTCGTATTCGGCATATTTTAAAAGAAAAGCAAGAAAAGCGACAATAAAAAATAGAAGGAAGAGTTGGCGTATATATGCGAGATCAAAAGAGGAATCGAACCCAGTCCGTTGCAATAGCTACAAGTATTAGTCTAACTCTCGACCAGAAGACCACCGCAACATGTACAGAACGCAGTGTCCAACGCTGACTATAAGCTGAACATTGTCTGGAAACGAACAAGATGACGACTTGACCGTGGAGATTAGCTCATGAACTTTGCGCATGCGCACACTGACACAACCAAAAACTCAACACAAATTTGGAAATAGCACTGCGACGATTGATCCCACGTAGGCAAAAATAACACCATTCGAATCGTTATGAAACGGCGATTAAGAATATATAAAATCCAACACGAATAACTACTATAAACCGATGAAATTAGCAAAAGACTGATACACCGCGAGATTGCACAACAGAGACGTCTGCACTCGATAGATCAGTTAGAGTAGATATTTTTGCAGATTATTTTAGTAACGTCCTTCTCTGGTGAAACTGCTATGCATATTTTCCTTTTCCTCCTGAAATCAGCCCAAAACCATCATTGTCGTCTTTTCTACGCAGCATTCATTCGCTATTTCGCTTGCCCTGAAGAAGACGTAATGTCACAGACTGAGTCAAGAGATTGATTATTCTGTGGTCTTTGGACTCTGTAAACGTTTTGGTAAAGCGATAAAGACGGAATCGTAAAAGTAAGCGGCGCGAAATTCGGCCTCTCCCAAATATCTCCAGTTTAACCCACTGCTACCCGTGAAAGTTGTCTCCATGATAAGATTGAATTCAATATTCGTAGATGCAACCTCTTTGTGGACTTGCACTTCGATATATTCAGTCGTCCGAGACAGCCAAACACATTCATCTTATTTACAAAGCAATATGTCCGACGAATATCATAGCGCTGTTCGTCAATATGTGTACATGTAGCCTACTCATTCCATCTTTTGTATGCAACTCTTCGATTGCAAGCTAAACTTCAAAAATTCGATAGAAATGTCCCGAAGATAGCTGTTTGAGATCCTCTGTGGCGTGTGAGGAAGTAAAGACAAATATTATTCTGTTGCATATGGACCGTGAGCTCCTCATCCGTTGCAAAATGTGACATAGATTACATTTGAGGAGAAACAATTGATTTCATGCTTCACCGTAGACTTTTGCTGCGTCGCCACTTTGAAGTGTAGAGCTTTTCCAACTATAATTGAAAATTGTATGATACTTTGCACCAGGGTTGGAACCGGCCGGCCGGTGCTTTTTCAGGCCTTTTTGTCAACTGCCGACATCACCAACTGCATCACTGCTACAGCTCCCTCGGCAAGGTATTCATCACTTCTCTTTCCTACTCCTTCGAATCACACAGACAGCACCGAATATTGGTGCATTATCACAAAAAACAAATGTTAAATTAGGTAGATCACGGCACCCTTCGACTCAGACTTACACCGCCGTTGCGCAATTTCTTTCGAAAGCATTCATCGTGACACCTCAATTCACATTTGATGATTGCCCCTCGCTTGCCAATCCTTCCTTCGTTGCTGCTGAGGCTGTATGCAGATCGCCCCGCGTCCTCATGTTGCCGAATATCGTAGCAACAAATGTCGGTCGCCTCGGAACTAGAGTTTGTGACCAAGTAAACAACAAGAAATGGCATCCTCTAAACTTTCCTGAGAGTGAATAATTGCGAGCAGGGTCAACATGACACAAGACAATTAAATCCTTGATGCTATTAAGAAACGTCAAGTCCTGTGATAGCCTAAATTATTATGCTATTCCTTTATCAAGTCTCACATATCTAGTGATGCAAATGGAAAATTTTCCAGAAAATTATCCGGAAAATTTTCAACTGGAAAATTTTGAAATTTATTTTTCGGTGATTGACGTTTTTCCTTTGTTTTAGAGACTTATTTTAGTCGTTTGAAAAGACTATGTAATATTCAAAGACCGAAAACTTCTCTATCATCCCTGTATGTCAACTTTTGTAACCAACTGCACCTTTTCCATGTCTATTTCAGATCTTTCCAAATGAATTTCAGACATTAGATGGATTTCAGATTTCTCTAGCTGAATTTCAGATATCTGTTAGAAGCACAGATGAAAAGATCTTAAATTCAATTGGAGATTCATCTGGATCATGTCTGAAATTCATTTGGGCAGATCTGAAATCGATTTGGAACTATCTGAACCATCTGAACTAGAAATGGAAGATGTATCCTCAGCGAAGATGTCGGACAATAGGCCAGAAGTTAAAGGCTATCATAGATATTCTTTTACTCATCACAGATATCTTTAGTTACCAAATATCTAACGAGTTTACAGTCTTCATGTCTTCCAAAATGGTCGCTCATGAATGCTGCGTGGACTGTGTGCTTATACTTCACTTGTTCATCAACACATGAAGAATTTCTTTCACTGATCCACGCTGCATAATAAAGCTTAACTTTCAAGCTAATAAGTAAACTCCAAAATGAAGTACATTATTTTTGCTCCAGATCTTTCACAGTGCATGAAATTGTACCCCTATTGTAAAGCAAGATTCACGTTATCCAAAACGGTGTCTGTGTGATAATTAAAAATGCTAACAAAATGGCACAAATAGCCACTGTGGCAAAGGAATGTTCAAAAATCCGCGGACGGAACTCGCATTGCTACGATCGCTTTAATCGAAATAATGATGAAATTAAGAGTTTTAGACCCAATTTATTGGTACGTAGCTGCCTCGGCAGTGGAAGCGCTCAAATTATAAGACAGCTATCAAAAAAATCAAAACTTTCAAAATTTTCCATAATTTTCCAATATTTTCCAAAATTTTCCAGATTTTTCCATAATTTTCAAAATTTTCATCACTACACATATCGGAGTTACGTTCATCTCATCAAAAATGTCATGCGGTTACTTCGGAACGTACACGTAGTAATACTCATCTAAACGCTCATGATCTTCAATGGCCATGAAAGCATCGGAATTTTAAATAGGCCGGCCTCTGACCAGCGAGTTTTAGATACGCCGGCCTCGGACCGGCCGGTTCTAAATGCACCGGCCTCGGACCGGCCGGTTTTGAAGACGCCGGCCACCGGCCCGGCCGCTAAAAACCGGGCCGGTTCCAACCCTGCTTTGCACAGCGTTGGCGCTGACTGATGGTTCGCTGCAATGAGATAAATTCAATTCTGGTAACGTGACATTAGACGGGCAAAATCAATCAATACGGCATGTGAAAACCAATGAAACAAATTAAGTTAACAAAGTACTTTAATTGAATATCTTTAATAAGTAGGAAACACCATTGTACTCAGCACTGCGATTAATTTTTGGCTGTCCATCTTCGATTTTAAGAGCCTCAACAATGTTAATCTCATAATCTGTGTTACCTTTGTACATTATTTTAAATTGTTGATCAATGTCTGAGTTACATCTACTCAAGTTATGAAAATGCTCATTAATTGCTGTCGGACTCTTTTTATGTTCATCAATCCGCTGCTGAAGTCGGCGTTTAATTTTGCCAATGTATTGGCTACTTGGATCGCCCAAGCATGAAAATTCATAAACAACACACGACTTCATCAACGGAATTGACTTACTTTTTTAAGTGAGAAATACGATTTTACTTTGCTTGTGCTAAAAACCACTTTTGCGTCTACGTTATATTTTTTATATATTCTTTTCAAATTTAGTTTTAATATTTCGGATACTACTCCTATGTACGGTATGACTACGGTGTTTCCTACTTATTAAAGATATTCAATTAAAGTCCTTTGTTAACTTAATTTGTTTCATTGGTTTTCACATGCCGCGTTGATTGATTTTGCCCGTCTGATGTCACGTTACCAGAATTGAATTTATATAATTGAAAACGTCAACGACATCTACTTTCATCACATTTTGCTATGCCTGTATTCGTATGCGTATTTCTTGCATTCAGTATGGGTATGTCCTTATCCAACGGAAATGTTTCACCCATAAACTACGGAAAGGGGTAACTTGTCACCCCATATTGTCTTCCGCTGAATTTTGTCATAGTGCTCCCCCAATTAAAAAAGGAACAATTTTCAATGATACACAAGAAGTTCGCGTATCAACTTCAAATGTATTATATTGGTTTATCTCTTGAAATAGCTGTCGATAAAATGTCAATGCTGCGGTCGGGCAAAATATGGATAATTTGAGAGGACTAATAATATGGATAATAAATAAGAAGGCTAATTATGGTCACTCCAAACAAAAGGAAAGTCCCATTTGAGCATGTCACTCAATCTCCGCATCTTTTTCTGAAGCGTCGGACATTCGCCTGTTGGTGCATAATGCAATTTTCTAGATGTAAGAATTGAATATAGGCCTACATGAAAAAAATCGGATGTTAGACCTACTGGTACACGCACAATATTCTGCTTCCTGTACGATGCTCAACCAGCAGGATTTTCTGACCATTGAAAACAATTTAATCCTTTATTTTTTCATCATCCGTAAAATCCATTTCAATGTAATAATCTTGAGCAGTTTCGTTTATTTCCAATTCATCATCATTATCATTATCAATTGGCGTGCCTTCAAAAGGCTATTGTGTGGGCTCCGGGAAAAGCCTCAAGACTTGCTCTACGACATATTTGCCTACGACTCATCTCTCCAGCCAAGAAAATGAATGTGAGCAAGGCGCACTGAACCTGGAGGAGATACACTGGGCAATTGATGTTCACGCACATCAAAGCTGTTTTGTTTGACAACTCGAGAGCTGATTCATCCAACCGATGCAAGCGTGTGTGCGCTTGTCATGTGACATCTGAGGTGAATGAACAAAGTAGAGAAACTGTTGGAAAGAATGCAATTGCTGCACTAAAATAAAAAACACAATCTGTCTTTTGTGCCATTCCCAACACCCTCGTATTACACAAGTCACTTCAAAGTGGCATTCATGAAATACCAGAGAGTACAGATTGAGAACTACACTGTAAATCGCTGGATACGAAAATTACATACAAACATATGCCAAAATCACATACAATTTGAAACTGACATCTGATACGAAATTCTCGTATATTTACAGAGATCTGGCATGCTTTTCATACCACATCTCACTTACTTTCGTATGTGATTGGTATGTGGCGATACGAACTGTTTTATCTGTGATTGGCTGTTTTACAGTGAAATACGAGTTGTTGGCATGCTTTATATACGAGACCCGATGCAAATTCATCCTTATTCGTATGCCTCTGGTATGTATTTGGTATGTGCAGCTTCTAGTCACGTGGCAAAAAAATATGTGTTTTACATACTACTATCAAATAACTTTTTTCAGTAATACCAATCGCGAATATTTTTTGTTTGATAGAGTGATATTGAACTAGATTAGATTAATTGTGAATCATATGCTCCACGAGATTGTCGTCGTTGCTGCTTGTCTAGCAACATTAACATGACGTTTAGTTAGCTCTACTTTATGAGCCAAGTAGATGAACATCAGTTCATTCAAACGATATCTTTCGTGCAATCATGTTGACTTATATATCTCAAACTAAACTATTTTTCCGTTCATGAATTATAATGTGTTTTTATTTCGGATTGATAATATGCCTTATTTCAAAATTACATAATGCATAATTGTTGATGGTTGAATACCTATTGACTATTCATGAAATGCCTTAGACTTGCGTGTATTAAAATCGAATTCAGTATTGAAAGTTTGACTCTTGAATGTCCATATCTCAATACTTACAAAACAGTAGTAACATAAGTGTGATCTTTATTGAAAAAAGGCCTTAAAGCAACATACTTTGGAAATTATTTATGCTTTCTTTTAACATTGTGCTGGTATGGCTTTAGTATGTAAAGCATACCACATTTGAAAAAACACACGAAAAGCATACAAACATATACCAAGAGAATACAGGAACATACCAAAAAATATTTTGGTATGCATCCTTCGTATGTGATTGGTATTGAGCGATTTACAGTGTACAGACTTAAGCAAGTGTAAGAGCAGAATTTATCATCGAGAGCAACTAATTTTTCAAAAAAGTGATTGAATTGTCATTCAAGGATAATTATTTTGAACTTTACATTTTATTCATTCATGAAAATATTCCCGTATTCTTAGCGGAAAGGGGTAAAATCTTACTCCAACACTAAAAAACATATGCAGTCTAAACAAAAAAATAAGACGTTTATGAAAGGTCGATCATTCAGAAGTATCGTATTGAATCTTCAAATACATGAAATGACGGAACATAAAGTTACATGTGACATAAAGTGTCTGGGGTAATAAGTTGTCAAATTCAAAATCGAACAGGGCGATCAAATTCGAAACTCTGTTAAACGCGTTGTCAATCAGCAATGGCTGATTTTTCGAGTTACAGTAACGTCTATTGCATATCATTAATGAACTGTTCTATATTGGCTTCCTCGGACATCATCATATATGTTTGTTTAGCAAGGGAATTTGCAAAGTGTGCAGCTACACTCCATAAATTCGGTTTTCATATTTTTTCTGGAAAACTAAACTGTTTTTTCATCGTCTAAGTAGAAAGCGAAAGCACTCCCTGTTCTCAATCGTCTGTACATTCGTTTACTGCATAAAATACATGTATAAGGCCCATAGTATGGTCCTGCTAGGAATTGTTCACACTCATAAATTTATAAAGCCATGCTCAGGGTTTCTAATTGGCTTACCACTCATCAGTTCCTGTTTGCGATCAATACATGGTTGATGAATGTTAATAAGCGTAATAATGATGTCAAATCGACCAATAATGGTCTTTCTTTGAATGTTCTCAAAGGGTACTCTTGCTGTCCTGATTATGCAAACTACGTTTATGTTCTGAAAACATTGCAATTAAAGTGCGATTCGTAGATCCAATGCAGTTTTTACCGCAATGTTTACAAATAAACCTATAAACAACATATTTTAAGTTCCAATTATGCCACATAGATTAGTAAAATTACAGTCATGTAAATTATTACGGTAGTTGAAACATGAACGAATTTTTCTGCCAGGTTTGCTAACAAGATGAATAGGCAAATTATATTCATAGACTAATTTGTTGAGTTCACGAGTAGTACTATCGTCAAGTGCATTCCCAGAATGGCAGTCTTCTCTATATAATTCATATTTTATCTAGTGATTGGGTTTTCAATAAATAATCACATTCATTCATAATTGAGTGACAAATTGAAGAACTCACTGCAGAGGCTGCAAGATAACCATACCGTCTATATTTAGGACTTCCTAGAAATAGCTGTAAAACCCGAGGACACTATTTGCGCTGAACAATATGTAACATATTTCATATATACCAGCAGTCAGGCCCCCTCAGGTATAGATGTCGAAAATAGCAAGGAAATAATAACAGCATGTGATCGCAAAACGTTCAACTCACTGTCAGGGTGTGTCAGAAGAGGATGTTTCATTTTAAAAATTCCTCATTAGTTTTCTCGGCGGTTTCTGATGTATTTCTCTATGAAATTTTCAAATATAATGGCCAAAAAATCATGAGATTAATCCTTTTCGAGAAAATTCAACGGAAAAAGAAAAAGACAGAAAAACCGAAACTGCACTCTGTGGCTTGATTTAAATGCGTTTAGTGAAATGAGAGAATTATTTTCTCACGAACGACTCCAGAGGCGACGGATCGGATGAACGATGCGTTATCAAGTTTTTAAAAGATGAAAACGTCGCAAAAATCAAAAACTGAAATAATTATTTAGTCTCTACCGGTTTCAATTGGCAACAAGATGACAGAGATTGACCAATCTTCATTAGGAGAAATATAAAAAGAGGACATTTAGTCCCTACAATTTTAAACGACAAACAGTTTTAAAATTTCATTATATGCATGTATAGACTACCTAGATATTCTAAGATATATTCCAAGATATTCTATATCATAAAAATAGAAATCACAAGTCATAAGGATGTAGGAGATTTAGGTTCATAGATCGCTGACCTCTGTAGCACATGCTGCATATTAAGGCTATGAGGCCAGTCAGTCATTAGTTGGCTAATGAATTTCAGTTCCTCCACCTTTCGTTGTTGATCAGTTCCTTTTATTTCTTTCAATATTGTCACCCTTAAATCTTCTTCCAGGTGTTGATGTTTTATACAATGATGAGAAACCACCCTTTCTTCATCTCCATGGCGGACGTCAAATCGATGTTCTGTCATTCTTTCTCTCAAAGTTCGTTGGGTTTCTCCTACATATAAAAAATTACAATTACGAAAACTTAGACCATAAATGATGTTTGATGATGTGCATGTTGTTTTAGCAGCTTTGATGTTATAAGAAAGTCCAGTGATAGGCGATAACACTTCTGTTTCAGTTGAGAGCATGGCGCAGGTTTTGCAGCGCGAATTATTGCAGGATGAAACGATGCCAATGTTGTTAAATGACGCATTATCTGTTTTATCATATAAACGAGAAGAGGCCAAATGAGAATTTAGTTTTCTGGGAGGTTTAAACCATAATTTAGCAGTAATGCCAGTTCCTACAAGAAAGTGTTCATGTTTTTTCGCAATAAACTTGATATCAGCATACGTTGAAGGATGATACGGAGCAATCCAGGTAGGTGTCGGCGAAATATTTTCTTTGCTATTTTTCTCCAATAACAATTTTCGGTCTTTAGATAGAGCTTTCCGAATTTGATTTTGTACTCGACCTCTTGGATAACCTCTTCGCACCAAAGCATCTTCGAGATCATATAAACGATGTCTCGCCTGAAGATCATCTGAACAAATTCGCCTTATTCTTAGAGCTTGCGAATATGCAATGGGCAAACGATGCTCGATAGGATGACATGAAGCAAAATGCAGATATTGGCGAGTATCGGTTGGCTTGGTGTATAAATCTGTGGATAGATTGGCACCGTGCTTTGAAATTCTGGTATCAAGAAAGTTTACTTCGGAATCACTCTTTTCAAAGACGAATTTAATAGAAGGATGGAAATTATTAGCATAATCTTCAAACTGCTGCAAGGTTTCCCATCCATGCGTCCAGATCATAAAAATGTCATCGATATATCTCCACCACACTATTGGTTTAAGGATAGCATTTGATAGAAGACGTTTTTCGAACCAATCCATGAAAATAATCGCGTAGTTTGGAGCCATTTTTGTACCCATAGCCGTGCCTTGCAACTGAGTGAAAAAGTTGTTGTAGAATTGGAAAGTATTCGTTGTTAGAACAATGTGTGCCAATTTTGATATAGTTTTTGAACTTGGGACTTTAACAGTTCTGGTTTCAAGAGCTTCGTACAATGCTTTCAGTCCATCTTGGTGAGGAGTCTTAGTATACAAAGAAGACACATCTGCAACAACCAAAATAAAGTCTTCATTCATTTTACTAGAAAGTGCATTAAGTTTGGTCAAGAAGTCCGTTGTATCCTTGAGATAAGATTTGACCTGCGTGGCTAGGGGCTTGATAATAGAGTCTACATAGGAGCTCAACTTTTCTGTCACTCCATTACATGATGATACTATCGGTCGACCCGGACAAGGAGTTATGTTCTTATGAATTTTTGGAAGTAAATAGAATAGAGAGGTTCTTGGTGAAAGTGGCGGCTTTATTTTTTCAGCCGTTTCTAAAGAGAGTTTTCCATTTTGAACAAGTCTATCTAATTCGTCGGTAACTTTTTCACGGAGAATTGAAGTTTGATTAACCTCTTCCTTGCGATAAGTTGTGGTATCATTGAGTTGACGAAAGGCTTCTGTACAATAATCTGATTTATTCCAAACAACGACTACTCGGCCCTTATCTGCAGGCTTTATTACAATATCATTATTCTTTTTTTCTGATTTTTTTTCTTTATTTATTCTTCTTTGCTGAAATTACTTTGTGATCTTTGTGTGTAATTTCAGCAAAGAAGAATTTGACATTTTAAAGAATTTGAAAAAGAATAATGATATTGTAATAAAGCAAATGCAAATGCGATGCAAATGCAGAGCCGCAAACACTGTTTATTTTTTGATAGAATGACTTTGTTATTGATATATAAGACTATGTGAAAGTTAAAATGGAGTCAGAAATTACTTCCATTTCGGATATTTTGGACAACAAGTTATTGCGACGTCAGCGGACAGCAATCGGCTCTTGAAATATGATCGCAGCAAAACAAAATGAGCTAGCAAGCATCTGGAGCAACATTGGGGGCTTTGGAATAAGATTCTCTATAACATTTCAACCATCTTTATATTACTTAGCATTAATAACATCAATATTGTATTAGCATCAAGGGTTAATCCGTATCACCACTACTCCTATTGCTACGCCACAACTCCGAACTCACAACGTTTAGAGAAATGGGGGCGTACAGTTACCAGTGATATCTGCCTGGGGTGACCGCACAAAGGCAGTGTTAGATAGTGCGTTGTTTCGTGACAAGGTAATTTCAATGGGTGAATCTTACTGTTAGAAATTTGTTAGCCTAGCACTGTTTCTGTGCGTCGCCCCTGATTATATTAGAGACAGAGATTATCGATGGGGAATTCTCCAATCGGCAGGACTCTTCACAGTATGGTCATAGAAAAAGGGACTGACAACCTTTGCATTAATAGATTCAGTTTTTATATCATATTAATGTCTTTTTTAATAGACCTTGTACGAGTACTAATTCTTTTCATTTTTTGTGTATAAGCATGGAAGTAAAATTATCAGCCTTTACTAATTTAGAAACTGCCGCTTAGAATTCCAGTATTATGATATTAAGTAATTAATACACTTTTCAATAATGAGCATTCCTGGTATGAATGATTTAAGCTGACATTTGTCCTCAGCACATTGAATAAATCCATTCTAATTACCATGGAAAGCCGGCTTTTCGCTAGAAAGCATAGAAATTAACAATACCATAGAAAGAAAGCATAAGAATATAAAATAAGAAAGCATAGAAATAACAATACCATAGTGTACTATTATCCATTTCTATGCTAGAAAGTCAGCAAGACTGCAAAAGAATCCAACTGATGCCTGCCCTTACCGGGCTTTGTAACGCACCCATATCTCACGAAGATCTGCAATCTGACCTGCTAGGCACCTCGACTATGAAGTGTTGGCAACCTATAAAGACAACAAGTAAGTGATGATATCTTATCCTGGATGATCTCCATCATAGAAGTAGATAATAGTACACTAGAATGGAAGTTTGATATCTTGTCTATGTACAATGATGGCACATGGACAAATCTATGGTTTGTAGATCAGATTCGATCTAAAACATTGTATCATAGTCAAACTATTTGCCAGGTTCGTTGTGGAAGTTGTTGACACCAAATTACAGGATTTTCATGAAGAAAATTCTAAGTGAGATGATGGTATTGTTTTATGTGAAATAGCCTACTATTCCATGGATTAATATAGTGTGTCTATTTGTAGCAGTCATTGACAACTATTTTCCAATGATAATTTTTTTTTCTGTGAAATACCAACTTTTACATTTATTAACAACAATGTAGAGTTAACATTTAAGAACAACATATAAAAGATACAAAAGCAAAAAGACATCCGGAAAGTTAAGAAAAAGGGAAGCTTGAAGTTAAGGGAAGATATCGCTTTTAGACAGGTCAGAGGTCAAAAATAGTGCAACCTAGGCAACCTAGGAGGCCGTTTGCGTTGCCGATTTGAACGGCGACGCTCAGGGATTGCTGGAGGTAAGTAGCCGCCCTTCTCTCGCCAGTCGATGCAATGAGCCGCCTGCCAACAGATCTTATAAAGTTTGCAGCCCTTTCACCATAGGCCCCCATAGACTCTATGCAAATCGGGGTGAAAATAAAGCGGTCTCCAATTTCGTCATATTTGTTGAATTTGCGAGTTTCAGCGATATTCCCAACGGCTCCTGATGTCTTTGAGGCGGCTGCGATGTAGGAATCAGCAAGTGTGTGGCTACAGGTAAAGTCCCACACAAGGGCCCGGCCTCTTTCCCAATTCAAAAGGGTTATCCCATCGGGCCTCTTGTTGTCACTCCGAAATATGCCCATTGGTTCAGTGGAATTCGGCACACCTGCAGAAACTAACGCTCTTGAGATCAGGTTGTTCACTGAAGCATGTCGAAATAGCGACCAGACGACTTCTTACATACAAGCGCGTGTTGACCGAAAATGTCTAGCTGATCACCACAAATGCATCGCTGTGCAGAACAAACAGGGGTACCAAGCCGTAAAGCGCATGCAATAGTGAACTGATCGTCGTTCATTTGAAGTCCCAAAGATCGTATGGGGTATGCATTCAGCCATTGACCAGCTTCTTTGGTCGATACTGATAACAATCTAGCTTTTCCGTAATCATTTTCAATTGAAATCAACTTTCCAAGGCAAACTTCACTCATGGGATGATCCCAACTCTTTTGACTGGATTGAACTTTTGGCAATTCCCTTGTACAAGAAAAGTGCTTCCATAAAGAGATAGCTTTGTCTACGTTCACATCAGAATATTGAACACAAGTTTTGTTGAGTATGATACTCACGACATCGAAAGAGCCAAAAGCTGAGGCCAAATAGGCAGGAATTGAAAGCGGTTTGGTTACGCGAATACCGAGACCACCGTAATTGATAGGTAGGGAAGATTGCTTCCAAGCATGCTCATCAATGGATGTATTCAAAAGATCAGAGAGATTGCTTCTGATTAAACAATCGATCTTTGTGAGAGTTTCACTTTCATAGCAATAACTTGTTCTCAAACAGTAAAGTAATTTTGGTATGGCGATGGCATTTTTAAGTAAAAAGAATGCCACGTGCTTTTCTAGCTTACCAAGTCTTTCACTCAAAAGTTTCAGCATGTGATATTTCTTCTCTAATATTTTGTCAATTGATTCTTTACAGAGAGATCCGCCAAGCAATTCCGCGTCTTCAAATTCTATGCATTTCAAATTTGGGATTGCATCGGAAAATTCTTTCATAATCGACGTCCGTATGATCGCGTCAGTTTCAAGAATTAGCAGTTCGCACTTGGAGTCGTTTACTTGCAGACCAAGCTGCTCCATTTTATTGGCGATGACTTTGAAGTCGTTTAAAACAGTTGTTGGATTGCCAGCTAAAGTACCGTCATCAAGGTACCACACATTTATCTCAGACTGAAGATCAAAATTCAACGCTGGAATGCGAATTCAAATTTGGTTCACAGAGTCATAATTGAAAGTAGTCGGTGTAATGGTTGGAAGAACATCTCAAAAATTCAAAGATAAAAATTCTAATTATTGGATAATTTTTTCTCCTCCTAGCGGTCAAGAAACCCAGCGCTTTTGTGGAATAAACACATAGAAAGCTTCTTTAGCGCCAGTCATTTATCAAATAAATGAAATGTCGCTGGAACGTTTCAATTAATCATTAAATGACTTATATGACATAGTGTGATGATATTTTGGAGGCTCATATTCGAAAGTATGCAAAGTTTTTGAAAATTGTTCAAAAATATTGAACAGGGGAGTCCTTCAAAGTAAAATGAATACCGTAAGATTTCTTGGCCTCTGATTTCAAGCTGGAGCAATGCATGCTCTGTAAATTGACATTACAAGTTGCATAAGAGTCTGATTATACTATTGATAGATTATCGGAGCGATGTTTCAAAATGATGAATATACAGAACGTTTTAAACTATTTCCTTCTTTGTCATCCTGTCAGCGCAGCATTTTGTAAATTCACTATTGCTTTTGTGTACATGATCTTTGGACAAGGGTCAACAATCCAGATCACAAATTGACTTGATAATTAAAAATGCCAACCAGAAAACAAGAAAACCAGTTCGCAAAATTTGCATTTTACCCCAACTAAGTTCCCCCGGAGTGTGCCATAATTTTCATGCAATTTCCATTCTAGGACTTTCTATGGTACTGTTAATCTCTATGATCTCCATGGACTCCTAGATATCTTTGTGGCAGATGTCTATGGATGATCTCATGGCCTTGATATTGACAATAGTCATCTAACTTCACCAGATATCCTTGATATTACTTATCTGTTTGTATACTGTTTGTAAATTTGTCAGTACCGTGAACACATAGAAGTAGATATGGTATTTTAATTTCTATGGTATTGTTAATTTCTATGCGTGAACATATTTCCCCACTATAGATATCAAAAGTGATGAGATAGCTCATATCTCAATCGTCTCATCCGCTTGAAGAAACCTGAAAGCCATAAAAAATGATAATAAATATATTCGGAGTACACTGTTGCCGTAATGCGAAAGCCAGCGCTACAATTTTATCATTTTATCCCCAAGGCCCATACGACGCCTGTACCGATGAACAAGTTCATTCCTCATGTTATCTCTGGACCTCGGTTGCATTGATTTCACCAGGATTCACCTGAGAGGCCTTTTGATGTCGATATCATATTCGTCTATTGATGAAAATCGTCTTCAAAGAAATCCTGCCAAAGAGGAAGGCAAACAAACTAATGTTGATTGACTGACTGATTGTGTCTACAATGAACAAAATGAATGAATGATTCAAGAAATTGTCGCTTCATTCATTGGTTAACCAATAAACGCTGATCCTACTTCCAATAATAATCTCATTCTCAAAATAGTACTGCATAACATTATTGCTTCTATAAATTCTTCTATATAAGCAAAATAAGATATTGATGCAGCCTTCTAAACAGAACATCGTTTCCTATCGGTGAGTTGTGTAGTTCCTTAGATTCCTTTTGACAGAAGGAATTTATCGCTAAGTGGATATATTGGAGCACGACTGACAAGTTCTACTGTAAATCAACACCCCGTTGAAATAAATGAAAGTCAGTTTGCCAGAAACTTGTTTACATTATCAATCTATTAGTGGAGATGATTCAGTAGAAACCATTTACAAGTAAAATATGGCCAAATTCACATTTATTTGCCGTGTCATAGATACCGTATTTCTTTGAATATGAGACGCCCTTGAATAAGAGACGCATCCGTGAGAGGAAAAATTTAATAAGAGACGCCCTTGAATAAGGGACTCATGTACAAAAAATAGACTGCTATAGACATATTACATGCAGGCTATTGTAATGTGGTAGTTACATCCGCCTGAGCGATTATTAGGCCTACTTATCTTAGTAAAATAAGTCAGTCTACTAGTAAATACCGGGTATCATGACCAATATTGTATAATATATAAGGCTTCTTGTTGTTGTACATGCAGTACATGCATGTTGTACATACGTACATGCAGGTCTACTTAAGGTTACTTCATCTACCTTTTAAGGAGGCATTATACGGCAGCTTCCTTTGCATTTGGAGTCATGTACCGGTCGGTAACTTTTGCTGTAAATACTACTTGATTATCGGTATTTTCGTTTCGGTAAATTCAGATCTAGTCTACATGTATAGTGGCCAACATGTACTGGTATATGAATGTATTAGATGAGTCTACAAGGTATGCTACTACAAACCATAAAACTCCTTTCATTTCCAAAATATCTGAATTATGATAAAGCGTATATATGTAAGAAAAATTACTGGCGAAATTTGCCCATGACATAGGCCTAAGTGAGGAATGCAAAGGTTACCTAAAAGAATAGTAGCAAAAAACTAAGACATCTTTTATAATGAAAGAGTAAAAACTTGAACATTTGATAAATAAGAGACGCCCTTGAATAAGAGACGCCCCTGAATAAGAGACGCGTCTCTTGTTCAAAGAAATACGGTAATTTGTTGAAAACACCTCCTTCGCTTTTGACCAAGTTCGCCATCATTTTGTCACGATGAGGCATGAAGATAATATTGCAATTATATACTGTAGAATTGTCATACTGGTAATTTTCAGTTTAGTACACTGTAAACTGTAATCAGCCAAATAACAGACAATTTATCAGCCATAATGATTAGACAATTGCAACAGACAGCATGAGACAATGAACAACCAAAAGTGGCTGTTCAGAGCAGACAAGATGAGACAATTATTCGCCAAAATATCAGACAATTCTGTCAACTTTTCTAAAAGTATTGTCTTTCAAACTCAAAGTGTTTGAATATGATCAAACTATTCAACATCAGCTAATGGCAACTAGTCACTCCTAATCACGTAGGTTCTAACTCTACTCCACTCATTCACACTCGCTTTATGAGCAACTCTGAAACTTTACAAGTCCGTTGTGTCAATGTCAACTTTAGGGAAGTATATAGACCCTTAGAAGCTGTAAAAAATATTGTAAAACAGAATTAAAAGACGCATTGGCATCAATGCGTCAAATATCCAGACCTGTTATTGCCATGCCTCAAGGTGTATACAAAGAACCCTACTTATTTACAACATTGTATATTCTATAATTGAAAATTATCAAGGATGCCATCCAATTTTTATAAAAGTGTGTATATTAGTCATAAGTAGTATGATAGGCAGTAAACGCAATAATGTAAATTAGTTCGTGCGATGAGACAAAAATTGTCTGACAAGCAGGAAATTTGTCTGATAATACGCAGTAGGTGCCAAAATACTGATGTGCCTCACAAATTGTCCGATAAGTGACTGTTTACAGTGTATACCCATGTGAATGTTGCTTTGAATGCGGCGCCCCAAATGTTCACTTTTCCATGTAATTCGTTGAAATATTTTAGTTGGCTGCAATCTACAAATCTACTACTTTGCATGCAGTGCAGTGAGATTTAGGCTTGATTATTTTGTTATTTATAGTCGGCTATCTGACCTTGAAGGTTCTATTTTTCGAACATGAATGCAAAATGAGCATTTAGTCTGACATTGAAAACAGTGAAATAAAACATAGCATGTCATGTGAGCCTGTGATAAAATTTTTCGTTAGCCTTTTACTTGACACTTTCAGATGTTGCTTTACTAAACCATCCATAAGTTCAAAAGTTTGACTACGGATAATGAAGCAACATGGTAGTGACTGCAAGCACGTACTCTTTAGCCGAAACGTACTCAGGTCAATATGTCTCCTCTACTCTGACCTGAATGCCAACCAGCTATCAATTGCATGATCACGAAAGTCAATGCTGAATTACTGATCATTTCTTTGGAAACGGTTCCTCTCTCATTTAATTCTCTCAATTCTCTCATTTAATGGGATAAGAATCCTTATTAGCTGTTAGCAAAGTAGATAGCTGTCATGTTGCAACAAAATGATTAATTGCACATTCTTCAGCTTGTATATCCTTAGCCATCAGAAAATTGCGATTCCTTCGTGTTCTATGAGACTTGAGGGGTGAGGTCCAGTGGACCCATTTTATCAATTCTTGGTTTACTTGCTTAAATCGATATCAAAATATCGGAAAAGTGGATTTCAAATATAACAATGCTTGTTTGTTGCTGATCGATATATCGAGTGTCGTTGAGCTTTTGTAGTTATTAGTTGGATTAGAAAGAGGCTTCACGTTTATTACTGCTGCAATAAACCTCAGATAGCTAATTTTATTGACGTGGATTTATTCCATGTAGCAGAACACTTATCTTGGTTCAGAACTTTAATTTTATTCACCACTCGACCAACTTGAGTCAAAACTACCGGAGTCATAACTGCCTCAGCCATAGCTATACCAACCTCAACCGCAACTGTGCCAATCTGAGCCATAACTATACCAACCTGAGCCATAACTATACCAACCTCAACCGCAAACGTACCAACCTGAGCCATAACTATACCAACCTGAGCCATAACTATACCAACCTGAACCGCAAATGTGCCAATCTGAGCCGCAACTATACCAACCTGAGCCATAACTATACCAACCTGAACCGCAAATGTGCCAATCTGAGCCGCAACTATACCAACCTGAGCCATAACTATACCAACCTGAGCCATAACTGTGCCAACCTGAACCGCAACTGTACCAACCTGAGTTATAACTATACCAACCTCAGCCATAACTATACCAACCTGAGCCATAACTATACCAACCTGAGCCATAACCATACCAACCTGAGCCATAACCATACCAACCTGAGCCATAAATATGCCAGTTTTTGACTCTAAACAGCTGTGGAAATCTCAGGCTCCCCATTTAGTCTATGCTGTGAAAACTTGGTTATAGTCGTAGTCTTTCCCTTGATCGCTTTGATGGTCATCCTGTGCAGTCAGCCTCCGATAAGCTGTTTCCAATTGAAATGAAGTATTTCGAGTAGGCCTAATTCAATTATAATCAAATATCAGATCAAGAATGAAAAAATAATGATTTAACGTAAGCATGAGCAGTTGAAATATCATCAAAAAAGGAAAGTAAACATGGCTATGCTGTACCTCCTTCAGATGCCTGAGGTTAAATCTACACCGTATGCACCAACGAGGTTTAGTATCAAACCTGGTTTATCTTCCATTTTAAACCAAGTTTGAATTTTCGTGGAAGCACGAATGTTAAATCTGGTTTAAAGTTAGAAGAATCTTAGTTTAATTTAAACCAGGACAAGGGCAGTCTGTCGTCTGTCGTCTGTGTCGGTCGGTTCGCTTCTGTCTCTCTCGTCATTCATCTGATTCATACTTGGATCTAAGTGATTATTGTCATCATCTGTGATAATTTTTACATGGTCGTGCTCGTCCTGTTGTCAAGCGTCGATTTCTGGCATCCGTAATTCATCGCGCCGCTTCGTTCTCCTGTGATTCTCATTTCCCTGATCCTTCGCTGTGATCTGTGTTCATTTGCTTGTGGCGGCGTGGTTGTCAGCTGTCTGTTTTCTGAAGGTCATCTCCTACAATCATCACCCGATTTCTGTGGTATTTTGCTCCGTACTGAGGTCATATACAAGTTGACGGTGGCGAAGTGTCGTTGTTGGCGTGGTTCTGTGGCTTAGGCTGGTCGGCTACGCTCAAGGTCCACAGCTCGAAGCGCTCAACTTATTTTTTTCTACGTCGCGAAACTATGTCTTCATCTAATGATATTTTGTCCATGACAGCAGAAGACCTTCAGCTGCGGAAAGGGTCAATCAAGAAGGACGAGCTTGTTTCTGCATTGATAAAATTAAAAAGGGAAAATCAATCAAAAAATGAGAACTCGATTGCTGATATTATCATCAGCAGTTGCAACCAGTCGTTGAGCAGATGAGACAGCTCCTGGAGAGGTATAACATTTTGGAAAAGAAATTCGAATCTCTGCAAAACGAACGCTTGAATGCCCCTGATCCTACGGATATTGAACTTCTCATCAACGAAGTAAAGTTGCGACGTGATAAAGAGAAATGCATAATAATAAGCGGGATAGCCGAAAATAATCATGGAAATGTTACTGAAAGGAACGATTTGGATAAGGCTGTTATACGTGATGTCAGAAACGAGGCAGGAATATCAAACATTGAAATCAAAGAAATAAATCGTATCGGAAAAATAAACTGCAGCCAACCTCGCCTGTTACGCGTAAAATGCTCATCTGTTGCAGATAAAAGACTCGTGTTGAAAAATGCCCGTAATTTGCGACAATCAGGTAGATTTGGTCGCGTCTATATTAATCCAGACTTGACACAATTACAACTCCACAAACAAAAAGAGTTGCGCGAAATCGTCAAACAGCGTAGACGCGATGGTATTGATGTTGTTATCTCAAGAGGGCAAGTTGTTCTGCGAAACAATGCACAAAAATTACAAAATTTTCGGTAAAGTTTTTACCTCGGAGTATTGAACTGCCTTCCATAATTCTCGCAAACACTCAGTCCCTCATATCGAAATTGGATGAGATGAGCATCTACCTAGCGTCGATCCAATCTCAAATTGTTGTTTGACTGAAACTTGGTTAAATGACTCTATTGGGAATAATCAAGTAGCAATTACCGGTTATAACTTAATACGTATGGATAGACGAGGTAGACGTGGTGGTGTTTGTTTATACCTTGCATCGACATTTCTTCTCAACTACAACTCTCTCCTACTAGCATCGAACATCTATGGATGAGCTTGCCTCGACAACGACTTTTGATTTTGTTGCTTTATGTCCCTCCTGGTTTGGCTGCCGGTCAGCACGCTGAAATAATCGAATTCATCATTTACTCAGCGGATGCAGCCATTGATCAAATGATCATCCTGGGTGATCAACAATTTGCCTACAGATGAGCTAGAAAATGCTTTAGATCTACTACAAATTGTGAACCAGCCAACAAGAAAGTCTTCAATCCTTGATAAGATTCTAATGAACGAGAGTCTAAGAGATCAGTACTATTCTCCCAGGATAGGATGTAATTTTGGCAATTCAGACCATCACTCCGTTCATCTAGACCCAAAATCCGAATCTGCATGCTCTGAAACGGTTGAAATTCGCAAGGTCCTTGACTTTCGCTTCAAGCACATAATCAAATTCCGAGATGAAATTCAATCCATCCCGTGGCATGTATTTTACAGATTGGACTGTAGTCTACAAGATAAATGTGACATCTTTTATGAATTTATTCAAAATGCTCTTGAAAATAATATTCCTTATGCCTTCGTTGAAATGAAATCCTCAGATAAAGAATGGATAGCACCTACATTGAAATATTTAATTAACATGAAACATCAAGCCTTCCGAGTTAAAGATTTTTCCCGTTACCAACAATACAAGGAACAACTGAAGACTTTGATTCTTCAAGCAAAGAGAGATTGGCTGGAGAGACTGAAGAAAAAGCCCAATTACTTATGAAAGATGACGAAAAGTGTCAACAATTCAAAAAAAGTTATGGTATTTTGAGTTTACTAATTTCTACCTTCCCATCAATAATCTCTGCAGCTGAAGCTATGAATTGTGAATTCGTGAAGTCTTTCTCTTCCCCCCCCCGGATTGGCGTGATATCGAAAGCAAATTAACGTACTGTGAAACAAATAGACGGAATATTGCTATAACTGTTGCCGACGTTTACGAGTTCCTGAAAAACTTTGACGTTAAAAAATGTGGTGGTAATGATATTTTATCACCTCGCCTACTTCGTGATAATGCAGATATACTTGCAGAGCCAATCACTCATCTCTTTTCTCTTTCCGTCTCATCCGTAAGAGTCCCTATACAATGGAAATCCTCTGTTATCATACCAGTACCTAAACGCCAAAGCAAATCCATCAGCGATCTTCGACCTCTTTCAATGATACCGGTTTTGGCAAAATGCCTCGAACGCCTGGTCCTTGAGTCAGTCAAGGAAGAGTTGATAAATACATACGGTGATGACCAATATGGCTTCCGTCCTGGGTGCTCAACGTTATACGCACATATAGCTATAGTCGACACAATAAGCCGGCATTTGGACTCTCCTGATATCAACAGTGTTGTCCTGTTAGCATTTGATCTCAGCAAGGCTTTTGATCGGTTACCTTATGACAAATTGCTGCAATCTTTGACAGAAAACAAATTACCACCTGACTTTATTTGTTGGTGTTCTCATTATTACTACGAAAGGCGGCAAAAGGTAATACTACGCGGTGTGTCATCAACTGAAAAGGCTACTTCCTTGGGTGTACCTCAAGGTTCCATTATCTCGCCATTTCTTTTTGCTTCTTTTATGGGTTCTTTGTCATCAAAATCTATCGACACAAAAATCTTCAAGTATGCTGACGACTTTTGCTTATTGATTCCATCGAGTAAAGACTCAAATATAAATGACAGCATCCACGTTGAAATCAAAAACATTGAAGATTGGTGCTCCATACATGGCCTAGTGCTCAACACGCATAAAACACGCCTTATGGTGTTCGGAAAGTCAGGATGTCCACTGAATCTACCGACTGGGCTGACAGTTGTATCTGAACTTAAAATTCTTGGTTTAACATTCCAACAAAATTTGAAATGGGATTCCCATATCGATAACGTGACAAAGAAAGCATCACAGCGTATATTTCTTCTGAAAAAACTGAAAATAATACCCGGAGTTAGTAAAAACGATCTACTGAGTGTATATAAATCATATATTGCAAGTATATTAGAGTACAATTGCCCTGTGTTCATGAACATGACTCAAAAGTCAATTCGGAAAATTAAAAGAGTAAGGAAACGCTGCCATTACATCATTTGTGATTGCGGTGACTACAGCAATTGCCGGTTATTACCTTCATTCATCGAGCGTGCAGATAAAATCGCTCTTCGAACGTTTTCAGATATCTTGAAACCGAATAACTTCATCTATCACTTGGCTCCCCGAAGGTTACCTGTAAGCGGTCATTTTGAGATACCCTTGTCTCATTGCATGCGTCGATCATCAACTTTCTTTCCTTACTGCACTAGACTGTTCAATAAAATGTATTTTGCTTCACAAACGTTAGAAAGTGAGTTGGAACCTCCGAATAAAAAGAAATGACAGTCTCTCTACTGAACACCAAGTTCTAATTGCCCCTCGTTTTTATGCCACTTCTTGAACAACGTCACTAATATCCGCGCTGTCTCATGCCATAGCAAGAGCGTCGCAATCGGAATCCGTTGTCAACGGCGGGGTCAGCTCATCGGCATTTATGAGGCCACTGATGGGCCTCGTGCGAGGAGAAATTGGGGCCGTTGTCGATGTTCCACCTCCTGTACGCCGCACTTCTCTCTTACACGCGGCCAATTTCTTCTTCGCTTCGATCTTCTGCCTCTTCCACAGCGCCTTTAGCTCGTCAGCATTTCTGCAGCCGTGTCCATGCGACGGCGATCTTCCGCCACGTATCCGCCTTTTTCTTTACAATCGCGCAACTTGTTCTCTTGTCTTCGACAATCAGCCGGTGGTGCGTCGGTTCCAGCAATTCGATAAGCAAGTTTTGCTCTGCTATCGAAAAATTGCGACCTCTCTTCTTTTGCGCCATGATCAAAATGAATGCTATTAACTGTCAGCGCTAACTGTCTTAAACTCAGTTTGATTATACCGAGTTAACTTGAATATAAACTTAAATGATCATGTATTCAATGAATATCATTGAAACTTCTTATCCTCAACAGGCAAATGAAATTAGTCATCAAGATTTCAAATGCCATATCATCGCCGGAACCACGGGGGCAATGGACAGCATAATCAGCTGCCTGTTAGATATTCGTCCGTTATTAAAACATGTTATAAGTCCATGATGTGTATCATTTCCGCACATCAAGCCAAATGAAGCTTCGATTCCTCCATAAATAGTTTTAATGATTTGGAATCACTTTCATTCCAAAGCAATTTGGGCATTTATACATTATCTAACACCAGATATAAATGTAATGGGATTTTCAGCAGGAAAATGCTTGTAGAATTGCACAATCAGGTCACCGCAGTTTAGAGATCAATTAGAATATTAAATATTTGGAATCGTATTGATACAACCTTCGCGACAGCAAAGATACCAATTATCAAAAAACATTGGTCACCCATGCTTTGATCTATCCAGTGACTGGTAAGGACAAGCGCGAAAAGATTCGTTTGATCATCATACAAGAAGAATTTGCTTAAGCAGCCAAAAAATCCGTCAAGATATTAATTTATTCGCTACATATCGAAGCACGACTTCATCGTCAGGCGCTATTTGTAATTAATTCAATTAGCCCATTTATCATAATGTGACTTATTTTGAAGGCATCTCGCATTTCGGATTTGCAATTGGCAAGTTAGTGAAATTTCGACGGGCATTCATTAGATATCACTTGAAACACACTTCTGCCTGATCACCTAAGTTAGTGCGCGCCTTCAATTATTAATAAATGCTGCTTTTTGCAAGCGCAACTAAAATAGAATAATAAACTTAGGCGATTTGCAAGTAGTGTGTTTAAAGTGATATTTAATGAAGGTCCGTCTAAATTTCACTAACTTGCTAATTGCAAATCGCAGATTTACCTGGTCATGGCTGCAACTTTAAAGAGGGAGCTGTGTCGATATTGAGAGATGTGAACTAGGCCTGCTGTTGATTCCTGATATTGAATAAAACAGCAGCTATGCAGGTTTGTTTCCATTACTCAATTGAGGATGCAACTCAATAGGCCTATTTAATTATTTTTATTTACTTCTCTCATTCAGATCATGCTAAGAGCAAACGAGTATTAAACATGCACATGGGAAGCAGATTGCTCAAAGATGGAAAATAGCCCCCTTTCTGCTGTAGGTCACTTTTGTATTATTTGAATAAATATCAAAAGACAGTCTTCCTGCTTCTCCCGCGCCTTCAACGACCGATATGAAATTAAGTGAAACAAAGAGGTAATCTAGTCGTTTGATATAGGCCATATAAAAAGCAGGGCTATTTTACAATCGTGCAAATCATTTCTACAGAAATTCCGCTTTATTCATTAAGAAGAATTCTTTTGTTTGAAGAGTCCTCCAGACGTCGATTGAAATCCGCATTCGTTGCGTCAGGAAGAGGTTATAACTTGATTATCCATTTATTCAAAATTTGAGCTTTATTGCTTCAATGTATTGTCGGAAAACTATCATATTCTTTGAAATCTCTGCAGCATCATTACATCACATACTAATTTAATTTGCCGTTAATTTAATCAGACTTATACAGTCCGTTGACGAATTTTAGTTTAAAATACATTACTTAGTCATTCATTATAACATAAAGACCATGCAGATGTAACATAATTTGAGAGCAGTGTGTTTTGTGACAAATATTGCGAACTGCTCTTTATTAGACATTTAAAAAATAATTACTAGCAACCTGTACAATTGCATGTAACTAAAACCCTACTTTGGCAGTGATGTAGCTTCAAGAATCCTATTATGGAAGCATTTTGTACTCCTCAGCCTATCCCAGATCTTGAATAATTTCACTACATGGAATAGTTTAGCTTGGAGTTTGGTGATGCAATGAATAATGGATTTCAATGCAACCCTGGGGCCTACTACCTGAACATTTGACAGTAGATTGTAGATGATTAGATAAGTTAACGGCACGCGATACATTTTGATTGACGTTGTACAGAGATACTCACTGAAATGAAAAATTGATGACAACTTTGGCGAGCTCCAGACTCATAAACGTCAGCTCGTTGTAATCAATGCGAACTCAAAAAGATGTGAATTTAAACTGTTGTTGAGGGAATTCGCAATTAACGTCGCATTGTCACTGTGAAGAAATAAATCTCACTTCACTGAATCACTTCAAATCAAGTTTGCACGTCGTTGACAAAACATTTCGTAACAACAGCACTGTAATATTGGAGTTTAGTCAGCTGAACCGCAATATGCTATGAGGCGGAGGGCCGTCAGCTTGTTGCGGTTCCGATGTCTAAACTGTAATATCATTGTGTTTCGGTTTTCTATGTAACTGAACCGCAATATACCCACGAAGCATATTGCTGTTCAACATCATAGAATTCTAATTCAAATTTGGACTTAAATGGAATGATTAAAATGTTTTTCATATATCTACGTTCTTTATTCTGAACTGCAATATGCCAAACCGGCATATAGTGGTTCAGTATTTTAACTAAGGAAGATATACAAACCTAAACACAATGAAGTACAAGCTCTGTGACTGTCTCTGACTGTCGCGTGGGGGGTAACAGTCATCAGGAATAGACTTGTGCTATCTAACACTGATATGGAATTTGAAACGAATTGTTGTAGTCTCACCACCGAATCACGCTCTATTTGAACCATAGAAGTGGATAATAGTACACTAGAATGGAAGTTTGATATCTTGCCTATGTACAATGATGTCACATGGAAAAATCTATGGCTTGTATATAAGATTCGATCTAAAACATTGTATCATAGTGAAACTGTTTGCCAAGTTGGCTGTGGAAGTTGTTGACAGCAAATTACAGGATTTTCATGAAGAGAATTGCAAGTGAGATGGCGGCATTGTTTCATGTGAAATAGCCTACTATTCCATGGATTAATATAGTGTGTCTATTTGTGCCTGTCACTGATAACTATTTTCCAATTTTTCAATATTGGAATGGGAATTAAAAATTGGTTCACAAAGTCATGGTTGAAAGTGGTCGGTGTGCTGTTTGTAAGAACATCTGAAGAATTCACAGATCGAAAGTCTAATTATTGGATAATCTCTTCTTCAAGCGGCTAAGAAACCTGGCGCTTTTCTGGAATAAACACATTGAAAGTTTCTTTACCGACAATCATTTCTCAAATAAATGAAATGTCGCTGGAACTTTTCAATTAATCATTGAATGACACGTGATATTTTGGAAGCTGATATTCGAATGCATGTAGAGATTTTGAAAATTATTCAAATTTAGTGAACAGGGGAACCCTTTAAAGTAAAATGAACACTCTAAGATTTCTTGGCCTCTGATTTCAAGCTGGAGTTATGTATGTTCTGTAAATCGACATTACAAGTTGCGTAAGAGTCTGATTATACTATTGATAGATTATCGGAGCGATATTTCAAAATGATGACCATACATAACGTTTAAAAGGATTTCCTTCTTTGTCATCCTGTCGCTGCAGTATTTTGTAAATTCACTATTGCTTTTGAGTACATGGTCTTTGGACAAGGGCCAACAGTCCAGATCAAGAATTGGCCTCATAAATATAAATGCCAATCAAAAGACATGGAAGCCAGATCGTACGAGTTGCATTTTGCCCCAACTACGTTCCCCCGGCGTGTGCCATAATTTTCATGCAATTTCCATTCTAGGACTTTCTATGGTATTGTTAATTTCTATGATTTGAACTTTGGACATAGCTGAAAACTGGATCCAGTTAACTTGGCGTGAAATTTTCAAAACATTCTTACAGCACGTTAAGAATCCTCTGCTCCTAAAGTCCTTCTAGGAACGTTCTTTGCTCCTGAGATCCTCCTAAGAATATCCTTTGCTCCTGTCCTTATTGTCCTGTATTTTGGATGCCTGTATTGACAGCTGATTTTTACTGTTAAAATTCCCTGATATTTTCTGGGTTTTAATGTTCAATTTTCTGTGGTAAAATGGCTGATAATCATTTCTGTGAACAAACGATGACGAACAATACAGGAGAAGACTTTTGAGATACACCTTGTATCCCTGAGGCGTCTTCAAGAGGGAAATGAAATCATGAAATTGGACCACAGCCTCCGACGGGCTGCATCATGCTTATTGCTGAAACCAGGTTGGATATGCCCACCTTCGCTCATGGTCTGTAACATCACCTTTCGCCAGTTATGAAGACCGAGTTCAACTGCAACTTCGGGAAAACGCGCTCGTGTTTGTCAGATTCCCCGTTAGCAGTGGTATTCAAAAATTGATTGCATTGCAATTCATTGCTTGCTGCTATCAAAGGATTACAATTAGAGTCAACTTTTAAAGCTTTCTGCAATCTAGGCACGTGTGATTATTCCTCCACTAGTTTCAATAATTGCTTGTCAGTATAACGATGATGGATGAACGTAGTCTGCAATTGAATTGATCAATATTCACATCTTAATAATTGCTTTATTTGCATGTCATGATGCATTCGGACAGCTTACACAATCAAAAATTGACAAATCATCTCCTTTGTAAAGAAAATACAAAAAAAAACAAAATTACGGACTATACGGAAGTATAAGTCACAGAAGTTCGCTTTTAGAATTGTGCAGATTTGGTAAGAAGCATAAACATGATGACGTTATGGGGCAATCACGATCAAAATACCGCCACCATTTCCATCTCAGTCCTGTCTTAAGATATTATAGTTCGGAATTTGGGAGATGCCTGTTATCTGTTCTGTCGTCAAGCCATGTTTCCACAGTGAAAGTAAGACCAGATTATAGCTTTTTGCACGAAGAGATAGTTTATCGACTTTGTTACGAATTGATCTTACTAATTTATCGAATGGCAAATACCACTGATGGTTGTTCCAACATTTTTTCTTCGATTTACGTTATTCAGCTTCAGATCGTTCAATCCGGACAAGGTTGCAAGGATAGGATCATAGAACGGGTATATCATGGACAGAATCATGAGCCGCAGCTGGATCCGACCTTCTTACTCGGAAGAATTAGGAATCATTAATTTATCGAGTGAATTAGGAGTATTATCAGGAGCTTTATCGTGACGATCAGAGCATTTGAAGGAATTCACAGCAATCCGCAAATATCTGTGCAAGGTATTAAAAATTTCTTTTTGTCCACATAGTAAGTTCCTGCGTGTGCCATCGTTTTGAATTATTTTGCACTTCTAGCAAAGAGATGCGCTTAACCAATCTAATTCTGTGTGACCAACACTCGAGATACAATACCAGCAGACACCAAAGAATCACGCAACTTAGGAAATACGAAGCCACTTTCTACAATATTGCTCTTGATGTTAATCAATATCTCTTCTAGATATCGATTCTGTAATTAGTCTTTTGAGATCAACCATTGAAGACGCTGAACGCCGAAGGCCTCAAGTGTTTTTAAATTTGGCCTACAACGAGAAGTTTTTCCTCAATTGAGAAGCCTTTCAAAATATTGAATAAAGATTTGTATATCAGTTACCATTTCTTTCTCTTTCAGCGTCGACAGGACAGCTTTAGCTGTCAATAAATCGGTGTTCTGTAGAAAGATAATAAACATTCCCATGAAGCATCATTTAATGAAGATTTTCATTTTTTAGGGAAGATGGTACAAATAGAATTATTCGCCACAGTATTCTGCGCCGTCATCCTTCGAGGCAACTTCTGTGCCACAAGCAACTGCAAATCGTGTGAAAACGGTCAAGTTCGACTCCTCCGGTCCTACTATGAGAACAGTGTGAGAACTCAAAGCCGTAAGTCAATTATTATATCTGTGGACAGGTTGTCTGAAGATCGATGTTGATGAACAAACCATTTTTATAAAGCTGATCATAGATAACGGGCCACCTAAATTTCGCTGAAATTCAATCGTGTCGCGCATCAACGTGCCATACATCATTCGAGAGCTTGCATTCTCAGCTTTAAGATAAACTACGATAGACTTGCATCCGTTACTGCATTTGCTGAGCAGTGCTCAAAATATGAAAATCGCTCTATTTACAAATTGTAATTTTTCAATAAGAAAAGATACGAGTATGTTTGGTATCCTCAAAATCCTTGCGATGTAAAGAGATCCAGCTACCAGCTGTACGTTTTATTGAAATAAGTTCAATAGTTCTTTTTCAAACTTATTCAAGATTCTTTCTAAAAACCCCGAAGGTGCACAAGTATCATGTAAAGTGAACGAAGGTACAAAACAAAACAATTAGCGAGAGAATGTCTTTGTTCGCTCACAGTGACTACAGATTGCTTCCCTTGTGTTGAAGAGGCTTGAAAAAGAGCTATTGAAATTATTTGACTAAAACTTACTTATTTTAATAAAATTTAATAGTAGTATGCACTCTTTGTAATTCTTTCTAGAGTTCGTTAATTTTATCGTTGTGAAATTTTATTCTGAATGACGCTATTTTCTGTCATGTGATCATGATTGCTACTCCACAAGACATTGTCGAGTTACTCTGTCATTTTCCTGTGCCTGACGATGGTAAGTCATTAGAAAAGAACGATGGCGAGGAGGAAAAGTTGGTCACCACACTCTAAACCAGCACCTCTTAAATCACACACTAAATCAAGACACTATTCGTAACTAATAAAAAAATCGTAAAGCAAAGCTTTTTAGGAGGCTAGCGCACTAGGGTTATTGTTCTCTTTAGTATGTCAACATTCTATTTCACGAAGCCTCCTAAAATTCTAGTTTGTGGCGCTTTAGGATGCAGGTTTTTTCGATTTTAGGAGGTGATCGTTTACACTGTATAGTGTTTTGCCAGCCAGGCGAATGCTGAGGGCGTTGCCATACAAGAACGCTATCGCAATCCTTTGTTGGAGGCATAGAGGTTCGCCCATGGCTTCAGAAAGGCGGTGGCCGAGCTATTTTATGAAACTTCCTTGTCTTGTTGTTATTCGCTCGTCAAGTGATGGACTATGTCTAGTTGTGCGAATTGAAGGGAAGTCTATGAAACAAATCTAGATCGTAGAAACATAGGCAGCGCGTAGTAGGCGTTAATCAGCACAACACTTCATAGTTGATTATCAACTCAAGTGTTTCAGGTTTCGGAAGTGCTCGGAGTTTCAGGTTTCGGACTTATATGAGGGCATTTGACAGTTCGATTCTAGTTCTACCCGAATGATGTGACAGTTAACCCTTTAGGCGCCAATCTCGCATTCTTTCGACAAGCAACTGGTGGGCAAACACAATGTCTATCAACTAGAGGAAGCGAAAACCAAATGCTAATTCGTTGAGGAAGCACGTTGCGTGGAATTTAAAAGAACAATCTCCACATCACATTCTGCTCGATGATATTTGCGATGAATTGAGAAAAAGTCGAAGGCAACGGAAGTCGGTCTCGAATCGGAAATAGACGACCTGTTTCCCTTAAACAATTTGAAAGTGCAGTCTGTTGCTGCATCACATCAATTTCGATAATTAGCAAGAACAAGAAGCGAATCAAGAATGTACTTAAGCCGTTGCATCACAGACAGGCTGCATTTCACCTTTGTTCCATGTGGGTGTTTGTTTTCGGATAAGCTCAAAGATTTTCGATTAAGTTATTATTCAATGTAGGTGGCCTCCGTGCATTATTTGTTTAATGCTGCCACTGTTATTGCCACGAAATTACAAGGAGCGAATATTTCTCCTGGTGAACGTTTGCGGTCATTCTACAGGTGCAGTCTAAGTCTGGCAATGAGTGGTGGATGCGAGCACACAGCAGTTCCTAAAGATCTACATGTAGACACTGAAAGGACATTGCTAACTATTAACCTGTAATTTACCAAAAAACTAAAATTGTCATATTTGTTAATAATAATTCATGAAAACAGAAATCTAGGTGTTTGTATTGGAAATCTTTCAAAAACTTCCTTGCGATGAAAATACTTCTTTGACCGGTGAAATGCAAGAAATTCTAACGTCTTTAGAAGGGACTATTAGAAAAAATGTAGCACCGATGAATGAGATAGAGGAATATCCAATAACAAAAGTCTAATATAATTTCAAATTCTTTTAAGAATCTGTCAAAAAATTACTAAATTTTATCAAAATTTTTGAAATCATTCAATTTTAAAATCTCCTGCACATCACAACCAAACATCTAGTAAATACTAGTACTATTCAACTTATGATTTTTATGGTCATGTCAGGTCGAGGAAGGACATGTAACTTATCGCAGTAATGTATGCATTTCAAACAGTGTTAATGTGAAGCAATGCACTTGGAAGGCTCGGAAATTTGGCGTTTCGCTTCATGGAAAGCTTTAAATGCACGTTGTTATTAACATTTTTAAGCATTGTCTACTGTATCATCAGAGTATGATCGAATGGCATTGGGATCTTAGCATCAGTACTGCAATGTGGAGCAATATTTGTGGTACACTGTAAACTGTCACCTCCTAAAATCGAAGAAATCTGCATCCTAAAGCGCGACACACTAGAATTTTAGGAGGTTGCGTGAAATAGAATGCTGACATACTAAAGAGAACAATAACACTAGTGCGCTAGCCTCCTAAAACGCTTTGCTTTAGGATTTTTTATTAGTTACGAACAGTGTCTCGCTTCAGTGTGTGATTTAGGAGGTGCTGGTTTAGAGTGTAGTGTGGCAAGTGTTGCAATATTATTCCAAATTTCTTCATGCTTTGTGTGGATTTCCGTCTCATCTGCCGCAGATCAGTGTCATATTAGTGTCATCTCGCGAAGAATGACCACCAACTTCGTCTTCTAGCGTCCGAGGTCGGGGATCACGGAAAAGGCGGTGTCGTACATCACCCCGCAGCCAGAAATCATTCGCGGACAGACCAGGTGATCTTGGTGGCCAGGCAATAGGTCCCCTTCGTACAATCCACCGTCCGGTAAGGTTGCGATTCAAATGATCTCTGACTACAATCGCATCATGAGAAGGAGCGCCATCGAGTTCATCGATTAGATTTCGTGGATTGGACAATAGCGGTGTCACAATTGTTTGAAGAATCTCCAAATATACCGGAACGGTGACCGTAGAATCGATGAGCTTGAAAAGTATACCGTTATGGTGAAGTCATAGCCCAGCATGTGACTGATGGGGATTTCATCGGTTGAGGCGCAACAGCGTGAGGGTTATCATGTGAAAAGATGAACGCATTGTGTTTATTAACGGAATCGTTCACATGAGATGCTGCCTCGTCACTGAAATGTATGTCCAGCACGAAGTTGCTGCGATGCACTGTGCGCATGAAAGTCAGTTTGGATATCCGATTCACGATGGCTGATCACACCTGACATTGTTGTGCTACTTCACGTTGTGATGTAGTTGGCTCATCAGCATACACAGCGAGGACTTCGTCTTTTTTCTCAGCAGCACGCGGCGACTAAACTGGTTGCCGGCATGCGAGAGGGCATGAAGTGATTGAGTTTCCATGAAGCAATTTATGCATTCAATTATGCATATTTTCCACAGTATGAATCAAGTTTGTCATTCCATGATAGAAGTCTCGGGCTAAAACCCTCGAATTCTGTAGTTACATTGACAGGATTACATGCATCTCAAGAACGTCTAAATAGCCATGAAGTTACCTGGTAATTACCTTTGATTTCATATCTTCCAAAAGCTCCATTGTCGAAACTCTTATATATCTCATAATCCCCTCCCCAGCATGTCTGGAGGTGGAGCTCATTTTCATGATCTATCAGTAGAGGAAAAATGTTTCATCTGATCACTGCCAATTATCCCGAAAGAGACTCAAAATCAGGGCGTCGAGCCATCGCGGTGCTCATACCAATTCCTGATTGCCTAAAATCAACATCTTGGCTCAAACAATGAGGCCGTATACAACTGATGTTCAAGAATGAAAAAGGGCGCAAGATTCTGATATTCGAGAGACCAATTCTTCTGTTTTAGAGAATCTCATTTGAACCACATCAAATTGGCTTCCTACTTCAAAAAATGATAAGTGATCAAAAATCATGCAGTTCGCTGTAGATTCTATTTTTACCTTCGGTTTAATAAGAGATTTATATACAGATTGTCGCACATCAAGATGATGGACAGAAAGTTCATTGAAAATGGAAATAATATCCGTAAATAGCTTCTTGATGTGATTATAGAATAGTGTTAATGAAAAACTCGCATATCAGGTTTTATAATGGTGAAAATTAATCAGCGATGAGAGTTGTTATTTGCTGTTTTCAGTTAATCTGGTTCAGTCATCGCTTTCTTGTTATCAGAGAAAGTTTTTGATTAATTCTGTGAATAGTTCAACTGACATTCAACATTTGCATGGCAATTGTATGAACTAATATGTTGTACTAATTTCGTAAATTAGTGACAAGTATTATTAATAGCATCAGGTGATTGAAATCTCTAATTTAGGCGTGTTAGAGATTCTTGCTACATCCTATCCTATGTAAATAGGTGATGAATGATCTGTTTCCCTATCTGTGAAAGAAGTGGGGGAAGGTGAGAATGCTGTAATATCTTTTCGCTTCAATGTTTGACTGTCTGATAATAGTCAGTGTGTGTATGCATTACTTAGCCTTTTATGCCTTTACATTGAACGACTGCGCCGTTTGCAGAAATGCTGAAAACACTGGAGATACTCTGACTCTATATCTCTGACGAATTATTGATGCATCTCCAAAAAAACTTTAATATAACTCTCGTCTGACTCCCGTCTTTTGTGATAACGCGCCTGAAATGTTTTGTCTGACTTATGTCGCTGGAGTTGACTACATAATCACCATATCCGGGATCACCAAGCTAATTGATTGAGCATTCTTGTTAAGCAGGGTTTAGATATATTTTTCACTACTTTTTCTAAATTTAGTCAACAGAAAGTTTCCTTTGAATTCTTTCACGAATTCACATTTGATATGAAGAACAAAACATTGGATTTATAAACTTGAGAATGAAATGAATTTTGACTTGAATCGCAATTGGATGTTGCTGCTTGCTTTTTCAAGGTGAAACGTTTTCTTCTTTGACTACTTTCACAAGACAGATGCAGTGTGCATCATAGATTACCATATTAAATAAAATTTCGATGGGATACTTTTAAAACACTACTTACATGTCGCCCAAGTTTGTGCACCTGAAAAAATAGTATGTGCTTCCTTTTGCAAGCACTGTGCACGGTGCGCCTGAATAAAGTTTTGAATTTAAAAATATATCATGAGTGAAACCAAATTGCTTAAATTTTATGAGCATCCAGCAGTAAGAAATGAGCTAAGGTAGAATGCTCTAATGTACAGATTTTTTAGAAATAGACAATTTTCAAAATCGCTTACAATTTCCAAAAAATCAGATTTTTCACAAATTGCTTTGGACCTTCGACTACAGTGCAAGAATGAGTCATTTCTGGGCATATAAGAAAAAAATCAATTGTTGTGATGACTCAGTTTTGAATATATAATCAAAAAGTATTAATGATAAGTAGTATTATAAGGTCAAAATGCTATTCTACGAAATTAGAATTCAATGTCAATTGAAACTGATTTTAATACAGATGCTTGATTATAGGTTAAGTTATCCACATATGCTCATCTGCTTGAACACGAGGCATTTGTTTATTCAGAATACAGGGAAACATGACAATAATATGCATTACAAGCACATAATCTAAAATAAACTCAAAGTGCCTTCAGCCATGTCTGGAATTATGGACGATCATCTAACAATTTGAAATTTTTCCAAATATCCTCAAAGCTGTGATGCAATGATTCAATGTATTGTCCGAGTCCTTGTCCAGTTAGCTTACAGAAATCTGGCACATGGAAAAAATAGCATGGATCTTCGATGTCACATTCAGTGCTGACTGTTCATAATACCACAATGTTTACATCTCTAACACTAGCCGACAGACTTCCGTGGCACAGTTCATTTGTCGTTACAATGTTTCCATCTGATTTTGTTCTAATTTGATAATGTTCATGTATTCCGCTGTTTCTAATTTCGTCGCTTCTTTCCATTCCAGCGCGAACGACATTCGCCCAATTTCTCACGATACTTCTTGCAAGGGCAGTGGACACCAACCGCAGAATTCCTAAAGAGAACCGTGAACATGTGAAAAAAGTAATTCGAGACTACGATATGTGTCGCCTTGCATGTAGAATGGGATATGCATGATTCACTTTTGCAAAGTGATGAAATCATTTTTTATATCCTTTATGTTTTAATGAGAAGTATTTTTACATGTCCTACCCGGATGGTCTTGATGGTGGAAAAATGTATTTGACTTTTTGTTTTGCTGTTGGTGAATTTTGAAACATTCCTTTTATGCTGTTCAAAGTTATAAATTCAGTGGAAATATTACAAATTTTCTTTTTCAGCAACTGACTTTAAAATTGCAATTAACTTTCACCTGCCGCAGTGTATCTGTTTATGATTAAAGAGTCACAGCTAAGACATGTGTTTTAGGTGGTCATTTTCCCGATAGAGAAGAGATTCTCAGTTTTTCACTTAGCTTCCTTATTTTCACCCAGAAGCTTTCTGTGATCGAAAACCTTCCAACAATGGTGGCGAAATATAGTTATTTTCTATGAAATTCGATTTTTATTGCATGAACATGTTTAGTGAGATTGATGTGATTGGGTGTCTAGCATTACTCGTTTATTTCTATATGATACACTTCAAAATTTCCTTTATTCTGCACAAAAATGGCAAGTAGAAAAGGGAAGTGTTTTGCGCATGAAAAATCATGTGATAGAGCATGGACAGCTAGAGTACTATCACCTGGACTGATCGCTAAGGCAATTTATGAAATTTCCAGTACCAGTGGAGGTCTATCATCTGGCAAATATAATTCTACATAGCTACCTACAAATCATTTAGCAGCTATGATTTCATCCTACACATAGACATATTTTAAGTTGTAGATTGTCAAAGCAGACTGCTATAATCCATAATCATATAAATAGACTTTTTATGGCATTGTTAATTTCTATGGCTATAATGCAATATCAAAAGCTATGATGATCAAGCCATGGAAATCCGTAGATAAATTCTGCTGTGAAATTGTTAATATCAGAAACATTGCTTTGATAACAAACACAATCAGTAGAACATCGCGGAAATTGTTAACAAGTGCGTGGCAGTGGGCTGTGATGGTAGTTCTGCCTCATCGAATTCGACTGACAATGCAATTGCTTTCCATCGATTTTCGAAAGATCCATGCATTTTAAGGAGTTGATTGTCGCAAAAATCGGAGCGATTTTCCTCACAGTCGGCTATATTCAAATCATTTCGTTGATGGTGATTTTATAAAGCAGAGAAATGACTCTAATATGACTCGAAATTCTGAGACAGACTGAACCCAAAGCGAAGACTACTGAAATCCGGTGCTGTTCCATCAGTGCTCTCAACTCTCCTCAAAACCTTACTTCCTATAGAACGCATCGTAGAGATGATCCACCTACAGCTGAGATGATCGTAGAGATGATCAATAAGAAGGCAACAACTAAATTTACAGAAGAATTACACTAATTGCGAATCGTTTATTGAAAAATATTGACACATAGATGTATCGACAATTAAGGAATATTTGTGTTGACCTGATCCTGATTCTGACATACATCGTAGTGTTGAATTTTGTCGTAGAGCAGTCACTCAATCAAAAATTGCAGAATAAGAAGCGAATTAAAGCTGTTTCTTCAAAGAAGTACTCGAAATTAATTTTTGACGAGATGCATGAATGTCTCGATGTTAGATCACCGTCATGTGACGAAGACACAAATCAAGTATCGAATATGAGGATATTAAGAGCCTCGAAGAGCTTAGGCCTATTGTCCAAGTATGCCAACTATTTTCCGGGTTCATTCTATCTGCATTCAATGTCTCGTCTGCAAAATGCGCAGAATACAATCGCCTTCTTGTTTCTGATTCTGAAGCTCCATGTCCACTGTTTGACGCTGTAGATAAAAATGTTACACAACATCAGGATGCAGTCAACAGGGGAAGATTGTATCATCCGAGTCATTTTTGTATTGCATTTCTTTGAAACATTGGTTTATTTTTTGCTGAACTGAAAAATAGCCAAATGCTGCTTTCTAAGATTTTGGCCCTCGATATGCATCGAGATGTATTTTTGTGAAATTTCTAAAACGAGTGTATTACTGACGAATCGATAAATGGAGTAACTTCAGGGAATACTTTATGTTGTAAGGGCTATGACAGTCGGGAGTGTTTTCGTCTGTTTTTTAACTGTGTTGCAAAGATCTTCTCCATGGAATATTCGAAATCTAGCATAAAAGAGGAAAGTCACTGCAAAATAATAAAGCTGCGTGGTATTTTTTTACTTTCTTTGTACATCTATCTTTGATAAAGTAGAATTGTTTTTGACTACTTGATTTTTGGTATAGTAGACCTCCAGTGATATCTCCGATCAGTCCATAGATTTCTAGCTGTCCATGGATAGGGTAAATTCGGGTAATGTCGACAGTTAAGATGTTATTCCAAAATAATGCACCAGAACTTTAGGAGTGCGTCCATGCATGTAGCAAATTACACGGATAGGCAAATAGCTCTCAAAGGTACTACAAGAGATTTGTGAGGCGCTTGTGATTGCCTCATACTGATTGATATCTCTTGAAGTACTCCGATATAGCTTGAAGTTAGTCGCTGAATTTTACAATATAATGCCCCAATCAATGCAAGTCAGCCAACCCTTTCACACGCCGTCTGACAACTAAGTGTTGGGTTGTAGATTAACTGAGATACTGTAGTTTTACTGAATACTAATGATTCCGTCAAATTCTTTAGCTGTTTTGAGTTACATTGTCACATAGAGCTAAAGACAAATGTCGGATAATATCGACACTATTATCAATACGTAGCCTACCCAGCGACACATTTTCAACAGGACACTGAGTTGAGGCCACCTTGTGTTGCATCATATATACTCTTTCAGAGAATATTACCTTTTCAAGATATTAATTTATTCGCATATAAATGCCTAATCTATGCATTGATCGGTGTAACATGTGATTCTAGGTGAACAGTGTGATGTGTGGACTTTAATAATATTCATATAATATCGACACATTGCAGGGCGACATTGACAACCTCCTAAAGAGGTGTTAGAAGGTGTGAAATGTAATAAACTAGAAATGTTGCATGTTGAAGGGCGAAGTTTCATTGCCTTCCGCTGCGTTACATGTATGAAAAATGTACGGAAATCCTCTTCGTCCTTAACGATAATGGATTCGTCTGTCTAGACTGTTTTTAGCGTTGATATTTCGCCTTTTCAGACAATCAAAGAGGCAACAGATATGCAAACTTTGGTTTCATGCAATACAATTGGTCTACTATACCTGGCAAAATTTGACTCTCCTTTTTGGGACGGTCGATATTACCCGACAAAGTCTCGAAATTATGCGAATATCCTTGTAGTCTACACATCTTGCTTTTACCGAGACTCACAAATGAAATTGTTGGATTCGAGCAAGAAAAGACTAGGCCTATTTGGAAATCATAGTTCATATCTAAAATAAGAAATGCAGCCGTGAGATCCCTAAAACCATTTTACTGTCGATAATACCCGATTTCACCCTACACTGTAAACTGTTAGATACCAAAGCTACTTACGAAAGCGATGTACGAAAGGAGAATAACAAAATGTACGAAAGCACTATGTTTCGTGCTCATGCACTACGAAAGCGATTGCCATTCCTATTGGATTATTTTAATCATCCAATATGGAGGCTAGACGAACAAATATTACAAATACAGTCATGTTTATTTTTACTGAATAAACCTAGATGTTTCCACAAGTCGAACAAGCAAAACTCCTCAAAGTTTGGTCAAGGTTTATAATTTTAAGTCAAAAAGAAAAACACGCTCCAGACGGGCATTCGGCGTCCTGCGCCTTCTATCGGTCGAGGGTAACTCGAGTTTTGATAATTAACTTTCATTGGTGTTCGTCAATTTTTCGATCTTCACAAGGCTCACACCAATGGCCACAATCTTAATACAACAAAGGTGTTTATCATAGTTACAGCGTGGAGCAGTTAAGGGATAGCATATAATCAAGAAAGAAATACGAGTAAGTATTGGAAATTAGAAAATAAAAAAAAATTTAAGATACAATCTACGACTTGCTGCTGCATACAATGAAATTAGCATTTTGGAAACACATTTATGGACAACAATTTGCTTACTTAAGAGCACATTTTCATATGCCAAATTAATGTGGGTAATAAATAGCATCTTCTTGAGAAATGCAAGGGGTCATTCGAATACCACATGAGATTTTTTGGCACAGTTGCCATCTCATATATGCTTCTCATATATAAATCTCATATAGCATTCATGCATTGTTGCCATCTAAATGACACATTGTTGCTCTCTCGAATATCTCGATTCAGCAATAGCAATATAGTTTTGATATTGCACTAGATTGATTAACATAGAAATTTCGTATATCAATTCAATTCACGCAGAAAATTGAAGCTATAACTTCTCTCTTGGGACTGCATCGCTTTCCGGAATACATTTAGCCACAGAATTAGATTGCTTAATCGCATCACTTTGATAGAAGTGCAAACTGATTCAAAACGATGGCACATGCAGGAACTTAATAAGTGGGCAATAAGAAATTTTTAATACCTTATAGGAAAAATAGTCGTGCGTCGCTTGCGGATTGCTCTGAATTCCTTCAAAATGCTCCGATCGCCACCACTCCTTCAGATTCGAAGAATTCAGATCATTGCGCAAAAGTTTTCTCGATAATGTTGGGTCCTCCGATCATTTTAAAAAAAGTTAGCAGGCGCATGAAAAAACGTTCACAAACTTCTCTGTAGAACTTGACATCGTCTGTGTCTCTTTGCTGTGTGATCCGGTTGATAACAGTCACTGAAACTTTGCACAATTTGGCGTGTTTTATCTTGAACTGGCTGCTCATTGATCGATTGCTATGGTATTTAGTCAGGAGATTGTGCCATTTCATTAACGCTACATGTTCCAATGCTTCCCTTCTAGTCAAACGGAAAAAGAGACGACCTTTCTAATTCTGTGCATCTAGCAGATGTTTCCTGATACTTAACGGTAATATGAACATTTCAAAGAATAGGAAATCCATCTGAACTGCTGATTTCCAAGCAGAAAAGTTGTTTGATTGCAATATCTAAGAAGAAGGCATTTAAAGGCGTCCTCTAGTTGATCATTTTGTATCATAGAAGTTCCCTACATCATAGTAACAGCAACTGAAACTTGATCATGAAGTTAGTTACAAAAAGAATTGAAAACATAAAAGAGAGATAGATTTTTTGAGTCAGTTGAGAAAGAATGCTTCCTACCCAAGTCTTGGATTTCTGTCTAAATGCAACAATCTTGTTGCAATGTGTTGCGTTATGAATCTATGACAAACCGACAATCCTATTTGACAGTGAAATTCTTCATGTCGACAGTTTAGAAACGGTTTCAGAAATCATTGGTCACGCGGTCCGATATCTGTGATTCATACAACTCATACATCGAGGAAGTAATGTCAGTTTGGCAGATAACTGTGTCAACAATTCGGTTGCACCCATAGAAATTGGTTCCACCCACAGAATTAGAAAGGAAATTCTTCAACAATGCATAAGGCGGCACATAAATCGCATTTACACTTAGTCAGATGCACCAACGTCTGTATCATTGGTTGGTAGAAATCAGTCACATAGTAAATCGAAGCTTTTCATTGGTTGGTTATGCCCCCCGTAGTTCACCCCCCCCCAGTGCCGTTGAGTCTGATCAATTTTCCATTCTGGCGAACTTCAGAAAAACAATATATTTCTATGGTTTGACTAGAAGGGAAACATTGGAACATGTAACGTAAATGAAATGGCACTATCTCCTGACTAAATGCCATAGCAATCGAACAATGAGCAGCCAGTTCAACATTAAACACGCCAAATTGTGCAAAGTTTCAGTGACTGTTATCAACCAGATTACATAGCAAAGAGACACAGACGATGTCAACTTCTACAGAGAAGTTTGTGAACGTTTTTTCATGCGCCTGCTAACTTTTTTAAAAATTATCGGAGGGCCCAACATTATCGAGAAAACTTTTGCGCAATGATCTGAATTTTTCGAATCTGAAGGAGTGGTGGTGATCGGAGCATTTTGAAGGAATTCAGAGCAATCCGCAAGCGACGCACGACTATTTTTCCTATAAGGTATTAAAAATTTCTTTTTGCCCACCTATTAAGTTCCTGCATGTGCCATCTGTTTGAATCAGTTTGCACTTCTAGCAAGGTGATACGCTTAAACAATCTAATTCTGTGGTTGCACCACTCTCGATTAGACTCGCGCCTCGCGCTTGTGTAATGTGTAACCTTTAATTGTGACAATCAAACAAATTTGCATTTGAAAAGATTTGATCTTGGATTAGAGAACATATTTTCGAGAATTTAGAAGAAAGCAGATAGCCTAGCAATATAGCTATCTAACAACCAATCAATCCCTCTCTGAATGTCGCGTAATCCGGTTTCAGCAGATAAAGCCAGTTGCTTATCCACTCAGCAATGTGCTTTGCGCATTGCACTCTTTCTGATGACAAATTTCGCACTGATAATGCGACTATAATTGAAGCCTGTCTTTTTATAGATGTCACATAACTCGTCTGTCACATGCGCCGCCCACACATCCTCCGACATCATTGATAAAGAAAATCAAATCTTCCGTCTTTAGTGAAGAAGAGGAATGCAGGCAAGAGAATATATTATTGAAAATTCAAATCAGACGGAAGATTGAGACATAGCAGTCATGATGCCCTGAGCACTAATGAAAACTGAAATAGTTAGATTCATCGTGAGGGTTTCAATCTCATTGTATATCATTCTTGTTCCTTTTCAACATTTCTAGTCAACGAAATGACATGCAAATGAAACGGGCTGGGTGATGCGAGCAGGGGGCCGTACAAATCTGATCGGCAATGGAGAGAGAGCCGCCTGTTAAATCCTTAAGGAAGCATTTTGCTCAAAAGTGCATGAAAATAATAAGCGCAGACAATATACATGTATGTCTGTTTGCGCATAAGTCATAGATATCTCTACGTTGACAGCGAAAGTTGCTTCCCTATAAAGGCACATCAAAATATTTTCAAATGCAATGATGATGGACAAAGAATGCAACCAATATAATACTTGATTGTTCAAATATCTTCCCATTGACACGGAAATGTGAAAATATGATTCGCTAACTGCTACAATATTATTGAATTCAAATCCACCGGAAGTTCTACTTTGCTTACAATTTTACTTGCACTGTTATTCATAAAGTCCGAAATGAGTACTAGAAATGGTACTGAGCCTGGGTACTAACTGCGACTAGGAAATGTGTCCTAAAATCTAGTACTTTATGAGTTCGAGTATATTAGTACTCATTTAATGAGGTGCATAGGACTAGTACCTTCACTATATCGGAAAATGACATACGGCATATCTACCGCGCTGTATCACATACGCACATACATCGAACAACTGCTTTGTCAATCAAACACAAATGCATTTGGATCAATAGAATATGCACAAAAATCAAAGTGCAGTCGGAGAAAATGATAGACGTTAGCAGGGCACAAAGCACTGTCAGTGATGATGTTTTTGATGCAAATTGATGTCTTAGGTTCGTCAAGAGGATTTGGATTGAATGTCACAGATTAGTGCTTGCAGGATCGTTTCTTGCTTCATTGCATCAACTTCGACATGCAGGAACACATCAAGCCATCAATTCATCAACATTCGCTACCTAAGACAGCAGCGACTCGAGGGATAATTTTCCTGCAGAAACTACACTGTGAATCGCTCAATACCAATCACATACGAAGGATGCATACCAAAATAATTTTTTGGTATATTTCTGTATTCTCTTGGTATATATTTGTATGCTTTTCGGATGTTATTTCAAGTGTGGCATGCTTTGCATACTAAAGCCATACCACAATGTTAAAGGAAAGCATCAATTATGTCTTAAGATGTTGATTGAATGCCTTTTGTCAATAAAGACCACACTAATGTTACTAATGCTTTGTAAGTAGTCAGATACATGTAATGACATTCAATAGTCAAACTTACAATACTAAATTCGATTTTAATACATGTAAGTCTAGGGCATTTCATAAATAATCAGTGGCGATTCAACCATCTACAATTACATGTATGCATTATGTAATTTTGAAATTAAGCATATTATCAGTCCGAAATAAAATCACATTATGATTCATGAACGCAGTTATGTTTGATATATGTAAGTCAACATGGTTACGCGAAACATATTGTTTGAATGAATTGATGTCAATCAACTTGGTTCAGAAAGTAGAGCTAACCAAGCGTCCTGTTAATGCTACTAGACAAGCAGCAACGACGACATACTCGCATAGCATGAAATTCACAATATGTCTTCTAATCTAGTTAAATACCACACTTTCGAAAATAAATATTCACGACTGGTATTACTGAAAAAAGTTATTTGACAGTAGAATGTAATACATATGTAATTTTGCTATGTGACTTAACAATTAGACCCGCCTACGGAGTACCTGAGTACCCCAGGCATGTTTGAACTGTGGTACAATGTTAAACAATGTTTGAACAATGTTACTAAAACTAAATATTTTTACTTTTCCTCTCGTGACTTTTACTAACATTTTCAGCTCTTCGATTTGCTATTCGCCCGATTTTATTATAATTCATACTTTAGGAGATATTAGTTGATACTAGTTAGACCCGCAATGGGGGTACGGGAGTACCCCAATATAAATGCATGGGATACATGCTCAAAAGGAAATGAATTATTTCACCCATAATGGTATGGTCATATTATATGCTTATCTTAAGTTACACAACAATTTATTTAATAGTCATGAGTTTTGCATGTAGGCCTACTTGTGTACTGACATTCAAATTGCAAATGTTCCCTCTATAGCTGAATTACTATAATATTGTATATACATGTATGAAGCTGTTTGCTTTCTACGTTCTATGCCAAAAATTATATTCGCATCACGTCACACAAGGGAAAACGAATACTCGATTGTAATTGGCTGCTTCAATCGTTAGTACGTGTATTTCAACCATCTCTTAACCGATCTTCTCTATACTAACCGCTTACAGCTGTAATCCTGTTCACGGGAAAGTTTTCATGGCTCGTTTGGCGAAGACAATAGCTATTCGGCAGCTACGTGAATTACTCGAGTGTGTGAAAGTGACACAGGTAGTAATCCCAACGGTAAAATAGAATTATATGATGTAGCGCAGGTATAGGCCTTCTAACTTCTGATCAATTATCCGAATAATCATTCCACGACAACTCTCTACACGGAGAAATTGAAGTCATTGAAGTTTTGGGCGTAGCTACACAGGACTGGGTCTGCCACAACGACGACAGTTCGAGTGATTCGGAAACATTGGATAGCACCGATAGTAATCATACTTTGACTTCCCGAGATGGTACCTTGTGGCCTACACTACACGAGTCATCTGGAAGACGTCCTGCCAGAAATATAGTCTGGAATCTCACACCTGAAAATGATAAGAGGGAAATTGTCTGTTTTTATGATGCTACAAAATCGGGAAAAGTTATCCGCGGCTACACCTCAAAGCGGAAGCACAATCGCGCTGGCCATGTCATATTTTTTCACAATTATTGATTATTCAGCTTATATTAGCTATAAGTTGCATACGGAACGCAATGATGTCAATGAAAGTCATTATAATTTTCGAAACGAATTACCATATGAGCTGGCAATGCCTCCTGTGTAGAGGCGGTCAAGACTCTCGGTCAAGATTCCATCACGATCCTGCGTAAAAGAAGCGATACTGATGGTTGGTGGTTCCCCTCGATCAAAATGTCGACCTGTACCACCAAATTGTCGAGCTGGACGTTGCCATTACTGTCCAAGAAAATTAGATCGCAAATCAAAAACCAGATGTAAAAAATACTCACTGTTCATTTGTCCTGTCCATCAGAATATTTTGTGTTCTTCGTGCGAATGAATAGCGATAAAAGTCTTCTCAATTACTTGCAGTGTGATCAACATTTCTAGGTTGATGTACATTTTAAAGTACGCTTCATGATTGAATAGTGCTCAATTTTTCAGCAGCAATTAAACTGTAGTTGTTTTATTTTATGTCGCTTTATGTTATCAAGCTCTAGTATGGGTGTTTTATAGTAAAGCGAATTAGATTTGTTTATTTCTGGGCTGAAATGAAAATTCTTGGTCTTTACCTTACATCTGACTTAAATGGAGTAAGCATACCCTCAACATCCACTCCACAGCTTTTGTTCGACAGAATCCAGTTTTTCAGGACGCTTCATACATCCAATTATTCGAACTACACGCAGACGAAGCAGTTTTTCCCCGAAGACAACTATCATTGTCAATCAGACACATGACTTTGCTGATGATTATAGTATTACTTGACTTGAATACGATGATCACTTTCAAATGTTTAGCCATGATTTTGATTGTAGTTAAAAAATAAACATCTCTCTCTCTAAGGGCAACAAAATGATGTTCATATCATTCTCACGGTGGGTTTGAATTCGAGTATCACCTAAAAAATTCTCCAGTAAAACTGCTTGCAGTTTAAATTTTTTCATAAAAATGTCTCCAAAGAAGCTCTTTGCATTTTTTGAACATACCATGTAAGCACACTTGAGAAATAACAATCCTAAAAATTTTCATCGAACTATTCCCGAGAAAATTCTAATTCTGAATACTTTACATGAGACATTCTATTAATTTTTGAATTTCCAACCATCAATGTTTTCTGTGCATCTTATTTCTCTGGTTGCCATTGATTGTAATTGTCATAACTTGACTTGCTTGATATTTTAAGCTACTGGTTTGATCATTTTATGATTTTTTAAAGCAAGTTAAAAATGCATTGTACATGTATACGGCGAGGTACGGACTCTCAAATTATTGGATTGATTTCTAAGCTGGATAGGTTTCTTTCATGCCTTTTATTGTTCATACACCAATTCAGTACTGAAACATTATCTTCCTTGCGCGTAAAGATCTAAGAAAGTTACAACATCCGGTACATTTCTTAGTTCCTTTTGTCGCACTAGTTAAGTCTCCTTTACTTTATCAATAAACAATCAAAATAGCAGTCATTTTCTGACTTGATCATTAGCGAACGTTGTTCATCATTATCATTTCCACGTGCCGCCGTTTAGTGAACTGAAAGGAACCGGGCTGGGGCCGTGGGGTGATCAATCCGTCGAGTCATGTCATCATGACTTTTCTGAAACATGGAAAAACTACAAAATCACAGACACCACCCACCCCAATTACGGGAAGAAACTATATTTTCGGCAATTAATGCCTACAACAGTCGACATTTTAATCAATAAAATTTATCATTAAAACAATGTTTCGTTCTTCAGCTGTAAAAACGGGATTTACCATTCATTTCTGCTTGAAAAGTTACTACTTGGCATGGGATAATTCAAATTCTATCACAATAAGAACTAACTACACTTATATATAGGCCTAGACTAAGATATAACTAGACTCCGTGCCAAGACAAATAGAACTAATTAGAAAATTGAAATTTGAACTTTCTCGAGGAGAGTTTGATAAAAAATATTTAAGAAAGTTCGACCTTTTTCAACCTACATTCAAAGATGTGAGCAGGTTTTCCAAAGACATTTTTATTAAAGTAAAAAATAATGAATGTTTACACTACTCAACAACTCAAAATTTGAATTTTCTCGGAAATAACTCGGTGAATTTCTTTGCAATTCACATTTCTCGACTACATGGACTAAGCATGTCCAGAAACTGCAAGCAGTTTTACTGGAAAATTTTTTAGGTGATAATCGAATTCAAACCCACCGTGTTCTCTAACACTTGACACTCTTCAGAATAATTAGAAGTTTTTCACAAAATGATTTTTCCAAAGTCAGCCAGGATAAACTGTTCTTGAAGCAATTTTTTAATCCACTGACATTGTTTGATAGGTTAAATGCATTAATCGGTTTAGAAAACATTTTTAAGAAGGAAGATGATTTTAAACAACTAAAGCATCACATGCGTGGGACGGAGAATCATTTGGAGGTCATTACTCTTAAGCTTTCAAAGAACAATATTTCATGCACGATTGTTTCTCGTTTTGGACAATCAGGATGACATTAAGAATCTTCCTTCTCTGTCAAAATCGCGGATGATGCAAAGAATTTAAAATGTTTAAAATTTGGAGGTTTAGACTACGGAAATTTCATTTTAGTCTCCAACATATCCTTAGAGGTATTTCAAACCAATAAAGTGGTATTTAGGCGGTATGAATGCATTTAGGCGGAATCTAATCGGAATCTAATCATAAGGCTTTTAGAGAAGAAACAACTAATGCATCACCTGCGTAGGACGGAGAATGATTCGGAAGTCATTGCTCTTAAGCAAACAATAAACAATAATTCATAAGAGATTGTTTCTCGCCTTGGACAAATTTGCGCACGTCGTTATGAATTTGAAATGTGAAGGTTTAGAATAAGGAAATTTCATTTGCAGCCTCCAACATATCCCTAGAGGTATTTCAACAAAAAAATTGTGGGGTACTCGGCAACCTTCTACTTGTACTACTCGGCTGATACTGCCTGGTCAGTAGTAATAGATGACAAAGAACCAAAACTTTCTGGTGAACGATAGGATTATTACGATTATTCGCCGATTATTTGCGATAGTTAATCTCCACGTCCAACCTCCTTGGTAAACTTGATCACCGCATATCAGCTGTTGAATGCTATTATTATAAAAAACATTGGAAATCAAATATGAACAAGAAGAGGAGAACATAATTCTCACGATGTTACATGCAACTGCTACAGGACAGCGCATCACGAAAATGGCGAAAATACGGGTCTACGAACTAGATTCGAGGACTAGGTCGAGCCAGTCCGGGAGGCAGGTGGACCTACCTGATGAAGTGGAGGAAGGAGGCGTGGTGCACATGAAATGTTGTAAAGGTTTTATATCGGGAAATGCTAGAAAGATTGTAAGTAAGAATCTGCATGAAAAGGACTTTCGAAACATCGATTTGAGACATGCGATTTCTATGATTCTGTTTTAGATTATCTTGTCCTATTCTCGCGGTCTCTGGCCTGACGACGGGCGATCTCGAGAGCTTGTAGAATCGCTACATACTCAGGATTAATAAGATGCTTTTGTGGATTAATGAACATGTTAACTTTGTAAATCGTCTATAAGCATATCTATATCAAATCTCAACAGATGTAACCACCACGAGACATGTTTCGGCCTGTTGGGCCTCATCAGTCGTGGGTAGGTTTGAACCAGCGACGTTGGAGCTAGAGGATGTGCAAGCATACCCTCTAACCACAAGGCCACCGGACCATCTGTTGAGAGCGTGAATTAGCCAGGAAGGCACTGCTTCAACGTAGGCACGTGGAGGGCGGACTGCTTTCTGCAATCACTTAATACCGCATCCGAGATTGAAGCGCTTCACGCAGGCGCTACTCATTACATGTTTAGGCAAGTAACCTGCGTTAAAGCAGTGCCTTCCTGGATAATTCACGCTCTCAACAGATGGTCCGGTGGCCTTGTGGTTAGAGGGTATGCTTGCATGTCCTCTACCTCCAACCTCGCTGGTTCAAACCTACCCACGACTGATGAGGCCCAACAGGCCGAAACATGTCTCGTGGTGGTTACATCTGTTGAGATTTGATAAATTTATCAATTGCCATGTTACTTGTCTAAACGTCTATAAGCAATTTGAATGGATTAAGATGCTTTATTTTGTAACACATTTACAAAAAGTGCTTATTTAAAAGATCAAATTTGAAGAAAAATTGAGTTGCTTATTGGAAGTACGTAGAAGCAAAAAGTCACAAAACATTGAGTCGAAGCTTGAAGGAATGATTTTTCTGATACGTGAGCTGACATTCTTAGTCGGCTGACAGCAATTATCGGGAATAGTTATCACTAATTGTTGTAAAAAGAGAAGTGCGTGGGATGGCAAGATATCGGGACTTCAAAGATTCATCGAGGGAAGCGTCGTTGGTGGAAGAATACGGCAACTCAAGATTTTCAATAAAAATTTGATACATTCTAATAGCGTTTGATTGTGGAGTCTACGTGAAGTTTGGAATCTGTGATACGGATTTCAGGAGAGACGGAATTGAGAGAAGAATTTGCTTTCTTGACTGCCTATACAACATGGCTCCACCTTCAGTGGCAAACATAAACTGCGGTGTAAGAAAGATATCCGATTTCTTCATTTGAACAACTTCGGCGAACTGTCATTTATTTATACGTTTCTATGTTTACCTCGCCTTCAATTAAAAACAGGCTTGAAGCTGTTCTGATATCACTTTATGGAAGTTTGTTCTTACCTGGCGAACCAGCGACGGTTCGTCACAAAACATGCAAGCTCCTCTTTCCCTAGAAAGAATAGCACTTTTGTTTATAATAATGATAACTTTGTAGATGACGGGATGGAGCAGTGATGGAACCGGGTCACGATTGAGTGCCGGGTCACCGGGTCAGTGTTCTCAAATGGTTTTTTAACTTTTTGTTGTTTATATTAATCTCCATAGTACCCGCAATCATTTGTTTCATCCAATCCGAGAGTGAGTTGATGACAGCCAATCATACACAGGTTAGGCGTGAGTATCGCACAATTTGCTCGAGCGTCCCCTGTAAACAAGACTAGTCACCTAAGAAGAATCTCACGAGAAAATTTCAGCTCGTCTTTCACCCAAGACTTTCAAGGCCCAAATGCTGCACCTGTAAATTTCTAATTTTAGCAAAATTATACGAAATTCTAATTGAAAAATCATGAGATATTTCAAAAAGATGTTCAAAAAACTTCATTTGTTGAAAATAAGGGATTGACATGATGCATTGTTTATTTATGTTAGAGGAAATCCCTGAAGCCCGATGTAGGCAAGAAAAAATGCCTATTGATGTCTATTAATCATCATGCCTGTCTGTTGCCTGTTTGATGTCTGTTCAACCTGTTTGTGTCCGAATTCATGATTGATACACTGTATTTCTCTGAAGATGATACGTGGAGCGCACCGAAAGTGCTCAGTATAACTGAATTTGTTTTTTTCTTGCCTACGTCGGGCCTCAGGGATTTCCTCTAACATAAACAAACAATCAACTTCATTTGCTTGCAATGAACTGGTAAACAGATTTCGTGTTTCGATGAATTAAACAGATTTTAAGGAATCCCAAAGTGATTTGAGTTGTATTCAATGTGTACTTTTAGAAGCATCAATTCAGTATCCAGATTTGTCTAAAATCATGCATACATTTATCATAATAATATAATTCTTGAAAAGACTAATCTTTGAGGCTCAATTTCAACACATCGCAAAAAGAAGCGATATTTTTCCAATACAGGTTCAAATTTTGAAATGCCATTTTCAGGACTGATATCAAAGATTTCAAGAAAAGGAAATCATTGATTTTTCTATGCTTCCATGTATACATATTCTTTAATACTGTCTTGTTTTCCTACTCTTTCTCTCCGTCCGCACCACACGGGCAAATCCAAAAAAACTCCTGATTCATTGTCTTTGGTCAATCAGAGCCATGCAATGGTCTAATTTTTTAGAACAACACATTGAACTTTAAGTTGATGCTAAATCAACATAATCCATGTGCATCTTAGATACAGTTGTCATTAACTTTTGATATCGACGTGCTCAAAGTTCAAAAATGGTGTAAATTCGTGTGTCCTCAGCTCCGAGTACTAATTCTCGGTGTGCATATAGTCATTGTTACTATCGAATTAGAGATTACCAAAATAAGTTAAAATGCTAGCAAAGACACGCAGTTATCCGAAATATTTTTAATTTGAAGCATGGATATCTAATATTTGCGAAAATTGATAACATGTGTCTGTCAACAGTTTCAAATGTCACATAACCGACGCCATGATTGCAAACATGGTGATTCTTTTAGCGAATTACACACAAATGTTGTGGTTTTCACATACTTAAAATTGATGGATGGACCACATGTCATTTAATGTGACATTTAATGAAATTCGGGACAAACATTTTCAAAGACAAAAATTGCATCAAAATTAGGAGCTTTTATTAGGAGGATTTGCCCACACAGTCTGATCACTCTCAAGAGCAAACTGCATGTATAATAGCAACGAATGTCATTTTTTGTGACTTATATTTTTCACAGTTTTCTGATTACCAATTTACCAATTTATATTTAATCAATTTTACCTCATGAGAACGTTAAAAAACTGACAATTTTATTAGAAGCAATATTTTAACTTCTCCATAAAGCATCTATGAGCGATTTTGGCCTATTTGAATCTATCAAATTGCAACACAAAGGCGTAATTATACATCCGGAAGGTCCCCTTTGCTGGTGGTAGCAAAACTCAAAAATCTCTTTGGCGCGAGCGCTTTCGAGGTCCGTGGGACATCATAGTCATGCGCTTAATGATTTATTGCGATATTCACATGAAGCAATGAAAAGTGTTCATAAGATCTATGACAACAGTCTCTTTACGAAATGAGTCAGTGATTATATAATACTGATTTAAGGCAAGAGTAACATATCAACAAGCCAAAATCACATGAAGAAAAAAGTTACATGCGATAAAGAATTATAATATTCTTGTAATTATAATATATTACATATAATAAATACATATAATACATTACTTAAAATGTAATAATGTATATACATATAATACATTAAATGTATAATACATAAATTACATATAATAAATTTGTTTAATATTATAATTATAATATTAAACAAAGGGGACCTTCCGGATAATGCAGCCTGTCCCTCACTCTTCAGAGAAAGGCGTAAATTAGAATGAGTCATTGTTCAATCTTTGCTCAAACTGACATTGAATAATTCAGCAGGAAAATGAGAATGGAATGTTTTCAATATGTCTCTTCCAAAGAAAATATCTCATTTCAATGTCCAGCATTTGAAAAATCTGAACTTACCTGCGATATTTGGATTGCAATTACTATAGCGAACTTTACAAAACAATTTAGTTACCACGCCGTTCAAATGAGGAAGGAAAGCATTAATTTTTCATTAATTGGATAAATATTTGTTGATGAATGCTCCACAATAGAAGCAGTGACGCTATAGAGACCGAGAAAAGTACACATGACTCTATTTTGAATCATTTCTCTCTGATTTTAGCACCAATCACCTTATTGAATTGAGCAGTTGTTGAATTTGCGTCGAAACGCATATAGTAACGATCCTTGTTTCACGAAATTGGCAATAGTTAGTAGTCAAAATATTGACGCGATGTGAGTACTGAATGAATCTGTCCTTTTAGAGTTTTCCGAGGAGGCTTTCCATGAAAGTGGCTTTCTTTCTTCTTGGAATAAAATGTTTGCAGATTGGAAAGACCGAAAATTGATCATTAACCCTCTGAGACTTGAGTCCGGTGTACCCCTTTAACATATTCTTAGTTTACCTGCTTAAATCGATATCAAAACATTAGGAAAGTTGATTTTAAGTAAAACAATGATGTTTGCGTGTAGCAGGTCGGTATAACGAATCCCTTGAGTGACTTTCAGCCTTCTCAGTAAACACGTGCGAAAATATGGTGTTTTTGTAAGTCAACCACATTTAGTACAGCATCATTTGTACTAGGAGGCGGCTTAACGATATTTTATGTCACCATAAAGCCTCAGATAGTTGATTTTGATGAAATTGATTTAATTCATGCAGCTAATCCTTTCCATTTGTACATTCCTTCAAATTTATCCAAAGCTATCAGAAATAGACCTAAAATGAGTCAAAATTGCTGTACTTCTAGAACCAAAAACAGCTGTGGAGATCTCAAACTTATCATTACTGCTGTGAAAAGTTTGTCATCAATCAGTTTTTGGTGCTCAACTATGAATATAATGATAGCTTTCATTTCGGACATCGATTTATGTCGAGTTGTTCATATAGGCCAAGCAGTCACGCGAGATCATATGCGAAAGCAAAATATTCACATTTTGCGATATCCCAACACATTGCACATCTACGAGCATGATGTAAACAATGAATAAATGACTTTCACTCTTTATACACCATCCTGGACATGTTCGAAATCATTTTTCATCTAATTACAAAAATTTTGTGATGGAATTTCTACACCCTCTGAGACCTGAGGGGGGTCCAGTGGACCGACCCCCTTGGCCTATCTGGCATACTTCTACTGATTCAATTAAAATGAAATAACACATGCAGATTCACTGTCAGAAATGATGATTTTGTATGGGCTTGAGTGGCTGATATATCGTCAGCGTAAAAAATGAAATAGAAAAATGTGGCTCCGGGGTCCACTGGACCCCCCTCAGGTCTCTGAGGGTTAAAGCAAATTTTGGATACATACAACGTTAAGAGTACAGTATGATACCACGCTTAACCAAAACGTTTTAAAAACGGTTTGCGACATTTGCAATTGTTCATGTTGTCCGTTTTGAACATAAAACTATATACTTGACATCATGCTAATTATACCATGCTAACTATACATAACCAATTAGTGTAGTAGTAGTGGGTAATAAATAGCGTCGGCCATGGATCGCTCTGAATGATGCAGGGAAACACGTCATACAGCACTGTAGAAAGATGTTGGAGAAGGTAAGGCAAGAGACTCGTATTAACTCTTTCCTGGAGATTTGTATTTTTCCATAGTACATGTACAATGCATAGCATGATATCCATGCACAATGTTAGCCCTTGCGTTCCATCTTTTCTGAAGAGATCTCTCTGTTCTTCCTGCAGACTTTCTTGGTCGACCAGATCCCTTCTTCTTTTTAACATCTCCTTCTGCTTTCCATCGACACCACCACCTCCAAACAACAACTCTCGATAGCTGCAGCTCTTCGGCAACACTTGCACAACTTCTACCACAACAAATCATTCCAATAGCCATGCCTCTGGTAAACTGATCGTGTGCCATTTTATTTTACAAAAGCTGGATTTCAGTTCACGTTTATGTTCAATTTGTAAAAGCAATTGTGACAGCTGTATCGATATCAAAATTTGAAATTTGACCACCATAGATCTTTCTCCATTCTCTAATGTGTTGAATGGTAATACATAGAAAGCGAGATATTCCATCATACCTGAGAAAAAATGAAACAAACTTCAATTCAAGCCAATGATAGTTTGTTTCATTAATTATGTCAATGAGTATATTAGATAAGCAGATTCAATGTTTCTCAGTGCCAATAGTGAGCACTACAACAACATGCAGATATCTACCGAAAAGCATGTGGTTATTCATGGACTCCTAGATACACTGGGACTGAAAGCTGAAATGGAATGATCCTTAGGAATTCTGAAATCTTTAAGAACGTGTTTGTCAATCCTGATCTTTCTCATGCTCAACAATTTGAAGCAAAGAAACTAAGATCTGAATTATTACAAACAATGGATTAGGGTGAACAGGTGATGATCAAGTACGCCGAGTATCAGCCCCTCATCGTAGTATCATTACTGTGACTCAAACCTGACTAGATAGTGACACTTTCAGTTGTATTTACTCATCAGGTTATGAGTTGGTGCGCTATGTCGCTCAGATGGCAGACGCGGTGGTGGTATGTATTTATTACAGTTGTGACAAAAAATATAAACTTTTGGAACTCCACCACTCATATTTTTCGAATGTTTGTGGTTACATTTATCGGAGATTAATACTGTCCTAGTACTTTTGTACGTTCCACCATCATTATCTGGTACGCAATACGATCTTGCTGTGTCATATGTTCTTGATAACGCTGTGTTATACATTTATCAATGCCTATTTGTCGCTTTATGATTATTGGTGACCTTAATCAACTTCCGACTCGTGGCCTAGACATTTTAATGCATATGTCTCAGGTGGTTAAATCTGGCACCCTAAATAAAAACATCCTCGACAAGATTTTTCTCGATTCCACACTTGCTGAATCATATGACGAGCCTGTCATCTGCCCAAATATTGGTTCTTCTGATCATTAGTCAGTCATGTTAATTCCAACTACTCTTGACAATCATTATACAAAGAAAATGGTCAAACTGTATGACTTGCCGCGAAAGCAACATAAATGGATTTTGGCTAAATTGCAAAACTTTAACTGGCACCTTATGCACCGTCCCAACATGAGCCTGGAAGAAAAGACTGAACTATTTGCGATTGGTTTTGCAGAAGCCCGGACAGAAATACCATATTCTGTTATGAGATGACAAGTAAAGACAAGCCATGGCTAACACTGCTGCTAAAGCACCTAAGTAATCAGAGATATGAAGGTTTCGGAGCAAAGAATTTCTCGTTGTACGATCATCTGAAAATCAAAGTGAAAAATGAAATCATAAAGGCGAAGCAAAATTGGGCAAATCTTAATGTGAATCAAGGAACGGAATCTGGTCCATTTTGAAAACTATCAAAACATCAATGTCTTAGTCATACGATAATCTAAGCAAGTTTCTATCCACATTTGAATCAGCTAGAGAGGCTGCGAATTTTATCAATAATGAAGTAATAAAATCGTAATAAAAAGTAATAAAAACTTTTAAAGCACGTCCCTGTGGCACGCGGATATTGATCCACACTATGTCATGAACTGCCTTCAAAAGCTCAACCAAAAGAAGGCTACAGGAAACGATGATTTCCCTCCAATCCTCCTGAAACGAAGCTCTCACATAATTGCTTACCAGCTGACACACATACACGATTATTTACTATCGATTGAAGAATCCAGAATTGTTGGAAGTCATCCATGATTATCCATCCCATTGCCGAAGAGAAATGTGAAATCAGTGAGCGATCTGCGACCCATATATTTGTTTCTGTCGATATTTAAGATATTTGAGAGAATTGTTTTTAGAATCAATAAAATCCCGACTTGTCATTATACGGTGAAGACCAATATGGATTTCGACCTGGCTTTTCAACTTTGACAGCAACCATCTCAATGCATGACTACATCACCCGATGTATGGACGATTCATCAGTTCAATGTGTTTTACTTTTATCATTTGACTTGTCTCACGCATTTGATTACTTTCCCCACCACTTGCGCATACTATTCTTAATTCAGAATGGATTTCCATCGAACTTTGTTAATTGGTGTTGTGACTATTTCAGGAGGCGAAAGCAACGGGTACAATTACATGGCATTATCAGTGAGGAGATGCATATAACGTCAGGTGTTCCTCATGGTGCAATCCTGAGTCCATATCTGTTTGGGGCATATGTCGTGTCCTTCAATCCAACTTTAGCGAGCTCTTAAGTATTTAAGTATGCAAACGACTTCGTCATCATCTCCCCGTTTGATTGTCCTAATGAAGTGAATAACATGATTGTGAAAGAGACCGATTGCATCTCTGGTTGGTTTGTGATTAAATTTTTGTAAAACTAAGTTTCTGGTTTTCAAAAAAATAACACTCCCATTCTAAGACCTGTAATTCCACAAGTCGAAGAGATCACCATACTTGGCATTATTTTTCACGAATCCTTGCGATGGGACAGACATGTTGAGATCGTTGTGAAGAAAGCTGCTCAGAACTCCATTGTGCAGCTTCAAGTGTGTTTCTATGCGTGAACTTCTCCGAGTCTGCAGATGGTACGTCTTGAACAGCATTGAGTATAATGCAGTTTTGTTCGTCGGAATGAATCTAGAAAACTGAAAGTTTCTCGAACAATTTAACAAGCGTTGTCACAAAGTGATATGAGGTATAAAGTGGGGAAATTATTGTCTACCAAATCTCAAAATTTGACAAGAACAAGCTAATAAAATTCTTCAGAAAAGCTTTGAACCCAGATCATACAGGGTGGCGCACGAGTGTATTAACAGTAGAGTACCCAGCACTTAACCTCATGCATTGATTATTCTTACTAAGTTAGCAGCCTATGCTATGCAGAGGCAGCTGCATGTCTTTATCTATCTGTTGCAGGAATCACTTCTACAAGCCAGGCTTCGCATGTGAGTTAAACTCACAGACCAGTTTAGCTAGCAGAGATCGCTGCAACCTACCCCTTCTACCTTCACTGTTTGACGAATCATGCCGCAGCGCACACTGACGTTTGATGAAAGAAAGTTTATCTTAAAATGTTACTGGAAACATGAAAACGCACAACGTGTTATTGATTCATGGGGTGCAACATTCGAATCTGATCCACCATCACGTCAAGCTATTTATAACTTAAGAGATAAATTTGAGGAGAGTGGTCAAATTTCTGACCTACAGCGGAAGCACCAAGCAACGGCAAACACGGATATTAATCAAAATCTAGTTGCACAATCTGTTGTGGAAAATCCTAAATTATCAACAAGACGTCGCAGTAATGAACTGGGAATAAGCCGAAGATCACTGCAAAGAATTTTACATGACCTCGAGATGAACCCCTACAGACCACATTTGGTGCATGGTTTATTAGAAGATGATACCGATAGGCGCTTGCAATTTTGCGAATTGTTTCTTAATGAATGTCATAACAATCCAGAATTCATGGATTTGATATTTTGGAGTGACGAAGCACAGTTTAAATTATCTGGTCGAGTAAGCAGACATAACTGCGTTATTGGGACACAGAGAATCCTTGTAACAAACTTGAATCGCAGCTGAACCAACCTGGCATTACAGTATGGGCCGGGATATCGTCAACTGGAATTGTTGGACCAGAATTTTTCGAAGGTACAGTGAATGGACAAAATTATCTAAATCGTCTGCAAACAACCATTGTTCCAAACTTGAGGAACCGACACGATTTTGATAGGTTATTTTTTATGCAAGATGGTGCACCACTCCATTTCGCCAAAGCGGTCCGTGAATACTTTGATCATTGCTTCCCCAACAGATGGATGGATAGGCGTGGAGCCATTGAATACCCACCACATTCACCAGATCTGACGCCTATGGATTTTAGTATGTGGGGAATTATTAAAGATGATGTATTTTCAAGAGGACCCAAAAATATCGCCGACCTTAGACAATTTATAACTGAATCTTTTGCCAACTTCAACAGAGACTTGTGTTCCAAAATTTGCAGAAGTGTTGCATCCCGTTATCAAGAATGCATTGACATGAATGGTGAGCAATTTGAGCACACGCACTAGAAGATGTAAGTTTGCCCATTTGTAGATATAATTATCAAAATAAATTTCTATGGCCTTCCAATTTAGAATAGCGTCTTTTGCTTAACTGTTAATACACTCGTGCGCCACCCTGTATTTTATACGATTTGTCACCCGTTATATTGAAATCATCTTCACATTGATCAGTCTCATTGTGTCGTACCGAGCGCCGCGCTAAGTCATTTTTCCGGTGTTGCACCATGATGACAGCATCCTATCGAAGTGATTTGCAATTTTTGTACTTATTTATAATTTTCACTTGATATCGAATAGACACTTATTCCATTCTATTATGTTTCTGGATTGCTGACGCCCAGTTTGTCAACTAACAGCTGAGAGGAGTGTGCGTAGACGAGGAGAATAGGCCATTTGCTGCATTTTAATGACAGATATTCAATTGCGTATTTAATAAAGACACCATAGAAACGGACTTTTCATTACTGTTTGAGGTAATAAGACTATAATGAACAACAGCTGTTAGTTGATTTCAGCTGCTCTATGTTAGTGTTAAGAAAAAGAATATAATCAGCAACCAGCGAAACATGCACTGGAACGTGTGCTCATCAAAATGATTTCTTCAAGCGGTTTTCTAATGCACATCCATCCTACTCATTTAATATTGAATAGCTCAAAATTCCTTTCATCAAAACTCTGCACTTTTTATATAATCAATTTTACAGAAATTCTCAAATATACCCTCAGGATTTTTTCATCATTTTCATCCTTTTGAGGATTCCTCATCAATTTCATGATATTTTTTCTCATATGTGTTTCATCAAATTTCATGAGTTTCTCATAAAAATCTATGTCCATGTCTAAAAACATGTCCCACGCCATGTCTCCAATATATTTCGAATTATGAGCCATGATTGCTAATACGACAAAATATTGAACTGTTATTGCATAAATCTCTGTTTTCAACATCTGATTGTAAAGTCACATTATGCATCATTTTGAAGTCTGTTGCAGATCGCTATCATGTATTCTATATTGTTGTTTCTTATTCTTTATAGATTAAACTTGGAGATTAATATCGATTGAATAAGATTTCTTATGACTATTTCCTTTTAATTAAATATTTTCTTATGAGAACTCATCATAACTTCATCAGCGCTCATAAAAATCTCATGAATCCACATTAAATTTTTTTTTAGTTTTTATGAAACATTTTCGTGACGGTAATGCAAGCATCAGTAATTCGACAGAAAGAAAACTATAGTGACAAAAGAATCTTCCAATAGCTTGGAAAATCCCCTGGACAGCGCTATAGCATCATGGACAGACCAATTCATGGCTGAAACCCGAAATAAAGTTGCATTCAAGTAAATTGCTACGAATAATCAAAATTGAACTGCATCGAATGTAACAGACTTCATCTACGTAGACGTACTAGAAGAGAATATAAAAATAGCTTCTAGTCTTGACCTTTTCCAAATGAGAAAGACTCTTTTATGTCTGTCACTCAGCATTTTATTGAAGCGTGAATAATAGAAGTTCTTGAAATAACTTCTATTCAAAGTTAAAGAAATGTCAGTTTGTGACGGAAATGCTAACGACATCCAAATTCGTCATTATTTTATGTAGGATATGCACCTTCAACGCTTGAAACAGACGAGACGCCAAAACAAAATATCCATTCTCTCTTCAGATTGTCTTCAATACAGTACATCTTGTATCATTCGCACGGCGTGAACCAAACGGAGATTTGATGCTTCGCTTTGCTAAATTAGTGAGAATAGAATAGATACCAACTGTTTGCTGTTCAGTTGTTCGGTCGGGCACAGATGTGAAGGTGCGTTTACCGTCACGAAAATGTCCTTGCTCGTCTGACCTAGGAATCGAATCGAAGTCCGCGGTGGAGACGAGCTCGCACCTTCTTCACAAGGCTACGCTGACGGTACAAAAGGAATGCGAGTGAAGGCAGTTGTCATCTCCAAGTGATATCGACAGCTTATTGTCCTATTATTATTGACAGAACGATACCGTGGTATTCTTACCGTCCTGCTGATAATCATAAAGATTGCATAGTACCAGTTCGCCAGGGCATAGTTCGCCTTCAGCTTGTTCAGCCATTTTAGATGTTTTAAGCTAGTTTGGGCCATTTCGAGCGGTACTGACGAGCCCTCGTAGGGCGAAACGCAGCGTCTACGGCTTCCAAGGTCATCATCTTTCATAAATGTTATCACATGTATTAACCGAGAATTATTAATGCTAGTATATGAAGGGTGTTCAGCCAAGAACGCCGGATTTAATTTAGTTGCTATTTCCACAGTATGGATGATATCTCATTAATTCAATGACTAAAGTATCTACAACACTATGCCATTTCAGTATGCACAATCGCTTTAAAAGGAAAACAATTTACTGTAGTAAAAAAACAAATTTAGTTATGAAAAACAATATCTTTCAAATGACCACCTCGGCAGTCACTACAAACACGTATTCTTTGAAGGAAATGTTCGATTACTCTTTGACACAAGTTTTGTGTGATTCCACTTATCACACTTCGGATTTCATTTTTCAATTGAGCAATAGTATTGGGTTTGCTCTCATATGCCCCTGATTTCACAAAACCCCATAGGAAAAAGTCAAGTGGAGACAAATCGCAAGATCTTGGTGGCCACCTGTAATCGCCATTGCTGGAGATCAATCGATCAGGGAACTTATCTCTCAGCATTGATATTATGAGATTTATGAGATTAGCATTGTTGAGGCTCTTAAAATCAAAGATGGACAGCCAAAAATTAATTGCAGTGCTGAGTACAATGGTGTTTCCTACTTATTAAAGATATTCAATTAAAGTACTTTGTTAACTTAATTTGTTTCATTGGTTTTCACATGCCGTATTGATTGATTTTGCCCGTCTAATGTCACGTTACCAGAATTGAATTTATCTCATTGCAGCGAACCATCAGTTACCGCCAATGCTGTGCAAAGTATCATACAACCAAATGAAGTTTGGTTCTTGTTAGTTGATAGTAATTCAACTAAAACTTAATAATGAGCAGGAAATCAGACCAACAACAATTTTTTCTGGTGCAAAATGCTAAAATCCGTAAAGTAGCAGTATAGTAGTACGACATTAATATATTTCCTGTAGATTTTGGAGACAGTGATAAGCTTTCATAAAATGCAGGCAAGTAAATAGTAAACTTTTTTTTCCGCACGCATTGGACTGCTCACTCGTCGTGCATCTCACAAATCATTCGACGAATAAAGTTATGTGGAAGCTGATCCCAACACTCAACCATCGCTTGCTGGAGCTCGTGAAGGTTTTGTGGAGATTCACAATGGTTTTGAATAACCCGCTTCATGTAACTTCAGACAGGTCGATGGGGTTCATGTCTGGAGAGCGTGACGGCCATCTGAGACTTCGAATCCTCGCATGCTGCTTCAACTCTTGCGCCGATGCAGCACGATGTAGTGTGGCATTGTCATCCTGGAGAGTGCAGTCATTGGTACCATCAAACTCCCTATGCACAAACGGGAGAACATGCCTTTGTAGGATGTCAATGTACGAGTAAGTTAAAGTTGAGACACTTCGTTGGAGGAACACCAATTCTGTTATCCCATTAAGTGAAATACCGGTATTTTTTTGTTTCTCAACCGCATGATCCTACTATTTTTCGGTTGGAACGGTGCATTGACCTCGGAGTCCTACCAGGACTCAGGGAGATCAAGCACTACTCTGAAGATGTGGGCAGTGCCTAGGAGTGCAGCCTTAATCAATTCTGGTACATGGTGATGACCTGGAATCTTCTGCAAGTATTTATTCAGCTTTGGGCTATCGACACCAAGAGCAACGATTACTACTGGAACGACTTCAGCTTTTACGTTCCACGGCCTCATTACTTCTAGTCGCAAATCCTGATACTTGCTGATCTTCTCTTGTTCTTTTGTATAGATTTTGTACAGTATTTCGAAATCTCACAGTATTTTCGGTGACTGCTTGTGGTTCATGCCTCCAGTGTGGCCTTTGTGTGTTGATGTTATAGTCTTCACAGATACTCCTATGTATGAACTTTGCGACTTCATTGTGTCTTCATAGGTATTCTGTTGCTGCCAGGTTTGAACATCCAGTCAACAAGTGCGATATAGCTTCATCTGAATGCTTACACAACCTGCATTTCGCATCATGACTTGCTTTCTGTATGAGGTTGTGTGTACCTTTGTGTGAAGAGCTTGATCTTGGGCAGCTATCAGGAGTGCTTCAGCATATGTATTATATTATTATTGAATTCTTATTTATACACATGTAATGACGGCGCTTGACTTTGTGCTAGTTGGACATGTTAACTTAAGTGTTCTTCCCATGGGGCCCGCCAAACTCGTATACGGCCATCAGCACGGAATAAGCGGAAGTGGCTTTCGTCAGTGAAAATGATTCGTCACCATTGTTGTAATCGCCGATGTACTTTCTGCATGGCCCACCGCTCCCTACTTGAAACAAGTGCGGAGGTGAGTCGAGATCTCTTCTGCATCCGTCGGCCTCTCAGACCATTGTCCTTCAGACGCAGCCGTACGGTATGCGCACTCAGGATATTGCCACAATTGCTGCGTTCTCCTCACATTAATCGCATAAGAGTAGCAGGCATCGTGGGATTAGCCCTAACTAATCTTACAAGTCTCTGATCCGCTCTCATGGTGGTGTGCCTACGGATACAGCGTTTACCGGAGTGCTGAGCGGTCCCTGTACAACCGTACCTCAGGAGACCTACGAAAATGCCTCGCGACATCACGGTAGGAACCATGCTTTTAGCATCCCAACTGCTTGCCAACGTTCATCATTAGTCATTTGCTTCATTTTGTAGTTCAATGGCAGAAGAAATCCTTGGCATTTAAGAATTATAATATCGGCAGACAATGGATGACTCTTTTTCCAATCAAGTTCTTTGTTCGAGGCAGATAATGGACACAGTAAATCGATGAACAGTTCTCGATCTTGGTCGCCTTAGCGAAATTTTGCTAGAGAGAAAACTTGGTGTCCAGTTTTAGAGTTTGTGCAATATATTTTCCTTTACAACATCATGAATCGTTCTACCGGATAATTGCTGTAAGAGATCGATGTACAAACTATTTAGCACATGACTTAAAATGTCCGGTTCATTATGTAATGAATGTTAACATCAAAATGCAGCGAATCAAGCTAATTTGCTTGCAAATGCTTTAGACATTAATTAGAATAACATGGTAGTGGTCAATGACCTTCTAATGACAAGGGACATGCACCTACGCTCAGAGAGAGTGATTCAGCTATCAGTGACATATTTCTGACATTCATCTCCCGCAATGAATGACAATGACGCTTGCATGAGCTGATTGGTTGGTCATCTTCTCATCAGTGGCCAATAGAATGGTTAGAGAATCCAGTTGACAGGGATCAAAGTCCGTTTACTTCACATGATACAGAAGCTAATCACAATTCTCAATGGGTTCAATGTTACATGCACATCATAATTACGTCATTCATGAGGTCAGACGTTTCAGAAACACGTCAGGTTTGCGGTTCATCGCGGCTATGAAACCGCTGCACCAAAATGGAAGTTTCCATTGCTTTTCACGAGGTTTCATCCTTGTACTATTGTTTTTGCTTACTACGGCATAAGGCTCTCAGAAAGATTATGCATACCAGATATGCAGTTCAGTATAGCAGGTGCTAAATGCATCAGTGGAGCGATTCTCCCTACCTTAACAGAAAGCAACATTCTTCATTATTCATAGTAACTTATACATTTAAGCACTTCTGCAAAATGGTGAACACTTGCAAATAATTCGAATTCACATGTGAACATTCTGGCGACGTCTTCAAAGATCACATTAAAAAATATGTACATTTAATTGTGCGTAACCTATGATGTTTCGGCTGGAGCGGGATTCCCCATGAGTTATGAATAGTAATGTCAATTATGGGAATTTCCATAGCAAAGTGAGAATTTCCAGAAGAATTGAGCAATAATTTCGCAGTTCTGCTGTACACTATAGTTGAAGCGTTCAGTTTCAAAGATACGATAATAGCACGAGTTTTCATTTCTAACGATAATTATGAGGTCTTTGAGGTAATTATTGGTCTTATGGTATGAAATCTTTGTAAGGCAGACATTCACGTATTTTCTAAATTTACTAACGCGCTGTTGCAAGAGAGCCGTTAATTTTTTATATAAAATTGAGAAGCGAAAAATAACAACGTGCTCTTTGTAAGTAATATACGAGCGTATGTACACGTTTGTCAAAGAAGCGATTGTAGATTTCTCTTCTTGATTATGAGTTAGACTGCATGTGATAACATGTCAGATAAAATCAGAGAATAATATGCCAGGTTGCAATTTCTGTAGTTGATCCTCACCCGCATACCTGCTGTAAAGACCTGGCTCCATTCCAGTTGACTATGCAAGGAAATCGCATGAACAATTGGCTAGAATATGCATTGAAATTACAAATGTGACAATGCATGGACGAAATAGATACTTTTGATCATTGAGTAAGCATATGTAGGCAGATTGGTAGACTTAGGTAGAAGGTAGACTTAAAAAAGTATCTGTATACAGTGAAAGTTATAATAAAAGTGCAATTTATATGAAAATATTCAGTTTGTTGCGGAGATTACGTTCCTGTGGTCCAAAATATTATTTGAGCACTTTTGAAAAAAAGTCAAAATTTACCAATTTATGTACTGCCGACATGACGCCCCGTTATAAGTAGTATGACACAAATTGAATATCAAAAGGCATGAATATTTGCCAACAAGCATCGCAACTAAGCGAAAATTGATATATATATATATATATATGTATATATTTAGAATGAAAATCAGTCATTACAAAGAAATTTCAAGTAATGAGTGAATAGCGAGAAGTGAAAGCGATCACAAATTCATATAAATGTAAAGTACGCAGGTCGTAAATTTTGAGGTCAGGCGTAGAGGCGATTGTACAGAATTATACATGATTGAACGAGAGAGGAATGACGACGTGTAGACCTGATACGAGGCATTACAATGTGCTTGGTATGTCGGTGAAAAGGTGGAATGAGATGATTTAGAAGATGGTCGGAACGTAGCATTGACTGAAACACTTTCACAGACTGGTGGGACCTTCGTATCTTAATGGGAGTGAAATTACCACAAGGGCAATTACGACCACACACAAGACGGTGACAATGACGTCTGATGGCTTCCAGTTTATTTGAATCGTCCTCATTAAGACCAATGAAGAGCGGACTGCAGAACTCCAAAGTAGTCACCACGAACGAATGGTACAGAGTATCAAGATCGCGTCTCGTGACGAAATTCTTCATTTTGCGCAAAATGAGTAACTTTTGTTTTCCTTTTTTGCTCACGTTCTCAATATGAAGCCTCCATGACAAATCCTTGGTATAAGTAATACCTAAAATTTTGACAGAAGAAGCCATTTCCACAGTAGAGCGTAGAGGTAATGCATTTTTCTTGCCAAAGCATATCACTTGCGTTTTTTCCTTGTTCAGTTTCAACGTGGTCAATTTCGGCACTAATAATCAGGTCGACGTTAGATTCAGTGGTGATAGGAATGAGTGTCATTACATCATCAGCAAATTTAATCATAACTGCTGGTGACTGACAGGCTGAAAAAGTTCTCATGTGAGTGGCAAATATATATGGCGCCAATACTGACCCCTGAGGTATCCCGGAAACAACAGCGCGAGGCGAACTTGCAGTCGAAATCTCTGTACCAGGCTACAAAATGCATAGGAAGACCCGCGTTGATCAGAGAATCTAGAAGTCTATCATGATGCAAATAATCGAACGCCTTGCACATATCGAATGATGTCATAAGAACGGAATGTACATTAAATTCGTCAAGGATCAATGTAGTGTAGTCATGTGTAAGGATATGAGAATGGATAATGGAATAACCTGGCCTGAAACCAAACTGGGTCGGACCATAAAGGTTCACCAGATGTTCCTTCATGGTTGATATTACGTATCTTTCTAAAACTTTGGAAAGTATTGGTAACACGGAGATGGGTCGCAAATCTTGTAGAGTACGGCAGTTCGATCTTTTCGGAACTGGATAGATGTTTGCAATTTTCCATTTTAATGAGATCTTGAGGCTTCTTATCGAAATATTTATGATGTGAGCCAACGGCTCAGCAAGGGCAACACTGGCTTCTTTGAGAAGTTTTGGATGGAGGCCATCGCTACCAGCAGATTTACTAATCTTCAGCTTTGATAACTCAACAAAGACGTCCATCACTGGTACAGAGGGAGACCAAGAGGAATCATCAGAAGAAAATTCAGTCGAGTCATCGATAGGAACATCATAGTCCGCTGAATCAGAGAAATTTTCCGCAAAAGCATCATTGATTGCCTCAGCCGCATGCTGCGGAGTTTGATAGGAATGAATTATGGAAGCTAATGCACTGCGTGAAGACTTAGCGTTGATCTTTTTAGTCTGATGATCAAGGAAATCTAATGAACGGCGTTATATTGGAAGTCTTCATGAAAAAGTCGAGATTTTATTGTGCTGTCGTGGCTGAAATTTCATGTTTTTAATTCAATTTTCATCGGCATGAATTTGTGATTCACTAAATTGATGTTTTATTTCTTGAACCTGAATAGTGATGTGGAACCATTTACTTCTTTCAAAGTTAATTGAAATCATTGTCTTTGATTATGTTGTTGTGCTCTACCAATGGTAGGTTGCTTATGATATGATCCCGCTCAAGAAAATGATCTTGAGATTGAGCATGAAAGTAATAGGAGCCCATCGAATTGCTAATTTAACAAATATAACCTCTCCAAGGCTGTCATTCAATTCCATGGTAATTTCTTCAAAACTGCATAAATGTGCATATCTCACATTTGGCAACAATTACCAACTGTGTCACCCACAAGTTCATTAATAAAATCGAAACTGTATACACATTGGGGATTTAATAAATTTCGGAGTTGCCACTCTACCTAATATATTTACTCTATGCTTTTGACTATCCACTTTTTTAGCGATGCAATTGTCTGAAGTAGACATGATCTACTTGCATAGGTAGGTTAGAAATGTTTAATGCAGGGACGTATCTGCAATACACCTATCACATTTCTATTTAGCTTCATGAATCGATGGTATTTTTAAATATTTTGTATGGCTTATCTAGCCAGCAGGACCCATTAGAGGACATAATTGTTTTGACTTCTCATGAGGAAGTTAGCTTAGGTTTTGTAGGTTTTCGAAATGCAGGCCTATACAGGGTAGAGTTGGCGTGAACAGGACTGAAGTAACGGTCGAAACGTGTAGCTTGTAACCAAATAGATATCATCGTCGAACCGTGGTTTTCCCTCCGTCAACTTAGACAAACATGGATTGTAGACCAATCTGTAGAGCATAGAGTATAAAGTCCTTTGCTGTACGTTATCCTATACCATACGATACTATGTATGGTTAGTAAGTTACAATTGAGGTAATAAGATTTGATATAGAGCCATCAAGGGAATTATTATAAGAAATAGCTGAAAATGTTTAAAAATCCCGTGGGAATGGGACCAAGATATCCGGTCCCACGGTAAGCCTGGTAACGTTGCATAAGCTTTGGAAGATATCTTTGACTATTTGTGCTCGAATTTCAGTATTTGTCATATTTCCTATTTCAATTGCATGAATTTACAACAAGAACAAGCGTCTAAACTCAAAATACAGAATAAATGTCATCATTCGAGAGGGCATCAGTGAATTATAGAACTAGAAAAGGCCTACAATCTGACTAAATACAGTTGTGTTTATGGCAATCATCACATTTTCAATTGCGTCTCTCATCACGTCAGTGACGCTCATGGGAGCTTTCTCATTCGCCGCCGATCAGTCACATCAAGGCGATGGATTGAGCCGAAACAATGTAGCGATTCAGTTGTGGTTGCAAAGTCAATCTATTGATTAATCGAAGAGTATAATCGAATTAATTTCGAAAATAATCAAATTTTATCGAAGATGAATCCGTCTTGTGTTTTGCTTCTGATGCTTATTTTGATCTTAAAAAATCCTCAAGGAAGGAATATAAAAAGTCACATCAATGGTGACATAGAAAATGCAATCAATGAAAGCGGAAGAATTCTTGTTGCCAAAACAAGACAATAAACATCTGTTATTTACGTTATCATATGTCACAGAAGTAATAGAGAATCTAAATATAGAGACAAAGAATTCTACCGAAATATAGAAGAACACATACTCCTTTGCAACATGGAAAATATAACAGTGATAGGAGGTTAAATTAGGAGAATTGAGTAGGAATGCGACAACAAAATCTTACTCTTCCAATGATCAAAGATAAAGTCCAAAGATGTAAATATAAATAGTTTCAAACAGGAAATGTTGGCATTCTGAAATGGTACCAACGCAATGATAGTTAATGGAAGATTTGAAAACGATGGGATATCACTGTCTCCAAAGTGAAGAGGATAAGAAATCTATGGCAGATTACTTGATCATATCAGAAAATTAATTGATTCAGCTAAGCGAGATTGAAATTCATCATTCAGTATTGCATGTCATCATTCACTCCATAATATGAAATTTTATGTCACAATGAATAAAATAATATTCAAAGGTAAAAAAGAAAATAAAGAAAATAATTCCGTGTGAATGGACTGAGGGAAATGCTTCATATATTGACAGATGTGCATTCTTTGTGTCATATCATCAACCTCTCTATTATTCAACGTTACGTTCCTCGAATTCTCAAATCATGCACTGTATCTCCTGGGGCCGTATTAATAGAGATAGCACTATCCTAGTGCTAGCCTAGCAGCAACTTCCGTATTAATAAAGGTAGCAAAAGGGTAGCACTAGGCTAACACTATGTCTGAGACCTAGCGCTGGGACCGTATTAATAAAGATAGTAACTATCCTAGTGCTAGCCTAGCACTACCCTAGCGCTATGTCCAAAATCTGGCAAATTCCTTAGCAATGTCGAGACCTTGCTAGGAATGATGCTAGATTGAATATTTAAGAGCAATATTGAAGGATATCTAATGTGATGTTTACAGCATAGGAATGTTGAGCGCATTGGCAAGATGGTGTGTGATTTTTCTAATTTGAATAAACATGTCGAATCATAAACTGCAATTATAAAAGTTATTCCATAACTGAATAAATTTTGTGCTAAAATGGAATTTAAGCGACACAGTCTATTTGTGCATTACACTTTTGCACTAGACGTCCTGATAAATGGATAGTTATTTTCAACGTTTAGATAACCAATATTCCTATTTATAAATTTCACTTAATGACGTCAAAATAGATTATCATTGATACTATTTGCTTGCGCATGGAGTAATACAACGGTGCAAAAATTCCGTGATTTTCATAGCTACTGAATTTACTGAATCGTGGGTTTGCTATTTTAGAATCTCAAGCGCATTTTTGAATATCCCTACAAGCGCGTTTCAAATTGCTTGACATTCACAATCGTTGATAAATTTGCATGATAATGAAATTGTGATGAAATAGTGTGCTTAAAATTGCTAAGTAATCGAATTGTAATTTTTTATCTCAGTAGCCTGATAAGAATCAAGATGCATTTGCGATAAATTGACAAACATTTTTCTCTCCAAAAGGCTTTAGAAAGTAATTCGGAAGTAATTCAGAGAACAGAATAAATTCAGAGAGTAAGATAAAAACTCCAAATCAATACATCTGACACTGCTAATGATTTGATAAAAACGTTCAAGATAGGAATTATAATAATACATCAAATTATATTTATATGTAGTGACTTGTTCACAATGCAATAAGTCAGACGATTCGAGGGATTTATTTTCGGATTTTTCAAAGAAAAATATATTTTCTGGTATTTCATTCTCAGATTTTAGCGTATACTTTAAATTCATAATTAGAGCGATCATGGCATGGGAGGATCCCACTACGCACAGATGTTAATTGTTAAGAATTATTTTCTAATACCTACCAAAATAGTGAGACTGAGACTACACATTGAGTTGGATTGCCATTGCTCCATCGTGTGCGGTAGGGGGTGTCATATGTTGTGTCACTTACTTGGCAACATATTATTAGACATGTATTCTACACTGTTTTTACACTTTGAAATTTAGCTAATTATTATGTTACATTATAGATCGGAAGAACATATCGATTGGAATGAGCCCCATTTCATGCATCGAATTATTCAACCACCATTCATAAGCAAGGTTTCATAATATTTGATGTTTTATCTTCTCTGAATGATAAGTGTCAACAGCCGGGCAGGAAAGACGGAACTTTAATCTCCAGCAAACAGCCTTGTATTGTTAAAGCCGAACATGCGCGCATGTACAAATTTTATTTCGAAGTTGAGCGTCTAATTGGCAGATTTCTATACTCCACATTTTCGCTACTGTTCCAGCAAAATTATAGGGATTGTTTTAAAATTTCGTTGAGTTAATTCAAGTCCTCTATTACAGTAATCATAATTAGGAGTTCAATGCACGTGCGGAGATGTCAAGTGGCTAAAAAACTTAAATTCATCCTTTCAACCGCAAATACAGATTGTTTCATAAAAAATGGATCACCCTTAAACATCGCCTTAACTTCAACTTTGTCTAACTCCGCCAAACTTGAACGAATTTCTCTGAAATTTGGAAGATATGTCAGTTGTGTTTACTAATATCATTGTTGGAAATTTCAAGCATGATTATTGAGTTGTTTTCCTGTTATAGATAAAAAAGTAGTAGATAATTTGATCTTCATCTAGCAATGTTACACAAAATCATACCTCACTCTTATAAAATTACATTTGTTTCATTTGTTATGTAATATGTTGTTCTACAAGCCAAAAGCTATCAAGCAAAACAAAAATAAAGAAAATCGGTCAATCAGAGCCAGTATAGCACCATTATTCATCTACAATAATGTAACTGCTACATGTGATTAACTGGACTTCATGTTCCATAGCTTCCTGACTTCGTTGCGGTGGTGTTGGCAGCACTCCTGATTGCTTTCAGCTAGAAATCTATCTCTTACCGGTTGAAAACAATACAAAGCACAAATGAACAATAACGAGATCGCATTCACAGAAGGCAAAGTGCCAGCCTTGCTAGAGGGTGGGCAATGAGTCATTGTCACTGGCGAAATCAATGGGATCGGGTTGTCTGGTCTGATGAGGCATCAGTCCGTCTAAAGGATAGTGATGGTCGATTGAGATTATGGATAAAATCTGATCAGGAAATTCCGAGACATTTACATCGTCCCCGGGTACAGGGTGGTGCGACTCTACTGATTTGGGCTGGCATTTGGACCAATGGCCGCTCTGAACTTCACATACAGCAAGGAACCTTGAATTCTGAACGCTATGTGAATGTTTTACGAATGAACATTGGCCAAATGACAGATCAACTTGGTGATCCATCGACTTGGTTATTTATGGATGATAATGCTACGTGTCACAGGAGTAGTAGAGTCAACTTGTGCAAGTCTCAATTAGGGCTTAGGACATTATCTTGGCCAGCTCGTTCTCCTGATCTGAATCCCATAGAAAATGTATGGAGTATTCTAAAACGCAACGTTCGTCGTTCACTGCTACCTACAGATGGCGTATCACAACTTACGTCACTGTTAAAAAGAGAGTGGAGAAAGTTAGATCAGTCAAAAATCAACGATATCATCGAATCAATGCCTAGACGAATTTGTAATGTCATTGACAATAAGGGTAGGGCCACAAAATATTAGCTTCTTAAGAACCGTTACTGTATCATAGCTTATCAGATTATATAAAAACATTTAAATATATTAGGGACATGAAATAACATGAAAAATGCTTTCTGTATCATACTTATGTTTTATTTAGTCAAATTTTAGGATGATCCACTTTTTATGAAACGGACTGTAGTTCAATGTTGATACTCGCATTACATTTCACCCTGTTGTGTAGGACGCTAAACACCGCAAGCTAAGGACGTCATCATATTCATTTACTGTGAAGAATGTCTTCTTTTTTTCATAACTTGCAAAATTAGTTCATTCTGATGTCATATTGAAGATCGGGAGATGATGTCGATTAAAATGAGCCCCATTTCATTGTATTGAACTATTTGACAATCGTTCATTAGCAAGACAGTTATCATTTCGATGTTTTATCTTCTCTGAATGATAAGAGTCAACAGGCGGGAATGAAGGAAATTGCTTTGATCTCCGACATTCACACTTGTATTGTTAACACTGAACGCGCGCGCTTCAACATATTTTCACTCGGAATGTGCGTCGAATTGCCAGATTTCTATGACTCGATTGCCGGGCGTGAGAGCAGGTGGTGAATGCCGATGCGCGCTGAATCGGCACGTCAATGAAACTTGATCTAGCATTAACTGGCGCCGGAGTTGACGCTAGGCTATCTCTATTAATACGGCCCCTGGACCAAAGTCGTCTCCTGCTGATTTAAATGATGTGTGGTCAATCACAGTCTTAATTGTGCCAAGTGAACAAAGAGCAGTGAACAACAACAACATCGGACGGAACTTTTACAACCGAATACTTCACGCTGACATATCCGTTTTCAGTCTACCACTGTTCTAATCTGACTGACTTACTAAGTAATTTACATAATTGTTTTTCTTCATCAAATTGTAATCCGTTATGAGTTTGTCCATGGAATTCTAGATAATTGCACCTGGAATGATCACTCATTTTGACGCGTTACGATGAGAGGCCATTAGGGGAACGTGCGTGAAATAATTGTTTCTGTCTGATTAGTTAATCGTCCAGTGCCTTATCCCATCTTATGCATAAAACTATTGCTACATGTATATCTTATTGTTGATAGGAACATTGGCACATTGTATTTATTTGTTTGACATAGGCTCTTACAGCTTTAACACAATCACGAAGAACTAAAAGCAAATGCCTTTCAAAATAATACTTTTAGTGACCCGAAAACTTGTAACATTTTGCGTTTAATTTGGCCTTCAAATCTCTTTCTGAGTTTTGATTTGTATAGTTTTTCAAAAAAACAATTATACAAACAATTGGACATTTCAAAAATAAGATCGTGCCCATTTGTACACATGGTTCGACCGAATGCCTAAATGTTGTTGTCTAAAAAGAGATTTCAACCACGTTGCAAAATATGCGACGGCTATTTTGAGTGGAAAACAGCTTTCTGGATAATGCTTGCGATGCGTCGACCTCTAAAAAAATTTCCAGCGACACACGCTGATCTGCAGTACATGGCTTAGCGGAAAATATAAGCCTCCTCTATTGATTGAATCAAGAAATTCATCTGTGGGCGTGCTCTCGTCCACAGATAAATTCTTGTCCGGATCAATCAGTGAAGCTTCGCACGAATCACATTTTTCGATCTATATTATGGATCGGGCTCAGGGACCACAAACATATGAAAGGACAACCATATCTTTCTCTGATGGGAAATTATCTCATGCAGCGCTTTCTCTCTATTGGAAATTTTCTTGAATACTATATACGGGTATGACTTCAAACATATTGATTAATAGTTCATTTAACAAGTGTCTTACCTGGGAATCTTCCCATTTGTACAAAAAGAGTCATGAAATTCCACTAGAATTTGAGCATAGTGGCCCCTAGGGCTGAGCCTAAGGATTCTGTTAGCTGAACTATTCAAATGTCAATGTCAAAAATAACATGCACTTGTAGTGGCTCCATAGATCAATTGACGAGTAAAGTATATTCAATTTATGATAAGTTGTAGTTTGATTGAATATCATAGTCTGATGAATGTCTATTATTAACTCTTGAATCAATTCATTATGATAAAAGGTCTAAAATATATATCTAAAATGCAAGCAGTATCCATGTAAGAATGAATAAAACTCACAAAAGGAAATAGAATACATAAAAATTGCATTTATGACATAAATTAAATATATGACATGTATACTGAATGTGCATGATTTTGAAAGATGTCCTCAGACTTGAACAATTTAGGCTTGTAATTCCTTGGCAGCCGTAGACGCTGCGTTTCGCCCTACAAGTGCTCGTCAGTACGACTCGGAATGGAATGCTTAAATTGTTCAAGTCTGAGGACATCTTTCTTTTCTGTGCCCAGGCGAACTGGCACTCTGCAATCTCTTATGATTAATTATTATCAGTGCATGACTTACTCGCAAAAGGGCGATTGCTTCCTTTTTCAAATTTTCTTCTTTGGCTTCATTGGAGTTGCTCTTCACGAAGGCCATAAGATTAAGCAGAACACTCATGCAGCGTATTGTATCGGTGGACGTGATATGTTTAAATCGGTATGGGGATAACTTCTTGTGGAATCGCAGTCTTCAAATTTCAAATTGGGATAACTTCAATCGTCGAAGAAGTTTCTTACGTCGTTCGCGGAACTGTTTTCTCCGTGTCGTGCTTGAGTCCGTGATGTCCGTCAAAAAGTCCGATTCTTTAAAATGCCGGAAACCGAAGCGTGATTACTTGGTCGGCACAAAGTTTTCACGAGATAAAGGTCGCAGCCACAATTTGAGTATCTCCCGGTTTTCAAGTGAAAATTGATGCGAAGTTACATTCGGATTTTCCACCTGAGATATTTAGCGCGTTTTACAGCCCACAGCAGAACACTTGTAAGGCTTCACAACGTTGGATAAAGTGTGAAACAGTGAATCTGCTACAGCACATTTCACTCACAGATGATGTAATTTGAGGGAAACATTTGATGAATCACCGATACAGCTTCCACTCCTTGCTTGTATACAGACCAGAATGCGGCTACCCGGCGGACATTGTAAGCAGCGGTGAGGAAATTTCTCCGCTGCTTCGATAAGTCATGGGCCTCTAATCGTAAAGCGAGTGGAAGAAATTTGGGAAGTGATCATTCCAGGTGTTAATATCTAGAATTCCATGGTTTGTCATATCGGAATAAGGATTTTTATTTATTTTTGTTTATTTTTTTTAGTACACCACCGTAGGTGTCATACTTTTTTCGACCGATGTAAGTTATCACATTGACCTCGGAATTCTACCAGGATTCAATATTATTATTATTAAGTAATAATGTCAAGTTAATAAAAAGTTTAAGATATACAGAGGATAAATACGAGCATTACAGAAGAACTATATAATAGGAATAAAGCAAATAATTGTAGAAGATCAATTAATTCATGGCAGCAACACTATCTAAAATCGATTAAGCATTACTTGAGTATTACATGCGTCTACACATGTAGACAGGAATAAAACATTAAAGTTCTAAAATTTGCCGGTCTTTTGAGAGTTTTATGGTATTAAATGTAGAATTTATTTTTTTAGAAATTAATGAAACAATATTGTTTTTCAGTATTTTAGTCTTACTAAGCACAATAAATTAATTAATAAAATTAATAAATATAATGCATAAAAATTCATAAAATAAAATAAATCAAATGCTAAATCATTTGAAATCTCTTTACAAAAATTAATAGCTATCATTGCTGGATATTATCGATATCCAGCAAATATCCACATACGAATATCATAGCTCATTATTCAATAGTCCCATAGTTCACAATAATTCATTCTATATATCTCTATGTCTTCTGTATAGTTGCTGTTGGCATGTTTGCTTTGTTCCACTCTGTTTTGTTGTTGATGACGATCCTTTTCTGTTGTTGTATACTGTTTTTGATGTTGACTGATTCCGTTATTTAATAATAATAATAATTAGCGTTTATTGATCAGATAGGCCACAATAATGGAAATCGTGTGGCCATGAGCATGAATATACAGAAAGAGTTGAAGTAATTCATTAGATGCAAAACAACGAAAAAAAGGCACCATCAGAATCCATTATTTGCAAGTTGTGTCATCGTAACTATAAAAGATCTGCTTCTTATCACAGCTTTGATCATTGGTAGTCGATATGTTCTTGAGTATGAATTTGTTTCTGGTGTTAGATAATGTAGAGGATGGTCTTTGATCAAAATTTTGAATAAACGCATACCAATAACATTACGGCGATAGAATAGAGGAATGAAATCGCAACAATTACAGCTTGATGTTCCACAAATTATTGCATGGGCTCGGGATTGGACTTTTTCAAATAAGTTCACTTGCTCAGTATTAACATTTACAAATAGTGGTGCTGCGTATTCTAAGACACTCTGTATGCAATTATCAAAGATTATTATCAAATCACCTCTTGTAAGAAACGGTTTTAGTTGACGTAATATCGACAGTTTGGAAGAAGCTCTCTTTGAAACAGAACCGAAATGGGCTTTCCATTTGAAGCCCTCATCAAACACGACACCAAGAAATTTCAAAGTTTTCTGTAAAGGAATATTCGGAATTTGAAGATGAGACATGTCGCGAACGGATGAGAATCGTATAAACATCTGTTGGCACTTCTCCTTCTTAATGATCATCATATTTTGATTTATCCATTCACTGATTTGTGATAAGGCCGACGAGAAAGGACTTTGAGTACACTGTTTGTAAATGCTGCCAACAAGTAATATGTCATCGGCAGATTTAGTCATAAGAATTGTGTTATCATTTGCTACAATTAGGTCATTGATGAAATAGGCGAAAAGCAAAGGTCCAATCGAGGATCCCTGAGGAACACCGCTGAGAACGGGCATATCCTTTCCATGGATCGACTTCCACCTTGTTCTTTGAGAACTAGACTTAAGATAATTGCTGACAAACATAACAAAATACGGATTTAAATCATCATTGATCATTTTTTGAATAAGTAGTCGGTGGGATATTTTATTGAAGCCTTTTGTGAGATCAATGGCAAACATGTGGCAACTGACTACGTCGGATTCTTGCAAGTTTCTGGAAATGAAATCCTCGACATTTAATAATGCACACGTGGTGGAACTCCCTTTTCGGTAACCAAACTGAAATCTATCAAATTTGGACATAATATAATTTCCAAAGTCTCTCACTAATTCTCTCTCCAACAACCGTTCAGGAATTGGCAATAACGATATTGGACGAACTCTTTCCAAGCTTAGCGGGTGTGTTTTGGGAAATAGTAGAATATCAGCGATTTTCCATGTAATAGGTAAATCAGCATTGGTCATACAATGATTGAACAGAAGAGTAATAGGTTGTGCTATGACGGATGAAAACTTCGACCAAACAATTGAAGGAATGCCATCAGAGCCAGGAATGGTTCTGGGATTCATCTAGGACAAAATACTATTTACTTGATTCTGTGTGAACATGAAGGGAACAATAAAAGGGAGGTAAACATCACCAGCTCCATCACAGACGAATTCAGAGTTCAACTTGTCTTCAAGATTTCTGATATATTTTTAGTGGGATCACATTTAGCCAACCAGTTAGATTCACGAGCGTTGCTGTTAGTCACAATCTTCTTTACATCCCAAATAGAATGTTTGGAAAGAAACCCATTGCTCCAATTTCGTTTTGCTATAAAAATCAGATGCTTCACCTTATCGCGATAATGGCGATATAACACAAAGTTCTTTTCTCTGTAGGCCACATATCTCTTGTTAATATTCACTTTGATAACATTTCTAATCCAGGGTTTATCTCTGCTGGAACGCTTAATGAAATTTGATGGTAGTAAAATGATAGCTTCATGTAAATGACGATAGAAAATATCACACATAGAATTTAAGTCAATATCAATGAGGATTTCATTCCATTTAACGTTGGCCAAGTAGTTCAGAGCCATATGCAGGTTAGATGCTCGAAAATCAATCACCTTGGTCAATACATCATGTTGGAACGTTACGCGATGAATAGACTGAAGAAGGAGTACATTATGGTTGCTCATACCAAACGGTGGAAATACTTTTACATCATGGTAAAGATGTACCATATCATCTGGTAAGAAAATTAAATCCAGTATATTTTCACCTCTTGTTGGTTTTTCAACGACTTTCTCAATTGCAAAAGATGATTCAAAGTATGACGTATTGATCTGATTGAAGTCGCCGGTAATAAAGACACAATGATCAGCATACTGAGTCAAGAAACCATCAATAATAGTGATTACATAATCACATAACGTTTCCGTAGTAGAGATACTCAAACTGCCTGCATGAGGGAAATATAGGATAACCAATAAACAGTGGAATCGGCGATAAGTAATTTTCACAATAAGTATCTCAACGTCAGTAAACTGTGAATGAGAAAAGAGCATAGTCGTCGTAAAAGCATCATTAATCCAACAGCAAATTCCTCCACCAATTTTACCAGAAGTGCGATCAGAGCGATAAACATGATAATTTGATAATGAAATTGTTTCGTCGGACACATTACCATCAAGCCAGGTTTCTGTTACACAAACGAAGTCTGGAAAGTACCTTGTCAAGAAAACACTCAATTCGTCAAGTTTATTAATAACTGCTCGAGCATTGAATAAACACAATGAGGGAACAAACATCTCAGTTTGTCATAAAGAACGAGGATTGTCAGCTACTTTGCCTTTGCGCAAAATGACATTTTCTCCGTTGTTTTTTCTTCTTGTAAACTCGTCAACCAATTCTTTATCAAATGCCAGTTCTGCTCTCGTTTTGTCAAACCTGAAGGATATACGAGTACCATTTCTTTCATTATAAGATTTCAGTTTTGAACACTCTCTAAGACAAGACATCTTATCATCATATAATCCGAATCGAAGCTTGATTGGTCTTGGTCTACCATTCATATTGCGCTTACCAATGCGGATTTTTGAAATGACATGTTCTTAAGGAACAGATAGGGTATCTTCGAGGATAGAATTCAGTTCAGTCATATCGTCATTATCAGAATCACCGTCATGGAATGGAGAGTCTTCATCAATTCCAAAAACAATTAGGTTATTTCTTTTCTCTTGCCTTTCAGAGAATTCGATAAGTGCACCATGAATGATTGGACCAATATCTAAGTTCATCTTCGTATCTACAGTCCGTTTGATAAAAAGTGGATCATCCTAAAATTTGACTAAATAGAACATAAGTATGATACAGAAAGCATTTTTCATGTTATTTCATGTCCCTAATATATTTAAATGTCCTTATATAATCTGATAAGCTATGATACAGTAACGGTTCTTAAGAAGCTAATATTTTGTGGCCCTACCCTTATTGTCAATGACATTACCAATTCGTCTAGGCATTGATTCGATGATATCGTTGATTTTTGACTGATCTAACTTTCTCCACTCTCTTTTTAACAGTGACGTAAGTTGTGATACGCCATCTGTAGGTAGCAGTGAACGACGAACGTTACGTTTTAGAATACTCCATACATTTTCTATGGGATTCAGATCAGGAGAGCGAGCTGGCCAAGATAATGTCCTAAGCCCTAATTGCGACTTGCATAAGTTGATTCTACTACTCCTGTGACACGTAGCATTATCATCCATAAATAACCAAGTCGATGGATCACCAAGTTGATCTGTCATTTGGCCAATGTTCATTCGTAAAACATTAACATAGCGTTCGGAATTCATGGTTCCTTGCTGTATGTGAAGTTCAGAGCGGCCATTGGTCCAAATGCCAGCCCAAATCAGTAGAGTCGCACCACCTTGTACCCGGGGACGATGTAAATGTCTCGGAATTTCCTGATCAGATTTTATCCATAATCTCAATCGACCATCACAATCCTTCAGACGGACTGATGCCTTTGCCTTTTGTGAATGCGATCTCGTTATTGTTCATTTGTGCTTTGTATTGTTTTCAACCTGTAAGAGATAGATTTCTATCTGAAAGCAATCAGGAGTGCTGCCAACACCACCGCAACGAAGTCAGGAAGCTATGGAACATGAAGTCCAGTTAATCACATGTAGCAGTTGCATTATTGTTGATGAATAATGGTGCTATACTGGCTCTGATTGAGCGATTTTCTTTATTTTTGTTTTGCTTGATAGCTTTTAGCTTGTAGAACAACATATTACATAACAAATGAAACAAATGTAATTTTATAAGAGTGAGGTATGATTTTGTGTAACATTGCTAAATGAAGATCAAATTATCTACTACTTTTTTATCTATAACAGGAAAACAACTCAATATTCATGCTTGAAATTTCCAACAATGATATTAGTAAGCACAACTGACATATCTTCCAAATTTCAGAGAAATTCGTTCAAGTTTGGCGGAGTTAGACAAAGTTGAAGTTAAGGCGATGTTTAAGGGTGATCCATTTTTTATGAAGCAATCTGTATTTTGTTGCGCATCTCTTTCAATTTCAATGTTGGGAAAACGCTCCAGTAAGCTACGAACATCGATTGATTTGCAAGAATTGCAAGTGAACAATATATTGTCAAGGCTTGCTATAGATTTACCGATGTTTGCATTTACACCACTGCATTCATAGAAATAGATTATTTAACTGAGGTTTACTAGAATGGAAATTGGCTCAAGGTCGCGGCACATCCGGGGAACTAAGTTGGGGCATGAAGAACCAATGAAAAGCTTAGAATTGCTCATGTGACTGATTCTATCCCAATGAGTCAGCCGTTGACAAGTGCATCTAAGTGGAAATGCGTGCGATTTTTGTGCCACTATTGTGTATTGCATGAAGCTTTCCTTCCATTCTAGCGGTTTTATTGTTATCAATTTCTATGACTGCATTCCTTCTTCAGATGGGCAGGTTTCTTACATAGATAACAAACAAGACAATCACCATCGATAGAACCAGAGCATGTTAAACACAACAGCGCTTCACTATTCTTCCTGGAACCCATTGTTATGTTATTGTTCGATAACGTCCGATGACAAGAAGTACGTTAGAGAGAGTGCCAGACAGAGTTGGTAAGAATAGTTCACTATTGCGATGTCAATATTTGAAAAAATTCCTAATTCCTCAAATGGGCAAAATATATCCAATGCAGAAGCAAGATAAAGAGATTGAGCAGGGAACAAGCTTCCGGTTGATATAAAAATTAATGAGGATGAACCGTCAGAAACTATGGAATGAGTCTTGAAACGCCAATTGTTTCGAGAGATCAAGAGATGACACAACCGGCGCGTTACCCGTGCGTGCCTTTCCGTCACCCGTCACATATGCGTGTTATTTGACGTTCCATTGCGTTATTATGATGTACACTCATTGAATATTCATTGAAAATTCTTGTTCTAGGTTGTCACAATGCTCTTTGCAATGTCTCCATGAACTTGATGTAACTTTTCTGAATATTAATTATTACAAAATGAAATTTTTTTAATATAATTTAAAAAATACTGAAAAGCAATATTATTTCATTAATTTCAAAAAATGATATTAAAGTCTTTCTTTACAAGATCAATTGAAATTAGTAAAAATTTAAACTTTTTTGGTAACAATTTGAGTTTTCCTACTCATAACAAGCTGTTAAACGTTAAGCAAGTTTCTTCCGAATAATATGACTTGCTGCAAAATGTTGGTGTTAATTTAGAAATTATTTTAGCAGTTCTTATGTATGTTAAGTAAATGAAAGCCTATCGCGTTTTGTCGTGAAAGACAATATCAAGGAACTCAGGCAGCTTTTCTGAAGGAACTTTTTAAGGCATAGCTGTGGAACAAATGTCTCTTCACACTCACTGTAGCTTAATTCTTAATTAGCCATAAATTCTAATACTTCATCTGGAATGAGCTCACATATGTAGTCAACGACACACATGATTCTGTTTCACCTGCTTTGTTTGCGACCCTGAAGGGAGCTTCAGCATGCTAAGAAAACGCTTGGCAAAATTAACGCAACTGTCCGCAAGAAAACATTTCGAAATTCGAAAATGCGTTATTGCAGACCCACATGTGATGTGAAAAGGCACACAAACTTCAGTTTGCAATTGCAGCCGTAATTTTGTTTTATAGTAATGTTTATTATAAAGAAAAAATAATGATGAGATTGCAATAAAGTGAGAATCACTTAATTATCAAATTTCAAAAGAAATGCGTATGTTTGACTGAAAGAAGATTTAATTTTCAGGGCTTACTTTGTAAGACGGGTCCATAATATATTTCTTATTCGGCTAATGCAAAATTTAAATTCGAAAGTATTCCACTGCATAGATTAAATAGCTTCCTATTAAGTCACAAATGGGAAAATGTCTGAATTTTTAGCCATCAATAACCCGGCCACTTTTACGACTTAATCAGCCCTCGTGTTTGCAAGTGCAGACATTATCATCCCCAATTCTCCAACTTTTTCTTTTCATTTTTATGAGAAAGCATACTCACTTTAAATAATTAAAAGAATTATAGATTTCCATGCTTCAAACATTCAAATTGAAATTATCCGTATGCTGAATCAACGCACACCAGTCTCGTCGTCTACCAGCCAGCTACTAGCTCGGTGTGATTGTCATTCTCTGAATATAATGTTTGGATATCTATGGTACAGCAAACATGAGACTGAGACATAGTTCAGGAGGACGGACGAAACGTCTGAAATCTCGAATCTTGTTCTACCTTTTTGATTTGGAGAATAAATTGTCGAAATAGCGAACTGAAATCTTTTGAAATGAATCTCTAAGGCGAAGCATTAATATTGAATGATATATTCAGTAAAATTATCATTTTCACATTTGTCCAGGAACTTCATGAAAGCATGTTGCATCACGACAGCAACAAATGACAATAAAAGTCGACAGTAGAAGTTAATGAATAGTTGGTAATAGGAAAATGACTCATTACTCATACAAAAGAGAAACATGTAAAGACTGATAAATTATTGAGAAATATAAGCAATGTCTTCGATTTCAGACGTTGTGTAAGAAGTTGCATGTTACATGTTGCATGTACTGAAGTTATCTGCTACCGTAAATAGTAAAATTTCTCTTTAATTGCAAGATCAAAATGTCTTCCTATCATCCATTAGTTTCTCTATTGACTTTGATGTTGCACGATAATAGATTATGTAATATTGCGATATGAAATTTCAAAATAAAAGTTATAGAGATTTTTATTGACGCCTAGAAACTCAAGTAATTCAAAACAATTAATTTTACATACACAATTTGCATTTATCCACAGTGTGCACGCGTAAAACCTTTATCAGAAGTGACAACAATTTTCAATAGTTAGGGTTGTGTATGAAGTCCCAAAACCTAATATCCAAGAGCCAAAATAGACAGCAAGGGCCAATCAGTACTTTATTACCAACCAAACTTTCCAGCGTGAATGATCACCCGAGAGATGCAGTTTAAAAAGCATTTACATTCATCATAGCAATAATGAAATACATATGTCCACAATCATGCTTGAGAAACAAGCCATGGAAATAAATATCACAAATAGATATACATGACTAGACATCTATGACACAAATAAAAAGCAGTAAAATCCATCCACTATATAAATAAAATGACTACTACTTAATAGCTAGCGTTCTTCTCGTCCCCTTCTATGCGTCCACCCCACTGTCAAATGGTTCAACCACAGAACTAGACCAGACGTCTCTTCTTCCGTTTGACTAGAATGGAAACATCGGAACATGTAACGTAAATGAAATGTCACATTCTCCTGACTAAATACCATAGCAATCGAACAATAAACAGCCAGTTCAACATTAAACACGCCAAATTGTGCAAAGTTTCAGTGATTGTTATCAACCGGATCACACAGCAAAGAGACACAGTCAATATCAAGTTCTACAGGGAAGTTTGTGAACGTTTTTTCGTGTGCCTGCTAACTCTTTTACTAATGATCGGAGGGCCCAACATTATCGAGAAAACGTTTGCGCAATGATCTGAATTCTTCGAATCTGAAGGAGTCGTGGCGATCGGAGCATTTTGAAGGAATTCACATCTATCCGCAAGCGACGCACGACTACTTTTCCTATCTCTGCAAAGTATTAAAAATTTCTTTTTGCCCATTTAGTAAGTTCATGCATGTGCCATTGTTTTGACTCAGTTTGCACTTCTAGCAAAGTAATGCGCTTAAACAATCTAATTCTGTGGGTTCAACCTTGTAGGACGACGGCCTCTAAAAGTAAAAGAGACACAAGCACTGCTCTACTACTTATCACTGGAAAAGCGTAGATGCAATCTTTCGCTGTCTGAAAAAGTCAGTTAATTATAATAGTACCATAAATGCGATGTAATGCAATTTTCATCACATAACATTTACTTTATTCTCTCAAATCGGATCTGTTGATTATAAAATAAAATATAAAAAAATATTGTTCACTTTTCCTATCTGCAGATAAATAAGCGATGCGAACAATACCAGGTCAAGTGGAATACAAGTATAATAAATGTAGTGAAATTGTTTCCAAATGACCCTCCATGCGTCATTATGTAGATTAGAATGTCGTATTATTTTTTCATTGCAAGTCATTATAAACGACTCTATAAATTATCTGTTCATCTAATTCACTTGAAAATAAAAGTGTCTTGCAAAACATTTGCTTTGACCTGATTATGATCAATTAAATCAGTTTGACTTGACTTGAAATCTCCACAGAGATGTGTAAACATTTTCATTTAAAACAATATCTCAAGGAGAAGTTCTATCGATCCAAAAACGTCTATGCAAATCTGTCTATATCTATTTAATTCAATACTTTCATTACCAACGAGGTAAAGGTGCATTTACACCGGACGAGGGCGCGGCGAGTTTTCACACAGAGACGAGCGGAACTGCACCGCATCTGGTATGAGAATTCCCGAAGGTTTATAGCTTCTGAACCACAATTCTGGACGCATGACAACCCGTGAATGTATCTTAACTCACCGAAAGTCGTTTCGTCTCCATCGCCAAAACGAGTTCACAAATAAAGTACATGTATTTCATGTGTATGAACATTCAATAAAAATTTCGGTTTAAATATCATTGCCATAACACTGGATATATTTCCTGCGATAAATCAATGACATGGCCAGCCTTCAGCGTTGACCAACTCAATCTTATTGCTGAAATGCCGTCTCATCAAATGTATTCAAACTACTCCTGATGCTACTTCAAGATACAATGAGCTACGGTTGTCAAGATGATTGTCTTTCGGATAATTCCATTATTCAGGGAGTAGTTGAGAACACCAGCAAAGATGCTATGCCGTTTAGCTTTAGCGTTAATTTATCATAAGATTGGCTTACCTGTGATTCGAGGTGCGTCTTTCGGAGAATGAATGACATCTGATTCTCTGCGTGGTGCATCACGCGTTGATCCACATATTTGGCGAAATCAGTATCACATGAATAATCGTTTATTGAAAATTGATGTGATATCAATCGATTTATGAGATTAACTCATATTTCTTTCCTTTAAATTTATGTATAATTTACTGTTTCTAGGAATTAGTTCTCTACGAAACAATTGTATACGTATTTCACTTATTTTTGATTTTATTGTGTTTTCAGTAATTTCACATATTATTGTATACAATCGTCTTGCTAGATTATATGGTTCTGTCCTCCTTGCGATGACCGATAATATAGATACTGGTACGTAGGCAAGGTTGGACCTTGGGTTTTGGGTCGAACTTGGGTAAATGATGCAAAACGTGGGTCTTAAAATAATGCTGCATATATAAAAATCAAGTTATAAAATTAATATTTTAATTTGTGTTTTATGAGAACCACATGATAAGATTCAATATTCCGCGATGTAAGTAAAAATATAGCTCTCAAAATATCAAAACGTATATTTCTCAACAGAGAACACGATGATAGTGGGACATGAAAAATATACAAGTATCATAACAAATGAGGTGATGAGATGAAATTACACATGGGACACTGGAAGGAGAGGAATTACATATACTAACACAAATTACATTTGGTCAATCACTCACTGCATGCATCAATCGTATGGAACGCAATTTGAGATCATGAATTTTTATCAATAGAAACGGCCAGATATCACATTGACTTTTTATCTTATTTATGGTATCCGAAAACACAATATTAATAAATCCTATTTAGTAAGAGGTCCGGAACAAGATTTTTATTAAAAAACATCATGCATTTTATGAAATCATATATACATGCAATACGAACTAATTTAAATGTCTAAGGATCTTACCTGAAATGAAGCATACAATGTCAAGTACGCGCGTGAATGTTTTGAGACACTTGTTCCGGACCTCGAAAATCGTATAAGCACCTTGACTACAGTGAATTGACTGAAATCTAGATTGCAGTATCTCGCATTTCATTGCATAAATAGTGTTCACGCGACAGTGTCAGATTGCAATAGTGAATTTGTTCTGATGTCATTTGCTGCTTTAATGAATTTGCTTAATTTCACTACGTCTCCAATATCTATTTTCTGCAGCATTCCATAGAAATCTTGCTTAGTGAGATCGATAAGAATGGAGAGATTTGTGACCTAATATCGTCATACATCGAGCATTCACAAATGAAATGGAATACAGTTTCTATTGTTCCATCATTACAAAAGTTACATATTCTTTCTTCGTATTCTAATCTATTTCTGTAACTTCCTGTTCTTACCGCCAAATTATGATTCCCACTTGCCATTTTCAACAGTGGACCAAGATCACTTCGTTTCAAGTCAAGAGTTAGATAATGTTTAATTGTACAATCGAATTGTGCTGATTCCAAATACAGTTAGTTTCATAAAAAGTGGATCATCCTAAAATTTGACTAAATAAAACATAAGTATGATACAGAAAGCATTTTTCATGTTATTTCATGTCTCTAATATATTTAAGTGTCCTTATATAATCTGATAAGCTATGATACAGTAACGGTTCTTAAGAAGCTAATATTTTGTGGCCCTACCCTTATTGTCAATGACATTACCAATTCGTCTAGGCATTGATTCGATGATATCGTTGATTTTTGACTGATCTAACTTTCTCCACTCTCTTTTTAACAGTGACGTAAGTTGTGATACGCCATCTGTAGGTAGCAGTGAACGACGAACGTTACGTTTTAGAATAATCCATACATTTTCTATGGGATTCAGATCAGGAGAACGAGCTGGCCAAGATAATGTCCTAAGCCCTAATTGAGACTTGCATAAGTTGACTCTACTACTCCTGTGACACGTAGCATTATCATCCATAAATAACCAGAGCCCTCTTTACGACAGAGTCGAAAATCATCATTATGCCATCGATGCACATTTGTGTAAGGGACATTTAGTCGCTTGCTTGTAGCTCGCAAAGAAAACCCTAGTTCTAGCAAGGCTGACACTTTGACTTTTGTGAATGCGATCTCGTTATTGTTCATTTGTGCTTTGTATTGTTTTCAACCGGTAAGAGATAGATTTCTAGCTGAAAGCAATCAGGAGTGCTGCCAACACCACCGCAACGAAGTCAGGAAGCTATGGAGCATGAAGTCCAGTTAATCACATGTAGCAGTTACATTATTGTTGATGAATAATGGTGCTATACTGGCTCTGATTGACCGATTTTCTTTATTTTTGTTTTGCTTGATAGCTTTTGGCTTGTAGAACAACATATTACATAACAAAGGAAACAAATGTAATTCTATAAGAGTGAGGTATGATTTTGTGTAACATTGCTAAATGAAGATCAAATTATCTACTACTTTTTTATCTATAACAGGAAAACAACTCAATATTCATGCTTGAAATTTCCAACAATGATATTAGTAAGCACAACTGACATATCTTCCAAATTTCATAGAAATTCGTTCAAGTTTGGCGGAGTTAGACAAAGTTGAAGTTAAGGCGATGTTTAAGGGTGATCCATTTTTTATGAAACAATCTGTAATTAGTTCCAGTTTGACTTCTCTTAGCATCATTTATCCATTCAGCTCTGAAATGATTTTTCAGTATATTTTTCACTATATTTTTATGTCTTTTTACGTGAACATCTGATTTGGTAACATTGTCATTCAAAAATGATAAATTTAATTGTTTGAGGAGCCTTCCTATTCTCCCACACCAAGTATATAAATATTTGTTATCAAATAAGTTACTTGAAATATGATCGAAGCAAGTTTTCATTATGCTGCCGCTGTCACTAAAAATTAATTTGCTCCAAAGATTGAGTGCAGCTTTTTCAAAATAGTATTCGACAGGAAGCAATCCAAATTCACCTATCAAACAATAGTTAGCTGTTGTAGTTGATAAATGATAGAAACGTTTGTAAAATTGAAACAATTTTATTCAATTCTGAGAGTTTGTTATAAAATCCCTCAAAATAGAAATTTGTTATAAAGTTTAGACGACTTTTTCATTTCGATGCAAGCTAAAATGGCCGAAGCACGCTTCATAGCGTTGAACAAGCCACAAATCAACCGCAAGCATGAACTAATCTAACGAGTCGTCACTGCCCAATCATTTTTATATTTAACCCTATCCATACCGGGCTCTGAAGCTCATCGCCATCCCGGGGGGGGCGATTCTCCCCCCCTCCTTAACTTCCTAAATACTCGTCCGTTGTACATGAAATTTCAAGCATAGAATATTCTGCGTGTGATCTTTCTAACGGTGGTATCTGTTTTTTCTAATTCGTCCATCTTAATGCTTTAAATGGCTATTTAAAATTTGAACTTCAAAATTAAGCGGATTTTTTTATGTTTTCTTCTCATCGACTGGAAACATAGATTCAGTGCTTTTAGTTCAATGACGTTAGTGACACATACAATTAATGATCAGGAGAATGATGCTTTTTGATGTTCTAAACTTGTTTGTCTACACATCATGAATTTAAATTCAAAATTTGAATATGTGATATTGCTTTTGTACTGTAGCCTGTAGTATTGCCTAGATCTTGATTAAATTTTTGGATGCTGATTTTTAGATGACCCTCCCAAATGTTATAGTCATTTTATACCCCTTCAACATCATGAACAATCGGCCAAAATTTGAAATTGAAATTTGAAACTTCAGCCAAAATTTGAAATTTAAATTTGAAACTTTAGCCAAAATTTGATTTTTTGGAAAATAATGTTGTCACTGAATAATGTCACTATCAATGACACTGAATATGCAGAAGTTTTCAAAACAATATGAACGAACACTACTTAGTTGCAACTTAGTTGACTCATTTCTACTGAAAAGCAAATAAGTAGTATTTACATGACATTCAAGTTTGGATGACTCTTATCGATGTCTGCAGCATCTTGATGATGCAATTTATGGAAACCTAGTTGTGATATTCAGCTTGCTTTGTCAAAACGTAGCACACCAGATGTTTGCAAAATCAGACAAAATTCAGACTTTCAAAAAATGCACTTTTCAAAACAAATTTAACTTTCCCATGAACCAAATGCAACGATTTTCGGCGAAAAGCTGGGAAATACCCAGAAACTAAAAGTTACAAAAGCCTGGGTCAATCGGTTCAGTTTTAAAAGCTCCACAACAAAAATGCGACAGCCGCCGGTATGGATAGGGTTAATCCAACTGCCTGTTTATTTAATTACCCCTTGATACTATCCACCGTGACGAAACGTGTCGGGGAACTTTATCTTGTAAAATAAAAAAATGGTCTAAATTGAGGGAGAGCTATATTTTTACTTATATCGCGGAAAATTGAATAATGATCCTCCCGAAAGATCTACATGATAAGAGCATAAAGTTCTGATTTTTTTAATCAAAATTCCACTCAATTGACAGAACATTTCAAATTATTAGCTATTTGATTTAGGGCTTGACAATATTGCGCATTGAAAGTTCGTGCATATCGTATTTGCTGCAAGCTTGCATGTATTTTGTTGTATTCGTGCACATTGAATTTTTATACATTTCATATATTTTATATCTTCGCAGTTATCTTCGCACCCTCACCTATCTGCGATAGCCGACGGTTATGCAAAAATGACTTTATTCCAATTTCGTATTCTAAATATGTTTAGCCATTCACTCACTGCGAAGATAAAATACTTATTAAGTGTGTTTATATTTCTGAATGATAAAATGAAAACAATTGCTTTGTTATGAGCAATGTCTAGCTCAATCATAATTAAATCAAAGATCTTCAATTAGTCAGTATCTATAACGTAGTACCTGTAATTAGGCTACTAATTACAATTATTGCAATAAAAAATCGTTTCCCATTAATACCACGCTTCTCATGGGCACAATAGGAAGAATCTTCATGTCAACAGAAAATACAAAGAATACACTTCGCTTACTTGAGTCTACTCATTTATTGAAATTTGATGGTCTTTGGGTTTTGACCCACGTTTTTGCCCAATCTTGACTTAATCATGCAATAGATTATTTTTTGTCCTTGACAATTAGCATGTCAAGAAATGGCATTTTTTCTCACTTTCTCCATTGGGAATGGAATGTTTTAAGTGATATCTTCTAGTAATTATAAGAATGCATGTAGTGTATATTAAATTCATCATGCTCTAGAGACTATTCTTAATAAAACATAGTAACCCCTTCCATCATGTCTTCACCTCACAGTTGATCTAAACGCTTCCAATTTTCTTTCCAAATAACCTAAGGTAAGATTTACATAGGTTGGTGCGACCATCGTCACTTGTGATATATCCTTAAGGTGCAGTATCCTTAACTTGTGAATAGAACTCTTCACTATAGCATAGACGCCAGTCATGTTATCACTTTGCTCACCGAAAACGGCAGCCCTACTAAAGAACGCTAATCAAAATCACACTTCTGGTTCATTTGACCGTGACTATATATATATATTCTCACTATATATTCAACATACCGTTGACACCAAGATTTGCAATAACTCCTTGCTTCTTTACTTCGGGAGATTGCTCGATCTTCACATCACGTTTCTAGGCCTCAGTATCCTTTTCGCCCAAACCAGGCGAATCATTTCACCAAAGACTGCAATCAAACAGAATAATCGCTCTGACGCACAAACAGCTGGGCTGTCAGATGATTACATTTCTCCACTTTCCTGGTGAATTAACTTTTTGAATGTGAGACACGCGATTCGCAACAAAGTCACTCAGTCATTTTGAAAAATCTGCTGGTCAAGCTAGGACGATGGTAGAAGAACGGCGATCTGGAGAGAATTACAAGCAATTACAGTGATTTATTCTACTCCACGTAATTTCAATGCTAAGATGCTGATGTCGCCAATTGAACGAATGTTTCCGAATTTCCGTTTTGAACGCTTATCCATTATATTTGAAGGAAGTGAACATTTGCATTAATACTGTGTTCCCTGAAAAAGAAATCATGTGGTCCGAACTTTCTTTCATACTGGATATTTCGAAAATTTTCATCTTGTTTCGCTCCAACTATCACATATTTGTTCAACCTTAGTGTCAAGAACGGTCAAGAACACGTGGTTCCTGTTCCAAAGCACAATAATGCTCATGAGATCAACGATTACAGGCCTATATCTTAACTTAATATCTTGTCAAAGATATTTGAAAAGTCATTTGCAGAAAGTGGTTGATTCTGCCTGTGCAGGAAAAAATAGGTCGTAATAAGTATGCCTATTTATCTGGACCGGGACGAGGAACATCGATTGCATTGACAACATTGTATCTCAATATTTTGAAATTCCTCGATTCTTTCCCTGGAGCAGTCCGCATTGGTGCCATCGACATGTCTAAAGCTTTTGATAGATTAACCCATGCCTCAATCATTAAAGCTTGTATCAATTTTGGGTTTCCTTATGAATTAATCACTTGGATTTAGGACTATCTGTCTTCACGTTGGCAAGTGGAGTTGCGCAAGGAAGCATATTCGCGCCTATTCTTTTTTGACTGGTTATTGATTCAATTACTCCTAAATGTGACAATTCTCTGTTTATCAAGTATGCAGACGATATTTCTATCCTACACTTTATTCGCGATGATCAGGATGATAAGCTTCAACTTGAGTTTGAACACATCTCCCAATGGTCGGAAGAAAACTACTTGAGCATCAATCGTTCCAAATCCTTTGTCATGGGCGTAAAAACAAAAAGACCCCTAACTATACCTTATCAACCGGTTACCTTATCAAATGGGCATAGCGTACGAAGTGTGGATCGTCACTGTATTCTCGGCTGTTATTTATCTTCAGACATGAGGTGGAATGACATATCCACTATCTTGTTACGAAGGCATGAAAACGAATTTACATACTATTGCAGCTGAAGCGAAGTCGATGTCCTGAAGACTTGATCTTTAAGATATATTGCTCTTTGGTTCGATCAATTCTGTTATGCGCCTATTCTGCGTTTTGCGATGCATCGAGCTACCTCAAGCACCGCCTCCAAAGAATTGAAAATCCAGTGCTGAGTGAAAGTCGATGTCCTGAAGACTTGATTGATCTTTAAGATATATTGCTCTTTGGTTCGATCAATTCTGTTGTACGCCTATTCTGCGTTTTGCGATGCATCGAGCTACCTCAAGCACCGCCTCCAACGAATTGAAAATCGAGTGGATAGGATTTGTGGAGATTGTAGAGTGTTCTCTCTGTTCAAGACCGGAGATAAAATTTGCAAGAAGATGTTTATAGAAGTATCAGAAACCGAGACCCTTCCATTTCGTCAATTCTTCCTTCCTCGCCAGCCTCAGTTTAAATCAAGGAATGCATGTTGCCTAAGAAAGGCAAAATGTTAACTGTACGATTCGCTCCTTCCTCTATTCAATAATGCCCATAGCTCTTACACAGTTTTATTTATTCTATTTCATTTTATTTCATCTTTTTTCTCGCATTTGCCTTGCGTTTTCTACCTGTGATGTGCTGACCGCCCTTGTGAAACAAAATAAAGAATTGAATTGAATTGAAGTGGCAACCGACTATCTGATAATTGATAAAATTTGGTGATTCGATCCCCCTGTGCGGCATTGAGACCACCAAAAGCTATAAGGTCAATAGAGAGAGTCTAACTTTCTACATTTTTCGAATTTTCTCAGAATTTCGTCATTATGCGATCTTTGATTCATTTTGTATAATTGCACACCCGTATCCACCATTTGTCTCTGTGAGTCCAGCTAGGTTTCCATTCAGGTAACTCTGTGCTGCTATGACACTGCAGTCTGTGCTCTCATCTTGATAAGTTGCAAACAATAGCTAGATCGAGGATAGAGAAGATCCTCTATAAAGGAAGAAAGGGAAAAGTAAAATGTAATAAGAGTTTATTGCTAAAGTAAGCCTTTACGGGCCTTCGGCGTCCAGCGCCTTCTGAGGTCGATAGCGGTGTCAGCAGGCGCTGTGTGAAGGTTTATAAAGAATCATGAGTGATATTAAGAAGTGTGTTGCTTGTCCATAGTGAGGTGATCGAATTGCGAATTCAGACTGTGGAAAGGTGATTCGCGTTTCCTATTGATTGTAGACTGAAGCTGTGTGATTGCTATTGCTTCACTGAATGTTGTGTCTGAAAGCGACCCGGAAATTCCAGATACCGCCAATATATAGGCCGCAAGCATAGCAATATAGGCAACTTCAAACATAATAGTATGCGCCTGAGAGTGATCATACCCCCAATGATCATTCAAGACGCTGGTGGACAAGTGATTCTTGATGGCGCTCTTATGTTCACGATGCCTAGTCTACCGATACCGTCTTACCGATATAGAACTCCGCACAAATATCTCAGGTGTATTTATACAGTATGTACTTGTCACTATTATCACATTCTTTGTAACCGCTATACTATATCGACCGATATAGAAGGCAGAAGACGCCGAAGACCCGTCGCGATTTACTTTACCAATAAACTCTTACTTCAATACCAAAATTTTCTTTCCCCGGACGTGTGGACAATAATTAATTGTCATAATCCAACCTGGAAAATATCCCGATGCCTGGATATGTGAAATGTAATGGCTTCAACAACTCACTTTCTCATTTCACTTTCTCAGCGACATTCAATTAGTGGCAACTTTTTTTATCGTTGTGCTTCATAAGCGTCCATTCATTGATTATTGACAATCCAGTCGACAATATTCTCCGCCATTTCAAGGCCGGATTTAGAAAAGGAAGAAGCGTACGAATAAGATACACTTCTTGAAGATAATCTTCGAATGGTACTATCAACGCCAGGTACCGTTAGTTGCACATTCATTGATTTGGCAAAAGCATTTGATTCAATAGGCAGATGTGAAAAATCTTGCGGCGGTGTTCCAGCGGAGATCGTGGATGGTATCGCCATCATGTACCAGAGTAACTGCAGCCGCGCACGTGTCAGTGGTCAAGAATGCGAACCATTCAATGTGACCACAGTTGTTCGTCATGGAGACACTCTGGCGCCTTTCTTGTCTATTATTGTTTTGGATTTTGTGATCAGACAGATGCATTGCAACCATGCACTCCATACTTATGCTGAAGAACCAAGTGTAACCTTACCAGACTTAGTGTTTGCAGCGACATTTTTTTTACTTGACCAAACTGAAACTGCAGCAGTTGAACATCTAAGTATCCTTGAATCCACCGCAACCGCAGTCGGACTAACTATCAACTATGTACAGCCGAAGATCATGTACATAAACTGTGAGCCAACCGACCCGCTCCTGACTTTATTTTATGATATTGAAGTAGTTGAAGAATAGCTTCTTGGTATGAAGATTTCAAACAGCGAAGAGGAATTGCTTGGAACGCATTTTGGAAGTTAGGGACAATTTGGAAGTCGAGATCAACTCCACTATGACTAAAGCTTCGGTTATTTGGCTCACTCACTGGTCCTCTCAATATTGATGTACGGAGCTGAATCATGGCCACTTATCAGAAACATGAAGAAGCGACTTACCTCATTCGGAACCAGCTGTTACCGAGTAATGCTTGGAATAGGAAGAATTGATCGAGTTATAAACTCGTATGTGCACCAGAGAATTGACAGAAGCAACCTCACAGACATGCTGATGAGAGGCAACTGCGTGCTCTAGGTCACTGGCTTCGGAGGCCTGCTGATAGCACGGTAAACCACTACGCCCTGTATACCGACAACGAGCCACGTATGTTCGCCACATTATCTCATTCACTAACATGAACGTGGAGGAACTTCGACGTGTTGCTGTGAATCGGGACGAATGGAGAACGCTTGCAGTCGGGAGAGGAGACCCTCGAGATCCCGATTTAGTAAGCGATAATTATTTGTTAGGCAATAATTGAGCAGAATAGTACATGTTTTCTGTTTGCCGATAATTGTCTACTTTCCTGCATTTTTCGTGCTTGTGAATGACTACTGGCGCATGAAATATCAGAATGAATGATAATTTCAGATTTCTAGCCTTTCATGCAAAGATGTCTCGATGATATAATCGGCTGTGTTTACTAATTAACATTAAATAATTGTCAGATTGGGAATTGATTTTCCATCTCACACCAAGTTATGAGATCGTACACAGTTTCTGATGAAAGCAATCCGCATGATGAATTGCAATTTACTGCAGCCTTCAGTCTTTGGTTTATAGTCCGGCAGCCAGCACGAGTTTCTGCAGGGAACGAGGCCGAAGATGAGACTTTCACAGAATGATGTACACCTCATAGTGCGGCAGCCAGAACGAGTTTGTGCAGGGAACGAGGCCGACAATGAGACTGCCACAGAATGATGTACACCTCATAGTCCGGCAGCCAGCACTAGTTTGTGCAGGGAACGAGGCCGACAATGAGACTTTCACAGAATGATGTACACCTCATAGTCCGGCAGCCAGCACGAGTTTGTGCAGGGAACGAGGCCGACAATGAGACTTTCACAGAATGATGTGCACCTCATAGTCCGGCAGCCATCACGAGTTTTTGCAGGGAACGAGGCTGACAATGAGACTGCCACAGAATGATGTGCACCTCATAGTCCGGCAGCCAGCACTAGTTTGTGCAGGGAACGAGGCCAACAATGAGACTTTCACAGAATGATGTACACCTCATAGTGCGGCATCCAGCACGAGTTTGTGCAAGGAACGAGGCCGAGAATGAGACTGCCACAGAATGATGTACATCCTATACCTTCTACGAATCTGCGCGTCTGTTGAGTTCTACCTCACTCCGAACCTCGCTCGTTTAAGAAGCAAAGTCGCCTTCAATACTTCGAGTGTCAAATATGTTCGTGAATCTGCAATTGTTGTTCTGCGTCAATAATTCACTGTTATTGCTCCTGAAAAGTTCGGAAATAAAAACTGGATAAAAAACTGGAATTATCATTTTTTGACAACATTTACTGAGACATATCCTTCAAATATTTCACTCTCAGCTTCGTCCGGAAGGATAGTAAATCAATGTCAATTTTGGATATTAATTAGAGATGTGCTGGAATGGTTCTCAATCTGATATCACGCCTGACTCGCCAATTTCTTAGACCACGATGAATAATACTTCAACGAACCATATCGAGTGAAAATGAACGAAGCTAATGTCGGAGCACAGGAGAGGAGATGATGAAGAGGTGGAGATGTAACTGTGGTTGAGTCTGCGTATTCGCATGCAAGTCAATTTCGTCTAAAGAATTCTGACCGACACTTGAGACATTGAGACAGTGCGTGTACATTAGGGTCCCTCAAAATAAGCCCTTGGTACAAAAGTTAGCACACAGCTTGTTTTGGAACAGTGGGCATGAAAACAGCGCTCGAAATATATATGATAGGAAGATTCCTTCGAGTGAATGTCATTTGAGACAATGCATCGCTGAGATGATGGGCATTTTTATGATTTTGATTGTCGCATTTAAACGATAGGCAGAAATCGGCGATGCTGCTGTATCACGCTATATTGCGTCGAACATGTCGAATTTAATGAAAACAAGTCATGAGTTAGGGTGGCTGCCATGATATATATTTTTCAAAATTAGATTTACTGGCATGATATCAAGTAAATATATATCAAAGATCTTAGGTGGATCACTCATTTTAAGACTATTGTTTCTGCATGTTATAAAAGAATCTATGTGCTCAAAGTTCTGCGTAGTTTGCTGAGTCACGATGACCTTTGGTCGGTTTTTAAAGCTACTATCGAAAGTGTTTTGTTGTACTGTACGCAATTGTTTGACATTTTTAGTTGTGATGTAAGAACTCAAATTGAGAGACTTTTTAGATGAGCTCGTAAAGTTATTTGCAAGAAAAATTGTGATTGTGTAAACAAAGTCACTCGTCTAAACTCTTTGCGTCGCGAAGCTTCCATGTCCCTTTTCTTGAAGAGCCAAAATGTTGACCATCCACTTTCGTACTCACAGCAATCGTGCACTGGTGCCTCTTTGCAAAAGCAGCAAAAGACAGAATTGCTATACTGTGCTTGCATCTTTGATTTTCAACGACCTGTCCGACCTAACATGTATTCCAACTTAATTCTGTTTCATTTTGTGATTTTGAATTCGTAAATATATATATATTTTTTTCTTTTTTTTCTTTTTTTCTTTATATAGTTTTATGTTCAAAACGGACAACATGAACAATTGCAAATGTCGCAAACCGTTTTTAAAACGTTTTGGTAAAGCGTGGTATTATACTGTACTCTTAACGTTGTATGTATCCAAAATTTGTTTTAACCCTCAGAGGCCTGAGGGGGGGTCCACTGGACCCGGACCCACATTTTTCTATTTCATTTTTTACGCTGATGATATATCAACCACTCAAGCCCATACAAAATCATCATTTCTGACAGTGAGTCTGCATGTGTTATTTCATTTCAATTGAATCAGTAGAAGTATGCCAGATAGGCCAAGGGGGGTCCACTGGACCCCCCTCAGGTCTCAGAGGGTGTAGAAATTCCATCACAAAATTTTTGTAATTAGATGAAAAATGATTTCGAACATGTCCACGATGGTGTATAAAGAGTGAAAGTCATTTATTCATTGTTGGCATCATGCTCGTAGATGTGCAATGTGTTGGAAGATCGCAAAATGTGAATATTTTGCTTTCGCACATGATCTCGCGTGACTGGTTGGCCTATATGAACAACTCGACATAAATCGATGTCCGAAATGAAAGTTATCATTATATTCATAGTTGAGCACCAAAAACTGATTGATGACAAACTTTTCACAGCAGTAATGACAAGTTTGAGATCCCCACAGCTGTTTTTGGTTCTAGAAGTACAGCAATTTTGACTCATTTTAGGTCTATTTCTGATAGCTTTGGATAAATTTGAAGGAATGTACAAATGGAAAGGATTAGCTGCATGAATTAAATCAATTTCATCAAAATCAACTATCTGAGGCTTTATGGTGACACAAAATATCGTAAAGCCGCCTCCTAGTACAAATGATGCTGTACTAAATGTGGTTGATTTACAAAAACACCATATTTTCGCACGTGTTTACTGAGAAGGCTGAAAGTCACTCAAGGGATTCGTTATACCGACCTGCTACACGCAAACATCATTGTTTTACTTAAAATCAACTTTCCTAATGTTTTGATATCGATTTAAGCAGGTAAACTAAGAATATGTTAAAGGGGTCCACTGGACACCCCCTCTCAGGTCTCAGAGGGTGTAAAAAAGCTCAGGTCTCTGAGGGTTAAAGATGATCTGATTGCTTTGACTTATTCAATCGATTAGGTTTAGAGTGCAATAGACCGACACATCCAATTAACCTCCCTCAGTAGCAGTCAACCCCGTAATGGGAAATAATTTAGCTACATCACTCTCAGTTTTTTCTCGCTCTTCGCGGTCGCTTAGGCGCTCCCATTATTACTTTCAGTTGAATATGAAGCTAACTAATTGCTTATCTATAATTATTTTAATTAATAAATTAATTGCATCTTGCGGAAATTAACCATCTAGCGCTCAAAACAATATCATTATAATATATAAATCAAAACAATATACATATATTTTCCTTTATTTTCCTTTCCTTTCATTATCTTTATCAAATATCAACAGATGTAGCCACCACGAGACATGTTTCGGCCTGTTGGGCCTCATTAGTCGTGCGTAGGTTTGAATCAGCGACGTTGGAGTTAGAAGATGTGCAAGCATACCCTCAAACCACAAGGCCACCGTAAATTGGGAGCGTGAATTAGCCAGGGAGGCACTGCTTTAACGCAGGCACGTGGAGGGCCGACTGCTTTCTGCAATCACTTAATACGGCATCCGAGATTGAGGCGCTTCATGCAGGCGTTACTCATTACATGTTTAGACAAGTAACCTGCGTTAAAGCAGTGCCTTCCTGGCTAATTCACGCTCTCAACAGATGGTCCGGTGGCCTTGTGGTTAGAGGGTATGCTTGCACGTCCTCTACCTCCAACGTCGCTGGTTCAAACCTACTCACGACTGATGAGGCCCAACAGGCCGAAACATGTCTCGTGGTGATTACATCTGTTGAGATTTGATAAATTTATCAATTGCCAGGTTACTTGTCTAAATATCATTATCATTGCCATTTGATGACGAGCAGTGCCCATCTCTGACATAATGGTTTGAATTACTTGAGCGATAATTGCCAGAAGCAACGTTGACGAGCTATGCCCACATCGTTTTCAGTGACAAGTACGCAATTCCATTTTATAAAAACTTTTATAGCTTTAATATATCATGGTGTACATGCATGTACAGGGTGATCGCGATCTTCTCGCCGATTCTTCTCACAGTTTATTCAAACGTATAGATGAAGTGTGTGATTCATAGATATCTACGTTTCAAATTTCAAATCTTATCAAATGTTATCAAATTCATTTACTTCTGAGACGCGCACGATGGAATATCGCAATCTAAACAACACTGAAATTGCATCAATTGTATCGTTCTCAGTTACTTTCAATAGTGAAGAAGCCACGTGAATGATTTTTGAGAAATTTGGAAACGAGCCACCACCAGCACGCACCCTTCTTACAGTGTTGTGCAGATTAATTGAGACACTCACTGTAATCATGTAATAATTGTCTTATTTTGATACTGGTTGCATATTACTTGATTTTCATTGCATTTGATGAATCCCATGAATACATATTATATTTTTATTTTCATGCTGAGTATCTTTCACCTTATCTTCAGTGAATTTCTTCTTAAAATTTCAGAAATGTCAGATACGTCATCATTTTTAAAGGGTAAAATAATCGCTTTGCATGAACATACCAGCAAGTCTGGTCGAGAAATTGCGCGTGATCTTGAACTTTCTCATGCAACGGTTGCTAGAGTAATAAAGAAATACGAGGAAACAGGTAGTGTGGAGTCTGAACGAGAAGGAAGATGCGGTGCAAAACGCAAAACATCAAAAGGACCGCCATCTTTTGAGGATGTCAAAACAGAACCCGAGATTGTCTTCCACAGATCTTGCGAATGAGCTTCATCAGTCTAGAGGAATTAATGTCGATCCTTCAACCGTCCGAAGACGCCTTCTCGAAGCTGATAGACCGGCATTGAGACCGATAAAGTGTCAAGTACTCACTGATAGAATGAAGGCAAGCAGATTGGAATAGGCAAAATCACACCAAAGTTGGACCTTGGAAATGTGGGAAAAAGTAAGTTGCTTTTTTTGGTTAAAATTTGACATTTTTATCATCTTTCAAATGCACATTTTTCCAGGTTATCTTCTCTGACGAAGTCCAGATTGAAGTTCAACCGGAGTGTTCACAGTTTGTGCGAAAATCCAAGGACGAGACTCTAAAACCAGAACATTTTGCACCGAAATTCAAATTTCCCATCAAAGTGATGATTTGGGGGTGCATATCGATTTATGGTACCACAAGGTTTCAGGTAGTCGAGGGTTGTATGAAAAGTGACCATTATATCAAAATACTGCAGTCGTGCCTCCTACCACAATCTAAAGACTGGTTTCCATCTAGTGAGTTCATCTTCCAGCAGGATTTAGCGCCATGTCACACTTCAAAAAGTGTGAAAAAGTGGTTCACAGACCATGGTGTTCAAGTTCTCCAATGGCCTGGCAATTCGCCAGATTTAAACCCGATAGAGAACATTTGGCCAATCCTAAAGGCAAAGGTCTCCAAACGTGATGTCATTCGAACTGTCATTCAGATTTGGAATCGAAGTGACGAACTCAATGACATTTGCACTGCCTTGGTTCATTAAATGCCTCGACGTGTTCAAGCTTGCATTGACGCAAATGGTGGACCTATCCATTACTGAAACGGTTGTGATGATTTCTTAGGTGTTTTGAACTTGTTCATTAATCATGCGTAGATTTTCATATGCCTTAGACATGAAAAAACTAATAAAGTAATTACGTAATTTGGAATTAAGAATGTGCTTTACAAAAATGCACAGTGTCTCAATTAATCTGCACAACACTGTAATTGGAAAGCAAGATTCTTGCACACTCTGACCATCTTACCTCGGAAGCCTGTTGGTGATCATCAACAGAGAAGATTATTGACAGGAAAGAAAGAAGATGTCCTTGCCGCATTTGGAGACGACCCATTCCTATCACAGCGTGAGGTGGCCCAAGAAGTTGGTGTTGCGCAATCGTCTGTCAACAAGATTTTAAAGAAAGAGGGTTTGAAGCCATGGAAGATGGTATCTGTTCAGGAATTGCTTCCAGACGATCCAGGGAAACGGTTGAATTTTTGCAGGATTGTCCTAGCAGAGTTAGAAGTGAAGAACATCTGCTTTAGCGACGAAGCAACTTTCCACCTAAATGGCTGCGTCAACAAACACAACCGTTTCGTGTATGCCATGGATAATCCAAAGATGATTGCTGAAGACAAGGCGCTGCGCTCACCTGGTATTACGTGCTGGGCTATGGTGTCACCTGACTTTGGGGTTGTGCATGAACTGTTAGAGACGACCATGAACACAGAGCATTACAAACGTATTCTTCAAACTCAAGTCATCCCACTTCTCAAGCAGCTTCGACATAACAGAAAATTTTATCAACAAGATGGAGCTCCTCCCCATCTGGCGATAGTGGTTCGACAGTTACTCGACAATCAACTCAACAACCGATGGATTGGTCGTGGTGGGTCTATCCAGTGGCCTCCAAGAAGTCCAGATCTTTCGGTTTGTGACTTTTGGCTTTGGGGATACATCCGCAACGAATTGTACAAGCCCCCAAGACCGTCTACAGCCACGACATTGAAGGAAAGGTTGATGAACTTACTTGACAACATTCCGAAATCAATGATTCGAAAGGCTTATGAATCATTTACTCGTCGATGTAAGTTGTGCGAGGAATCCTAGGGAGGACACTTCGAACAGAATCTTTGATTTTGTAACATTTGATTGAGTCATTGTTTGTTTTCACTGTATAGAACATGATTTGAGACACTGAATTTGTTTTAATTCATTCAAATCAAAGCGGTAAAAAACGGCGGGAAGATCGCGATCACCCTGTACTAAAATATTGATATACGACAATAGTACGCTGTCCACATTTCCTTCAATTTTAAGTTTACCAAACTATAAATAGAAGTGTAAGTTGGTTAAACCTGATATTTCTCAACATCTTTTGTTGAATATTCACACGCATTAAGATAATTGTTTTATTTGTACGTGTTTTACGGTACTCTTCTTGCCTATAAGCTTGCCTCAAATGAAAACACAATATCTGAAGCGATGAGATTTTTAATTACCATAAAACACCAATAAAAAAGATCACGAAAGTTGATCACAATCACGGTTGATTATGATGAACCTTAAAGCACGGATCGATGTACAAAGCCGGTTGTTCAATCAAGGCATACAAAAACAGACTCGTTCCTTTTGTCGTTTTGTAAAACACCCGGCATCTCTTGGATGGTCGCGGTCTCGTTGGCGTTGGTGGAAGGAGAGTTGGATAGTGTTGTTTGGCAGTAAGATTTTTTTCACTTTCGTCATCTTCAATCTCATTCTTGTTGGACTCGAAGGATTCACCCATAGGTCCTCTTCCTCCCTACTTTCTCCCTGGACCGATTTTGAAAGCAAACTCACGTATGGTTTGCTCCAGGAAATTGACATAATTCATTGTTCCTCGTTTCTGTAATATAAAAATTGTGGTGTAAAGTTTGCAAAACATGAAAACCAAATTTGATGTAGCAATAGTAGGATTTTCTCGTACACTCATAATGCTTCACCATGGCATCAAGCAAGTCGATTCTTCCCACGAATTTATTATAATATTTGATCATGGCCGGTTTCTTCACATATTCCCTTTTGCCACCTTTTTTGGTTGGAACAGTCTCTTCATCTATTGCAGCATGTGCCGTATCCAACCTCAATACTGATTTCTTACCAGAAGATGTTTGATCAACCAATTTCAAAGCAAGCAGTTTGCCATGTCGAGCATATCTGTGAGATTTCACAGTCACGTTTTCTGACTTTAAACTTTCTGGGAAGCCACAATTCACTCTACAAGTTCCAGTCAGAAGCATTTTGTGTTAATACAGGTAATGTGCAAGTTTCAGGGACATGTAGCAGTTGTCGATGATAGAGAGACAACAACACACTCAGTGCAAGATAGATTCAATGCGTCTGGAATGTCATTTTCGATAAGTTTGTTCTCTGAGCTGATGATGTGGGTGATCATCTTCCAGGCATATCTACTGCTGGATTCACAACCTGCTGCGTTTGGTAGGCACATACTGACGGATTTGAAGACGGTCTTTGAACTTCAGAAGCCTCTCGTCTATTGCTAATTTTTGGCATATTCGGTAGATGCTCTTCCAGACCTAGTTGAAGATATTGATTAAATGACGAACCTTTCTGATAGGATCTTCTAAGAATCACACAGGGAATAGTCACAAAGCCGAATATATCTTGTCCTTGATAAGCAGGTGCCAGAGGAAAACATCTCTAAAAGATATAAAGATTCTTTCCGCCAATAGTCATGAAGTCTCGGTAACTTTGCCAAACCAATATAGAAAACAATACCGAGAAACCTTTTCATTTCTATGACGGTAGTGTTATGCCAACGTGAAAGAGATTCGTGTATATCAGAGTTCTCATCGTGTGGCGCATTCTCTTGAAGTTCTCGCCATGCGTGTTGGTTGGTACAGCTCACAAGATGTTGTAACAGTTCATCGTTGAAGAACAGATCAATGAAAAAAGAAACATTTGGTTCTCCTAGAATAAGTATTTCTGGGTTGTAAAAAAGGAGTTCCCAGGAACTGCAGGCCCTCTATTTCATCATTGCGTGATCAACGAATTTCCAGCCATTAGAAGTAGATTGTGATGGAATATTATTCACAGGAATGTTATTCTCAAAGTCATCTTCGCTATGTAGTTCACTATAATCATTTTCGTCTGAAGCCAGTCTTTCGATGCATTCAGCAACAGCTTCGGGAGTCGAAATTGTCCAATGACATCTCATCGCGCTGTAGCTGAAGCCACGTCTCTATCGAAGTCACCAGTTCACCGAATAATGAAAAGCGAGGGACTTCATCTTTTCAAATCTCATTACTGTCACCGAATGGCCCGAACGCTCACCTGACTTAACCGCTTTTGATTCCTGACTTTGGTCACACATTCAATCTCAAGCTAATAAGCCCAATTTCTTCTCTTTCCAAATCATCAAGCACTTCAACGAAGAATTGAGGAAGAAATTGTGGAATGTTGCCTTTGCTGACATTTCCTGATTCCGTGAGAACTTTCTTGAAATCCTGTGACAGAATCTTGGATCTTAATGGTGAACAAATTGAGCTTGCATTGTAGCCTGTGGATGTTTTCTTACCTAATGAAAAGTTTGTCCGCATGAGTTGTTGTATATACAGTGGCATATCTACAGTATTGGACAGAATAAATGCGTCACCCAGGGATTTTTCCATATCTGGTGATTTACTTTAAAGCTTGCGAAGATATCTATTTTGAAGAGCATATTTGAGATTCTATATTAGAAGAATGACATAATAGGAGCAACATGATACAAATTTGAATTCCAAAATGCAGGAAATATGAAGTAACAACGTGTTTTGGGGACAGGTAGAAAATCTGCTTTCTTGACATTACGACCTGTTTAGGAGTTGAATAGAACACTCTTGATCTATTATCATTAATCTAATCTCAAACATCCTGTGCTGTCTTTGTCCACAGACATCAAAATATGCATCAGGAGGTGCTTCAGAAGAAATAATTCTCACTCAAAGACGAAATCTGCAGCTGATCTCCGATAAAAGTCTCCATGCGAACTTCCTGTGCGTGACAAGTGAGTTAACCGAACTATTCATGTTTTAAGTTACGATTAGAAGTTGGGCGGAAAATATATTCACTTTATCAGACATAGAAATACAATAGAGAACAGTTAAGTGAAATGGGCACGTTGGGACAGACGACGTTTGTGTCCCAACTTGCCCCACCTTACGGTACTCTGAAAAATCACCTTCAGGTTTGTGTTATTTCAACAATCTATTTATAGACAATTGTACATATGTATACACTGAATATGTATTAATATATACAAAAGTTCGTTATATACTGAACCAACGAATATGCACCAATAAGTTGAATGACTTTAACGTAGGATATATTATTCAGTTTTTATTGTTCGGTACTTAATTCGGTACATTATTATTTTGTAGATCAAATATGGTTAGAAATTATGTTCGGAAAACAAGGCCTAAGGAATGGAAGGATCCTGACAATATTTCGATTGCCGTGGAAGCCATCAAAAACAAACAAATGTCGCTTAGATCTGCTGCATCTACTTGTGGCATACCTAAAACCACTCTAAGTCTAAGAGATTTTCCATAGTACTCGGAGACGATTTAGAAACTCTTTTAAGAAAAAATATTTTAGAACTGAATGACAGATTCCTTGGGTTTGGTACTATTGCTCTTAGAAAATTTGCGTACGATCTTGCTATCGTCAATAAATGCCCATACCCGGAGTCATGGGACAGAGATAATGCTGCAGGAAAGGACTGGTTATGTGGATTCATTTCACGTAGCCCGAATATTTCATTGCGTCAGCCAGAGGCAACGAGCATAGCAAGGGCAGCAGGCTTTAATGCTGTTGTTGTTAGGAAATTTTTTGATTTACTTAGGGAATTATACAGCCGCTTTAATTTTACTTCAAGCCAAATATATAATGTTGACGAGACCGGAATTTCGACTACTCAAAATCCAGGAAAGGTTTATGCTGCCAAGGGTCAGAAACAAGTGGGCAAAGTGGTCAGCCAGGAACGTGGCAAAAATGTTACTGCTGTATGCTGTGCGGGAGCCGTTGGTCAATATGTGCCTCCAATGTTTATTTTCCCACGTGTTCGTGCAAGACCAAATCTTATTGCTCACGCCCCTCCAGATTCAATAGCAGCTTACCAACCGAACGTATGGATGACTGCTGATATATTTCTTCAATGGCTCAAGCATTTTGTTGCATTTGTACGGCCCACAGAAACCTCACCAGTTTTATTGCTTTTGGATAACCATAGCAGCCACCTGCAAGTTGAAACACTTACATTCGCCAAAGAAAATTATGTTGAAATGTTAGGCTTCCCCCCCACATTGCAGTCATAAGCTGCAACCTCTTGATAAATCAGTTTATGGGCCTCTTAAAGCATGTTGTAATCAGGCATGTGACGACTGGATGTCAGTCAATCCAGGGAAAGTCATATCAGAGTGGGAGGTTGCGGAAAGATTCAGGATCGCTTATGCTAGGGCGGCAACTATACAAAATGCCATGCGAGGATTCGAAACTACTGGTATTTGGCCTTTCAATACCCAAGTGTTTGGATCAGAAGAATTTGCCCCATCCCAGACAACCGAAAGGCCTATTGAAATCGAAATTATCAATTTGGATATCCTCGGTAAGAAATCAAATATTATATTCATCTTAAATCTTAGCATAACATTTTGATTTAGATTTGCAATTTATAATTTGATCATTATACCTAACTCAATTATACATGTAGTTTTCTCATTAATCCTAATGGTTTTTCCTTTGATAGAAAAAACACGAGGCTTGTATTGCAGATTCGTCTTCTCAAACTGACGAGCGAGTAGTCATGACTGGTGTTGCAGATATCACTTCTCAAATGGACGAGCGAGCAGACGTGGCTAGTGGTGAAGATTCGTCTTCTCAAATTGGCGAGCGAGCAGTCGTGACTGGTGGTGCAGAAATCTCTTCTCAAACTGACGAGCGAGCAGTCATGACTGGTGGTGCAGATATTACTTCTCAAATGGACGAGCGAGCAGACGTGGCTAGTGGTGCAGAAATCTCTTCTCAAACTGACGAGCGAGCTGTCGTGGCTAGTGGTGGAAATTCATCTTCTCAAACTAGCGAGCGACCAGTCGTGACTGGTGGTGCAGATATTACTTCTCAAATGGACGAGCGAGCAGTCATGACTGGTGGTGCAGATATTACTTCTCAAATGGACGAGCGAGCAGACGTGGCTAGTGGTGCAGAAATCTCTTCTCAAACTGACGAGCGAGCTGTCGTGGCTAGTGGTGGAAATTCATCTTCTCAAACTAGCGAGCGACCAGTCTTGGATGGTGTTGGAGATTTGTATTCTCAAACTGGGGAGCAAGCAGTCGTGGCTTGTGATGGAGATTTGTATTCTCAAACTGAAGTCGTGACTTTAGACTCGAGACTTCTCAAATCGAGCAAGTGGCTAGTGTCAATTCCCTTGTATCACCAGAAATTTTACGACCGTTTCCAACAAATACTCGAAAGGTTTCGAATAAGAAACGGAAACGAGTTGAATGTATATGGCTTATAGATCCAAGTCATATCGAATCTACATCGATCCGTGTAGAAACAAAAGATAAAGAAAAGAAACCGAAAAATACCGAAAAAAAGAAAGTTTCGAAACTCTCAACTAAAAAGACACGGAGAAATACAGGCGAAAATTCTGTGCTTATGAGTAATAATTGTCCTGTGTGTGATGCTAATTATCATTTATTTGGTCTTGAGTGGTTTTTGTGTGTGGAATGTAGTCACTGGGTGTGTGAAGAGTCCTTTGGAAACGACAAATGTCGAACCTGCCTGATGAATGCTTTAACTTAGGGATCATGTTGAGGCAACACGTTTGTTAAATAGATTGTTTTTAGTTTTATATGCATATTTTATTACAACTAAAGCGTTTTCAATTTTCGAAATATGGAATTATCTCATTCGTATTTCAATGCAACGAAAGTTGCTTGAGCCTCTAATATCCTTCGACATCTAAACCAAGTAGATATGTTAAACGTTACAAAAATACATCATGATAAAATAGGTAGAAATGTTGATAAAACAATGAAATGTTACGAGCAAATTCCGACTTACCGCACGACGGGGCAAGTTGGGACAAAACTCATTTTTTTGAAAAAGTACTCTAATGCCGAAAATATTTTAGCAAACCAATTGGCTAAGTAACATATCAAAATTTAAGATGATAGCTTTCTCTTAAACTACTTTTCAAGGCAAAAGGACCAAATTCTACTGCATACGATCCTTTCAAAGTTAAGTGTCCCAAGTTTCCACACTCTCCCCTAATTCATAATGTCAGTAGCAGTCATCTAGAATATTTTAGTGAATTTTTAGCTGTGGTAAATTGAAAAAAAAGTTGTTTGATTTTTGGAACATTGATTTCACAATGATGAAAGATATAGCAATATCTTTGCAGCACGTGGTCTTTGGCAAAGAGGACTTAGTTATTCTTTGATGTAAGGATATTGAATACTTTGAAAACAGCTTTTTCCAGCAATGACAGAGAAAAGAAGAGACAACAAGCAGGTAATAGAGATCGAGCACGGCTCTTTCGCACCACTTATCTTTCCGGGTAGTTGCATCCGAGAAATTGAAAGATTCTTAACTGAACTCTCCCTTAAACTGAGCAAAAAGCAACATCCCCAGAAAACATCATCAAATGCTGGCTAAGAACGAAAATATCATTCACACTCCTGAGAACAGCAGTCCTTTGTGTTCGAGGATCAAGAACTTCTTCAAGACCTGTCCTTGATATTTCTGACATTGAAATCACACGTTTTTTTTCAATTAATTAGTTTTTTTCTACATTACTTTTTTCTTCATTACATACTTGTAAATTTTATAAGGAAACTTTTTTTATCTTTTCAAATATAATTTCTTGTTCATTTTAATTTTGCAATACAAGCTACTTTGTTGCCTGGTGTCGGTTGATAATATCGTTATAGCTAACTTTTTAGGTATATACTGCTTTTATTGACTAGCTATGGCGTGATATAAACCGACCCGTAGGCGAGTCTACCATAGCTAGTCAATAAAAGCAGTATATACCTAAAAAGCTAGCTATAAGTATACACTAAACCAAAAAATGAATGTTGCACTTTGAATTGCATTTTGTTGATTACATGTGACATCACATCTTAATATCATTTCTATGCAGCCTTCTTCAATCCCGAAATAAAATGCAATCCACGGTAGCTATCTATGAATACGCAGTTTTGTCCATATAGTGTAGTATAAGATTTAAATCTTTCATACCAATTGATATCACTTACTCTTGATCAAAGTGGACAACCAGTAGAGTTGTCATTATAAAATGAAGTTTGATTTTAATGAACATCAGAAGGTTAAAAAACATACACTAGAAGCTCGGCGGTCGGGTTGTCAATGGGAAGGCTTAGCATTACTGACATTGCAAAGTTGCTCAAAGTAAGTTGAGGGTCCATTCAGCGTTGGAGAAGAAGACATTTCCGCAACGACATAATCAGCAGAACATCAACAGGAAGAAGACTCAAAACCAGCACAAGCAGTAACCGCTTGCTATTACGACTGGCAAAAAATAATACGTTTTCTTCTGTTGGAGATTTGCTGAAGTTGTCGCGAGAGCGTGTCACTAGACAGACAGTCTACGATAGACTCATTTCTTTCAATTTGAGAAATAGGTATCCTGTTACAGCTCCTCTTCTCTCACCTACTCACATGAAGTTAAGGGAGAGATGGGCCATGAAAAGATGTGCATGGAGGAATGCTTGGAAGAGGGCAATATTTTCAGACGAGTCTCGTTTTCGACGGATGAAGAACGATCGGCGAATTCAAGTTTGGAGACTCGCCGCAGAGTGAAAGAGTTCCGGAAACTTCCGATGGAGTTACCAGGGAATGGATGTATCTATCTATCTTTGGGGCGCTCTTGGTATGGTGATCGAAGCAAATTAGAAGTGCTTACTTCATTCGTAAATGGTTATTCGTACATCAGCACACTACAGGATTTTTCCAGTGATTCAAACACTGCAGGAAATTCAACGCTCAGAGATGACAACGCTCCTGTACATCGTTCGTTGTTTGTAGAAGTATTTCGCCAGAGGCCGGAAACTCGGAGAATTGACTGGCCAGCAAGATCTCCGGACCCTATCTGGCCTGGCCGGGGAGGGGCCGATGCTTTTTAATCCCACAGCTGAACGTCTTTGTGTGAGAAGTCTACCTTCCGTGACTTTTCCTAAATTTTAATTGCGCATCTTTTGGGAGTAAAAGATTAAATTTTGGCCAAATATTTTGGCCGTACGAGCTAAATGAAAACTAGTTACGACGCCTAAAAATCGTTGGAATTTACTTTCTGCTCTCATTTCAAACTTTTTCTCGAATAAATTAATGTATTGTTGCATAATAGACACAAATTAATGATTTTGATAACATCAATGCTATTTATAATATGATATTGGGATAGTATTAGAATCCTTTTTAGTCTTATATCCTCGATATACTACTCATGAATAAATAGTAGAATAATGAACATTTTCTCATCTTTTACACGAATAATGAAACTTTTAGAAAAACGCATCACTGTAATAATTGCGCATTTGTCTTCATTTAGGTTTCTTTGTGATAATATATTCGAGCTAATGATAGATAGCCAATTTGTAATGAAATTTATGTCAATTTATCTGATGAAAAAAAAGACTTTTTACTGTTTCAATGTTTGAAATTTGAAATACTATTCATACATCATTATTATACATGTATGAATCAAAGCAATAAATTGGCAATGATATAGCAAGAAACATGCCAGACAGAACACTTTCGCGTTATGTTTTAGTATTTCTAACATTCCGAAGCGATTGGTTTTGCAACGATAAAAAAGTATCTGAAATTTGTAAAAAATGCACTTTCAAATTTTAGAAGCATGGAGAAATTAAAGTTTTGAAAAACCGACTCCACCACTGAAAAGATCATGCCCAAAATATAGTATGCATGTAATTTCATTAAATTTGAGTATTTAGTTTAGGAAATCTGAGGGGGGGCGAATCGGCCCCTCCCCAGGCTTAGACAGTTAAAAAAAGCCCAGGTCAGATAGGGTCAATCTCACCGAGTACGTGTGTGATTTGTTGAAAAGAAAAAGTTGCAAAAGATCTTTCATCGAAAATCCTGCTGACCTGAAGAAAATTGTCTCAGAGTGGGATGCCATTCCACAAGAGACGATTGACAATTCAACATTAAGTATGTCTCGAAGAGTGAGCAGTGTCATTTCTGTGAGAGGTGGTCCTACCCGCTATTGACGTTTCTGAGCATTCTGTATTTTGAAAGCGATATTTGTGCTTTACCTCTACCGCAACTGTTCTGAAGCAAATAGAATACAAATACACCACTCGTATTGGTAGCTTTATCTTATTTGAATCCAAGAAAATCAGGTGCGACATTCATTTTTTGGGTTAGTGTATAATGTCGAGTTTAAAACAGTCTTAGATAAATTTGATTGATATGAGTTTCCTATGAATTCTCCTGCCTACATCCACTGATGATGTGATAGCTAATTTGGTTTGTCAACGGGGTATGAGGTGTCAGTAAACCTTGGATGAATACATCACATGATTTTCTGCCACTTGAATTGACTTTCCGAATGCGGTCAAATGTAAGCAAACAGCATCTGCTATCATCATGATGGGGTCACTTTCTGAATCTCCACAAACTGAGCGGCCTAATGGACTTTGAGCTCAATGACCATGTCAAACGATGTGGCAAACATGTTGAAAATGTGAGTATATAAATCCGCGGCAGCTGATAACGTGAGCTGTTGACCGCCTTTCCTCTTTCGCTACCTCATCTCGTATGTTTGCAAGCATCCAATCAAAATTTTCAATTAACATGCATTAGCCTTCGGCAACTCTTTAGATTTGCGGGCATTCTTTTGAGCAGCTATGCTCTATACCAAGCAAGAACGAGGCAAGTTCAACATTTTTCCTGAAGTAAGTAGCTCACAAATGATCACCACAGATTTGCAATGCAGTTTAAATTAATTGATCCAAAACTGTATTCCTGTATGCTGATATAAAAACAAGGCGAACGTCGCACAGCCTGAAACACAGAGCATAGCTGTACATACGTATTTCATATTAAAGTATATAGTTGCATGAGATTATTAGTACACCGGAGGCTAACAAAAAATTCTGATGTACGCTTTGTAGTCTTTTGAAATATTGCCGTGCAGAATTCAGCTTAAAAAGAGATTTTTGAAAATATACGCAAGCTGTGCATAGTCTGCTAGAATTTTGGTTATATAATGAGCATAAAAATGGAGTAACGTCTTCTGATTTTCTCGTTTTTAGGCCTAGGCTGATGTTAGAGCAGTATTGTTTTTAGAATGCCTTGTGTGTCCTTCAGATCATTCATTGATGCAGCTCTATGTTCGCGCTGACGTTACACATTGCGTTAATGCATGTCATGAAAGTGGTTGAACATTGAACATTTTAGTCCGGCATCCAGAGCGAGTTTGTGCAGGGAACGAGGCCGAAAGTGAGACTTTCAAAGAATGATGTACACCCTATGCCTACTACGAATTGGCACGTCTGCCGAGTTCTAGTGAGTTCTTCTTCTTGTCAGACAAGATCAAAGAAAAGCACATGTAAATCCAATGGGACGCAGACTGCAGTTTTTGCTTAAAATGAAATTTTCTATGTTTTCTCTGATTAAACGAAAAGTAGTAAGCCCAGAGTCATAATTTTTGACAAAGATGTCTTCAGGTCATTCCCAATGATGTGCATGTGCATGCATCTGATCATGCATCTGATCGGCAATGTATGTGAGAATGTGGTTGAATGTGGATACAGTTGCTCAAAATGTTTGTGTTTGCCGACATTAAGAGGCTCGCCAAATCTAGATGTGTTTAGCTTTATAGACAGGGCTGCATGAACATGAAAGAAAATGACCTGAAGACATTGCATGCCAAAAGTTATGATTCTAGTCTTAGTGCTTTTCGCTTAATCAGAGAAGACAGACAAAATTTCATTTTATACAAATACTGCAATCTGTGTCCCATTGGATTTACATGTGTTTTTCTTTGATCCTGTCTGACAATAAGAGGAACTCACTAGAACTCGGCAGACGTGACGATTCGTAGTAGGCATAGGGTGTACATCATTCTGTGAAAGTCTCACTTTCGGCCTCGTTCCCTGCAGAAACTTGTTCTGGCTGCCGGACTATTTCATTCACCTAATGATTCGCACAGGCTATGCGTGAAACATCGTGCACCTTTAATAAATTCTTCATCGAGTAGGCATATTAGGTAGAGTGGTAACTCCGCATTTATTAAATCCCCAATGTGTATGCACTTTCGATTTTATTAAATGAACTCGAGGGAGATACAGGTGGTATTGTCACCAAATGTGAGATATGCAAATGTTTGCAGTTTTGCAGAAATTAGCACAGATTTGAATGATCATGATTGTAATGCAGAAGGAATGATGGTATTTTGCAGATTCTCATGACAGCCTTGGAGATTTAATGTTTGTTAAATTAGCAATTTGATCGGTTCCTATTACTTTCATGCTCAACCTCAAGAGTATTTTCTTAAGCGTGATCATATCACAGGCAACCTGTCACTGGCGCAGCAAAATCACAGAATCAAAGACAATGACTTCATTTAACTTTGAAAGATGTAAATGGGTCCACATCACTATTCAGATTCAAGAAATTAAAAATAAATCTAGTGAATCATAAAATCAAGCCGGTGAAAATTGAATTAAAAATTTAAAATTTCAGTCAAGAAAGCACGAATAATATCGCGACATTTTCATAAAGACTTCCATAAGATCATGGAATTCCCCTCATATCAGCTTAATTTCCGTTAGTTAGGATGCTTATTAGCAAATATTCATTCCTTTCGATATCCAACTTGGTCCATACTACTTACATAGATGAGTCATCTCGGTAGTATATAAATTGGCAAAATTTTGACTTTTTTAGAACTGCTCAAATAATTTTTTGGACCACGGGAACGTAATCTCCGCAAAAAACTGAATCTTTTCATATAAAAATTTTTACTGTATACAAATACTTTTTGAGTCGACACTCTACCTATGGATCCCTACTGTATGGATTAACCGGTTATTTACACTGAACATCTAAAATACTGTGAGGCGTGTTGGTAGTAGTCTTGAATGGTCATGACTATAATTCATGAAATAATTTCACATGAAATAATTTCATAGATGCATTTCAATTTATTACAGTTTGATGTCAATTAATTCCAAAATATTTAATTTATTTTATTCATTTGTACATTTTTATGAAGCTTAACTACTACTGTATTTCGGCGGGTTTGACAGTGCACACTAAACGGAGTGTAGAATTGGTGAAATTTTAGATTCAACAATTTCCGAATTTCATGGAACACAATCTGTTGGATGGAGGGACTGTGTTTTGGTCTGACATTCCATACGAAATCAGATTGTCCATCGCTTTTCATTCTTCAGATGCTCAAAATTTCATGCGCTTTATATTTTTTAGGTATTTCTGCTTCATTGCTACAGACTATGGTTGATTGTGGACGTATTTGTACTAGTAAACTGAATTCAAAATTTTCACAAAATCAAGAATTGCTTTTATTTTCAGTTTTAAGGCACTTACAGTGTAACATCTCTAACATGTCGATTTTGGAATGATGCTTTACTATTGACAAATGCATCTGTCAAATAAACAGAATTAAGAAATGCGATCTATCGATAAATTTTATCAATGAGTGCAGCAAAACCGTTGACTGACAATTGACAGACATTTATCCTACAAAATCTATTTTGTCGGTCATTGTTGGTTCTTGTAGGATGATTGCCACTGAACACCTACAATATCTGACAAAAAGTGAAAAAATGAATATCAATGAATTATAGCTTAAATTTTATCAAAAATGTAGGTAATTAATTCAATTATGTCAAAATAAATCATGGTTTTGCCACACAATAATACAGATTGCCCAAAAGTCAAGCATTCACTAATCGAAAAAATCAATCAATATTCAACAATTGTTGTTTAGTTAATTTGCATACAAAGCATCTGTTTCGATGTCGGTGGAGAACCTACAAATTCGTCGGATATCCCAGGATATTGGAGGTGATCATCGTCGGTTGATTTTGGCAGTAATTTTGTAGGATGCTGACAAATTTATTAAAAAAATATTTTTTGGTCTACGTACGGTTTACAGTGCAGATACTCGTTTTAATAAAGAATGATTGCTATACTAACTGTAAATGCGATAACGAAGTTTGCAAGAAGGTTAATTAATTGATCTGAAGCGATTATTGCCTTGCCTAGTTGCTTATATAAATGCATCTGCTACATTGGTAATAAATTTTATATTGCTGATATATTATTATATATTGTATCAATTATTGAATTAAATTTATTACGAGGCATCACGAGCACAGGAAAGTCATGCATAACCGCTCATCCATCGGCGCTTATAAACATTTGGCACTAAAGCATGGTAGTATGCATCATGCTCTGTTGACACGGAGGTATGAAGCAGAAAGCAGAGACATATTCAAGATGAAATTGTAAATTCCTTCTCTCACTCTCCCTTGTCTATTTTTCCTTATTCGGTGCTCCGTCGACTACTATCTGACTAGAGGCAAGCAAAAAACGGAGAATCACTCGGGTCAAATATACGTGTAATCGGGTGTCTTGTATTGCTTGGCTTCGATATAAGTAAATTTTGAAACTAAATGTATGTTGAATATATGTGAGCTTAAATTCAAAATATCAATAAATATATTTTCTTAATTGAGAATATGTAAAATGTTTGTACAATATGTAAAATGTTTTTATGTAAGGGATGCAGATTCAGGGCACCAATAAGGAAAGTAAGTGCATAAAATAAGTGTGATATTATTTTCCTTCATTTCAAATAAATTGCTGTATGTTATATATTTCTGATAGGACAAATTCAATAGTAAGAGTATTAAGAAATTCACATCGATTAATTATTGATGAAATCTATCAGTAATTCTGATACACATGAAATCATGATTATACATGCACGTAAATGCAATTGTTAATCCATCTGTGCTGTACAAATCCAGGTTAATAGGCATAGCCTAGATATTTCCTATCAAAGCATTAAAAAATGTTTGAAAAATTTGTTTGTAATTCATAAGGTAATTACCATAAATATAATTGGAAAAAATGAATGTTTTCCGAATAATGAAGTTTCTTTTGAAAATTATCAAATCTTGTCGTTTCTTAACTTCTATGATTCAGATAGTTTACAATATGCGTGTGTTATCATGCAGTCTGCATTGTTCGAGTTGTCGATAGAGGAGTGTAGATTTTCCCTTTATGCAATGATTTAAGTGTTTCTCAAGACGTGATGTTCATCTTGTATCATTTTACGTACCAAGATATTATTAAAAAGTAATCAAATCTTTTGCAATTAAGAACTATTTATGCAACATGATTTCGCTTTGCATTCAATATGTATTTAGATAATGAGAAAGTGATTTCCTGATTCCCAAGAGCTTCGTTTTTTTTTAACTTCAATATGTTTATAGCTTCAAAATAAATGCAATTTAGCTTTTATATTTCATGCGCGCAGAAATGACAAATTAAACTAAATCAAAGATTGCATAAGTTTTAGTTTGTGTCTGCGCTATTCTCCCCAATTGTAAAGAATTTCTTAAATGCCATCTATTTTTGTCATTATGATTTGCATTGTCTGGACAGTAAGACGAAATATCAAAGATTATTTATATATCTATTTTAGAATCTCTTTTTCTTTAATTGATATCATTGTCAAGCCTTCAGTAACTTGAACATGAATAATTTTGAATTTTAGGAAATCTATAGGTATCGGCAATTGAATACATCGATAAACAAAGATGATGAAGAGAGCAGCTTTCAATGTCTAGTATGAAGTTTCGTTTGTTCCTGCAATACTGTCAACATCAACTTTCCTATTTCCTGCAGAATGTTGTACAATGTTTTTTCCTTATACCGAAAAATGACAAACGAATACGCTCTACATGTACTTTTAGAAGAAGTTGAAAAAATGCAGACGTGACATGAAATACTAAATATAACGTAAACTCTTCTTCTAATTTAGAAAATGATTTAGAAACAATAATAGTTTGTTAATCTTCGATATGAATGAAGTCAGCAGGAACCTATTTATCATTCATAGAAACGTGTCTAATCGGATTTTCTTCTTTCAGTGATTTTGTAGCTCTTGCATTTTTATGATAGGTAGTTGACTATGGGCATCACATCTTCCGTGGTTTTATTCTGCGGTATAATTGCTGATAAGTATTTATCACGGGTATAAATGATCTCGTATCTTTCCATTTCATGAATTATGTTCTGCCGATGGTGAGTGCAGCGTGGAGAATTTATATATTAAATTCTTGATATCTTCATTCATATATTTTCAAGTATTTCTGAGGTATACACTGTATATGCGTTCGAGGAGCATGTGTGGATAATGGAGGATAGTATGTCTTCTATCGCACAATGATGGATGCTGAGTGGTCATCGAAATATATTGTTGTTATATCCAATTCGATGTGTGATAATGGCTCAATCGGAGAAGTGTTTTTAATTTGTCTCTCGTTTCTATCTATATTCTGCTTGTATTTTTGAAAGTTGTTTCGTGCTTCTCACCATGTAAGCAGTTGGAAATAAGACAACAAGAAAGTTTCAAAATCCTCAAAATGTATACTGATGATGTCCTGAACAGGAAACAATGCTATCTTTGTTTCAATGAGATATAATGCCTTGATGTCATGGTACCTGAATCCTTTGGAGATGTATTGAATAAACTTATAAAAGACATGAAGAAATGGTTACTAAGGAAGAAAAACTGCAGTTATTACTGCTATTTATATTATTTCGTTAATTGCCAAATGTCTTTCAGATTTCTTAGAGTCAAATTTAGCTTGTACTATCTTACTAATCACCGAAATAATCAATACATGCACAACGAGGAACTTTCCATCTCCAAAGCATTAAATATCAACTTCGAATCGCTCAAATTCTGCAGATTATTTTTCATGCCTCTACAGCTTACCTATAAAACTGGATTTCAAACGGATGCGCTTGGAAGTAGTAAATATAAGCGTTGACAGTCGAATTCAGGCTTTTTAGCTTACGCGACACATTTCGTCCTCTCACTTCACAGTGCTGCATCGGGTGCACAGAACGCGAAATCCTAATACCTGTCCAGTTAACAGTCAAATTTTTTATTCGATAGTTATATCGCCGATTCTCATGCCTTCCAATCGTGTCATATATCATTTGGGAGCTTGCATTCCAAGCTTTAAAACTAGCTGTGATAGACTTGCATCCGTTGTTTTATTTGCTGACCAGTGCTCAAAGTATGAAAATCACTCAATTTGCAAATTGCAACTTTTCAATAAATATACGTTTGAGTGTGATAATGAATCAGTCACGGGGACAACGATCATTTTCTGAGCTCTTTTCTGACATAGGCCCTACTAATCATTAAGATAGGTGAACGCCGTTATCACAAAATCATGACTTTTTGGTTCTCACTTTTTCATCAAAAGTGTTCATGTTTGGTATCTTCAGAATCCTTGCGATGTGAGAAGCATGAATAATAAGTGAAATAGTTCTTTTGCAAACTTCTTCAATATTTTTTCTCATTTCCGCAGAAGTACACAAGCACATTGTAAGGTGAACGAAGGTTCAAGACAAGACAATTAGCGAAGGCTTGTCTTTGTTCTCTCATAGCGGCTGCCGATTGTTTTTCTTCATTGTTTTTGCGCTTTTGCGGAAATGGGAAAAAATGTTGAAGTAGTTTGAAGAAGAACTATTGATCTTATATGAATATAACTTACATACTCCTCACACCTGAAGGATTCTGAAGATATCAAACATGAACACTTTTTGATGAAAAAGTGAGATAGTAACATTTACAACCAAAAAGGTAATGTTTCTTGGATAACTTCACGATATCACCAATTTTCATCAGTTCACTGATTTTGATGACCAGTATGTCAAAAGAGAGCTCAGAAGATGCTCTTTCTCCTGGTGCCTGATTCATTCTCATACCATGTTTTTTTATTGAAAAGTAGCTATTTGTAAATTGAGTGATTTTCATACTTTGAGCACTGCTCAGCAAATCCAATAACGGATGTAAGTCTATCAGAGCTCATTGTAAAGCTGAGAATACAACCCTTCGAATGATGTATGGAACGGTGTTGTGCGACACGAGTGGAAAGCACTAGAATCGATTGAAGATCAACGAAATTTAGGTGGTCCGTTTTTTATGATTAGCTCTGTAGATGCGCTGACGGGAATCATTTTACCATGAAGAAATCGCACTTGCTTCGGTGCGCCAGAACTCAAAGAAATTCAAAGAAAACATTATTAAGTCGATACATCCTATTTTCAAAATTCTATTACAAAGTTTCTTCATTTGGCTGTATTTTCTATCTACAAGGAGGCATCTTTGATTTCTCGTTTTCTTAATTCCAACTGTAATAAATTCTGAATTTTCAAAGCTGGCTGTTTTTCTTTTAACTAAAGAATGAAGCAATCATTGCGGGCTGGTTCTCAGGGGAACAAGTACAATCTTTTCCTATCTGGGCCGACATGATAATTGGTCACTTGGATTATGGAGACATAAAGACGCAATTTACTTCAGACACACAATTGCTCTAGGGAAATTTAGATCAGTAAATTATGTGTTCAGCCACGAACTTTACTACATTTACAGGCTTTAACTCGTGGGTGAATTTTCAAGGTGTATCGTAGGACACGCCATCATCTGAGGAGAATTTACACAACGAAAAAACTGTGTGCTTTGACTGGTTTTCGAAAACTCTAAGAAAATGGCAATATTGCGACAGATCTCTTAACAATAGATATCAATTGTTTTAGATTTTGAGTTAAGAAAAATGTAAGGGTGATGAGGTGTCCTATTAGCTACACATGATTCACATTGAAGAATTTCAAGATCCAAAAAAATTTTTTTTGTGTTGTTGCGGGGCATGATTTTATTTCAATATTTAGAGTATAAATTATACTATATACATTTGGCTCATAAATGCTCATGTAGATCAATGCCTATTAATCAAATAATTCGAGAGACAAGTAAAACGATGCGTTTCTGCCAAATGATATCTTTCATAGATAAAATCAACCAAAATTAGACACGTAGTTGACCAGTCGACGGGAGATCATTTTGTTATCAAAAGCAAATTAGGAAAAACTACCCAACTTTCTAGTTTCTTAAAAAGTTAGAAGTGAAAATTCGACGAGCCTTCGGCGTCCAGCGCCTTCAAATGGTCGAAGGCCCGTCTTATTTTCACCTCTAACTTTTTAAGAAACTATTGACTAAAACTTTGAGGAGTTTTTCCTAACTTGCTTTTGATAACAAAATTGGACAAATACTTTAACTTATTTGTAGGAGAAGCTATCATTTCACCTATAGAATGGCACTGTCTTTAAATTTGTCAATTTGATCATTTAGAGAGACATTATTGAAGAACCTTTTCAAAACTGTGCTTCACTAGATGAACATGTAAAATTGTTACATTTCATTCAATTTTTACATCTTCACATGAGGCAATTATAAGGTATTGCCAGTAGCAAATCTGTCGCAATATTTCCTTGTTTGACATCAAGTTTACGACTGGTCTATTAACCTAAACAAAGACTGATGGCGTGTGTTACACATTGAAAATTCTCTATAAATATAATATTTGTAATGTGGAGAATTTCCAATGGGAGAATTTTGCTTGGACCTGAGGATACGGCTACCACGGAATGATATTTGAAATGCTATTTCGTGGTAGTCGCATCGCCAGGTCCAAGTCGTTTCCACAGCTAACGGTACTTGTTCCATTAGAGAGATAGGCTTTGGTTTAAGTCATAGACTTCTAGATATCCTCATTGCAGAGTAATCTATGTTTCATCGGACGAAGGCTATTTAAATGTATAGATGTTACTTTGCGTGCTATGATTCATGCACATGTAGAAGTCTGTAGAAGTTCCTGGCTACATGCATAGATAGTGGTCTTTAATTCAGAAGCCTGCAACAACGACGATTGTTGCCGGCTCAGGGAAGGCATCAATAAAATAATGCCGCATAGCATTCACTAAAATAAATATTGTTGAATATGTCTATATCTAGTCAATGTAATTGAAAATTTAACATTTTCTATGTTAATTTGTTGACATAGATTTTAGTATTCAATGAATTGAAATCGTTTAACATTACCTTTTTGATATCACCTTCAAGTAAATATCGCTGAAGAACAATAGTTCTATGCCAAAGATATTCATTTCATAGATATCTCGCTTCCAGATACAAGAAAAACTACCAACGTTTCATGACGTAAAAAGAGTATGAAGCAAAACTGAATGAATATGTTTTAAGCTGTTATATTGCGGACAAGATGAGAAGCAAGTAAAATAACATGTGTTTGTCTCTCAACATCATTGCATTTGAAAATGTTTCTAAAAGCATCGCTGATTGAGGATAATGGTCTATCTAACAACCCCTTTATTCATTATGTAGTGATTTTTCCTTCTTGGGGGTCTCTCTGTTCGTGAAGCATCTGTTTCCTTGGACACTGTCCAACCAGGGCTCCAACTGCTTCGCTTTAGCGCCTCTGGCGGCCCTTAAACTCTCCCAGCAGGCGAATGACAAGACTTTCCAAATTTCTCTTTCAACGGCCCTCAGTCTTCCACCGCAAATTGACTTTGGACAGATCAAAGGCCTGTCGAGGACCCAAATGTTTCCATCGATGGCGTAAAGATTCCATTCAACAACTCTAGCCTGAAAATGGAGAGTTTGTTAGAATTGAAGAAACAAAAACATTTTCAATGATAATAGAGCAAAACGGAATTTATAGCTGAAATGTGAATATCACAAATATAATATTTGCTTGTTCGAGACATTTTCGACTTTCGATGGTCCAATCCATTCAACTCATTGACATCGTGACATAACGTTTCAGCGGGTAGTCATTAGAAGCGACAGTAGGCATTTGAACATTTCAGTTTCGATTGAAGAAAAAGCATAATCAATGATGATCGCCCGTAGCATTTCGGAAATTCTGAATGGATTTTACATGGGAGGTGAGACTAAGCGAGAGTGATGACCTCGGGAAGTCAAAGAAGATTGAGTGATCATCAATGGTGAATTCAGTAATTAATCATATTCTCAAATGACTTTGTTCAGATATGCATGTGCACTAAATGAGTGATGTCTGTGAAAGAACAATAGCCTTTATTATTCATCAGTGTATGAAACGAATAAAAATGTTAAGCGAAATATGGAAAGAACATGGCAAACGTTGAAGCTTGTAATACTCAAAACTAGTCAGTTCCAGCATAACCTTGTAACATTGTAACCACAAAGTAAGTGTGGAAAAATCAAGGAATGTTGATGGAAATTATAATCAGAATTGTTAAGAACATTAACACAATATATTTCAACTATTGCACATAGTCATCTTTAGGTAAACATATAGAACTAAGGTATTTTTACATGATTTTTCCACACTTACTTTGTCAAAATGAATCAAGGCCTTTTCACAATTGTAACCACAGCTGCACATAATTTGTTATCTTGGATAAATGATGATAAGTTAAGGTATATCGAAAGACCACTATCTCTACTTGAATTCCAGCGACTGCCAGTCGATAGTTGAGGTCACGTGTACAGACCTGTCGATCTAAATTCAAAAGAGTTTCCAAAAAGTTAATCGAAGCATCTGCATTAAGAATAGCTTATTGTCTATATTGAACTGGACACCTGTAATTCAAGCATTCATATATTCAAACGAACGTTTTGACCAATGACCAATCATTTGACCAATCGTCGTGAAGTTGAATGGAAATCTGAATAGAATGCTTGGAATTAGGCAGGGAAGCAACTGTAAATTTTCTTGCTCGACGATCAAAAGTAATAGCGGTAGATGTTTTTGGACCTTTTGATGCGCAACAAATACAGCAATTCAGATATTTTATCTGAGACACCAAGAATCAAGATAAAATCTGGTATTTATCAAAGCTTGACCGCGGAGCTGATAGATGGAACTTCAAAAACCTCATATGCATTTGTAAATGTCTATAATCAACCGTAAACTGGTGTAGAAATGCTTCGAATAGCTATTATTTTGAAATGCTGATTGCGAAAGTCAAGTTATTTATACGCTTGATGAGTATGATCTGAAAAATCATTAGAACAGAACTCTACAAGTGAGTTTCCATCTTCCATCTATTACAAGAGACAGTAAGCAACATATTTTGTGTTCATATTTGTCATTGGTGACTGTTCTCCTTGAGTAAACACTCAAATAAAGTTACAGGCAGTGTTCCTTTTGCACCTTGTAGTGTCCTTCTTATGGCAATCAGTGACGGAGAAATCAGTGCATCAACTCATGCGATACAACACACTTATCGGCCCATGAAAATAAGGAAGTTGAGTGTCTAATCCAGTCACTATGTTAATTTTTGCAAACATTTAAGTTATTTTGTTGACGATGAATTTATCTGCAGTAATCTGTTAGTTATTGACAGTCCCAAAGTAAGTCCCCTATCAAGGGTTTAAAGGAGATAAATGAAATAGGTGAGTCTTTTGAATACTTTCACGTATTTCGGTATGTAAGACAGGATTAGCCATCATAAACAACGTTTTCTAGCAGACAACTTTCAGTGTGAAATATCACACAGGAATAGATCGAGCGATCTGAATGATCAATTTCTTCGCATGTGTTTGACTAAAGGTTTGTTCTCCAGCCTAGCAATGCGTCTTACATAATGCGCTTACTTATTGCATGTTTATCTCTTTCCTTTGTGTTCATGATAAACATTTATTATCGCACAGACAGGGTTGCAATATGATCATTCTATTGTCAGCCTCATATCATGTTTTGAATGCGGAATTTATTGAAATATGCAGTGCATTCAAAATTCATTTGGATTTCAGAATGTGAATGGATAAGTTGGATGTGTACCAATCAAAATCTTCTATTCACAATAACTTTCTGAATCTTTCATTTTCAATACTGACATTTTTGAAATACAAAATGTCCTAATTTAAACAATATAAAATTAAATGTCCTAATTTAAAAAAATTTATTAAAATTTATCTAAATCCGCAATAATATCACTGCTGTGAGATGCATTCCGTGGGAATAGCTTGCAAGTCCTCTTGCTATAATCTGGCACAGAAATACTCCATAGCTCGACTGCTGCAAGCGCAGGTGCAGGAGTGAATGTAGAAACTTTTATGAAACTTCATTGCCATCACTAGTTTTCTTGTGACCGCTTTTATCATCAACTGCTATTCATTATATCATAGAAGTAGATGATAGTACACTAGAATGGAAGTTTGATATCTTGCTTATGTACAATGATGGCACATGGAAAAATCTATGGTTTGTAGATCAGCCTCGATCATTGTATCATAGTCAAACTATTTGTCAAGTTAGCTGTGGAAGTGGGTGACAGCAAATTACAGGATTTTCTTGAAGAGAGTTTTAAGTGAGATGGTAGTATTGTTTCATTATGAAATGGCCCACTATTCTATTGGCTAATATGCTGTCTCTATATGCAGCCTTCATTGACAACCATTATCCATTTTTTCAACGCTGGAATACGATAGAATACGATGGAATAGGAATTCTTTCTTTATCATTCTGTGGCTGCACTGTTCTGTAAATTCATTATTGCTTGTGTGCACATGATCTTTGGACAAGGGGCAACAATCCAGATCACAAATTGGCTTGATAAATATAAATGCCAACAAGAAAACAAGGAAACCAGCTCATACAATTTGCACTTTGCCCCAACTAAGTTCCCTCGGCGTGTGCCATAATTTTCATGCAATTTCCATTCTAGGACTTTCTATGGTATTGTTAATTTCTATGCATTATATGACTTTTTTCAAATTAACTTTGTTCCCTGATGAATTTTAGCCATCAACCTTCGTTTGGAAAGGATGTTGTCACTGTTCGCTTAGTTTAAGTTAGTGAAACTGGAAAAGACAGCAGATGCTTTTTCATAGAAATTTCAACCGTTCGTCTCTGCCCGATTGCTAGATCTTTAGAAGCATCAAATCACTGAAACGTACAACAGTTGTAGATTCTTGCGGCAAGGAGAATTTTTGTAAGTTATTAGTCAGAATGCTTTTCTATACAAAGAACATCATACAGAGCATCTATACAGAGAAGCATCAAATGATAATTGTGAATGTTTACAAAGCACACAGACAAGGTGCCGGTGCTCTCCAATAGTCAACATCTGGAACCCGTCATCGTATAGGCATCGTTCCTGACAACTAATGTTCATGACGCTCCATTGTCTTCAATGTCTATGGCCGTTATAGTCATTTATTATTATTGAGTGTGATTTCTGCGAGTGGTTCTACTGCGAGTTCATCTCCCAATGAAATCACGCTATCATCAACGCAAACAGTTGATTGGTCATCCTCACTAATCAGCTGATGAATGCTATTTGTTGTTTATTAGGATGATATCTATTGGAAAAAACTTCCCTTATAGTCCGGCAGCCAGAACGAGTTTGTGCAGGGAACGAGGCCGAAAGTGAGACTTTCACAGAATGATGTACACCCTATGCCTACTGCGAATCGGCACGTCTGCCGCGTTCTAGTGAGTTCCTCTTCTTGTCAGACAAGATCAAAGAAAAACACATGTAAATCCAATGGGACGCATATTGCAATTTTTGGCTAAAATGAAATTTTGTATGTTTTCTCTAATTAAACGAAAAGTACTAAGCCGTGAGTCACATTTTTTGGCATGGAATGTCTTCAGGTCATTTCCTTTCATCTTCATGCACCCCTGTCTATAAAGCTAAATACATTTAGATTTGGAGAGCCTCTTAATGTCTGAAAACATAAACAATTTGAGCAACTTTATCTACTTTCAACCACATTCTCACATACATCGCCTATCAGAAGCATGATAAAAGCACATGCACATCATAGGAAATGACCTGAAGACATTCCATGCCAAAACCTATGGCTCTGGTCATAGTACCTTTCCTTTACTTAGAGAAAACATAGAAAATTTGATTTTAGCCAAAAACTGCAATATGCGTCCCATTGGATTTGCATGTGTTTTTCTTTGATCTTGTCTAACAAGAACAAGAACTCACTAGAACTCGGCAGACGTGCCGATTCGAAGTAGGCATGGGGTGTGCATCATTCTGTGAAAGTCTCACTTTCGTTCTCGTTCCCTGCAGAAACTCGTTCTGGCTGCCGGACTATTATCATTTCACTTCATGTGAGTGAGTAGCAACAAAATAAAGAAATGGTATAACAAAGCAAAGTAATTTGCATCACATTTGATGTCATGGTTATATTTCAAATGAGGTAGAAGCAAGTCGAATAGTTTATGATAGTCTGGGAGTGCTCAAAAATTGCCTTAAAAGTACAATTCTAGTGTCTCTTTACTTCCATCATTCTTCATGAGATGAACTCTCCTTCTTGGGAGTCTCTCTGTTGGTGAAACATTGATTTCCTTGAACGGTATCCAACCAGGGTTCCAATTGCTTTGCTTTAGCGCCTCTGGCGGCCCTTAAACTCTCCCAGCAGGCGAATGACAAGACTTTCCAAATTTCTCTTTCAATGACCTTCATTCTTCCACCGCAAATTGACTTTGGACAGATCAAAGGCCTGTCGAGGACCCAAATGTTTCCATCGATGGCGTAAAGATTCCATTCAACAACTTTAGCCTGAAAATGGATTTATGTTGCAAGTGAATTACTGATAAATTACACACCGCAGCTGAGCAAGGCGCGCACTCTCTAGTCTACAGCAAGCACACGCGCGCGATTGAGCAAGGATTTGAGCCACCGATCTTCTGTACACGGTACTGTGCACGGGCACTTGCTTTCCATCAAATTGAGTTGTACTCTGTAGAGAGTTTTTCAATTGAATGTCGGTGGAGTATTGAGTTTTTGTTTTCATTATCAAATAACTTCATATGTTCCTCAATACATTCCTATTAAGTTCTGCTTGCTTGACCAATGCATTTGCACTCACAAAATACGTAAATGATTTCATCTACAGTGCGCGACAGCAAGTTGGAAACTTGGCATAAATCTACGGACACGTACATTTTTCAACACCTTCTAAATTTTTTTGCTATTAGGAAATATCGACAAATTTGTAATCATCTGAAAGAGAATTTTCGGATCTATCATTTGAATGTTGTTGAATTAATTGTATTTGAAATTGGTGGTTCCTAGAGGCCCATAAACCCGAAAGCCCCAAATTTTCTTTGACTTGTTTTGACAAGCACATAAATCAATTTGAAACATTCTCCTTGTGATGTTCAAAACCGTCACAAGATTGGCTTTCAGAAAATATATAGTTTGAAAGTGTTTTGTCGAAGTTTATAGGGAATATTTTGAAAGTAGTATAGATAGAAAATGTGGCGATTTTTTCATTTTCAGAATGTGTTGCGATAATAGCAGAAATAACGCTGTTAACTAACTGGTGGCATTTATTTACCTCAAAACTAGTGTTTTCAGCTTTTGTTGGGTAAATTTAAGGCCCTTCGAAGAAATATTCTGAAAATGAAAAAATCGCCACATTTTCTATCTATACTACTTTCAAAATATTGCCTATAATCTTCGACAAAACACTTTCAAACTATATTCTTCTGAAAGCCAATCTTGTGACGGTTTTGAATATCACAAGGAGAATGTTTCAAATTGATTTATGTGCTTGTCAAAACAAGTCAAAGAAAATTTGGGGCTTTCGGGTTTATGGGCCTCTAGGAACCACCAATTTCAAATACAATTAATTCAACAACATTCAAATGATAGATCCGAAAATTCTCTTTCAGATGATTACAAATTTGTCGATATTTCCTAATAGCAAAAAAATTTAGAAGGTGTTGAAAAATGTACGTGTCCGTAGATTTATGCCAAGTTTCCAACTTGCTGTCGCGCACTGTAATTAAAAAGGGTGTGAATATCGGTGAAAGCAATTTTGTCCTCTTACTTTCAGTTTCTTTACTTTCAACTTTCCGATTACGCAGTTTCAAACCAACACTTGCGATATATCAAAAAAGCAAATATAGCACACAAGCAAGAGCAGCATGAATTACTTAACCTTGAATGTCCAATTTTTAATGGTGCAGAATCATGGAGCATGATTCGCCACTGTAATATTGGTAGGAGGTAGCCTACCTAGAAATTTGATTCCGTTTAGAGGTGATGTGACATGCACATGTCATATGTTTATTGCAATCGAATTAGATTGTCAAATGACACAATCAAATAGTGTCTGTCTCTCGTGAACGATTTAATGTATAGATTACAGCTAGTCTAATATAATGTGGCGTTTGGCGCCTTGATTAACAGCTAACGGATAAATATAAGCAAATATTTGGTGCCGTAGTGATAAATCGTTGAGACGAAAATAGTAGCAAAATACATTTTTGGTGTTACCATAAGTTTCTATAAGCCTACCACAATGTAAGATTGATTTTATGAAAGTAATTTTATGATATTGAGTGGCATTTACAAAGGCGAAGTTATTGCTCTAAAGAGTTGAGTACAAACTTACTTTGATGAAATTTTAACCTTCTAATAAGGAGATCAAACAGAACACCACCTCTGATAAGGCAGAAGGACAAGGTACTGTTGCCTCTTCGCAAAAGCCCAACCCGTTGGTCATGCCATCAGCGTCAATATCCAATCATGACTCACTAACGCGCATTTTACAAGAAGGAGCATTTTAATCAAAAGATGTCTACACAATTGACAAATTAAGCGCGCTCTCTTTGACGCTTCGTCCTACGTGGACGTTCAAATTTGATGAGACCTGAACTTGAACCCAGGTCTCCTTCGCGTCGTGCGAACATTGTGACCTTTGTGTCTGTGCGCAGACACCGCAGTCGTATAAATGCTTACCCATTGGTTTCGTGGCAGTCCTTTGTATCCAATGTACATGGTTCCATCTCTTCGACGGTCGAAGATAAGTTCAATACCAGCTCCGGACATGAAGCGATGACGACTTCTGGGCTCAAAATATCCGATGTCACCTCCCCACAGCCAGTTGTTGACCCAATGAAGCAACAAGAACTGAAAACAACGAGTCATAGTCAAGAAAAATGAAGAGATCAAGAGTAATGCTGTCTATACAACGAAGCTCTTCATCATAGCATTTTGCAAATGCATGTGACATTCATTCTCATATTCGTGATGCCTACAGCAATTAGGATAAAAAATGTCCATCTATTTTGTGACTGTCAGTTTCGTGTATTAGAATTGCACCAGGAAGCAACAGTAGAAGTGCTGATGACAGTCATGGAAGTCTTTCCCGCTTCAAAAATAACCACTTTTATACCTATTTCTTATAATGCAACCCCCAGGGTTCTATTTTATTTTGAGTCCCCTTACTTGGGTTGTCTTAAATCATCGTAGAAGCATTTTCTATATGCGCGTATTGACGCGTATTGTAAAGGGACGCTCATTGGAAAGTGACTTTTTTATTTCAAAGTACATGATGTCATCATTTAGAAGCACCAGTAATTGATCAATATTAACTATTGTTATGCTGTGAAAATTCAATAGTTTTACAAGTAGTTTGACTATCAACAAATCTAGCAATTTATCGATAAAACTGTCAGATATCTCAGCCACCATGAAATCTCTTTCGGCCTATACAGCCTCACTAGTCGTGGACAGACTTGAAGTAGAGAGAGTGAAGCTAAGGGACATGTAACACATCCTGTAACCGCAAGGTCACTGGATCTTCCTTAGCGCATGCACGTGGAAAACGAAGCACATTCTCAAGATGTGGCTGATGACTCCGGTTGGTGTAAACGGTTGAGGTTAGAATATGCTTCATTTATTTAATTATCATTGGATTTTGTTTGTTTGCATATAAAATCGCTTGTTTGTGGTGCATTCTCAGATGCGATTCATTTCCTTACCTTGTATAGACCATCTTTCTTGTAGCTTCGTGCATCAGCCTGAGCTGTTCCACTGCCTTGCCAGCCGCGATTCCTGATAGCCAAGTACAAGTTCAGAGGTGTTTTTGGCCTGAAGACTTTGGTATCAAAGTTGGCTTGATTTGTTTTCTGACTCATTGTTCTACAAAGCAGAAAATTCATCTGTTTTAAAGGTATTTGAGAATCATGAGCGGACAATGAACTTACTTCAGATAGCTAGTGTCAGCAAGGACATTGACTAGCCTCTTCTCTGGAATCATGTTAACTCGATCAGTGAAATAAACTGAGCCTTGTTGGAAAGGATAACTTCTGAATGGATAAATGGGAGAATAGTGGTAGAAGAACTGGAAAGGAATTGAGGAAATTATCAGCAAAATATTGCATTGAAGCAAGAAGGGAGTGGAGGCTGACTGAATTTATACATATACAAATTATTCAGTGTCGTAGTAAAGGATGTAGGCGATCAACAGTCCTCATCCTATCCATGACTTCATCGTAAAAGAACATGAATCGTATGGATTAGGAGAATTCTGCTCTCAATGTTTTTCTCGTATATTCATGTGACATACATCAAAATACAGCATTCACTCGTAAGCTTTTCCTCACACTGTGTTCGGGAAAATAATTGCACAACCATGAATTGAATGAAGTCATTAAAACAATAGAAATCTTTCATATGAAGTCTTTTAATAGTTTCTCCAAGTCCCAGCTTTCTCTATTCCTTATCTAATCCGCTATAACGTTAAAATAAGCTGAAACTGATACCGAATTAAAATGATATTTCAATTAAGACACATAAACTGAGCATGAATGTGAAAAAGCTGGCATATCAGCTTCTTCCGTTTGACTGACTGCAAAACTGCAAATGTAGTCTTCTATGAAGCTGGAAGTAGATTAAATAAACAGTCAGGTGTCGCATACCAACGGACATAGAAGTGGATAATAGTGAACTAGAATGAAAGTTTGATATTTTGCCTATGTACAATGATGGCACATGGAAAAATCTATGGTTTATAGATCAGATTCGATCTAAAACATTATATCATAGTCAAACTATTTGCCAAGTTGGTTGTGGAAGTTGTTGACACCAAATTGCAGGATTTTCATCAAGAGAACTTTAAGTGAGATGGTGTCCTTGTTTCATGTGAATTAGCCTACTATTCAATGGTTGAATATACTGCGTCTAACTGTCAACTATCATCCAATTTTTCAATACTGGAATGCGAATCAAAAATTGGTTCAGAGTCATAATTGAAAATGGTTGCTGTACTGGTTGTAAGAATATCTCAAGAATTCAAAGATAAAAACTCTTATTATTGGATAATTTCTCCTTCTAACGCTCAAGAATCCTAGCGCTCTTCTGGAAGAAACACATTGAAAGCCTCTTTACCGACAGTCATTTCTCAGATAAATGAAATGTCGCTGGATCCTTTCAATTAATCACTAAATGACTTATATGATATAGTGTGATGACATTTTGGGAGCTCATATTCGAAAGCATGTAAAGGTTTTGAAAATTGTTCAAATATAATGAACAGGGGAACCATTTTAAGTAAAATGAATACTCTGAGATTTCTTAGCCTCTGATTTCAAGCTGGAGCAATGCATGCTTTGTAAATCGACACTACAAGTTACATATGTGTCTGATTATACTCTTGATTGATTATAGGAGCGATATTTCAAAATGATGACCATACAGAACGTTTTAAAGGATTTCCATCCCTATCATCCTGTCGGTGCACTATTTTGAAAATTTACTATTGCTTTTGTGCACTTGATCTTTGGACTAGGGGCAACAATCCAGATCACAAATTGACTTGATAACTAAAAATGCCAACCCGAAAACAAGAAAGCCAGTTTGCAAAATTTGCTTTTTGCTCCAACTAAGTTCCCCCGGAGTGTGTCATAATTTCCATGCAACTTCTATTCTAGGACTTTCTATGGTATTATTAATTTCTATGCCAACGGACCAGAACAGGAAGCGGGCCCGGGGCTTTTACGACGTCAAATTATCATTATTTATGCAGGATATCGCACAAGATAGTGATAATAATTAAACTAAAACTACATCACATGATGTTCACCTTTAACTTTTAAAAAGATATAAATGTCTTTATCTTATAATGTTTTATAAATCATGTCGACTTCTCAAGCGGCATGAATTTCCTTGTCGAAGTTGGTGACTAAGTTCACTTTCTCTTACATCATATGAGAACTAAGTTATGATTCGGTCAATGGCGGTCAACAAACTTGAAATTGCGGAAATGCTGTCAATTTTCCTTTAAATTCATCACCATAGCTCTGATGAAATTAACTTAAACGCAGTTTCTGATAAAGTGAAGCAATTTTCCTTCATTTTGTCAGTCTCTTGTCATGACTTCACATCGCTATGATAAATTTGGGAAATACAAGTTGTCATTTCATTAAACATACTTGTGTTCCGTAATTCTGTCGTTTGAAGTAATCGACTTCCCACTTTTGGATCTTGTCTGGATTCGTGGTCTTGTACCCTGATTGTTGAAGCCACTGCCAGGGCAGAGCAGCAGAATATTGGCGATTTCTCATTTCAGCAACATGGAAACGGGCAAGTCGGCATCGGAATTTCTTGTCGGTCAAGAAGCGGTTCCAGTATTTCTTGAAGCGTCTGTATTTCTCCCACCCTACAACAGATAGACACCGTACACATATTTGTATTGAATTTCCAGAGATACTACTTACAGTCGAAAGCTCTTTGGTTTGGAATCATAACAGCGTAATTTCTTCCCTTCTTCATGAGCAAGTCACATTCTTGGAGAATTTTAGGCCAGAGAGATGAACCAACCAATCTTGGCATCTGTGGTGACCGAACAAGCTGTTTCAGTGACATCACTGAAATGGAAGAAGAAATGATAAACTCACATTGATGACATGGGTTATGATGGCACAATTCTGAACTTCCCTTGTGCGAATAGCGGTGAGCGGTGACAACTACAATAAGTTCTACTGCATTGTAGACATCCAAGACCCCCACATCAGCTGCATTGAGGAGGTTTTGAAATTATTGCCACAATTGTCTTCATCGCAGGCACTGTAGATTGACAGCTTATTTATATGACAGTATCTGCACAGACGCCGGCGTGTACAAACCTACCAGTCGATGTGGCAAGTAAATTTTCCAACAGTTGTGGTGTTAGACAGTTTTGCATTTAATCATCTTAACTAAGTGTTTTGAGATGAAAGTGATGATTGGGATCCATTTGAAAATGTCGTTGACCATAAAAGTTGGCGGAACAAAAAGTCTTACCGTTAATGTTGATTGAATTAAAAATACATGTAGATGCCAAAAAATGCAAATTGCTTGCATCAATTAGAGCAGTATGAATACATGCCAGTGCCATGCGTGATTCACTAAAACGTAAATCAAACAGGGAAGAGAGCATGATTTTCCGTGAATACCTATTAGAAATGCCAAAATAAAAGAGTTGAATATATGAAGTTTTATGATGACCTCAACTCCTTCAAGACAATCAATTCTAAAGATATTACCGATGTAATCTAGCAATTTGACTTTATAACTTAAAGTGGACATCTTTAATGGTTGACCTTGTAACGTAGATATATTTGAATTTTCACTTTTCATTTAACAGCACCAAAACAATATTTGAGATCTATTGGCCATTTATACACTTTTTCGTGGTTGATTAATCTGCATAAAGTAATTAATTAATTGATCAATCTCAAACGAAAGAAATGGAATTCTTATTTTTTAAAATAGCAGTGTCTAAATACTTAGCTTAATAAAATGATATTATTCAAACTAAAGTAGTATATACTGTACGAGTAAAATTGTCTTGAAATTCAAAAATCAAGAGTCTTGAAATTTATAAAAAATTCATTAAATATGTGAATGTAAAGTAGTATTATGATATCAGAAATCAGCCCTTCTCGCATAATTCTGTTCCTAATATAAGCATGCGTATAATAGCGCACAAGTTCTTAATATTAAGTTATAGCTTGACTGACGCAAAGTTAAGTTCGAATTCCTTCTGTCAAATAGAACAGAATTTTTTCCGCTCTATTTAACAATCGCAAATCTCATGCAATTACTCTGCTATATTCTATGTATTTTGCAGTGTTAAATCATTAGCTTATGAACTGACTAAAACCACATCTATGGACATGTAACAATGAAATTCAGTTGTGACACAAGAAGTTAATTTGGCTTGAATAACATGGAAATCATTCTTTCTACGAGTGATTTAAGATATAATTGCTATTGATCTACGATTGGAATGGTATGAATTTACGTACACTATGTTCCATTAATCGGCAATAAACATCCGCTTGTTGGCAAATAAACTCGAAAATATTTCCGGCACATTCTCACAATAAAACGGAAGTATTTTCGGAAAAGCTGCGGATGAGACAGGAAAAAGATCTTCTGTCAAGTGAAAAATGTTCGTCTCAAGTTTACACGTTGTTTCATAATTTGTGAAGTAGATCGGACTCCTTAACGTGAATAGTTTCCTCTGCAGTTATCTTGGCATGTAATAATGATGTTTCTTCTCGGTGTCATAGAGGTGATTATTAATTCCATCATGAACACTTTTCAGTAATTAAATGTGACATTGAGCTGAGTGTTCATATACTAAGGAGGAGCACACGTTAGAGGGGACATAGCTCCTCCTTAGTATATGAATTCAAATGCGAACACTGTGAGAAGTTTTACATCGGAGAGACGCGCCGTCACCTGCAAACCCGCATTAACGAACATATCAAAGGTCGCCCACTGTCAGAAATCTCGACACACATTCACCCACCAACACACAACAGCTTCAGAATATTCATGCGCACAAACGACACAAAAATAACAGAAACCCTTTTCATCAAACAATACATCACACAGAATAAAAGCCTACTGAACAACCACAGCACATCAGAAGAATTGTTCTTATTTTAATTGGATTGATTTGATTTTAACTCGTATTTATGCTTGCTTTTACTGTTGAATGATGCCTGTAGATGAGTGGAAATACCCGAAAGCGCTCGCCCAATAAAGTGCTATCTTTGCGACTTTTGTGTTCTGAAATGATTGTATCTTTGAAACCATGGAAATCCCACTTTCCGAACCAAAACAGGTCAATGATCTCAAGAAGAATGGAATGTGTGAAACCTGCCATGTCTTGTAAAGGTGATTTGCTTTAAGTCACTTTATAAAATTCATTTTTAATTGAGAAATGCTAATAACTGGGAACATTTGCAAACTGCATTGACAAGGACTGATGTTGCATCAAAGGGTACAAGACTGCATTACAGGGTACAAGACTGCATCGCAGGGTACAAGACTGCATTACAGGGTTGAAGACTGCATCACAGGGTACAAGACTGCATTACAGGGTACAAGACTGCATCGCAGGGTACAAGACTGCATTACAGGGTTGAAGACTGCATCACAGGGTACAAGACTGCATCACAGGGTACAAGACTGCATCACAGGGTACAAGACTACATCACAGGGTACAAGACTACATCACAGGGCACAAAACTGCATCACAGGGTACAAGACTGCATTACAGGGTACAAGACTGCATTACAGGGTACAAGACTGCATCACAGGGTACAAGACTGCATCACAGGGTACAAGACTGCATCACAGGGTACAAGACTACATCACAGGGCACAAGACTGGATTACAGGGTACAAGTCTGCATCACAGGGTACAAGACTGCATCACAGGGTACAATACTGCATTACAGGGTACAAGACTGCATTATAGAGTTGAAAACTGCATTACAGGGTACAAGACTACATCACAGGGTACAAGACTACATCACAGGGTACAAGACTACATCACAGGGCACAAGACTGCATCACAGGGCACAAGACTGCATCACAGGGTAAAAGACTGCATCACAGGGCACAAGACTGCATCACAGGGCACAAGACTGCATCACAGGGTACAAAACTGCATCACAGGGTACAAGACTGCATCACAGGGTACAAGACTGCATCACAAGTGTAAGTGAATGATCAAGCATCAAATTATTGCAATAATTTGCGCATGCGAAGCCTACATCGCTACCAAGTCCGTATTCACAGCCCGCATTCAACTCTATACAAGAAAGGTATCCGCCTACATCACTTCAAAGGCACATTTGTGCGATAACTTACCCTTGCTTGGAGTTAGGACGTTGTCGACGACGTGTGTCACACCATTGCCGGCCATTACATCAGGTCTGACAACCTTGGCACTGGGTCCGAAAGTGGTTCTCACAAAGCGCTGTCCTTTGGTGTCACAGTCGGAGTGAATGTTGTCTCCTGCTTCAGATCTTCCCAAGTTGACATTCTTGCCAATGAGAGACGCGCTGCAATACATTTGTTTGATGACGCATGCTCTGGCAAGGTCAGCTGCTTTGCCGGGGTATTTCTTGAGGGCTGCTTTCCACGCCTTGTCAGTGGGGGCGAAGACGGTGTACCATTGGCAGCTCTTGGCATCAGACAATTTCCTCTGCAGATCACTTGGAATAGCACTAGCAAAGGCCTTTGTTTGAGAGTCACTTCTAAGGAAGGACATCAAGGACCTTCTGTTTCCTGTTGGTGGAATCATCGGCTGGAAGGAGATAATGAATTAGATGAAGTGAAACAGATGGAAAATCGTGGAACTTACCCCGGCGAAGTAATGGAAAACGCCATTTCTAGCTTCGTGGTTTGGCTCAACAAGTTCTCTACATTCGATGCAAATGATCTGTAAAGGAAAATGAAAGAATTTCAGGGATATTTGCAGATGAGGAATATCTGTCATTCCATCCTCATAACGGGCATGACAACATCAGCGGAAAAGGGCAACAAAATTTCATGTAGCTGCGCGTACATCCACGGACTTTGAATGTTCTCTTGTTGAATATAGCATTAATCATGGGGAATGTGAATGACAGCTTTGGTGATGATTGCTATATTTAACACGCTTTCCTATTTTGACACAAAATGTACTTGCTGGCTACTAAATTTGATTTCACAAGTAGTATGTTTCTATTATTCATATCAGACGAAGTTGCTTGATTCTTTGAAGTCAAACGAAATGAAGTGTATTTTCTAGTTTCATGTTCTGAAACACTTACAGCACAATGATCGTGTTTCATGATTTCCCCTACTTAAAATATATCATTTTATCTTCAAATAGAACAATTCAGAGAAAATTGAAAACAAAATCATTCTATAAATAGTCAATCAAAGTCGCTCCTTACTCTTCATCTGATCTTAAATACAGACAGAGCTTACACGAAACATAAAATTGTGTCTATTTCAGTGGATAGTTTCCGATTATAATGACTACGGTATCAGCAGGCTTCTCATTTCGCTTTATTTAGCAGTTAGAAACTGAATGCCGTCGAATGATGTGACATAACGTTCTACTCTCTCTCCTTGCCATTACAGACGTTGATAAATTGGTTGAGAACGAACGCATGAAGTTCGTTTCCACCCAAGATTTTCAAATTTGTCTTTTACCAGCAAAATTCTGACTTTTGCTTGCTATTAAACTTCAGGTACACGGTGACTTTGTATAGAATCCGACCTTGTGGATTCTACTGCAATGGAATCGCGGGTTTTTCAGTCGGTTACATAGGTGTCCATCAATGTCAATGTTGATAGATTTAAAAAGGAATCTACGGACAAAAAAATGACTGTCATCGATCGTCATTTAATCTCTCTTCCCATTGTTTAATGCGGAGAAATCTGACTTTTCATTTTGTCTAGAATGGACAGTAGCTGTTTGTTGATGGCAATTTCAACTGCCCGGTCAGAAACCGATCTGTATGGAAGTCAATACTGCTAGATCTTCAGAAGTATCAAAATACTAAAGCCTGTCATTGCAAATTCATGCTTTTGAAAGTTATTTTTTCAAATGGATTTTGTGTTTAAAGAGAAATGATAATAATTCTGAATCTTAACAAAGCACATTGACAAAGTATCGAAGACTAGTCATCCACCGGAGTCGTCATCGTTCAGACACCGTTGGCATGACAATGTACGTCCACGATGCAGAATCGCTTTCAATTTGCATGCCCACTCTACCCTTTACTATTACAATGCGCCGATTTCTATGCCTGAGATATTCCAGTTTCATACAAACAAAGTGCATTTTCAGAAATTGAGGGTTTAGTGAACCGCTTTCTTCACCAACAGGGTAAATTGATCTGGTTGACCAATCGCATGGAGTCCGCTGAATCTGGATGACGACGCACGCCCAACTACACACGCGCAGTGTTTTGATCTAGTCACGTATCACTCACGTGCACGAAAACTCTTTGAATGAGCACTTACACCGTTCGAGTACTTTGTCACTTTTAAGTCCTGGTTTTGGTAGACAGATTTCAGCCTTTGCCCGTTGCGTAGATCTTCAGCATAGGTTCGACCTTTGCAGACATGATAGAGTGCTGGGTGATTTCTGCCTCGACCTCTATGGCTGAAAGAGATGGAAACCCGTCTTATCACTGCATTAATTGTCATGTTCAGAGCCACTTCAATCGTGTCGATTAATCACTGAATCCGAATGCACACGATTGTTCTGAGTAAAACACGATGATGAAAATAGGCTGATAAAATAAATATGGAAAGTTTTGTGATGATTGAGCTTTTATTAATTCATTGTTTTCTAATCATGGCAAATAATGAACAGGAAATTCTTGAAGTGTTGTCAGACGTCCAATTGATGATTCGATCTTTTCGTTATAAAAATAATTAATTAATGAACACAAGAAGTTCGGAGAAAATTAAAAGAATAACCCTGCTGACCATGAGGTGACTTTTCGAGGATAACCGTGCTAGAATCTGACCTGATTGGTTGACTTTAGCAGGATTCGTCACCAATGTCCATTATTAGCAGTGCAAATTCCATCATTTTTCTTCTTTGTATTCAGACTTTCCTCAGCAATGTGCAGGAAATTTCATTGGCAGATTCTGAATTGCCGACATATTTCAAATTATCTCGTCCAGAAAAGTCTTTTTGTGAAAGAATATAGTAGCACTCCAGGCACTGTGCCTTTCAAACGAAATTATACCTTATATATAGAAACCTTTTTAGGCTTGCAATTTTGTGAATTTGGTCAACGAATTGAACTCTTTTTGAAGTGAAACTTCTCAAACAACTTTCTGAATATTTTAAATGTGATCACATTGTCCACATTTTTGTCGGTAAATACTTAGCCGCTGCTATCTTGACACCACTAAAAGCTCATCATGCAATAAAGAAATCGAAATCATTTAATTGTCAATCCTTCGGAAAAACATCACATTTTTCTGAGTGGACGCTGTATACAGACACTCCCATGATGTACATGCACAGCATCAAGCATTTATTGAGATGTCTTACTTTGAAATAATTGAGTTAAGAGCGAAGATTTAATGAATGTTAAAAATATTAGTATTTTTCTCTTTTCTATATATTTTGGTCAGCACATGCAGATTATTGTCAGACAATTGAATTTTCTACAAATAATGCAGAAAGGTAGATGTGAAGTACGAAGCGCGCTCTGCACGTGAGATGCAAGGAAATCATCAGCAGCAAAAACCTATCCATGAGCATGTATTTAAACCAGGGTTGTGCAAAGTGTGGCCCGCGAGGCGCATGCGTCACGTGCCCTCCTCCAATGCGGCCCATGTCCTCTTCTATAAAACTTCAAAAATCATTTCATTTCATACAGCCGTGGACTTATGTTGAAAACTGATTTTGCTTTTATATAAGCATTTCAAGTTTAAATTGTAAATTTGGATTACATACTCCAAGTCACCTGAGTCACCTGAGAAGATGAACTTTACAACTTGAATTGTGTGAGTTGCAAAGTAATCAGCTTTCCTAACCAAAGCTACATGTATCTTCTGCCAATCAATTAATTTTGGCCTCTTCTTTCTGAAGATCAGTGCCCTATTTTACGCGCCGCCGCTTTGGATTTAATATCTTCCACCCAATATATGGAAGACTTTTGTGAGTCAGCATTTTCCCCCATGATGTCGATCTGAGAGTTCTATTCTTAATTCAACATCTCTTGAGACTTGTCTTCGTTCATCCCTAACTATAGTTGACATTGAGACGAAGAAGTTGGCCTCCAAAATAGAGACACGTCCATGCCACTAACTTGTAAATGACATGCGTCGTTTTTATAAAACATTGATTGAATAGATTTGGGAAAGCTCTTTTTCCAAGTATTTGTAAGCTTTCGTCAAATGCTTAGATGATGAATATTAAGATAATTATTACTATTCACTTGATTTATGATGCGTTTGATAGGGAAGATAGTGCAGATGTTGACTAATGAGAACTACAGTTCTTGGCCTTATTTCCTTGCCGAATGAGGCCCGTGTCTGTTTAAAGTTTGGACAACCCTGATAATACAGTACAAGCATCTTTAAAACTAAAAAAGCAGCAAGAAAAAATTACAACACAATTTGGTCTTCGGGAAGCTTATTACATCAAGCAATTAATACTTGGAGTTTACTTGTTGACTTTAAGTAATCAACAATAGGAGTTGACTTAAACAGGTTAATGATTTCCTGTTCATCGCCATTTTTTGATGAACTCATTTTCTCTCTATTGTTGGTGAATAATACCCATTGCTATCTGCTTTAAATGTTCATTGAGCACTGAACATGAAAACACAAGAACATACAATAAAGAGAAGAAGAAACTATGAGAGGGAAGGAGAAAGTGAAAAAAAGAAACAAAAACGGAGATATATATCAAATACTAAAGCGGATGAAGGAATTTGAAAGTCTCGTTGATTTCGCTCTAGGTGGTCGCAGCTGTCGATGATTACGAGTAATGCGTGTTGCTCTACAATCGAATAATTCTCTGGGCGGATGGTCGGATCACTGTTCAATTTGTCGAAAGAGGTCAGTACACATGCTGTTGCCAGCGGTAGAGATGGTAGTGAAATTAGAGTTGCCTATAATACGGAAACACCTGCGCTCGAGACGCACAAGCCTTGCGAAAAGTCTGTACGGTAAATTACAAAAACTCAGAAATGCATATAAGAGTACGGAGCGAACCAAAGACGTATAAGCTTTATAAATCAGGGCAGATGGACAATTTGATTTTCGAAGATTCCTGAGGACAAATATTCTCTTTGATGCATGGAATACATATATTTCAATCATCTTACTCTTTATAATAATGAATTTCACAAAATTAATTGATTGTTAAACAATAATACTAGTAGCATAATATATTAGATGAAACATGATATAATAAAAAAATACATACAAAATGATTTTTGATAAAAATGGATTGATACATGCATAAGATATATAAATAAATATCACATAAGATAATAAAGTGTAAAAATTGATATATGTATATAATGGCAGTATAAAGCTAAAATATTATTACATACCAAAAGTTCTTGTTTTTGTTTATTTTCATCATCACTATTTATTGTGCTTCTCATGAGTAGAAAAAATAGGCAATAAATAAGCTCACCTATTGTAGTTCATTTGTCCGTTGGTGAGAGTCTTGTCGCTGTATGGCACGAAGACAGTGTGTGTGTCTCGTTCATTTTTGTTCGTCAGTGGGGTATACCCTGCACCTTTGGTTTTGCTTGTAAGTAATTCAGCAAATTTGGGTCGCTGTCGGATTTTGAGCAATTCAGGAATTGTTTTCCATGTCCTCTCACGTTCCAAGCACATCGACTTGCCGAAAGCGTCTGTTTTCTTGAATCCAGGACAGCAGTCATAACGGAATCCCCTACAAATGATCGATGTGATAATTGCAGAGCGAGATCCTTACGCTTTAATTCATTCATTTTGCTATCTTTTTCCTCTGTCGACAGCCAAAAAAGTGCAAAAAACGATGGTAAAACACGAATATCAGTTTCCATGTTTCAAATGAACAAATTCAACCTATAGAGCCTCTCTAAATTTATCAGCTTAACCATTTAATCAAAGTGGAAAGGAAATGAACCAACAGTTTTCAGAACGGATCTCACAATTCTACTGCTAATACACTGAATATCGTTCCATCTCATTTGGAATATACAGTAGCTGAAAGTTATTTCAAATTGGAACTAACTCACTTTATTGATAGAATAGACCAGTTTCTTTATATTAAGTTCTATTCAAATAAACTGAAAATAGAGAAGTTACTCCTTTCTGTTTACGACTTTTATTCCAAAAAGTTTCAAAAGTTAAAATAACGTGACGGACGCGTTTCGTCCGAAGACAGTCTCAAGGGTGACGTGCAACTGTGGAGGGGTCCTCAAATATCTATGTGGCATAGTTGTGGCATCTCATTAAATTGGTTCATGACGTCTATGAAGGTCATTTTCATCGCTATGAAGCGAGCTTCAGCCATAGTTGTAATTACATTGACTTGTTGAATAAGAATCTCACAACTATAGTCAGTTATTTCCATCTCTCTATCAGCATATGATGTTCGCTCAAAGCACTCTTGGAAGCTCTGCTATGAATATTGCGTTCAACAACTTCGTCCAACATAAAGGTCAATGCTTATTAAGCAATTAAAACAATAAACTATATATCTGCTTTTGCAGTTGTATTTAGGACCAATAGCGCTACATGTTTTGCAATTGCATTCTTCTTTGTGTTTTCTTTCATTAATTGAAATAAACTGCCTACCTGGTTTAGGTGAAAACGTCACCGGAATGTCATATTCAACTTTCAACTTTAATTTTCTCAAATAACTATGACCAACGAAATCGAGCGAAAAGTGGGTCAAATCAGTTTCTTTATGGTCAATGCAATAAACTGCAGATCAAATAATTAATTGCATATTTCAACTGTACAACTTTTACGTGAAATAACACCAGCTAGTGCTCCGCGTTCATCATGTTCAGATAGACGCTGTTCTTGCATGTATGGTTTTCTCGAACAATTACCTTTCCAACACACAATGAGAATTACTGTTGATGCAAATGATTCATTTTTCATGAAAATTTCTTTGTTTAACTTTGTTTTCTCGATTTTAGATTCAACTGCTTTTGTATGTGTCTTATTCATTTCATATCGATACGTTGAGATATAAGAGCATTCTAACCACATGTACACCCTCATGTAAATGCTGTGGCAATTTAAGAAAAAAACTCATTACAACATATTTGTGTAATTCAATGATCAACAGGTTAGCTTCGGCATATTGGACAACAGAGTTAGACAGGTCGTCTCTTGTTGTATTTGACTAGAAAGGAAACATTGGAACATGTAACGTAAATGAAATGGCACAATCTCCAGAGTAAATACCATAGCAATCGAACAATAAGCAGCCAGTTCAACATCAAATAAGCCAAATTTCAAAAGACGTTTCAGTGACTGTTATCAACCAGATCACACAGCAAAGAGACGCAGACGACGTCAAGTTCTACGGGGAAATTTATGAACGTTTTTTAGTGCGCCTGCTAACTTTTTTTAAAATGATTAGAGGACCCAACATTATCGAAAAAACTTTTGCGTAATCATCTGAATTCTTCGAAGTATCGATCGGAGTACTTTGAAGGAATTCACAGCAATCCGCAAGCGATGCACGTATATTTTTCCTATCTCTGTAAGGCATTAAAAATTTCTTTTTGCCCACTTAGTAAGTTCCTGCATGTGCCATCTGTTTGAATCAGTTTGCACTTCAAGCAAAGTGATTCGCTTAGATAATCTAATTCTGTGATTGAAACTGATGGCAAATTTAAGATATTATCTGGGCATTCACTTTTTGCTGAGCATGCATTGAGAAACTTCATTGCACAATATATCAGTCATAATATTAAAACAGACTGTATTAAATGTATATTTTCTAAATAAACCAATATTCAGTTATCTTTACACCATCAACTTTAAAATCCTGCACTTTATCAACTTTTACTCCAAAATAAGAAATTAACAATGTTGTGCATTTCAGATGCTTTCTATCAGAGAATGACAGATGATTTTCATCTCTTTCTCATGCCTTTATGTTCCTAACTTTGATTGCTCAAACGAATGACGCCCCTGAATTAATTGCATGCCAAAAATATATCATTCGTAGTTTTTAGAAGGTGCTAGAGATAATTTTTGCATCGACGATTAATACTGTCAAGCAGTTTGATAACGTAAAGTGCACACAGAGTGTTGCAAATAATTATTTCTTGTCAGCAAGTTGTTTTGATGAATATGGAATGTTTGCTCAGATTTGTCTAGAAATAGCTCCCAGTTCATCTATTCAAGGATTGTGATAATTTTTATTTCGCAGTTGTCAGCATTTTAACTGTCGAAATGTGATCCTGATAAATTATTTAAAAACATGAAACTCTGCACATACTCTAGCATCAAAGCATCCAGAAACCATTTACTTACGATTTCTTGCCAGCGAAATCCTGTTTCCAAGGCAGACAGTAGGAATAGATCTTGTATGGAACTAACGGATACCGGGAAATATACGCGCACGTATTCGGCCTGTAAAAGAAAAACAAATGAATATAATGACAAGGACAATTCGGTATCGCATGATATATATTGTGATAACAAATAAGTGGAGCTTCTTATTTTAAACTCTTCTTCTCGAAAATAGTCTTTGAATCATATTTGACTTTCAGATACTTCGGAATTTACTCTAGTTCATAAAATGGATTGATGCTTCAATCCTAAAGGAAATGTAAAAATTCTGTGAAACATGACAGTCTTATTTGATGATCAATGTAGATCTATTGTAATCCAGTTGTGTTGAAAGAGTATACTCAATAACTCTTATTCAACGATTTAGTCGAATTTCTAACAATATATTTTTATTCGGTAACTAGAACTTATTCATTGCACCGAATGTTATCAATGGCTTAAAACAATTATATTTTACAGATATTGCAATGAATATCGAAATAGAATGACAACTATTAAGTCAATACAAGACACCAACACTCTTGATTCCCCGACCGCACTCGCCTGACCTAGGAATCGAACCGAAGTCCGCGGTGGAGACGAGCTCGCACCTTCGTCACTAGGCCACGCTGACGGCTCAAAAAGAATGCGAGTGAAGGCAGAAGTCATCTCTAAGTGATATCGACAGCATATTGTCCTATTATTATTGACAGAACGCTAACAGCGTTCATATTGTATCGACACAGCGTATCAGCATGTCATACGACTACGTCACAGTGTAGATTGACAACAAAGGTCTGTCGTAGTTCATTGGATATCGAAAGAGAATGACAGCTGTTAAGCCAATACAAGACACCAACACCCTTGATTCCCCGAACGCACTGCAATGAGTAATTCTACGTGACTGGTTTGCTCAAGAAAAAGTGATTCAAATTCTTGGATTTTTGATTGGTTACATTGATATTTGATTTGCATGTTTTCATTTCAGACCAAGTGATAAGACCAATAATGGAATGAGCCACTTTGTGGTTCACTTTGTGGATTTAATTGTAGATCACAAAGTTAATTTTTTGAGCAATACAGACTAACTTCATAGATTCAAATATCTATTAAAAATAAGTCGCTGTGAATTTTGTAAATGACACTAATCTGTAGTCATATGGTTCAACTTATCATTGCGATTTTCGATATTTAATTTAACATGAAGTACATCAATAATCTTCACTGAATTTGATTTCTATTGTTTAGAGCTTCAGATTTAGGCCTATACATTTTCAAATCAGTCTCAAGTTTGAAGTCATCAACACTGAACTCGATAAAATTTTCAACTCAGTCAATCCATAGAACTCATTGATCCAAGCTGTGTGATCTTTAAGCAATAATTAACTAAAAGTTAGGAATGGGCTCTTATTCAGAACCTTAGGAATTTTTCTGTTACAAATGAGAGCTGCTTAGACTTCTATCAAATTTCCTCACGTGATTAACTGCAGTAAATGGAAATGTTTTACTGGTGAACAATTTCTACTTAATTAAAAATATTTATAAATAAAATAAAAGAAAGAGAAAAAATGCAGTGAGAAATTGGGGAAATAAATGAATTTGATGAGCTAGTGTCATTGCATTCTCCTCAACGAATTACTCCTGAAAGCCTAAGTATCTTAATAACTTTCTAAAACATCCGCTGACAAGAATTTCAGCTTACCCTTTCGTCCATGGGACCGCATATTCAACCTTTGGTGGATCGAGGCTGAATTTCTTCTGGGCTTGAGATATGCCCACAAATCCGAGAATCAGTAACACCCAAGTTCGCATGATGTGGTGCAGCTGATGGGAACAATTGAAACTTTAGTCTACATGGTTTTTAACTGTTGGATTGAGTACTTTGATAAGCCATGAGTACATTTACCAGCCAGTGATAGGTGAGAGATCTCAAGTGCAATCATCGGTGTGTGCATTAAGGCCAAAGTTAACCAATAAACTTTCATCTTTCTCATTCGTTCATGAGATCTGTGAATACATCGGCATGCTACGTCGAATTGTCGATCATGTTATCTGGGACGATTCATAGCTTGCATTATTAGTGAACTGCAAAAACATAAAGCAATACTGTGGACACTTTTATCCGTTGTGTTGCATATAATCACAGATAACCAGTATTCTTCTTTCTGCCAAGTTTTTCACCTCGCAACAGTTCAATTCATCCATCCTTTGCGGTGCAGAACACTCCAGGGACTGCAACTGCAGAAGGTCATCCACGTATCGCAAAATTCTGTTTCAGATATTAATTCTGAAATCTTTAGAAAACATTTGAATTCTAAAAGACTGATTTAATGAATACGAATTCCATAATTTGCGGGCCCTCATGCCTAGCAATTCATGCAAATTCAGTTAGCATTTCACAAAGTTTAAAGAGTCGAGATTTCAGTGCAAGAAACGCTGTAATTACCAAGAGAGGCAGTAATGAGGCACAGAAAAGGGCCCATTGACTGGATGATGACAATTTTATCTCAAAGGCCATATTCTGCATACTATCTGCCATCTATTGATGAGCATAGCCATGACTTGCAAAAACCAGATTGAAAAACCTAGTTCCCTTCAACACTGAAAACCGCCAGGAATTGCCATTCCGCTTTCGTAGAATTCTGTTATTCTCATCGTGCAGTCTACAACTTTCAGTACATATTGAATAAAGTAATTTCTCGAATAGAACTCACCTGCAATCGAATATAAACCGCCCTGAAATAGGTACAACATCCTAATTTCTTTAAAAGAGGCTTTAAGGAGTTTATAGGAGCTGATTCTGAAACCATTGCAATTGCCATGCTATGCTGTAATTGCGATGTGACTAAATGTATGTCTGATGTTTTTGTATTGTTTATAAAGGTTGGGCTGTCAGTATTTATCATTATTCAACAGTTTGTCTGCAGTTCTTGATGTTTTACACAGTCAACATAACACAGCCATAATTATTCATCGAACACAGCTGATTACTTAAATATCTTTTTTCATTGCTATGAAAGATAAAGGAATGATTGATTGCATCACTCCATTTATCAAAATACAAAAATGATATCTTTGAAAGCATGATGTCGATTACATATCTTGAACAGGAAGAACAGCGCATAGTAAGTTTGCACGGGCATCGATATATTTCGCCGGATCTCTACACAGGATGCACTCCGGAATGAAAATTTCATTTGACACGAGATACAGAATATCGTTAACGATCGTCAGACGAAGTGGCGCCTAGCATGACGTCATAATGGTATGAACAGAAGAAAGTAAGTAAACAATAAAAGTCAAAGGACGGAATGAATTACCAAGGTAAAATAAGATTTAATACTGTCTCCTTTTGAACACAGAGGTCTAGCTTCATCCTGTGGATGTATAAGGCCTCGGGCACCAGAAAGAGACAGTATTAAATCTTATTTTACCTTGGTAATTCAATCCGTCCTTTGACTTTTATTGTTTACTTACTTTCTTCTGTTCATACCATTATGACGTCATGCTAGGCGCCACTTCGTCTGACGATCGTTAACGATATTCTGTATCTCGTGTCAAATTAAATTTTCATTCCGGAGTGCATCCTGTGTAGAGATCCGGCGAAATATATCGATGCCCGTGCAACCTTACTATGCGCTGTTCTTCCTGCTCAACAAAAATGATAGAATCGATAATCGCTCGAATGATGCTGATGAAGTTTTTGTTAAAGCAATTAATATCACAAAACGGTAAATAGTGCACAAAGACTTCAGTTCCGCTTTATTGTAGATCTTGCGTCTCGATATCGTCGACAATTTAGTGAATAATCTCATCTTCGAGATATTCCCCTTCATGATCAATGCACACAATGTCTGCATCTAATCACTGAAAAATCGCGAGTTAAATCACAAAATCGATAATATGCTGATGCTACCCGCCTTCGAATAGAACCCGCAGTTATAATGCTGAAAATCATATAATCGATTCTTATGTTTATTTCTTATTATTTATCTATTTATTTTTATATTTAAATTATTTATTATATATGTACATTAATATATATAAAAAATATATGTTTATATTTATATATTTCATAATTAATATATATAAGTTTATTGATTAATATAATTAATTTAGTATATATTAATTTAGATTAATATATAATATTTTTTATTATATTATATTTTTAGTATTCATATTCATTTTTTATTCTATTAATGTTTATATTCGATAAAATATGATATCTTTAATAACATAGAAATTCCAAACAAATTGGGTTGAAATTAGGTGTCGCAAGTTGAGTACTACTATCCTTTATAAGTAGTCTCTGAATAATTTCCCGATGATAAGTCACATTTTTATAGCACAATAGACCTTACAACATCAACATACAACTTGTTACTTCACGTCTGCAGTATGCCTAATTTTCTATTTTTAAAGTTAGTTGAAGCGAATATCGAAGTTATGATGTCAAAGTGCCAAACATTTTCAGTAGTAGTAATTTTTCGCCCCATTGGCAAAACATTTTGGATAAAACGAGCACAATTTGCTACTGAAAGATTCCTATAGCAAACCTAGGGAATTAAACGGAGCGAAATCTTTTGAAGTTAAGTCATTTAGACACAAAAATGTAGAGATCAAGTTGAAAAGCCTATATCCCTGGTTAGGTAAAGTTCTGTAATTTGGTACTTTTGACGCCGACTGTGCATTGAATCAGTCATGTCCATAACACAGCGATCCTTTGAAAGAATGGAATTGAGATTGAATGCTGATCCATTTAGTTGTCAGCATACAATAACATACAACACATAACAATTTAAACTCAAGTTTGGTTTAAAAATCAAATTTAAAATTTTAGTCAAAATCACATGTACTTTTGACGCGGAAGAAATCAATTGATTTTCATACTCCTTGCGGTCATGTGTAAAAATGATGTCATAAAAATATATCAATTGAAGATTTCTTATTGCTGCTAAAGTTGCAATGCTTTAAATACAATGGAAAGCATGACGTCATAGGATGTCTCAGGTGCATTTGACTAGCTGTAAGCTATTGTGAACATTTACAGGATAGTTTACGGCATTAGCATGCTCACTGTGCTCATTGAATCCTTGTCAATGCTTATCTCATCGTTATCGGGGAATTTGTTTCATTATCCCTGTAATGCCGCACCATGGAATTTAGCGATACCATAGATAGTCCATATAAAATCTACTGTGCTGCTCCTGTGTATTCTGTCAACCGATCCTGTTGCAGGTAAAATTATTTGAAATATCATATACATGTTGATAATTATTATTTATTACCCTTTTGCTTTTTTATGTTTTCCGGACCTCTCACGCATTAGGACCTATTAACTAGAAGAGAAAGGTGTCAAGATTGTTACTTAGTAATAATCAAGCATTTATTAATGCCATTTATCAACATTATGCATTTTGTCTTGCAAATCTGATCGCAAATCTAGTGATGCATGACATTCCAATTGATGGAATTCTTTTTAATCCTTATCAACGCATGCACAGTATCAAATTAATTGTCCTCTCCTTTCAGATATGGGTACTCTGTTCAACATCTATCATTCTCACTTCAAACCATACTTTCTAAATATATCAGTTCTGATTTCATTGTCATTCTGTAAATAAGTCATTTTATGTAATTCTGAATTTGTCATCCCATGACCTGTCATGCTTCTGTCATAACCTGTTCTATACGTGTTTTTCATTCATTGGAAATATACGTTTATGATATTCTGCTCTGATTCTAACCATTACCAGGATGATACTGCAGTTATTTGTATCTTTATCAGTGCATTTAAAAAGTGCTTCTTTCAAGGACAATCGACATTGAATGCATCTAATGCATAGAGATATCATTGCAGTCCCTCGCACTGTGCATGAACTCAATATTACGTAAGACACAGAATAATTGCTTATCGTGCTTCCATCTGAAATTGAACTATCAACCTGACATTGTATCGACTCATTGATGCTTTCAAATCTAGGCATGATTGTCATATTGTGTGTAGGATATCAAACGATATTTGAAAGCATTATCAAAATAACAAGCGACGACCGACGGTCGGAGTTTGTTTTAGGATAATGCTTGAAAATATCGTTTGATATCTATCATAACGCATTGTCGTACCTGTAATTTCCGTTTGTGATGTAGATAATACACGGAATATATTAGACAATAGCCATGGACTTCTAAATGCTATAGAAATCCATGCAAAAGTCCACGGAAATGTCCAAGTCGATTCATTTCCATCCAAGTCATTTAGCGCATGAAGACGGCGTGAATTTCCATCAATGTGAAAATTTATGAAAATTCCCGTATGATATTTTTTCACATAATACACTGAGATCATTGGAAGCATAGAAGTAGATAATAGTGCACTAGAATGGAAGTTTGATATCTTGCCTATGTGCAATGATGGCACATGGACAAATCTATGGTTTGTAGATCAGATTCGATCAAAAATATTGTATCATAGTCAAACCATTTGTCAAATTGGTTGTGGAATTTGTAAATTCATTGTTGCTTTCGTGTACATGATATTTGGACAAGGGTCAACAATCGAGATCACCAATTGGCTTGATAAATATAAATGCCAATCGAAAAACATGGAAACCAGCTCATACAATTTGCATTCTGCTCCAACTAAGTTCCCCCGGCGAGGGCCATAATTTTCATGCAATTTCCATTGTAGGACTTTCTATGGTATTGTTAATTTCTATGATTGGAAGACAAGAGATATCTGCAATAAACTATGCGTTATTGGTAATCTAACCATAAACTTCTAAATTTAGAAGTCTATGTTCAAACCCAATTAAGATGTAATGTATGTCGATGCATAGACTTCTAAATTTCTCTGGACAGATAGGTTGAAATCAGACTTATACATGATCAGGCCAACAATCCTGAATTATGGCATCTTACAAGTAAACCTAGACTGTCATTGTCTGTCATTGTTTATTATAAACATTAAGAGTATGCCTGCCTATTTCAAGCAGATTACAACATTGGGTCCCACATGTCTAAACCGCACGTAAAAGTCATGTGCTTTCAGCATGCTTTCACTTTATTTGTTAGCTTTGCAATCTTTCTTTTTACAACTTTCTCAGAAGAGGCAACTGATATATCATGCACAAAGTTCTTGCACATGCAATTGAAAAATCTCATTGAAATTTCGGATATCAGATCATGTCCGTTTGTGCAATGAGATTTTCCAAAGAAGTATTCAGAGAAGTCACCAAGAGCAATAATATTCATCAATTCTCTGAACACCGACCTTTGATTATTAAAAGCGAGGAACTCTTTTCTAAGATCACTGTTCAGTTTGATTTCGTAGAAGACCCTCCAACAAAGAATACATAATTGGAACACAGCTTCATTTGGTGAAAGAAGACCCCCACGATCAATATCATTTAGAAACTTTGCAGCTTCAAGGGAATCATCGATATCGAACATTGCCAACTCATCATTTGTTACAGTGCATTCACGGCAAGAATTACACTTTTTGCATCTCAAGAGTGAACGACAGCAAGCACCACTGACATAATATATTACAGCATTATCTGTGTTGTCAGGATTCCTACTAAACTGAAGCTTTGCGTGTAAGCATTCTGCTGCAGATCTTTCCTCTTGTGTATTTGTCTGTGTTGATATTTTGTCATCTATGTTTTTCACACTGAATCCGGAGAACTTTATCAACGAAATCGCCTTTATTTTATTGTCACTCTCCTTAAGTTGACGCATGGAGATGAAATAGTTTGCTCCACTCATTTGTCGTATCCAGCCAAAGCGTTTCTCTAGATAATCCGACTGTACTTTCCCGAGTATTACATAACTAAATCCGATATCGTGTATCAAATAACGGGCCAAAACCACCATTGCTCGGCAGGTTTGTGTTGTTGCCAAGAAGGTTTCTTGAGTTAGACCAGGTCTCTGAAAATATAACGCATGCAATGCATCATCTTGTTTTGGCGCATAGGAAGTATCAGAACGATTACAATTGCGTTACATCACTTTCATATTTAATCACTAAATTTTGCTGAATACAAATGTCATGCAAAAGAATAGATGTGATATTATTATGAATTGCATTATGAAATTATATCCGTCATGCATGTTCGTTTATATTGTAGACCAAGTCCCTGTATCTGGGAATGCATAGTAACGTATAGTTATGACTTTTTTAGTTCAACACATTATATTATATTCCGGCATAAAAGATAAGATTATCTGCATTGGTTATGCTTACCAGGGAAGCTTTCCATCTATCAAGAAAATCTGCAAACTTTGAAATAATTTCCAATTTTTCATCATGAATGCTACAGATTGTATGTTTAGTAGAATCTCTCTTCGCAATGCCAACGAAAGGCGTCCGCACATTCATAATATTCCAAATTACTCTAATCAAATGTAGAAAATCAGCAGTTTCATGCTTTCCAAAGTATTTCATGCCATTGATTGTTGACTCGTGGAACAGACCAGCTGCTAACTTGGACGGAGGCTTTCTCGATTGTCTTGGGATTAAGTATTTGTGGATTTTACTTGTGCGCCATCTTCAACGGCTTATTCAACTCGGATTTATACATTTCCTCGACATCAGAAAAATCTGCACGAGTCACAGAGTTCAAATAAGGTGGAAATTCGGGACAAATGAATACTTTCTTGGACTGAAAATTATTATATATATTTTTGATATTATGAGTTGGGTCAAACAAGAGAAAAAGGGGCTTCCCATTCCATTTGTTAACGATATGTGTTTTCCATGTTCCTTCACATAAATTCTGAAGGAAAAATCTTCTGTTTGATGCTGCATTATCAGCGAGTAAAGCCAACACAGTAAATCCAATCTTATGCAGAAAATCCATGATTGATTCGAAACATTTGTTGAGAGCGTCTGCTGTCAGGCCTTTCATGGGGTAAATTCCTACAAAATTTACGATTCGCAATTTTATGCGTCATCATTATGTTTTGCGCATACTGCAACTTTTAATTTGTCAGGAATGCATTTATCATAATCAAAACTCATAACGTATCCGAAATTTCAAATCTACATTTAAATGCATCTCGTAAATGAATATATCAGATAAACACAGTCATGACGTTGGTCCTCATACTATAAATGCAGATTTCAAACGGCTTTTGGATATGCCCACTACTGAATAAATGCATGCAAGGGGCTCGTAACAATTATCCAGAACAAAATCATCAAGGTTGTAATACCCCTAAAACATCCGTTATACTACACATGCAAATATATAATATATAAATACATGTAGGTCAACGATAAATAATGATTACTTCGAACTTTGTACTTTTGCCAGTGTACTATTATTTACCAAAGAAAATAATTCATACTTACCTGCAACATCTTGGTACTTTGATGATAAAGATTTCACCATAAATACAAGTGCAGTTTGTGCAACATCGCTTACTTCATGCTCAACCAATCCGTAAATCCTACCACCACTGTATTCAGCTCTTTTTCCAAGGTAAATTTCATCCATAATTAAAGAGACATTGGTTTCAAAAAGACCTAGCTTAGATATTCGCATCTTCAAGTATTCCACATTATCCAATCCAGTATCTGAATCAGTTCGTCTTGTAATCTTGCGTAGAGTCAAAATCGACGGAAGACATAAAACTCTCTGATCAAGTAGAAGTTGGTATGCCGATGAACTTGATGCGTACAAGATATAAGACATCACAGTCAATTCAGGTGAGTAGCGTCTTCCAAATTTCGAGTGACACGATAATTCCAACTGCTCTTTCAGAAAGGCGATTCGCATGTTCTCTGCATCATCTTCTATTCCACTATCTAGGTATGAATTCAAGCATTCAATTGCTGCACCTTTATGATCCAGTATAGAGGATTGATCATCCAGAGATTTTACAAATGCCATCAGATTGAGAACCTGGGAGATCATTGAAATTTTTGATTGTTTCTGCATGATGTGATAATACGAACTATGTGGAATTGATTTTTCTTTGTGATAGACAAGAACATTCATACATTTGTCAACTGTCAATGATGCGATAACAGTGAAGGGAAGGGTTTTACTCATAATCGCCATGTTTATTCCACTATCGTTTTCAAAGATGACAAATCCAGATGGAGTGGTTTCTTTGTAGATGTTTGACAATAAATCATCATAACAAGATATTTTATCACTCCCGATGAAATCCTCCGACCGTGTTTCCATCGCCAAGACGTCACGCTCATGACGCTTAGAAGAAGTGGCCATACCGGATCGTGGCTTTGGAACTTCTGTTGATAAGTATCTTGGCAGATTGGGGAATTTTGATGGCACTGATCCTTCTTTTAGACAGCGCTTCTTCAATGTTCTTGATCTCCTTTGCTTTCGATAATTATTAGTGTCCTTCGTGGTAGTGCTGAAGTCAGATTCGCTGAAGTGATAGGAACACAACACGGAGTGTTTTGTTGGAATAAAATCTTTTCTATTCACATGTTTCAACCACAAACTCAAAAGTTCTTTATTCTGTAGAGGAAAGCGGTGATATGTTACATTCTCGTTGCGCTTAGCATGACAACCAACTGCGACACATTTGTTAGGCATCTTTGCGCTGGAATGAATCGTACAGGATGCTAGTAATGGAGTACAGCAATTGCAGTTGGCCTGAACATGTATAGAATGATTTCAAATTTTGCCAACCTATCTGTCCAGGTAGATTTAGAAGTCTATGGTCGATGTCTACAAGCAGTGATTCTTAAGTGGCAATCTATGTTTTTAGTATGGATATCTGAGAAGCTTTGCTCAAAAATTCTGACTGTTGCATAATTTCTATGGAGATTTGACATCGAGTGCTTCTTCCGGACAATAATACAGTTTTCAGACCAATGCAATTTCAATATAATTCAGCGGACAATATTGTCAACTGCGGCATTAGTAGTAGTAATTATATTGCCTTCAACACATAAAATACATAGGAATTCCTTCAAATACATAGGAAGCACAACACATCGGCTAAAAGTTACAACTTCAGAAGTAAGTCAGTTAAGTCAAAGTAAAGCTCACATTTTTGAAGAAAATATCGAATGAATGAATATCGACCCGAACGTGAAGTCTTTACACTTTGCTACCACTTTCTTACGTGTGTGTGCTAATAACATCAGATCAATCAGAATTTGACTGATAAGTGCCCCATCACCGCAAATACCTGTCGTGCAAATATCCACCGTCATAGATCTGTAGATATTTCCTATGCATTAAACGGCGATATATGCCGTGCTCTGCTGTCTTGATCAAGTCAATTGGATCATTAATTTCTAAGATTTCTCGAGTCATGTAGTGGTGGGTATATTTTCCTTTACCCAATATGCGACTACAGAGGAGCCCATCAAGCATAGAGTAAGTATACGAGTATGTGAGTGTCGACTCAAAAAAGTGCCTCTATACAATGAAAATTTTTATATCAAAAGATTCAGTTTTTACGGAGCCCAAAAAATTATTTGAGCAGTTTTTAAAAAGGAAATTATTGCAAATTTATATACTACCGACATGAAGCCCCTTTATAAGTAGTATGAAACAAGTTGGATATCAGATGGAATGAATATTTGCTAACAAGCATCTTAATTAAGCGGAAATTAAGCTGATGATAGTGAAATTTCATGAACTGCACTATAATGCAAGTCCCTGAAAGTCTTGAGATCTCATTGTGCGTCTTAGCTGAGTGAGATGTCATGTTTTTGATTCAATTTTCATCGGCATGATTTTGTGATTCACAAGGCGTCATTTCTTGAATCTGAATTGTAATTTGGACCCATTTACATCTCTTAAAGTTAATTTTGATGTTTTTCTGTTTCAGTGGCAGTCTGTGATATGTTCACGATTAAGAATGTAATCTTATTATAATAAAGCTGAGCTTTTAGTAATGGCAACCCATCGAATTGCTGATTTATTTCCTCTCCAAATTGACTTGACATGAAGGATTTGTGGAATAATATTCCTTATTCTGTATTGCTATCATCATCAGTCAGATTCGTGTTAATATCTCCAAAAGTGTAGAAATTTGCATATCTCACAGGTGGTACCTGGTCTTGACTCATGTTCATTTAATGAAATCGAAACTCTATACACAATGGGGATTTAATAAATGGTGAGTTACTACTCTAGCTAATCTACTTACTCTATGCCATCAAGTTTCCTTAAAGTGTCATTTCTCTGTCTAGGTAAGGTATGAAGACCATACAGAAGAATGGGATGAATAGCGATTTTTATAGCGACTAGACTTTGAGCATATGGATGTAAGCCACCTCTATACATAAACATGCTAAGGCATTGTATGCTTGTCTTGCCTTTGAGCCAATATGATTATTATGATGCTCCGGATCACCCTTCATATTATGAGTGACTCCAAGAATTTTCCAAGAACTCCAAGACGTGCCCTTGGATTATTGCAATTAAAGCCGTATATCAATGAAGACATATTACCTTTCACATGAAAGCCTAAATCGTCGGCGTGTAGCGCCAGATGCATTGTTACTGAACCTAAAATCTATGACATCAAAAATCCAAGATTTTGATCTGCAAAAGATTCAAATCTATGATAATTTTATACATAGCCCATGCAGCTCAGAACATTGAAGTATGTCAAGCTTGAGATATCTACGAGTCCAAATTGTGAACCATAGAAATCACTTCAATGTTATTTTCACTGGGAATGCGAAGATGGATGGTGAAATGCTCCTACCTCAATGGTATTACATAGCAAATTAGACGGCCTTGATCATGCAATTAAGGCCGTCTAATTTGGATTTGGAGATATATGAGCGACTTTCATAGAAAAATGACACGTGAAATATCGGCTGACAACCCTACTTACTCAGTAACAATGGCTATTATTGCTATATTATAAAAGCTTGTTCTCTATCTATGGTAAATGTCCAATGTGATTATACGAATATTTATATGAAAATTTATCTTGTTGTCCCAGAAGAAAGAAGATTATTAATTAAAGCTATCTAAATTGTAGGTTATGGATAGAGGATGCTTCTATATCGACAGAACTACTTTCAGGGATGCACTATGCTTGAGATATGCTTGGGAGACATCACGATTACCAGCACGATACCTTTGCGGAAACGCATTCAGTCCTGTTCATGCTCTCTCATGCCAAGTTGGTGGCTTCATCAACTTGAGACACAATGCTCTTCGTGATTTGTTTGCAAATCTTTTCTCGGACGTAACACACAATGTGGCTACCGAACCCCTTTTACAGCCAATCACGGGAGAAACGTTCGAATATCGGACTACTATAATGGGGGATGAATCACGTTTGAACGTCTGCGCGAGTGGCCTTTACGGCAATCATTTTCATAGGACATTCATGGATATCAGAGTTCTCTCTCCACATAGCGCCTCAACACCCAAGCGTCCATCAAATGCTTGTGCCTTTCATGAAAAAGAAAAACGTCGTCAATATGAAGGGTGCGATGAGTGAAGCATGCCAGCTTTCTCCCACAATGGTTTTCCTCAACTGGCTGTGGACCCGCAGCGAGGAAGGCGATAAAAAGTCCTCGCCTTGATGGAAATCTCCATTCTTTGAAAAAGAAACCGCCTATGCCGATGAAGTGGCATTTATAAGAAAACGCATCTATTTCGCTTTAGTGCAGGCCATGGAGATGTGCCTCATGGGATATCCCTCAAGGCGAGGACAATCAGCCAGCAATACATCAGCGGTCCCTGCCATGGTGGTCAACGCCGAGGCAAGAGGAGACTTTTTAATTTCTTAACTTTCACGTGATATTTTTTATCATGCTTCTAGATCGTGTTTTAAACGATGGTATTATTTTTGTCATGTATTCAATTCAAATAAATTAGTTGAAAGAAAAAATGCAGTCGAAATTCTCACAGAAGTGCTTACCCGCAAAGATGCAAACGTGTGGATGCTTTTGAAAATCGTTACTTGGATGCTTAACATGATTATGAGTGGGATTTCCAAGAGTTTCCCTTCATTCATAGATATTTCACTGAATCTAGCATCTGATTCATACTTCTGTTGTCCAACATCTGTTTTTTGCTGCATTGAGTCAAAAAAGAATTGAGTGGTCGCTGCATTTTTGGAATTTGAAAAGGAAGACATTAACTAAAGTCATTGGTTTAAATTAATTATGTTCCGAGTATTCAGCAATACTTTCATCTGCATCTGAATGTTTCGTGTTGCTTTCCTTTTTCTGTTGTGAATATGATTTTACTTTTCAGTGATTTGCCGGAAGCCGAGGAACTATTGTATTAATTGCTCAATATACTCGAATGCAATTAATACAAAGTATCTGCAGCTTAAGGCTGGAGCGTCATTCATCATTTTTCATTATTCATCACTAATAAAAACAGTCATTTACGTGATACATCAATAATTTAGTGACAACATTTCAGAATTTGACTATTTCTTTATAAATTGTTATCTCAACACGGATCATCAAATACTGCTATTGATCATAGAAGGAAATACATGTACAAGGGAATACTCTGATGTAAGAAGAAAATGAGATGTTAGGATGTCAATAAAATAATTATAAAATTTCACATAGGATGCTTTCATAATCAGTTGAAAAAATTAGGACTAAAATAGTAGATAATGTAGGTAAGGTCCATCATGTTTCCAACATACATTCATGAATGGAAATCTAAACCTGATCAATGAATGTATGTACAACTGGTCATCAATAAGAAAATGAAATATTTCTAGAATCGATACAAAGATTTTCAGATGTTCATTGGGCAAAAGTTTGTAAACACGTTCATACACAGTACATGAATGCAATCATAAGTACCCCACCCCCCTCCTTAAGTCGTATAGAGTGGTTTGTAGTCCTCTATACCTTAATAATCAATTAATTTCTATGCCAAATCGAATCTAGCATTTTAACCATAGAAATGGATCTTCATCTCATGTTTTTGTCTTCCAGATGTCTACGGATAACTATGTCATTTTTCACTACTTCATAGTTTTGACATAGCTATTCAGCCCCTTCCATTCAATATTTCAATACTATTCTGTTGTCAATTGCGATATCAAATAAAACTGCTTATAAGAGCTGGCGAAAAGGTAATATCATAGCTGTCGCCACAAATCAACCATTGATTCCATACTTCCCTTATATACTTACTTTGAGCAAGACATATGGACTTACAGCAGGTCAGATATCTACTTCCCTTCAGAGCTAATACAATGCTTTGCGACTGCTGATTGAAGTAGACAATGAGTTCTATTTTTTAAATACTTCATTGAATTCAAACTTTTGTTCTGCGGTCACTGAGGCGTATCAACCTTCCAAATGCTTCAGTTCAATTTTGTCACTGCAGAAGAATCAGGCTCCGATGAGTGAAATGGTGACTTTGCCGTTGCTTGCACTTCTTCTCCTGTCATGGAGCAGCTTCTCATCCGGTCAGACGAGTCCGATTCCGACAACTGGACATATTCGTAAGTGTTCCAAAAATTCAGGGAGCTTTGTGCGTCGATTAAGGGACTGGACAGTAACAGAACGGAATTAGAAATTTAGCCGAGCGCCTGGCTAATTCACGCTCTCAACAGATGGCTTATTGGTCATGTGGCTAAAGGCTATGCTTGCACATCCTCTAACTCCAACGTCACTGGTTCGAGCCTACCCACGACTGATGAGACTCAACAAGCCAAAACATGTCTCTGTGTGGATACATCGGTTGAGACTTGATAAATCCTCAAATTTGTTTGGAGCAGTTGTCATAAATGTCTTATCAAAACTGAGAACACAAGAGAAAATCTCAACAAAGATGCATGTAACCACCACTGACTATTTCAGACTTTTGAGAATTGTCAGAAGAGGAGAGATTCGACACAGCGATACTTAGTGAGTGCAGAGCGCAGCAAGCCCCCATACCTGCGTTAACCGTGTCCATACAGGGCGCATCGGTAGTCCGGGGATCGAAATCGATTCCGCTCCTAAACTTCTAAAGATTGTTTAAAATCACATGAAATTCATGGTGCTACATATTTCATGTTTGAGCTGATCTGACACTCATCCTCGCACTGCAAATAGCAATTCAAAGTTCGAATCACCAGATTTTGGAAATAAAGCAACTTACTGATTGCTTTCACGTTGCAAAGCTAGTTGAGTGCGCTAAGAGAATGCTTCGGAGTATAAAAGAGATCAAGGGTCTTTGAAAAGTAGTCAATGTGAGTACTGAAATTTCATGCTTACTCAAATTTTCCAAAACTGTGATTGTCAGGTAGGAAATGCACGAAATTGCCATGAAGTAATATTTACTTGACTTAGTCATGATTGGTGAAAAAAATATATGATAACTTATTCCGGATTTTTCCAGTCCTTTTGCTGTCGGACGGAAAAAAGTCTTGCTTATTTAACGGCGTATACCAATCACAAGAAATCTTTTGTCATAATTATATTTTGTGCGGTGTATAAGCATTAAAGTTCTGGACTGACCTGTCCTTATATTACTGATCGATTGTGAAATCCGAAACTATCTTTTGCTTGAGTTGAAAAATGAAAGAAATATGGTACTATAAATGTATTTCCCAAGAAATATAACAACATCTGCTTTATTGAATATCCACTTAACTATTGAAAGAAATTTTGTCTTATTCGATGCAATACAACAGAAAGATACATGCAGCTTCTTGTCACCTGTAGGCAATCATCAAAAATGTTTTCTTTCCGTCCGACACTAAGACGTTTGAGGGAAAGTCACGTGATCGCCCTTAAATCATCCGTGTCAATTGTTTGATGCTCATGCTTATTGGATTAACTGAAGGATCTCTCATTGACTTTATATTTGGTCGTCCTACTGATGAAGACTTCTGCCATTGATTGAGCTGCAGGTCTGAGATTCTGCTGATTTTGCAGAAAGCTGCGGAAATGATCAACAATTTGCTATTCAAGGCTCCTATTTTAGAAATCAAACGTCCTGCTCATTCACATCGTGCACATGCAAAAGTTGACTTGGAAAATCCTGTAATCGGCGACAATTTGTTTATTTTGACAAAGTTTTAAACGCGACCTCCTCCATTGCTTGTGTCCAGAAATCCTTCAAAATCATTGCTAGAACTCTTTATCCGGAAAAGAATCTAAGTTGGTGCAGCAATGAAAGAAACCACGGCAAAGGACCAATGGATGGCGTTGGTGGGGTTGTAGAAATTGTCATTGTCCGAAAACTCTGCTCAAACTAAACTTGCCTATGGATTTTGTTATCTCTATGCGCCCATTTGTGCCATCTACAAATGCAATACCCTGTGTACCTTCCCGCTGACGATCTGTTTACTGAGCTCGAAAATATCGACGAAGCACCGGCCATCAAAGAAGTACTGAAAATGCTCAAATTTATTCCAAAACTACTAATGACTCATTCACGTTATTGCTTCACCTAGAAAATGACACTTATCCGTTTCACAAACAATGATACACCTTACATGATCATGTGGTTTGAGGATACAATTCACGGTTGTGAAATTGAAATAGAAAATCAGTGTGCACTGTGCATGAGAACAATAGAGAATGTCCAATCTGCCAGTGTTGGTATCATGAGACTTTTTTTTGAATAAACGACAAAATCCGTTAGCCAAACTTTTATAACGATGATTTCATTTACATGAAGAAAAACTTTCATCTCAATTGATCTCAGCTATTTTACAGTCTCAGTTGGCAGTAATACGCGCAATATTCATATAAACAGCTCTCATCACATCTTTCATCGTTTTTACAAATCAAAAGATCATACGGATGATATTCATTGAACCGGAATGCATGTGTTCCGTACTTGTACCTTTGTATACGATTGACAGGGAAAGGGGGGCTGGCGTAGGCTTCTAAACACTTTCAAAGGTCCAATAAATATAGACGGGCGCTTGTGGAGCCTTGATTTGCGCAGCATTACAACGAAAGGCGTTATCATGTTAGCCTAGTCGCCAGATGCACTGTAATCATTTAAGCAACGTGTTAAAATAATAGTAAAAATTTGAAATAGTTAAAAATACCACATGAAACGATCCTTTTACCAAATTAGTTAAATGGACAGAAATTGTGAAGATTCTCTGCTTTAGTGTCGAACGGAAGGAAATATCAAAAATTAGTATTCAAAGCTAAGTCAGACTGAAAATAAGCAAAATAAATGAGAAGATAACAGAAAATAATTGAGATCTTTCATTTTTTGCACTTTTCTATACTTCTAATTTAATAATCTCTTTTTCAATCGCAATTTTAGAGAATTTCTGAGCATTGAATCATTTTCAACTAGTGGCCAAAAGCTTCGCAATGATCAAAGTTGTACTCAGCATTGTACTCATTCACATGTTTCTCATATTTTCGATAGAATGTTCATATAAATCAGAAATTAAAAAATTAAAAAATTGCTAATCTATCGCTTCTGTCATACATTGTATTCAAAAATCAATTTTTACAAGATCTAGAAATTATTTTGCTTGGCTTGTTGTGAAGCCATAAGGTATGAGTCCTCATTAGTTTCGTAGCTAAAAGGAGACCCGCGTCATGTTTGGATAAAAAATGGTGCCGGTGCTTTCCTTCGATTTTCCGTCCGACATTTTAAGTGAGTTTTTGAACAGACCCTCAAGAAGAGTTGTTTGTGCATTGAACTATGAAACATGAATTATAGCCCCAAGAAGCAACCATTCCAACGGATTCGGGAAAATGAATTTTTCAAGTTCTTTATAGTTTGAAATGTGATGACAAGGAAGAATTCAAAATGATTAGGCAAATACACAAAATTGACTACTCGTATTTGCCATTCCTAAAGATTGTAGTATTAAGTAGCACTCACATAAAGCACTGTACACAAATTGAAAATCAAGGCACTTCGATGAAGGTTGTCAATTTTTAACATTTGAGGAAGAACCAAGGTTTTAATGGTGCAATTATTTAATTAAAAACACAATAAAAGTTGTCTATGTTAAATGCTTGGAAAATTGAAAATATCCGGACATTCAAGCAATGCGTACTTTTCAAAATATGGCATTGACATGAATTTGACTTTGCTGTCTGCCAAGAAAAAGTGCACTTGCCATGAATAGAGTAGCGTGAACTCGGGAAGCATGCAGATCTGTAGTAGACTATTTGTTCAATTCTGAATCATTAAAAATCAGCTGAAAAGGCCTTTGAAATACAAGAGGCCAAGGCATATGCTGATCATTGTTCCAAGACAAGAAGTTGTGTTGAAGCTAAAATCCAAGCGGAAATGTAAGAAAGAGGACGAAGTACTGCTACGGGGACACCGTTAAATGGGCTTCTGATTGCGAATCAACGATCAAATGCAGCAATTCAATACCACTTGCCTTGAATCAATAGACAAAGTAAACAAGAATGAAATGAACAAAGATGATGTCTTTACTTACGAGGATTTTACTGCCATAACTCAACGAATGCGTTATGGTGACACAAAGTCAAAGTCATGGACAATTTATTCAAAAGAAACAAGAAACATGAGAACAAAATATAAGCAAACACTTGATGAATGGAAAGTGAATAATACTGATCCACAAAATGACTATCTTGTTACAAAACAAAAAGAAATTGAACAAAGTCAAAGGAGGAAAGAGGATGTCAGAATCCTTGAAGTTAAAAGAACTGAAGGAAGTATAAAGAAAACTGTAATCAAAGCAATATTGGAAGTTAATTAACAAAAATAGATTCCAAAGAAGAAGGAAATATATCTGAAAATTGTCAATTAGCGACTTTACAAGCCAGTTGACAGAGGAAGAAGAATGAGTCATAACTTAGAATGTCTTAAGAAAATGCACAAAAAAGGCATTTGAAGAGGAAATATTTCAAATCTCATGCTAGAAAACAAACAGATAAACAGGAAATAGCTCATGCACTGATAAAAATATCCAACTCAAAAGCAAGTCTACGAAATAATGAAGTAAAATCCCGACGAAATAATTGAAATTCTATATTACGCATAAATGGATGCATGCGAGGAAAAGAAATACCAACGGGCCATGTTTGAATAACTCTAATATTTAAAAGCGAAAATAAAAAGGAGATGCGCTCTTACTGATGCGTAGCATTATGGTTCTGCATTTACAAGATATTAAATAAGATGGAATCAATGATTAATTAGATGAAAATACCATAATTCCCAAAAACCAAACTGATCTTAGAAATGAATACTCAACTATGGATAATATACGGATACTAAAAGAAATCATCAACGTCTACGAAGCTATAAAAAAGAACTACATATTTGCTTCATAGACTTGTCGCAGGCCTTTGACTAATCACTAGGATGCTTTTTAAGCTGCAATAGTATATCCTAGAGGTAATTTTTATTTCATCAATGTTGCGCAAAAAAAATCAAATGATGATATTAAGGTATAAAAAGCGGCAATTTAAACTGAACTATGAAATCTCGCAGGGAGATAGCCTATCAACAACCAAGGTTGGGCAAAAACTAGTATTGGGTAAGTTTTGGGCCAAAACATGGGTCAAGCCCCCAAAATCCAAGCCCAAGTTTCAATAAGTGATCGATTGAATTAAACGAAGTAGGCCTACATTATTTGTATTTTGTGTTGACATAAAGATTCTTCTATAGACCGAAGTTCTTCTCTCACGATAATTTCATCACAGCATTGCTGCATTAAAAAATTAATTTCTACTACCGAAGTGTCTATTCAATAGGATGAGCGACAAATTGCAACTGAAACCAAGAAATTCTGAGACATCGACGTTCGTAGGATACCTGTTGATTCTGCTGATCACAAATTCTGTTGATGATGCTGAGGTCTATTAAAATTACTGCGTTTGTTAGAAGTCTTAACGCACATCTTTCAAAGGTTGTTCTTGTAATTTGTTGTCCAATGACATATAATGATTGAATCGCATGTTGCTCATAACAAAGTAATTGTTTTCATTTTATCATTCAGGAATATAATCAGACTTAATAAATAGTGTAACTGCTAGTGAATACATGGCTAAACATACTTAGAATACAAAATTGAGATGAATTCATCTTCAGATAAATGTCGGCTGACTCAGACATTTTTGGGGTGCGAAGATATGAAATATATGAAACATTTAAATATTCAATATGCACAAGCACAACAAAATGTATGCAAGCGTACTGCAAATACTATATGTACGAACTTTCAATGTGCGTTATTGTTAAGCCCAAAATGAAGTAGCCAATAATTACAAGTATTTCTTATTTGAAATTATTGAATTATTTGAGAGGAATTTTGATAAAAACATCTGAACTTTATACTGTCATTATGCAGTTCTCCTAAGATTCTAATCAAACTTCTGATTATGTGACTTTATTTGCATATATCCAGCATTAATAGAAAACCCAAGTTCGACCCAATTAACTCAAAGGTCCAACCAATGGATGACCATGCACTGAGTTACTCTATTCAATGACATTCGATTTATTTGATGAAAAAATAGAAACCTTAACAACAGTGCAATTGGGGAAAGTTAAAAACTGCATCCTTGATTTAGCAGACGACATGCTACTACTGAGAAGCAAATTGCAAATTGCAGAAACTCAAATTGCAATAGTTGAACCGATTGAAGGCCCACTTGCCTTCAAAATCATGTCATCAAAATGGATTGTGTATAAATGACAATAAAACAATATAATAGTAACAACCAGGCTTGCCGTGGGAATTGATTTTGAATTCCCATCCCATTCCCACGGGATTTTTCAGTATTTCCCATCAGAATTCCCATGGCTCATTACTCTTCCTATATACGGTTTATCGTTCTCTTCTTTCGGAATACAAGTCGATTAAAGGATTTTCGTAATTGAACTGATGAGATTAAGCGCTTTTAGTTGACGTATCTTTTGAATGAAAAAGTATTGGCATATCAATCTATCTTATTTTGTAATTTCCAAAAATTGCAAGTTTTTACTAATTATCAAAAATATCTATCATTTTGTTTCAGGGATTAGTCAATCAATAAAGACGACTTCATCGAAATAGTCTTCGATTACATATAGGCCTATACATACACATATTCGCATGTCTATTCACTCTGATTCACTTCATGCGGTGCCGTACTTGTGATGAACATGGCAAACTTCTGGCTCATCGCAATATCATATTTAAGTTTACAATACAAGTACAGTACTGTATACAAGCAATGAAGTCAATACTTCGCCTACGCATATTTCTATGACTTATCAACAGAAAACAACTACTGATTTATGAATATGTGATAATACGCTCGCTCGCATCCCATGTATTTAGGTACGGTGTAATTCCAATTCTATCTAACTTTGATGATAAAGCCACAAATGCAAAAAGACAAATTTATATTCGAGAAACAAGAAAGCCAAGAAAAGCCAAGAAAAGAGTTGTTATGATGATGGTTACCGACCCGTGTTTCGTCACCCTGACAGAATCATGCTTTTTTCAGACAAGGACAGCCTGCTTACTGTAGACACACCCGTACAATGTACATGTATAAATGTTGTATTTTCACTTCAATCTGTGCGTCATTCATGAGCGGCTTCTGCCTGCATTCTCGCTTTCTCACAACCTTTGCAAACCGAAGAAGAGTTGCTAGTTTCAAATAGGATTTAAATTTATCTTATTTTGGTGATCAAAATCTTCATTTAGTTCCCATGGGAATTCCCATTCCCACGGCAAGCCTGGTAACAACGTAAATCGTAAGATAACAAAATGGACGCTTCATTGGCATATACTGACCCTGCATCACGACTTGCGTTGATGTTTGACATATAAATGACTGATATGTCTCCTCTCATTCGTATGTTACAAATGTCCGGTTATCATAGAATGCTACAGGTCAGTGGTTCAAATCCACCAAGACGCGGAGTTATTTTCCGTATCATACTCAAGTTGTAAGTCTTTCAGCCTTTAATGTGGACTCCTAATCTCTCACGGAGAACAATCAATACATTTTATTCGCATCTTCCAGCCCAGCATCACCCATCAATGTAAAGTGTTATGTGCTCTCATACAAGTGCATTTTCCTTCTCCTCATGAAATGTAAATATCATTGCCTGTTTAAGCCAAAGTGGTTTAAGCCAAACTTGGCGAAATAAGCGTTTTTAGTTTGAGATTGAGAGAGAGTGAGAAGGCTCATCAACCGCATGTCAATCAAAGATTTTGTTCTAAAACTTCATACTTTTTTCCATTTTATTTTAGTTTTTGATCTCGACTATCCCATCAGCCAAACAATTGTAAGTGAAATCTATGCCCAATTGAGCAAAAGTGGCGAAGTTGGAACATTTCTTACTGGAAGAAATTTTACTTATGCTGACTTTCCATATTTCTCTGTCTTTTCAACAGAACCAACTGTAAGGAAAGGTAAGTACCATTACTCTACGAATACCATGTTTCTGTGCATGTGATCCTGACAACTTGCACTGTAGCTGAAACCTCAAATTACCGAGAACATGGGATCTTGTTGCGCTACTGCTAGTAAACATAGGCTCAATTGGTGTTTTGTTTAGGATGCTCTCGCACTATGCGTCTAGGTCTCGGCGGCCATTGTACAGGGCGACCAAAGCGACAACCAGATGACTCCCTATATAGCCATGTTTGAGATGTATAAGTCAACATGGTAGCTCGAAATCGTTTCGAAATCGAATCGTTTTATTGAAATGATTTTTATCAACTTAGTTCATGGAGTTGAGGTAATTGTGAGTCGTGTGAATGTTATTAGACAAGAAGCAACGATGACATACGGCATTATTTTCACCGTAAATCGAGTCTAGATGAATACTCTAAATACCACGATATCCATAAGAGTGTATATGACTGATATTACTGACAGAAGTTATTTGAAAGTAGTATGTATTATATATAACTTTTTTTGCTATCTGACTTAATTCTCTTAATACGAAAGGCATACGAATGAGGATGAATTTGCATAGGGTCTCGTACATAAAACATACCAACAACTGGTCTTTCATCGTAAAACAGCCAATCACAGATAGAATGGTTCGTATCGCTACATACCAATCACATACGAAAGTAAGTGAGATTTCGTATGAAAAACATACCAGATCTCTGTAAACATACGAGAATCTCGTATCAGATGTTAGTTTCAAATTGTATGTGGATTTGGTATATGTTTTATATGTAATTTTCGTATCCAGCGATTTACAGTGTATGGAAGTCTTAGTCTTCAAATAGTCCTGACAAGTCGCCACATGCATTGCATCTTTATTTGTCCTAGTCTATTGAAAACATATCACAGCGAGCTCGCTTTCCGGGAGCCACTTATAAACGCGATAGTCTTCTTCATCTGTTTAAGCCCTTTAGTGCGGTATTGATTTGCTGAGAACCTCTCCACAGTGCGGCATTAATTTTTAGAAAAATAGCTTTTGTATGAAAATGCATTATTGAACAAACGATACATATTCTCTGTAATAAATGGTTACAAAAATACTTCAGTTCAATCACAATGTAGTCTGGGTATGATACACTTGAAAACATGGAGCTGGACAGAGGGGAACATTGCAGGCTTCGCAGAAGTATCGCGTTTCTTTTCTTACTTTTTGACCATCACGAACTTTCGCACAACATATCCGGCATCGCCGGGTTGGTGCTTCCTTTCCGTCTGTTGGCGGAATAAAAGAAGGGAAATGCCTTTTAGTAAGTCGTAAGGGACTGGGAGAGAGTAAAGATGGACGACCTGGTCTTTTCACGGTGGTCGGCTGGTGGTACTTCTCGAGCAGTCGTTCAATAAGTTTGATTCGAATGTCAACATGTGTGAGCTTGTGAGTTGTTTGCTGCATCGAATACAATATGTAACAGTTCAAAACAATTTGATTGAGAATATGTCTAAAGAATTTTTTATACCAGACATTTTGCCTCTTGCGCTCACTAGGATAACTTGACATTTGCTGATCAGCCACAATAGCACCATTCATATTATTATTATAATTCAAAATCGACTCAGGCTTCTGTTTACCAGCACGCGACTCGATTCTGTTACGATAAAAAGTTGATAGCACTGCAACATCACGTTTGTCTCTCCAGACACTTATTTTTAGTCATTGAATCTGTAGACATCGAATGACACACGTAATAACCTCGATAAATGAATATAATTTCAAGCAAACATTCATGACGAGTTAACTCGGGGTCAGCACTATGAAAGTTACATTTCATGACGAGTTAACTCGGAATCAGCACTATGAAAGGTACATTTCCATGACGAATTAACTCGGGGTCAGCACTATGAAAGATACATTTGCATGACGAGTTAACTCGGGGTCAGCACTATGAAAGATACATTTGCATGACGAGTTAACTCGGAATCAGCACTATGAAAGGTACATTTGCATGACGAGTTAACTCGGGGTCAGCACTATGAAAGGTACATTTGCATGACGAGTTAACTCGGAATCAGCACTATGAAAGGTACATTTGCATGACGAGTTAACTCGGGGTCAGCACTATGAAAGGTACATTTGCATGACGAGTTAACTCGGAGTCAGCACTATGAAAGGTACATTTGCATGACGAATTAACTCGGGGTCAGCACTATGAAAGGTACATTTGCATGACGAGTTAACTCGGAATCAGCACTATAAAAGGTACATTTGCATGACGAGTTAACTCGGAGTCAGCACTATGAAAGGTACATTTGCATGACGAGTTAACTCGGGGTCAGCACTATGAAAGGTACATTTGCATGACGAGTTAACTCGGGGTCAGCACTATGAAAGGTACATTTGCATGACGAGTTAACTCGGGGTCAGCACTATGAAAGGTACATTTGCATGACGAGTTAACTCGGGGTCAGCACTATGAAAGGTACATTTGCATGACGAGTTAACTCGGAGTCAGCACTATGAAAGGTACATTTGCATGACGAGTTAACTCGGAGTCAGCACTATGAAAGGTACATTTGCATGACGAGTTAACTCGGGGTCAGCACTATGAAAGGTACATTAGCATGACGAATTAACTCGGGGTCAGCACTATGAAAGGTACATTTGCATGACGAGTTAACTCGGGGTCAGCACTATGAAAGGTACATCTGCATGACGAGTTAACTCGGGGTCAGCACTATGAAAGGTACATTTGCATGACGAGTTAACTCGGGGTCAGCACTATGAAAGGTACATTTGCATGACGAGTTAACTCGGAGTCAGCACTATGAAAGGTACATTTGCATGACGAGTTAACTCGGGTTCAGCACTATGAAAGGTACATTTGCATGACGAGTTAACTCGGGGTCAGCACTATGAAAGGTACATTTGCATGACGAGTTAACTCGGAGTCAGCACTATGAAAGGTACATTTGCATGACGAGTTAACTCTGGGTCAGCACTATGAAAGGTACATTTGCATGACGAGTTAACTCGGGGTCAGCACTATGAAAGGTACATTTGCATGACGAGTTAACTCGGGGTCAGCACTATGAAAGGTACATTTGCATGACGAGTTAACTCGGAATCAGCACTATGAAAGGTACATTTGCATGACGAGTTAACTCGGGGTCAGCACTATGAAAGGTACATTTGCATGACGAGTTAACTCGGGGTCAGCACTATGAAAGGTACATTTGCATGACGAGTTAACTCGGGGTCAGCACTATGAAAGGTACATTTGCATGACGAGTTAACTCGGAATCAGCACTATGAAAGGTACATTTGCATGACGAGTTAACTCGGAGTCAGCACTATGAAAGGTACATTTGCATGACGAGTTAACTCGGGGTCAGCACTATGAAAGGTACATTTGCATGACGAGTTAACTCGGAGTCAGCACTATGAAAGGTACATTTGCATGACGAGTTAACTCGGAGTCAGCACTATGAAAGATACATTTGCATGACGAGTTAACTCGGGGTCAGCACTATGAAAGGTACATTTGCATGACGAGTTAACTCGGAATCAGCACTATGAAAGGTACATTTGCATGACGAGTTAACTCGGGGTCAGCACTATGAAAGGTACATTTGCATGACGAGTTAACTCGGAATCAGCACTATGAAAGGTACATTTGCATGACGAGTTAACTCGGGGTCAGCACTATGAAAGGTACATTTGCATGACGAGTTAACTCGGAGTCAGCACTATGAAAGGTACATTTGCATGACGAGTTAACTCGGAATCAGCACTATGAAAGGTACATTTGCATGACGAGTTAACTCGGGGTCAGCACTATGAAAGGTACATTTGCATGACGAGTTAACTCGGAGTCAGCACTATGAAAGGTACATTTGCATGACGAGTTAACTCGGGGTCAGCACTATGAAAGGTACATTTGCATGACGAGTTAACTCGGAATCAGCACTATGAAAGGTACATTTGCATGACGAGTTAACTCGGAGTCAGCACTATGAAAGGTACATTTGCATGACGAGTTGACTCGGGGTCAGCACTATGAAAGGTACATTTGCAGGACGAGTTAACTCGGGGTCAGCACTATGAAAGGTACATTTGCATGACGAGTTAACTCGGAATCAGCACTATGAAAGGTACATTTGCATGACGAGTTAACTCGCGGTCAGCACTATGAAAGGTACATTTGCATGACGAGTTAACTCTGGGTCAGCACTATGAAAGGTACATTTGCATGACGAGTTAACTCGGAATCAGCACTATGAAAGGTACATTTGCATGACGAGTTAACTCTGGGTCAGCACTATGAAAGGTACATTTGCATGACGAGTTTACTCGGGGTCAGCACTATGAAAGGTACATTTGCATGACGAGTTAACTCGGGGTCAGCACTATGAAAGGCACATTTGCATGACGAGTTATCTCGGGGTCAGCACTAAAGGGGTTAAGCAAGAATGACGGAAAAAGTTCATTAAATTTCGATAAGAGTTTCATGTCTCATTCAATGATGCAGAAAGCAAAAAAACTCGCGAAGTTATATTTCATGGTTAGCCAATCCTGCTGCTTATCATGCAATGTTCTATTCCTCCGGTCAGGGTTTTATTCTCCAACTTGCTATCCTTTGAAATGAACTCAGATTGAATTTTCGGTCGACTTAGTGTGAGACGAGCTGCATCCATCCTCACTTTTGAGTTTATTGCTTCTCCTCTAAAATGGCATTTTTCTATTGATCCTTTGTTTCTTTAGTTCTGTTCATCTTCAGATTGGTTGTCATCAGGTCCTACACATGAGGAGTGAATTTAAATCATTCAATTCTCTATTTACCATTGAAATAACAAACAGATACATACATGCATGTATTGGCAGATCTTGCCATTTTGCGACCTATTCAACGCAGTTTGCAGTATCCCACTTCAAATATTGTCATTACTGTAGGGGAGAATCCATATTTTATAACAACATTTGTCAAAGGACGTGTTTTTCTGTAAAATCTTTAGTTTTGGACCGATTTTCATAACTTTTTTTCATCTTGATCCTTTGAATCTCCTCTTTTCAGTCATGATAAATTCAAATCAATCTAACAAAGTTTTCTTCATGAAAAATATAGCTTAAAGCAGAAAAGTGCCAAAAATGCCTGTCCCAAGCAGGATACTGTATCTTCGGGAAGAAATTTCGTTATGATCTACTCAAATTGTACATATACTACTCAAGTTATCATCTGAAAGCGCATGAACCGTAGTTTTAAGCCGACTATGATTCATGAGTGCATTTACATTGATTTGGGATTTTTCTTCAATTAGCCGTTGTCCTCCAAATATTATCTTCTGACCGGTGCACATTTCGCAACTTAGAAATGATGTTTTTACTTTCCTTATACGACAAAATACATCATTTGTGAGTCTAGTTGTCGCATCAGAAGTAAGAAACCAACCATGGATCATCACAATTGAGCATTTGTGAATTTTGAAAAATGACCTGTATTCTATTGACCAGACTTCTTGATTTTTCTCAACATTTCAAATTGTTGCTGAAACCACATTTTTCATCCGGACCTCATGAAAACTCACAGAATTATCAAGATACTTAATGATCATCACACAATGACTGGACGAGGCAAAGGCGGCAAAGCACTTGGTAAAGGAGGCGCTAAGCGTCATCGAAAGGTATTGCGCGATAACATCCAAGATATCACAAAACCGGCGATCCGCCGTCTTGCTCGTCGAGGTGGTGTCAAACGAATATCTGGCTTGATTTACGAAGAAACCAGAGGTGTTTTGAAGGTATTTCTTGAAAACGTCATCCGTGATTCCGTTACTTACACGGAGCACGCGAAGAGGAAGACTGTGACTGCAATGGATGTCGTGTATTCCCTCAAGCGTCAAGGCCATACATTATATGGATCTGGTGGGTAACGCGGTTCTCCTGAGTGAACGCCAAAAGGAAAAACGAAGTTGCAAAGTTGAAAAGACAAAAATTGGCGAAAATGTTGCTCTATAAAATAGATTACCCGATATCACCAAACTGAAACAGATAATCCTTGAAGCATGTGTTAGCGGTTGGTCACCAAATAGGCCATATCACTCAATCAAGGCTGAGATTTGACAAAAAATGCATGCAACATCATGCGAAAGAGAAAATGCCTTTAAACTCTTGGTGTCGTCATCGACCATGCGATAAGCAACTTTGCATATTTTTAAAACTGAAATTTTGGTGCCTTTTCAAGATTCTAGTTCAATTATTCAAGTTTGAAAAAGAATTTTTCAAATAAAGAAATAGTAACCCATTAGAATTGTCAGTTGCTCGAAACGCCTGCTGTTTTTGTAATCAATATGCATTGCTTTATAAACTGGTCAACACATCGAAGGAAAGAAGAATTTGGAATTTAACTTTCTCTAAAAATTAGATGTACACTGTAACTCGCTGGATACGAAAATTGCATACAATTTGAAGCTAACATCTGATACGAGATTCTCGTATGTTTACAGAGATCTGGTATGTTTTTCATACGAAATCTCACTTACTTTCATATGTGATTGGTATGTAGCGATACGAACTATTCTATCTGTGAATGGCTGCTTTACACTGAAATACGAGTTGTTGGTATGTTTTATGTACGAGACCCGATGCAAATTCATCCTTATTCGTATGACTCTGGTGTGTGTTTGGTATGTACAGCTTTAAGTAACATAGCAATATATATATATATATATATATATATATATATATATATATATATATATATATATATATATGTGTTGCTAAGTATGTGATTGGTATTGAGCGATTTACAGTGTACTTGCCCAAACAGGAAACACGTCATACTTCATTATCAGCTCAGGCATCGCTTCGTTTGAAAAGTGTTGTTTTAATCGTCTGGACGATAGATAATTAATATTTTGGGTCACTGACGACTTCACGATAATCAGAGATATATTTTTGATGTTTTTGATCTTGCAGAACAGCTCAAAATAGAAAAGCAGAATACGCTATTGACTATTGGAATCAATTCCTATTTCGGAAATAAATTGGCGATGTCGAACGTCAACACTACAATCAGTGGATATAACATGAACTACTTGCCGATATTCGATATATCAGGCGCAGTAATGGCTTCTGTAGTATCAAAAGTCCATGAGTACCTTTCGTCTATTGATACTAAAGCGCTGATTCACTCAATGGTTGTTTTAAATTCATCCTTTGGTAAGTTGGATTTTTATCATTTGCATTAGCACGTGTAGGCGTACTGCTGAAAGAAGGTTCACCAACTTCTTTTTGAATAGCATTTAGGTATATATCGCAGTTAGATAGGGCCAGACATCGCATGTGATTTAAAGAACAGTTTAGATAATTGAGGCAAGTTTTGCAGTCTAGTTCCGAGACATCTTGTCGTTGCCAAATGTACATTTGTTTGCAATTAATCTGAAAATTTATTTATTGGGGCAGTTTCTACCCCTATTCGCTGAGATCAAATTACATCTTTTGAAGCAATTAAAGAGGCTTTTATTATGGAAGAGATTTCACTTTCTTAATGAAATAGCGAATCAAGTTGACAAAATGTTGAGAATTCAGCTAACAATTTCGTCTTTGTATATACGCGATGAAGCACTGGCAATAGACATTAAAACTAGACCAGAGTCCTTTGACAGCGTGCTTGTTACTGGTCATGCAGGTATTAACAATGGAAATCCAGCACTGTAATGATACAGGCCTAGAAAGCCTTCACATCGAAATTTCTGCTATGTTGTGAACATTTGACTGCATGAAAACAGTGTCTAAATCTTAAAAGGAATCAAATTCTTGAAACGTGCCATAATTGAAGACCATTGCCTTCGGGCGAGATATAAAAATGATCCTAAATCTTTAAGAAATACATTGACAATGCACCGGTCGCTAGCCACTGGAAGTAGTCAGTACTGGCTTCATCACAACACATATACGCTGCATTGCATTGTTTCCAATGTGCACATCCGTTCCAGTCCTGTATTCACAGAATTAGATTCATCCGCGCGCTTCAGTTTCGTAGAAAGGAAGAATCATATCTAACCTTAGTCGAAATGGCACGTCATAGAATTAGACAACTTGCTCCTTCTCGAATGGATAATTCGTGTATCACTTGCTATTAGAAATGGCAAACAATAAGCTGTCAGCAGAGGACAACAGAGCTAGTGAGAGAGGCGAGCGTGCTGTGATATCACTTCGCACACACCAAAACACACATCGATGCCTGGCTTCCATTCAATGTATGCGCTATACAGTGAGCAATGCCGAGGAGAGGATCATCAAGTGAACTAATTTTCGTACGTCTGCTACTTTTTTTAATAATGATCAGAAGGGCCAACATTATGGTCCTTCGAATCTGAAGGAATTTTGGCAATTGAAGGACTTTGCTGGAACTCACATTAATCCACAAGCGACGCACGACCTTTTTTCCTATCCTCTGTAAGGTATTAGGAATTCCTTCTTGCCCACTTAATAGGTTCCTCTATGTGTCGTCCGTTTCGTATTAATCACACTTCTAGCAAACCGAAGCAGATGAACAAAATATTTAATTCTGTGCCTGTAATACTGCAATATCGCATTTCTAAGGTGCCATCCTCCAAATTCAGTTTATTGCGGATCAGTGCGTAATAATCTACTTGTTTTATCGCTCTAGACTTGCACTGTATCGAAAGCTTGACAAAACTCTATGTCTCTCTCTATTTTCAGTTAATCTTCAGAAGCCATGGGAAAGTAAGTTCTGATAGCAGCGTCTCTTGACATTTGATTGTCTGATTGTCAGCTTATCATTGCAGATTACCATGTTCTGAATACTATAATGAAGTCGATCAAATCAGACGTTCGTGTCATATATTACAACAACAACTCAGTCAACATAGCTCGAGAAATTCGTGATAAGGAAATTTACGACATCTTGTTGCTGGTTAATGACGAGGCTGTCAGGAACATATTTCACGCCGTAAGTGATTGATTTTCTTTTGTCTGATTACATAGCATGTCTATGATCAAAATATAAGCAGGTGACGGAGTGAACTTGACTCAATGACGCGTTACCATGGGGACAATAAGATGAGATATGAGGATTGAATGACCGCTGAAAACACAAACTACGCATCCTACCGATTGAGTACGAGATACGAGGCTACTGATGTTTTCTTCCTAAATTTGCACACGATCTGTTTACTGAAGACGTCACGACATCCACGTTAATGTTGTAGATATAAAAAACAGACTGTCCTGATCACAAAATGATATTTACAGAATTCTATTATACAACACGGTTTCAGTAACACTGACGAACAGCAGCAACGAACCATCATGCATTTTTAAATGTCTTTCTCACTTCATTCCACGATTTACCGCGTTGTGACGACTGATCACCGCGCCAGAGATCATCAAAGGTCACGAAATGATGTAAATCGGTAGCACATTAAAGTGAATTCTTTGATCTTTTTGTATGATTAGGCTTATAACAATTGGTATTATAAGAGCTTTTCATATACAGTAGAAACCACGATTTTTGAGATTATGTATTGGTCTACTATGCAGGAAAATAATGCCGAAAGTACAAAGTATGGAATAAACTGAGATTTCAGCGCGTTCTTATTGCAAATCACTGCCGCTATTCAGTCTGTCAAAAATAGAGACATCATGTCCATTAAATTAAGACATGACTCATCATTTGACTGACGCTGAACGTTGGCAGACAATAAGGATGATTAAGGCTGGTCGCTCTTATAGGGCTGTTGCCCGGTATTTCGACAGATCCTGAGACCATCAAAAGTTTGTGGATCAATACGACCAACACGGGCAGTGTGAAACATGGTTGCTGTGGCCGATCGACGCCTTGTGAGAATGGTTCGAGGTGAGCCAACCATGCCCACTACCCTTTCTCGTCTACTATGGAGGGAAATGAGTAAATTCGGAGATACACTGACCGCAACTACAGTTCGACGAAGACTTTGGGAGGCTGGTTTGCATAGCAGAAGAATGTTACGAAGACCTCGCCTATCACCAGCTGATGTTTCCCGGAGAGAAGCATGGGCAATGCAACGGGTGCATTGGATGCTGCGTCTATAGAGACGTGCCATCTTCACAAATGAAAGTCGTCTTCATTGATATCGAGTCATATATCGATGTCTGACCTACAGGTTGCCATCAACAAACAGCTACCGTCCATTCTAGTCCACTAACAACCACAGAATTAGACAGGTCGTCTCTTGTTGTATTTGACCAGAAAGGAAACATTGGAACATGTAACGTAAATGAAATGGCACAATCTGCTGACATAATACCATATCAATCGAACAATGAGCAGCCAGTTCAACATTAAGCACGACAAATTGTGCGAAGTTTCAGTGACTGTTATCAACCGGATCACACAGCAAAGAGACACAGACGATGTCATGTTCTACAGAGAAGTTTGTGAACGTTTTTTCATACACCTGCTAACTTTTTAAATAATGATCGGGAGGGCCCAACATTATCGAGAAAACTTTTGCGCCATGATCTGAATTCTTCGAATCTGAAGGAGTCGTGACGATTGGAACTTTTTGACGAAATTCACAGCAATCCGCAAGCGGCGCACGACTATGTTTCCTATCTCTGCAAGGCATTAAATATTTCTGTTTGCCTACTTAGTAATTTCCTGCATGTGCCACCGTTTGAATCAGTTTGTATTTGTAACAATATGATACGCTTAAACAATCTAATTCTGTGCCACTAACTTACGCACAGCGAAAAGTCGGATTTCTGTATAAATCTGTCATTTGAAATAAATGCTGAGACTTTTGTTCAATGGATATTGAACCGATTCGTAGCAGATCATAATTAGCGTTGATCTGACGAAATAGTTCGCTATAAACTAAAACAATCAGCAAGATTGACCAGTACTTCGTGCACGTAAGTGACATGGATACCGTCTACACTTGTCTATCTCAATTCACAATCTTCACTAAATTCACGTCTTCAGTAAATAAAACATGTTTTATCTATAATAAATTCTGTGAATATCATTTTCCGATCAGGACAGTCTGTTTGTTTATCTCCAACAATAACACCGGCTGTCATGACGTCTTCATTGTCTTCAACAACAAATCGGACAATCTACTGGCTACTAGAAATATCGCATTTCTGTCCACTCTAGAAGATGTCTGCCTTGAAAGTGCAGTCATAATCATAAAAATGACAAAACTCATCATGAGTGATTGCATGAATGTTGGATCATTGCGTAATTATGTGAACCAAAGTCGGAGGAACATGGATCTAAATAAAATGGATGCATGGATCTCGATAAAAGATGAGATTTTTGCGGTGTTTGACCCTCCTGCAAGACGAGTGGATCTATAACTTAAAAATTGTAGTTTTACTGATGTTGGGTGACAATCTACAAATTGAAAATAATATAATTTGAACAAGGAAGAAAATGTCAGTAGCTATCGGACTATCCTAATTACACAGCAGTTGTATAGCGGTGAAAACGCGTGTGTCGGTTGCGCCTCAAAATATTGTTTTCTATATGAAGTTACATTTCAAGGTTTCGTTGTTTTAATCATGCATATCACTAAATTTTCGAATCAGTTTTACTCGTACTCGGTGATCATCAAACTTTGAACGCCACATCAAGATTTTGAATCACCAATTCTCATCATTTTTCTAAATTCCGACAGTTGCAGAAAATCACTTCATATAAAAACGTGTCTTAGCAATTTGATTTTTACATTGGATGAACCACTGCTTGCGCTTGATGATTAGAGAGTTGACTATAATACGTTTAGGATTGTCATAGCAATACGTCATTGATTAAAAATAGCTTTTGTTTCGACCGCCACGGTCGAAAAGGAAAGCTTGCCTTTTAAATATGTATTCTTTATCTCAAATTATTTAGGCACTCTCAAAGTTCTTGGACGCGTTTGTGACTCTCTTTGTTGCTAATCCATCAGTTCATTTCAACCTTTCGAATATCCATCATAATTTCATATGATATATGTTTATTACTGTATTTCCAGTAGACTGATACAATTGAACTTACTTCATTTTCAGTCGTACGAAAGAAACGTTTTAAATTGGCGGTATCGATGGATTGCAATCCTACCGGTAAGATCACGACATCGTGATGTTTTGTAGCACGGAAAATGGCCATGTTTTGGAAAAAGAAATAAATATTGTCAAGACGTATTTTATCGTGAATATAGAGGAAATGCCATTACCTCACGAAGCTGCATTGTCCAGAGAAAGACCGATTGACCGACCACTCACATTTACATTTAAAACATAGATATAGTAGGTCCTATGGAATACATAATATAGCAATATTATATAATTATTTGTTGTATATATGTTGTTTATAATTAATTTTTATAGAAATATTATATGTGCTGTAGGAATTGGTAGAAAATGAAATGTTCTATATATACATGCAGCATTATACATGCAGCATGCAACGAAGTTGCTGTGCTTGTACGAGTATAATTACTCCAACAAGGCATATTTCAGACTACCTGTCAACATCATCAGAGAGGACATTACACTCCAGTCTATGCTGGAGAAGTTCTGATGGAATGATATAGAGCTAGAACAAATTTCTGTTGTTGCAAGTAACCATATGCTGATGGGTACGAAACTTAAGACTTGAGAAAGCAAAATTCACGAGATTGCATTTCAGCTTTGGATTTCTTCAGTGTAAGTGAATCTTTGACCTGCAAGCTTGGGTTGAAAGAAAATCTAAAAAAAGGAAGTTTTTTTACAATTTCTAGAAAAAATATTTTTTTAACAATTCCATTTCTTTTTCCTCTTATTTGAGACAGTTTTTATGGACTCTTCAGACTATTAAGCAAGGCTATTCATTTACGAAGTGAGAGAAAGATTACGGCACGAATTGTCGAGAATCTCTATGGTCGGGAGTGTATCTATGTATTTATAGTATTTGTGATAGGAAATTTTTGAGGGGTTTTGCCTTATTTTAAACTACTTTTAGGATTGAAAAGTAGATATTAACATCATCTCTCATCTGATTTCAATCAAGCATACTGACACAAAACATCAAGATCTAGCAGGCTTTATTTGAGCTTTATTTAGTAATATCAATTCTTTTGTTTTAGGCTTGTCATATTCCTCAGTTCTGCCATGTTAGAATTCTGCAGGCTACGGTATAGTTCTCTTCATGACCTATTAGATATCACACAGGTAGCCAATTTGATTCTTTATATGAAGATATAGCCTGTGTGAGTCACGTGTGTCATTACGATCACATCTTGCATCACAATGCTTGGTTTGAATGCATAATTTTATGATTATATCGGCATAAGAGCACATTTGAATTGATGAAATTAAATAATTGTCCTTCGTACTAATAGCGTGCAATTAGCTTGTCATAATGAAAATAAATCAAATGGTCATGAATTAAAACACAAATATTTTTCTGCTTTTGCTATTTGGCTGGTACAATTTCATAAATTTCTGAAAGATAAGACAAAGCAATGTTTAAAACTTTGGATAAGTTTACTTTCCAGACCCACGCTTATGGTACCTTGAGAATATGCGGCACCCAAGACCACGGTTAACCCCAAGATTTAAACTTGCTTCAGTAAATACGAAAAATGAATTCAATTTACAAAATAATTTGAAATAAACCTGAATGCTGAAACTGCTCTCTGAAGCATGATTGTGCTTTCACTTGATGCTGAATTCACCTGCTGACGCAAGAATTCTTACGCGTAATATTGATAAACGCACAAATTAGGTATCGTTTACCTTGTCGATTTATGCGTCAATCAGAGGACACTAATGACGATCGCTGAATTTTATATTGATTGAAGTGAAAACCACGTCATTGCACAGAAGCACTGGTATGTCAAATATGCAGAATAACCTGTTACAGGTTTTTCTGGAATTCTTGGATATCCAGATCTAAGTAAATAGATTTCTTTGAGAAAAGCGAATTATGTTCAGAACAGCAAGGAAGCAATGGAGGTGCAAACGGTTTGAAAGACTTCGTTAAAAAACGAATTCACGCTCTCTGCTGGGGCCCAATAACACATGCATATCATTACAAGAATCATAGTTTATTGGCATTGCCGTATATTTCGTATTCGTTAGTTGGAAACAATGCATGCTACTGTGTAGCTTTCTATGTCTACAGGTTAATAATTCTATAGACTCCTAGATATATAACACATGGACTGTTAGGTTTTCAAACTTTTCACAGAAAGTGTACAATTGGCGAATAACTGTCAATTTTAGAAATTACGTTTTCAATCTTTCTATCAATTTTCTGTTCAAGCCAGGCGATGCCTAATATTTGTTCAGCATTTGATTGCAAAAGTAAAATGGCAATAATGAGAAAAGTCGCAGTACAATACTTCATCACTAGTTACCGTCCTATCAGCCTGCTTCCAATTGCTTGCAAGATTTTTGAAGCAGTGATTAACCAACACATTGTTAACTTCCTTGAAACTCAGAACCTTCCATCAGAAGAACAGTATGGCTTCAGACACTCTCGATCAACTGCAGATCTTCTTTCATATGTCACTGAACATGTGAGTCGTGTCCTTGACAGACAAGCTGAGACGAGATCAGTTGCCCTGGATATTTCCAAGGCAATCGATAAAGTCTGGCATCAGGGACTCCTTAGGAGGCTAAAGTCCTATGGAGTTGCTGATCAACTCCACAAACTTCTTGCTTCTTTCCTTAGTGACCGGCAGATATCTGTCGTCTTAGATGGCCAAAAGTCTTCCACCAAGTTTGTCAATGCAGGAGTTCCTCAAGGGTCAATTTTGGGACCCACTCTTTTTCTGTTGTACATCAACGACCTCCCAAACTGCCTAGTGAGTTAATTGGTGATGTATGCAGATGACACGACACTCTTCAATTCCAATGAGCGACTTGCTAAGAACACTCAGCAACGTCAGCAGTTATGCGATGTTCTTAATGAAAACTTACGCAGGGTCTCAGAATGGGTCGCCAATTGGCTTGTTTCCTTCAATCCTTTAAAAACTCAGAGTGTTCTGCACTCATGACTTAAAGGAGATGATGATGATGATCATAGCATTAAGATGTCAGATAATAGGATCAGAGAACAAGATTCCATCTCCTTCCTTGGATTGGCAGTTGCGAAAGACTTGTCATGGAAACCATACATCCAATCCATTAGCAAGCAGGCAGCTCAACGCATTGGTAGTCTCTATCGTGCCAGCAGCTATCTTCCACCGCAGACTGTCTGCTGTCTTTACAAGTCCACTATTCGTCCTCTGATGGAGTATTGTTGCCCCACAAACTCATCGTAACCTCCTTGAACTGGTTGAGAAACGTGTCAAGAATCTCATGGGTGAAAAACTTGCTAACAAGTTGCAGCCGCTCTCTGTCAGACGGGATGTTGCTTCACTCAATCTCTTCTACAGATATTATTTCGGTAGAAGCAGCTCTGCAGTAAATGAGTGCATAGCCAAGCCTGAGTTATTCTCCAGAAGCACACGCAGAGCTAATGCACTCACATGCTATCATGTGAGCTCAGAACGGGCACGTACTGTGAGTCGCTCGAAAAGCTTTTTTGTTCGCACGGCACAGTTTTGGAATCAGCTTCCCCAGACCACTTTCCCTGACCAATACAATCTTGATACTTTCAAGAGGCGTGCAAGCAGGTTTCTGATGGGGACAGCTTAATCAGATTAGAAGATCTGTTTTTTCATTTCATTGATTAACCCCTAGCTTTGTTCATGGCTCATACCTGTGCTAGGGGTGAAAATTCAGTAAAAAAAAGCAGATCAATATGAGTGCACATCAAGAAACTACTTGTTTGAAAGTCACTGAAGGAACGGTGTCATGTGTGTCATGAAAGACGAGATTGTGGTGATAGATTGTGGCCTGTGATAGATTGCGGTGAAAACATCTGGCTGGATGCTGTGTAAGGGTGCATTTTCATCAATTCCGCTTCCGAAGATTTGTTATCATAAACATGCATTACTTTGATATTCCAGTTGACTTCTCATGATTATAACGTTTCGAAAGCAAGCATTTATTGCTCCCTTCACCTATAGACGTCGAACCAATAGAATCCTCGAACATTTTAGATGCTTCAAATCTGAAAATTCGACCACATCGTCTGCTCATCTATTAAATTTGTTCAAGCCGTCGAGATAATCGAAGATGCACTGCATTACTCCTTATGTAAATTTTGATACTTCGTCAAAGTACTCGTAAAAAGCGATTACGACGTACCTGATCGCTACCACCACCCTCTGTGATTCATACGAAAATCGCTTCTCCAAAAGGCCGAATAAGCAATTGTTGAGCGACCTTGGTAGGGAATTTCAAGAATCGTGTGATTTTTGAATATAATTGCATTTATCTTCTGTTGTGTCTTTATGTTCCTACTACTATGTTCCCAGGCATCCTTACATTATGTAGGCAATTTTAGCATCATCAATCAAGACCTTAATCCTCAGAGACCTGAGGGGGGGTCCAGTGGATTCCTTTAACATATTCTTAGTTTACCTGCTTAAATCGATATCAAAACATTAGGAAAGTTGATTTTAAGTAAAACAATGATGTTTGCGTGTAGCAGGTCGGCATAACGAATCCCTTGAGTGACTTTCAGCCTTCTCAGTAAACACGTGGGAAAATATGGTGTTTTTGTAAGTCAACCACATTTAGTACAGCATCATTTGTACTAGGAGGTGGCTTTACGATATTTTGTGTCACCATAAAGCCTCAGATAGTTGATTTTGATGAAATTGATTTAATTCATGCAGCTAATCCTTTCCATTTGTACATTCCTTCAAATTTATCCAAAGCTATCAGAAATAGACCTAAAATGAGTCAAAATTGCTGTACTTCTAGAACCAAAAACAGCTGTGGAGATCTCAAACTTATCATTAATGCTGTGAAAAGTTTGTCATCAATCAGTTTTTGGTGCTCAACTATGAATATAATGATAGCTTTCATATCGGACATCGATTTATGTCGAGTTGTTCATATAGGCCAACCAGTCACGCGATATCATGTGCGAAAGCAAAATATTCACATTTTGCGATCTTCCAACACATTGCACATCTACGAGCATGATGCCAACAATGAATAAATGACTTTCACTCTTTATACACTATCGTGGACATGTTCAAAATCATTTTTCATCTAATTACAAAAATTTTGTGATGGAATTTCTACACCCTCTGAGACCTGAGGGGGTCCAGTCGACCCCCTTGGCCTATCTGGCATACTTCTACTGATTGAATTGAAATGAAATGACACATTCAAATTCACTGTCAGAAATGATGATTTTGTATGGGCTTGAGTGGTTGATATATCGTCAGCGTAAAAAATGAAATAGAAAAATGTGGCTCCGGGGTCCACTGGACCCCCCTCAGGTCTCTGAGGATTAAACAAATCTGATTCACTAAATTGTCCATGTCGTGTTTGCGATATGCAAAACGCTATTAGCACATCGATGATATTAATGAACAGCTGCTCATATAGTCAGGAGCATCACATTTCTTGATAATGCTAATTGCGCACAACATTGATGTCATGAAGCATGATAAACAGTGACTTCACATGAACTTAATCCTATTGCTAACCTGGATCTCCTTTAGGAATGTGATTATAACAGACCTACCCTTGTCCATCACTGATTGGAAACGTTGACTTTGCCGGTGTTATCATGTTAATTTCAATGGTCTATGACCGTTGACTGGGCACCACTGCACCACGTCATCACCTGCAGATAGCAATTAATTTACAGCGACCCTTGAGCTCACGTCCTCAAATTGATCACCACAGCAAACGACTTTATGTACGAATTAAATATTTTCATTCAAATGGCGGCTTTGAGAAACGCATAACAAGCAGTTGAGTGGATGAAAGTGATAATGAATCAAAAGGATTTCTTTGATATTAAGAAGGTTTAAGAGGTTCATAAAAACATGTCCGTTCACATCACCTGCGATAAGCAGCGTTTCTTCTTCTTTCAATGTCTCTCGAACTGTTCTTGGAGCTCCTATTTTTCCTCTAGACTTCTTTCTGCCTGCGAGCTCAGGTAAAGCTGCATACAAGTATTCCGCCTTCAATTCCGCAAGTTTGAGTTTCATGGCCTCTAGCTTCTACCACTTTTATCCTTGTACTTTCCCCTGTTAAGACGGATGCAGTTTAACGTCGTACCATAACACCATAAGCATTGAATATAGCACAGCGTTACAAATTCAAATATTATGTAAAGCCTACTTATCAAAGTTCTTAGTGGCAAGGGTTGGTAAAAAGCATGCTTCACGGAATGCAAGCAGCAAGCAGGTTTTTTTCGTTATGTTTTTTCAGCTGCGAAAGTGCTATTGCCTTTTTCATATTGCAAATGCCTACAATAGTCTTCATTAGAATGCAGAAAATTATTCATTTGTGTCCTTGAAAGTCTTGAAGTATGTTACAATTATATATTCATCTAGGCCCTATCTTGTGGGTACGCTGACATATAAAAGGATTGCTATTTTACTCTCCGAATTTTGAAATCACAGAAATTAATGACTGTACGTTTCATTTTCAATCTTTATCAAATTCAAAATACAAATAGTTAAAACAAACATGAAAAGAGCATCCACCCGGTATTCAACTAAACGACAAAAATGAAGGAGAATTGCTTGAAGGCTTGTCGTAGATGCGAATGTAGCTGGCGAGCTTATCTTCGCCTAGACTAAAGCCTTTTTATGCCTATTCAGATTATCTGTAACACTGACCGTAAACTGCAAAGGCCTAAATTAAAACCATCGAAATCCAGATTAAACTAAAATAATTTAATTTATAAATTGCACAAATCAAAATATATTACTATCAATGACAATTCGGAAAAGATTTCACCAATTTCAACCTCTGTTTTGCACGTAGGCGTACTGTGATGTCATTATAAGTCAATGTGCAGGCCAGTCCTTTAAAGTTAATTGATCAATGTGTTTGAATATGTTTAGTGTGCGTACTTCAAGTAACAGAAAATCAAAAGATGAATTTTGAAATTGTGTTAAAATAATATTGAAGTAAATCATAGGCCTAGAAGTGATATTCAAATAGCAGACATTGCTTTCAATGGATTACAGTGACATAAGGAAGTTGCAATGCATGATAAAGGAATGTGATGTTAATTGTATGAAGTTGAAACACGTCATGTACTTGCACGACGTGTATTTCATCTCTTGCATTTATTCAATTTTTTTGAGAGTTTTGAATCAACAAATCATTATGATAAGAACAATGTGTAGGCTTGCATTCTTTGATGATGGTCATCGGTCGGTTTAGGCATTTCAAGAAAAAGAAGAAAATGTTTCACGACCGTATAATTAGAATAAAAGTATGTACAAATAAAACAGTCTGTCGACGTTTCGGCGATCGCCTTTCTCGAGACACAATCACTTATGAAGTCAGCAAACTATTAAGCACAGGGTGGCGCTGTTGAATTTCTTTGAACTCTACTCTTTGTCTGGTAGCTGTGGAACATAAGCCGCGGTGCATGACAGACCAATTAACGCTGTCAAACATACTATCTGTAGAGCCGTGAGATAATACATGGACATAGACAGCTGAGGAGGCTCGAGAACAATGCTCAAGAATGCGAGAACGAATTGTCCGTCCCGATTCACCAACATATTCAGCATCACAAATTTTGCACTTAATTAGATAAACAATACCCTTAACATAACAAAGCTTGGGACGAGTTGAACACGCACAGGTATTACAGTTCGAGGGACAAAGATCTAAACGAGGCTGACTACAAACAAGATTACTTAGTTTGCGAGAACTAAAATTAATATTCAATATCAGCTAAACCAGTCCTACGAATTAAAGAATTACATTTTCTAGAAAAAACATCATTTACAAAATTGAAAACTTCACCAATCATCTACAACGATCTCAGCCTGACAAATCGAATGGTATTCTCGAACTGGAAAATGGCCTCAAACGGTTGGTTGATGAAATGTCGACTGTGCCGATGGATCGTAAGACCGTGATGTTGTGTCTTCAATTCGACGTAAAAACATTACCGTGATGCCTAGTGACAAAACTAACCGACTTATTGGTATGGACTGTGAGCAATATTCTGAAATGATAGATGCCAACAAGGTTCAATAGGAATCTACGTCATTAGTTCAGCCTCAAACTAATCAAGCCAAATTCAATAAAGTGATTGCACGTATTTCGTCCAAATATCCAACTGCTGGAAACTCCTACAATTTCATATGTTCCTGCACGTGTAGTGAGCCAATACCCAGTTCTTTATACTGCCTTCCGAAGGACCATAAAGATGGACCACTTAAAGGAAGACCTATTGTTGCAGCAGTGGACACTCTAAGTAGAAAATTATCTATTAGTCTTTCTCACGTTTTCAATAAACTTCTTCATCATATCCCTGTTCATATAAAATCTTCTTATGATTTTAAGCAGTTCTTAGATAGCGAGTCCATACCTGATGGCGCAGTAGTGGCGTCTTCAGATGTAGATAATCTGTATGGATCAATCCCGTTAGATGGTCCATTTGATGTTATTTCTATTGTCACAGATTTTTTTGAACTATATAAGCATGAGACTATTTTGTCCGACCTTTGTGTTGATGATATGCGTGACTTGATCAAACTTTGTATAAAGTCAGATAGTATTTGTATTAACATGTCAGCGTATAAACAAAATAAAGGCCTTGCCATGGGGAATAATCTTGCCCGGTCTTGGCAATTATTTATATGCACTTCGTAGAGAGTCGTATTTGCTCAAATCAGAATATCTTGTTGTGGAAACGATACATAGATGAGGTTTTCATTGTTTATGTCAATTTTTCTGCTTCTGAGATTATGGACTTAGTCAGTGATGCCAATCCTTTTATTAGATTCACGTATGAGGGCACGAATAAGTCCAAACTCCCTTTTTTAGATATGTCTGTGATGAATGTTAATAACAGTTTTTAGACTGGGCTTTTCATGAAGCCTTTACATTCTGGTTGTATTCTTTCGTGGACTTCACATCATCCGGTACAGTTGAAGATGAGAATGGCTTCAAATGAATTTTTGCGAGCTATTAGACTGAGCTCTCCGCAATTTCTTCAGTCCAGCCTCGTTATGGTTGAGAATAGACTCATTCAAAATGGTTTTCCATTTCGCATTATCAAACGTCCAGGAACTCGTGCTTTTTCGTTCAAATCTGAGGAGGCTCGTCGTGAACAGTCAGCTCGCAAGACTTTTTCAACTTTGCCTTTTGTAAATGATGTTTTTTCTAGAAAATGTAATTCTTTAATTCGTAGGACTGGTTTAGCTGATATTGAATATTAATTTTAGTTCTCGCAAACTAAGTAATCTTGTTTGTAGTCAGCCTCGTTTAGATCTTTGTCCCTCGAATTGTAATACCTGTGCGTGTTCAACTCGTCCCAAGCTTTGTTATGTTAAGGGTATTGTTTATCTAATTAAGTGCAAAATTTGTGATGCTGAATATGTTGGTGAATCGGGACGGACAATTCGTTCTCGCATTCTTGAGCATTGTTCTCGAGCCTCCTCAGCTGTCTATGTCCATGTATTATCTCACGGCTCTACAGATAGTATGTTTGACAGCATTAATTGGTCTGTCTTGCACCGCGGCTTATGTTCCACAGCTACCAGACAAAGAGTAGAGTTCAAAGAAATTCAACAGCGTCATCCTGTGCTTAATAGTTTGCTGACTTCATAAGTGATTGTGTCTCGAGAAAGGCGATCGCCGAAACGTCGACAGACTGTTTTATTTGTACATACTTTTATTTTAATTATACGGTCGTGAAACATTTTCCTCTTTTTCTTGAAATGTGTAGGCTTCTCCTGACATCACGACGATTGCACATTGTCAGTTCGCATGGGCGCACAATATTAAAAAATGTCTTTATGCTTGAACAGTTTAAGCACGACAATTCTTGGCAGCCGTAGACGCTGCGTTTCGCCGTACAAGGACCTCCCAGTGCGGCCCAAAATTGTTTATAGTATCTAGAATGGCTGCACAAACTGAAGGACTGCACAACCAGCTGCTCTGCGTCTGTTTATCTCTACTTTGCCGTGCGGCTGTCAATCACAAGGATTGTAGTGCCTGTTCAGCATGGAATGGAAAGATGTCATCAGACTTGAACAATTTCAGCACAAAGTATTCCTTGGCCGACGTAGTCATGAAAGATCATGAAAGAGAATCAAATTCATGCTTCAATTGTACACAAGAAAGAATTTAATTGCGGAGAATCACATGCTTGAAAAAAAATTTGTGTTTTCAAAGAACGATGTTCCTTTCGTGCTTTGAACATGTTTCAAGAGGATGTTTAAGACATTTTTTACATTCTGCTTAAAACAGTGTCAACCCTGTTGCTAAAAAGTAGTCCATTTCTTTTCGCAATCACTTGAATTCCTTGGGAATCTGCATGAGGCTTTTTAAATCACATTTTAAGTTACTTAGAAGCTTTTCATTAATAAGCAATTTATTACAATAAATATTTTAACAATTCCTGTAGCGTTTTGCATTGTAGGTAAATCTCCCAGATTTCATAGGCAATTTTGTGAAACACAGTTTACGTTTTAGTTGAACTCCATGTGTATGTACTCCGGAAATCATTTATGTCAATCACTATTAGTAAGCTTTTTGAGGGAGAAGTGCAGCCAAACAGCTTGGAATCGTAATCAGCAATCAGAAAAGCGATTTATCTGTCAAAATTCGCTAAAATCTCAAAAGCTTAACATGTCAAATTTGGTGATCGATGTTTCTAGCAGAAAGATGAGCAAGATAAATCAGATGAAAACTACCATCAGAAATTCACACACGAACTCATGTGTTTGCCTTGAAATTCATGTTATTGATAGGCAAGTGAGGGAATGGCCTCCCCAGGGATATGGACACGCTTCAGAGCCCTGTATGGACAAAGGCAAGCGAAATGGCAGGCTTCGAGCATGCTCGTTACTTACATATTTCTGTTTTAATACAGAGCTGATCATAAATAGCTGATGCCTAAGTTCTGCTGAAACTCTATCGGTTGCCGTGCCTTCCAATCGTAAGGCACAACAACGTGCCATGCATCATTGCAAAGCTTACATTCTCAGTTTTATAATGAGCTGTGATAAACTTGCATCCGTTATTGCATTTGCTAATGAGCAGTGCTCAAATATGAAAATCGCTCAAGTTGCAAATCGTAATTCTTTAATAAGAAAGCATGTGAGCATGGTAATAAATCAAACAAGAGGAGAACAAGCAACTGAACAAGCCCTGACTTTGCACACAGGGCATGACGAGTCGCCACGATACATGTCCTCATAATTCGAAATAACTAGCAAATGTTTTAAGGTGCGTTTACACATGAAACTTTATTGCTGCCACCTAAATTGCACGTGTAAAAGCTACTGACCACAGAATTAGACAGGTCGTCTCTTCTTCCGTTTGACTAGAAAGGAAACATTGGAACATGTAACGCAAATGAAATGGCACAATCTGCTGACATAATACCATAGCAATCGAACAATAAGCAGCCAGTTCAACATTAAATACGCCAAATTGTGCAAAGTTTCAGTGACTGCTAAATCGGTCGGTGAAAATGTTGCAAGTGTAAACGGCTCCTGACACTTTCTGAAAAGTGTCTGCCAGAAGTGTCGCTGAAGTTGAACGAGGCGCAACTTTTTGCTAACACTTTTAGTGACACTCATGCGCAAAGTGCTCATGCGACCGTGATCGGAACACAGCGACCTGACTTCTTGGAGGCTGGATTTGTTCTTGCTGTTTTCATTATCACCAGTCATTAAATTACTAATGATGTACTGATATACATAATTCATTCACATACATATTTTCTGCATTGTCACTGCGTATCACTGTCCTTCAATTTACTAGGACAGACTTTTTCCCTGAGTATTCTTGTACAAGAAGCTCAACCTGCTTGGGGGAGCATCTAACGTTGCTTGATCTGGAATATCTCATCACAAGACATGACTTACATCTGCTTACTTTTGTATGGGAAGTTAATCATCGAATTTACAGTGGTGCATCGGTGAAAGGCCGCTTAGCAACCGGGCAATAGATAAAGGCATCAGCTGTTAGGACTCATCTTTCTCGAATAAAATGAATCTTTGATTGTTTGGTTGTTATATCGACATCGATAAATTTATACAGCATTCAGTAAAAGTTAGTAAAACAATGATCCCTGGTTCATCAATGACTGACAACGAAATGCCACGAACGAAAATTGATTGGACAAAGACGTTAACCGATGAACTGATTGATGAATGCGAGCAGTATCCCTGTTTGTGGAACGTGCACAATCACGAATATCGAGATAGAATAAAAAGGCCAAAGCATGGGGGAAAGATTGCCGCGAAATTCAAAATAGACAACAACTAAAGAGTTTCAGTAAAAAATACATAGCCAGCAGGGACTCAGTTCCAGAACGAAATCAAAAAACAAACGTTGTGGTGGGGCGCTGGTGATAAATTCGTCACGAAATGGTTTTGTGAGGCAATGAAGTTCATTCAATGCTCAAATGAAGGCTCAACAGATACATTAAGCTTCAGTACGGATATATAATTTATCGTATTATATTATAGGCCCACTTTTTTGATTTTAATAAAACTTTATGATATTGGTGTAAAAGTTTTAGGTTAACTTAACATAAGAATTGTGGAAACATATATCATTGTTGTGTTTTGGTGCAAACACTGAAGCCCACTGAAAACCCATCTTCACGAGCTTAGAGCGGGACCAATTACTACATATAGGCTATCAATAAGCTCCATATAAGCCTACGATTCGACTTACATTTTTCATATCTAGTCTAGGTCTACTTATGCACTTTCTGCAATAGCGTTAACATGCATACATGTATACCTAGAAATGAAAATGTGGCGTAATATTCTCACACTGTCTGTATGTATGCAATAACAAATGTAGTAGCAATGAAGTGAAGTAAAAACAATTCGTGAGTTACGGTTTGGCTACAGTCTTATTCTTGTATTAATTAATTTAACCGTGAAAAGTTCTAGAAGCGTTTAAAAAATATATTAAAATTACACATATAAGAATAATTTTAATCCAATGATGACGGTATGGGCATCTCATGAGTCGATCACTTCTTGAAGTGTCGCAAGCATTGAAGTGTCCTTCTTTGTAATCCTTAATGCGATTCGTCCCAAAAGATCTTCAAAGTCGGTAGCGGAATTCTCTAAAAAATTGCTACTGGCACGGATCCTGATCTCGTAATTCGAGCATAATCGTATTGCAAAATCCAAGCTGTTCTCTCATAATACAATCACGAACCCACATTCGCTGTTAACGCATTCTTTTCTCGCTAAGATGTATGCTGTAACTGCTGCAGCCATCCACTTTCTCGATGACATCGTGAAGAATAAGTGTCGACTAAAAGTGTCAAGTATAAACGCTCCTGCAATCTCCCGCAATTTTCTGACTCATCATAAATCGATAAAGTGTCAGTAGCAATTTTTCCTCGAGTGTCAGCAACTTTTTAGTGTCAAGTGTAAACGGCCTCTGCAATCTGATTGCGGGTGGTAGCAGTAAAGTGTCAGCAATAAAGTTTCACGTGCAAACGCTCCTTTAGGGTAATTATTTTATGACCTAAAAATCGTAAATTGTAGTTTGGCAAGATTTTAAAATCTTAAAAGTTATGTTTCCGTTTCCAGGCAAACAGTTGAAAAGTTCAATTTAAGACAAATAACACGATTTATTTCAAAACTTTAACTCAGGAATGCAGAGTCTCATCCGACTCCGACTCCGGTGGCATGTATATCAGCCTTAGTTCTGGTAACCTACATCATAGATCATTAGAGGCTTACCTCAGCCTGATTTAAGTGATCATTGCTGCACCAAATCAATCAATTTCTATGAAAGTTTGTCAACTTTGCACATCACTTGTTGGTGTGTGTTGAACACGGTTTCTCCAGGCAAGAAAATCCTCCATCCTTCTCCAAAAAATATGAGTACACTTTCGATTTCAATATGCACTATGGAGGACCCATCACACACGATTGACGTGAGGGTAAGAGGTAATGTTCTCAAGCAAACTAATATTTTACTTTTGTCTCTGATGTGACCTTTGGCGCGTAGGTGTGATCGAGGCTAGGAAGGCTTGTCTTCTCTACTAAATTACCGAGTGAAAAGACAATCCTTTATTCACTATCACGATTCATTCCCTCAACTATTACAAGCCTTGCATGCACTGCTCTCTCTACTTTTGTTTGACGGAGAAAGTTGACATCAAGACAGTGACAGCTATATGCACGAGAATAAATAATTTGCTTGCATTATATTGCGGCTCCAGTTATAGGCCGGAGTCCGGATTTGATAGGACTGCGACTCCGGCAAAATGATAGGACTCCGACTCCGCATCTCTGCTTTTTACCACAGAATACCCATTGACAGCTTGTTGCACGACACAGTAATGTAATTTACTCAACATGGAGAAGAACGCTCCACCGAAGCAGTAGCTGGCTGGCAAGGAAAGGCTGACGACAGACGAGCCAATCCTGACGCCGACGGTAATATTCATATCTGTAGGCAATGCATGCATTGGAGCTGTCCTCAGACTGCATCGCGATGCTGAGAAGACCAATATTGCGTCATTCTGCAGGCATCGGTCATTTTCTATATCTACTTCCCGGCAACTCCAACAATCTAAAACTACCGCAATGTGACCTAAATTTGACTAAATGTGATGAGACACAGAAAATATGACAATAGTACTTTACCCTAAAAATATGACATGTCATAAAAAGTGCTCTTTTTATCATCAATTTTATCAGACGATGGAGCGCCTTAACCTATCTATTCTTGGCATGGAAGGAGATGGGATTCGGCTGCTTGGCGCATTCTTGTTGTGGTCCTCGGAAAAGCTGCACAACCTGCGCTTTTGCGACCTTCAGTTTTAGCGTGTTTTCGAACTTTCCCTCCAACAGTCGTTGGATTTTACCCTCTGGTGTGAATGCTTTCAACTATGCCTACAATTATGAGTGTAGCATTTTATGGATAAAATTCTATGATTCATCTATCATGCCATGGTCCCCTGCATATCGAACGTTATGTAAATGCCACAAATGAAAATTTGCTGTAGTAACAGCACATGTAAGTAGTCATTTTTGTGAATTTTCCTTCACATTTAGAGTCTCTAGGTATGTGTCAGTCAAATTCAAAATTCAAGCTACATTTTCCTGCTTTCAGCATGGTTCAAACTATGAAAGAAATCAGATATCAGTGCATGCGAAGCTCGCTGTTGAACAGCGATGCGGAAAGTCAACAGAGCGTCATTATCAAGCCAGTACTTTTCTTGCCCGACTTGAACTCAAAGACCTAATTCACAAAACCTTCAGTGAATATCTATGAATGATCATATCTATGAAAATCCATTTACTTTTATACAAAAAGCGATCTAGAAGTTGCTTATGAAAATATAGCAGTCTCTCGTCAATACAACCATTAATGAGTAAAAATTTATGACATGAAATATCCCAATTATCAAAGATTTGTGATCCTAATAATAGTATGTCAGAATGAAATAGCAATCAGAGCAGCCATTGAAGTCATCGTTGGCGAAAGCGCAGAGAAAGACCGTAGAGCAAGGCAGATTGTTGGACCTGTGAAGTCGGAGGAAGTTATGCTCGGAGAAGATTCACTGTTAATCCAATGATATATCGACGAGCAGAAGATAACAAGCAAGTTGGGCTATATATCACAATTAAGACATTGTTATATTAACACAATTAAGGTCAATAGCATAGAGTAGATATATATATATAGGTACAGTGTCGACTCAAAAAAGTGTCTGTATAAAGTGAAAATTTTTATATCAAAAGAGTCAGTTTTTTGAGGATATTACGTTCCCGTGTTCCAAAAAATCATTTGAGCACTTTTGAAAAAGTCAAAATTTGTAAATTTATATACTACCGAGATGACTCTCCTTTATAAGTAGTATGAAACAAGTTGGATATCAAAAGGAATGAATAGTTGACAATAAGCATCCTAACTATACGGAAATTAAGCTGATTATCAAGGGAATTTCATGATCCGTATTATAATGGAAATCTTCATGAAAAAAGTCGCGATATTATTCGTGCTTTCTTGGCTGAAATTTCAAGTTTTTAATTCAATTTTCACCGGCATGATTTTATGATTCACTAAATTCATGTTTCATTTCTTGAATCTGAATAGTGATGTGGACCCATTTACATCTTTCAAAGTTAAATGAAGTCATTGTCTTTGATTATGTGATTTTGCTGTACCAGTGGCAGGTTGCCTGTGATCTGATCTCGCCTAAGAAGATTCTCTTGAAGTTCAGCAGGAACTCATCGAATTGCTAATTTAACAAACACTAAATCTCCAAAGGTGTCATGAGAATGTGAGATACCATCATTCCTTCTGCATTACAATCATGATCATTCAATTCCATTGTAATTTCTTCAAAGATGCATAGATATGCATATCTCACATTTGCTGACAATACCACCTGTATCTCCCTTGAGTTCATTTAATAAAATCGAGAGTGTATACTCATTGGGGATTTAATAAATGCGGAGTTACCACTCTACCTAATATATCTACTCTATGGTCGATAGAATTAAAATTCGAATTTTCGGTCTGTCCTCTATATTGGTCATGGTCAGAGGATTTATTTCCATCATTAATCTCTTATGTACTGAAACAAGTTTTCATTCAAATTTACTTCATCTTTTTATATTCTTATTTCCTCCGTTTATCAATTTCATTCAATTCATTTATGCGCATGTGGAAATTCGACACTTAAATTTCATTCCAGTTGCACTTGTGATCGGAGTTGAATCGTGCTTGTTAATCAATGTATAAAATGTTTTTGAAATAAGTCATGTCATTAAGCAGATAACAAGCAGAGTGATGTCATGGTACACTTCAGACCGCTATAAGCACGTAGTACAATGTGCAGAATATTACCGATGATTCATGATTCACCTCAATTACAATTTCCTATTAGAAAGTATCACTGTTCGATGTTGAACAAATCTCCGCACGTTTTGGTCAGCTCTTTGTAGCATTTTCTATGGGAATCAGATCAAATATTTTAGAATAATCAAAGTAGTCTACATGTAGTTGACTGAAGTTGACCTGAAGTTGACCTGAAGGGAACTTTGATCTACAGAACCACGTCATATTCATGCAAGTTCATTACTTGGACACACATTGGATACACATAAATTTGGCTTGAAGTACCGAATATGCAAAGCTTCAGAAATGCATAATAACCTGTCATTTCTAGTGTGAAAGACAATTAAAACTTGTCACGAAGATATCTACGATCGCAAATGCAGTCAATGACATGAGAAGCTATGGCAGAGGAACTTCGGCGACTGTCACCTTTGCTGAGCCAATTAAGAATGTGTTCTTCAGAGCGAGCGGTGAGATCTCTGCTCGTCCTGCCGTATGTAATAGACTGACCCACAGTCGCAGAGAAATCGGTAGACGACGAAGGACGAGCATGAATCAGGCAGCTGATCTTTAGGAGAGCGCACTGGAATGCGTCTGACACTGGCTGCAGGGTAATTAAGACCAATCAAACGCCGGACGGTCCGCTGAAGAGAAGGGGCTTGAAGGTCATTATAGAATGGTAGCTTGATATAAACCTTCTTTTTCTCGGCGGTCTGAACAACTGGCGAAAGAGAATATTTTGTACTTATTAATAAAATGAGCAGGGTACGCATTTCTTTCAAGAACCGCTTGTAAAACTGCAATTCATCTGTTAGTTAGTCAAAAGAAGATATGCAAATAGCGCGGAAATGTAAAGATCTTACTAAAGAGTGTTTACACGAAAGATGTATTTAGTAAACAATGAAGTAGCAAGTTAAGTAAGTATATGTAAGATGTACTTAACAAGTAGATATTTATCAATCATCCAGCTCACTTTCATCATTTTCCGATGCTCATCCAATGTTTCAAAGTGCATTTAGAGATGACTTTGATTGATTTGATATAACAGATCAGAGTCCAAACTACCACACAGTTGTAGGGTATATAAGTTCAGATAAAAATGAGAGCAATTTGAGAGAGAGAGAAAAAAAAGAAAAGCGATAGGACGTTGACTGCGAAAAATTTTATTTTTTCTGAAAAGTTTTTCATCTTTTCACCTAATCATATTCTACGTACAGTTAAAATAATTCGGGACAATGCGGAACAAGTTGTACTTCTATTTTAGGCATCTCTCAACTCAATAAATAATGCTTTGTGTAAACATTGATGTAGCTGAGATGTGCATATATTTGATCACATCACACACTTCAATCTAACCCTTTCCTGCCTGAAGACGTGTAGTACGCGTCTTTTGACATTGGCGCAAAAGACGATTGTTTTTTGCGGAGGAAGACAGGGGTGACGGAAGCGTGTACTATACGTCTTCAATGTTATTATCCACGGAACGATAGCTTGCTCAAGTGAACTGTGTTAACTGACGGCAGCTTGCAACTTTTATCGAGCAATTTCTGATCATTCGCATATAACTTTCTCGTGTGTGTCATCGGAACAAATTTTCAAAATACTTCTACGAATTTACCATCTATGAAGATCGTTGTTTCTAGGAATAATAAGAACAGTATCATAAATAGTAGTTGGGAACGTATTATGTTTATAAACCCTTTGAACTTTTTATGCAGATTAGAATGTGTTTGTACCATTAGCAATGTTGCATGATGATGACTTTATTTTTCATTGTGGGCCAGTTGAAAATGATTTTAAAGAGGATGAGAAATGTAGACTTGAATTCGAAAATAATTTATATAAATGACGTAAACTGTCACTCATCATTCTTCACGATGAAAATTAAGATAACTATGAACGACATAGACACTCAACGCCACTTTCATCAGACATCCGTAAATTAATAGGATGTGCTGCATTTGGTGTGCTGTCTTCAGTTCTGTAGTGGTCGCTTATATGTGTGGCATTCTTCCTTAAATTGAAAGTTTCAGCACTATATAAACACATGAGCCTATTACCTTTTATAAAAGTAATACTGACGACTAAAAAGAATTGAAATTAAGATTTGTGCCCATCTTCCTCAGTGCAGAAACAATGCGCCGGTGTTGTAAGCACACATTCTCGGAATAGAACAAACTTAGATAGATACAAAAAAAGTTCTATACATCAAAAATACAGTATAGAAACTTTATATCATCAGATTTGTCTGAACTTACTGAATTCAAAAATCGGTAAAGTAATACACTAACGGCTACAGGAAAATGTCAATAACAAAAGAACGTGCTGTACACGTCCTCGTCTGATACAACAATGAAAACATCAACATCATTTCCCAGAAAAGGGGTTAATAAAATTGCAGATAGACACATTTTGCCCGTCTTACGATTTTGATTGATAAATCGATTTATTTTTTATGATAGCTCATATCAGGCACAAAGACTCCGACTGCTGGATGACATTATTCAACGGTTTATGAAAATGTTTAATAATGAATATTCGTATTTCAAATGAAACGTTTCAAACTTTTGAAAACGTTAAAACAAGTTTTTCGCCGGCCAATGCGTGTATTGAAATTACATACAATTAATTTTCAACTCTTTCCTGAGATTGCTTGTCAATAAAATGTAATACTCCATAGTTAAAAAAACACGACAAAGTTCGGCATCGGCCGCTTGTTTGCGCTGATTTGCTGTAGACGTGTAGAGAATAGAGGAATTTGAAATATATAGGATCAACTGGCCGACTGTCATGTTGCATCTTTTTCATCAAAAATGCTTTCCTTTGGTATCTTCAGAATCCTCACGAAGTGAGGAGTGTGAATATGCAAGTTTTATTCAAATAAGTCGAATAAAAATAAAAAAATAGTTATTAATAATAAAGTTATTTTTTAAACTTCTTCAGCATCTTTTTCTTCTTGCCTCGAGATTACACAAACGCGATGCAAAGTGAACAAAGTACAGCTGGTGTGAGAGAACAAAGACATGTCTTCGCTAGTTGCTTGTACCACTGATGGTGTTTATATACTGTAGCAGAAGTGGCGTGGAGTGCTCCCAGACCATAGACCCTTGCTCCATAATGGATTTCTATTGCTGCAGCAGACAGCATTCAGTAAAGCATTCAAATAGTTAATTTGACGCTATCTTGATTTTAATAAATTTTCAAGCCTGCTTTTGCGAGTATACATGAATATTCGAACTGGCATGCATGACTACAGAATGAAACGAAAATGAAACAATGTGCAAATTGATATTTAAATCCTACGTTGACTATACTGCATATGAATTATGATTCACTAATTTATTCACGATAAAAAGTTCAATGTGACAGCCTCTAAGACCATTTTAATTACCCTGTCACCCTTTTAACCTTTCCGCAAAACTGTATGCCCTACAAGGCAGGAGCTAGAATGTTTGCTGGACAAGTTTTAAGATATGGGCGCATCTGTACATTGGAAAAGTACATTTCCAAAAATTTATCCAAAAATTCAATCGTACAGCTACTAACTACTCTCATTAAAAGAGGATATAACAGCGTAGATCTCAAGCAAAGTGCTGAGAAGCACCTGCATAAGCATAGTGAAACTTTATTGAAATACGGATATTTTTCTGCTTAGCAGCTTCCTAATAATTGTGTGTGCTTTCATTGATTTAATTAATTTCGAGGCTGCTTTCATTAGCAGGGCCCCGCTTGGGTGAGTTTGAGCGTTCAAGAGTAGAGGCCGAAACGCGAATCCTTACCCAAGTTCCTGCTGATGACCTCAATTGCACATTTTTTCAATTAGGTAATCTGTTGTAGTTGTTATCTCCTTTAATCTGTAAGGAACGCCACATGGGTCCTTTTGAGGGATTCTTTTCACTTATCGCTATCTTCTACTTCATCTTCTCCTCAATCAAAGTATTAAATTTCATTCTGACGCAATTGACATGTGCAAGCATCCGAGCGACCAGACCTGCAGATTAAATTTGTCAATATAAGCAAATTCCGCAATTACTACACTGCCCAACACACAGTGTGGCAGACAGGCAGGAGTTCTCCTGTAAGTTATCAGAATTTTTTCTCACTCTACTTATATTTGCACAGGCCTTTTTTTTCATTACCTACCATTTGAATATTATCAACATTTACAATTGTGTTTTATTCTTATTTTTCACATTGGTTTTACTTACTGAATAGTTCGATTTGTGATCTAATTCATTATTAATTGTGTCTCGCCTAAGGTTAGTCCTTGATAATTTGATTTCTTTCAGCAATCATGCAAACCTAAACTGATTGTTCGTCGACTCGACCTTGTTCTCCCAAGATTTTAAACGTCAAATGACAATGAAAATGCGATATTGATTTCTCATATAACGTTTGATTGCCTCGGTCAAGGATCTGAGATCATCATAGAGAACATTTACCCACGAGGAAGCTCTCGCTAACACAAGACTTTGTTGCGTTTATTAAAACCTGTCAATTGCTTCTGTACGATGGTTAGTTTTTCCGCATAATCCCTTCGGTCGACCGGACGGTGTAGCTTGTAGAAAATAGCCACTGGTTGATGAAATCACCGACATATCGCAATATAATGGCTTCAAAATGTCATCGAATAATTCTGACAGAATCACACATCCAAGTATGGAACCCACATCGGAATCTCCTAACCGTTCAACATTTAGCCTTCCCTCATTGAAGAACACGGACACGACGCATTCAAGGAGGCAAGGCAAGGATAAATAAGGAGAATTTGCGGCTCTTGCTATCTAAATCTAAGAATTAATAAATACTACCATCCTATGATTGCAATGTATTTCCTACTGCGGCAGAAGCTAAGTCGAGCAAGCCAACTGTCCCACACATCTCTGATTCTCTGCTCTCAATCTCTCTAGCATGTACGTCATTCATTGATGATCTTACAGTTGAGCCTGCTTTCAGCTGACGCTCTGAGTGTATTTGAGAGTTGTGAGACTGTCAACTTAATTAAGAGGCAAAGATGCTCTCAAAAACAATTTGAACAATTTAATCTTTTTTGTTCTATGAGCGACGGTAATTATTTTTGGGTAGGCGGTGAAGGCCTCGCAGGCACAGAGACTACGCCACTGTTTAGCGGTTAATGTTTAAAGAAGCGTGAAATGTTGAACTTATTTGAATTAGACTCCCATATGCGTGCTTGTACCTCTCCGTTTTCTGTCATACTCCTCGTTGAAGAGGGTAATACCGTGATTGCTTTCGGATAGCATGTCTCCTCGTTGCTAGATTTAAGTTAAGAGCTCGAAGATCATCGGACAAGACCTATGACATTAGCTGAAACGATCTCTTTATCTAGTCATCTCCCTCTCGTCTCATAATGTGGCCAGACCGCTGTAACTTTCCTCCAGGCTCATCTTCTGCCTCAGGTCTTTACTCAGTTGTCCATCGATCAGCCAGCCACACATCACACTTTCTTTTAGCCAATTCCTTTATCCTCCAAGACGCGCAGTTATTTTCCGTCTGTTGAATTATCATTGCAGATATCTATGAATACTGTGTGGACTAAATCCCCGTTTCAAAGTATAATGCTGGCTTGGAATTACTGATATCTTGCTTCAGTAGTTTGGCCTGACGGTTAATGCTATGTTGTCTATGGGGGATGAAAGCATCTGATTGTATTACGGGGATTCTTCAACTGAGGACTTCTGTCGTTCTGTCGCTCGTCGATTGCTCAGTTGGTAGAGCGCTGGCCTAGAATGCCAGAGGTCGGTGGTTCAAATCCATCATGACGCGCAGTTATTCTCCGTCTGTTGAATTTCTAATATAATTTTCTTTGTGATCTGTCAGATGATCTGACAAATGGATCTGCTGTTTCAGCCCTGCAATTGCATTGAAGAATATGCATCTATTTATATACTTTAAGTGTGCATTTACGCATTATGAAAGCATGCACCTTCTCAGCTCCTTCTTTTTTTAGGACCGCAGATTGAGGTCCATTTTTCTTCAATGTCGGTTACAATTTTGCTCCCAGCCAGTGAGTTGTCGTGACTCGCTGTCATTTGACAGGAAAGGCGATGCTCCAATGGAAGACAGTAAATCAAAAGCGTGGAGCTTAATGGAGCTTGTACAACTTCAATTGGTTCTTAAACTCCATCATTTTCTACGTACATGCATGGCGCATCACATATTCTTCACCACATCCACCCGCACAATGTTTTCAGTCCTTCACCGGCCGACTGTCTGAGAGTCCAGCTGTTATTCACGAAGCGGATATAGATAGTGAAATGGAGTGAGTGGACACTTCGTTTGGATGCAATGAATTCCTTTGTGATGATACAGCTATTGGAAAGCATGCCTCATTCTAGTTTCGTTTGTTGTACTCGAAGTTTATAAGACCTGAGACCAAGAATTAAATTTCGTATGCGAAATGAATTCATTTAATTATGATTATTACATTGAATACATTGCCAATATGAAGCTGATAACTGATGTGGTCGCTTTCACAGTGCGGCGGGGCCGCATTTGTTGCATTGTCTCAAAAAGTATGTAAAAGCGTTTTACAGAAGTAAGTCGGATTTTAAAACGTAGAGCATAGAGTAGGGATATATAGGTAGAGTGTTGACTGAAAAAGTATCTGTATACACTGAAAATTTTTAAATCAAAAGATTCAGTTTCTTGGGGAGATAACGTTCCCGTGGTCCAAAAAATTATTTGAACAGTTCTAAAAAACGTCAAAACTTAATATACTACCGAGATGACTCCTCTATGCAAGTAGTATGCAACAAGTTGCTATCAAGAGGAATGAATATCTGCTAATAGTCATCCTAACTAAGCGGAGATTAAGGTGATTATCAAGGGAATTTCATGATCCGTTTTATAATGGAAGTCTTCATGAAAAAGTCGTCATCGTATTGTGCTTTCTTGGCTGAAATTTCATATTTCTAATTCATGAAAGCAATAGCAGGTCCTCGAGTTGCCAATTTAACAAACATTATCTCTCCAAGGCTGGCATGACACGGACAATCTGTAAAATAATATCATTTCCTTCTGCTTTGCTATCATGATCAGTCAATTCCGTTGCAATTTCTTCAAAACTGCAGAAAAGTGTATATCTCACACTTTGAAACAATTCCGACTATATCTCCCTTGAGTTCATTTAATAAAATCGAAAGTTCATGCACATTGGGGATTTCATAAATGCGGAGTTACCACTCTACCTAACATCCCTACTCTATGACACAGAGTTTCCATTGAAGCATTTCGAAGCTGCCTCTCGATTAAGCTTACCCTCAACGCTTTGAGTAATTTTTCGCGATGATAAAATTGCAACCTTCACTGACGGCAACAATTCAGAAGTCAGACACTTTATTTTGTGTGTGCAATAGCGGGCATACATCGTCATTTGAATTGTTAGTGCTGAGATCTTTGACGGCATAGTGCCATCGAACTTAATCGCCATCCGATTTCAAATACTTATGACAACTGATTATGCTCGATCTTAATATCTTGAATATTGACCGCATCTTGTGACAATTCACCTGCTTTTGAATTTCACAGTGATTAGAGCTGAATCGAATCTGATTCTGAATTCCGCATGGATTCAACTTCCGAACCGATGAATGAAATTGGCATCATAGAGCCATTCGAAAGTCAAAAAGTGAACATTGTTGGAATACTTGGAATCACAGCACCAACACTGCGATGTTTTGAATATCCACGATGTAGCTAATTACTGTGGTTGAAATAATTGACCGCATTGAGCTGTTATTAGAACAGTGAATAATGTGATGTACAAGGATTGTCATTGTTTGATTGCAATTTAATTGGACAAAGAGATTAATGAACTGGAATTGGAAATTACATCAATCAATTAATTAAATTGGAACTCAGAGTTCGAACGGCTTGTGTAACTTGATAGCATTAACTGCTAACATACTTGATCCAAGTTTTTTTAACTATACTGTACACGTTGCACACCAATAAACAACCTATGGTCGTAGACATTTCCTGCGTATGGAAATAGACTATATCGCTGACACAACAACTATACGCCCATTATCATTTTATGACCCAATACTGCGATTAGTTAGACCTATCAGACAAGCGGATAATTTCCTGAGATTCTCTCTCACACACACCTGTGAGATAGCTTTTGGCATATAGTTCATACAGGCATTCGTGATTCTCTCCATTGTTTTCATCAGTGACGATTGAGTGGAGAAATTTCGTTACCAGCAGATGACAAGTAATTGATTGGCATTGGAAAAGGCAAAGAATAAATCAATATTAATTGGAAAATATATCAATTAATTATTTGACATTGTATCACAGAATTAGACAGGTCGTCTCTTCTTCTGTTTGACTAGAAGGGAAGCATTGGAACATGTAGTGTTAATGAAATGTCACAATCTGCTGACTAAATACCATAGGAATCGAACAATGAGCAGCCAGTTCAACATTAAACACGCCAAATTGTGCGAAGTTTCAGTCACTGCTATCAACCGGATCACACAGCAAAGAGACACAGTCAACATCAAGTTCTACAGAGAAGTTTGTGAACGTTTTTTCATGCGCCTGCTAACTTTTTTTAAAATGATCGGAGGGTCCAACATTATCGAGAAAACTTTTGCGCAATGATCTGAATTCTTCGAATCTGAAGGAATCGTGGCGATCGGAGCATTTTGAAGGAATTCAGAGCAATCCACAAGCGACGCATGACTATTTTTCCTATCTCTGCAGGGCATTGAAAATTTCTTTTTCCCACTTATTAAGTTCCTGGCTGTGCCATCGCTTTGAATCAGCTTGCACTTCTAGCAAAGTGATACAATTAAACAATCTAATTCTGTGCATTGTATATTCTAGCCAATTAATTTACTGAAATTGGTTTATCAGCAATCAATTAATTGGTTCCCATTCATTCAGGATTTTTACAATCTCTGGTGATACACCGGATGATCCAAAAATAACCGAACCCAAAGCATAAGACATTTTGATATCTATTAATTCGCAATCTCGATGATTGCTTTGCATGGTTCATCGCTCTCTATGAATGTCAATCAGTTCACAATGCACAAAATTGAGAGAGAAATCGATCAATTTCGCTTTCTATGAATATCTTGAATCTACAATGTATAAAATCTGAAACTAGATAGAGATCGATTGATTCATTCAAATATTAGAGACATGGAAAGTCGCCGTACATTGACTACAACAGAGCGTGTTTTTGTGATTAGACGGTATTATGAAAGTGGTCATAGCTACAAACATGTTCAAGATGACTGGGCTGATGAATTTCAGTCAGCGAAACCGTCCAAATCGACAATGTACGATCTTATTTCAAAGTTCAACAATACTGGTTCAGTTGTGAACATAAAGCAATCTGGCCGACCTGTATCTATGCGCACTGACGAAAACAAGGACTTGGTCGTTGCCGCTTTTACAGCCAGTCCCACAAAATCTATTCGCCGTGCTTCAGTGGAACTAAACATGTCATATGGGAGTGTGCAACGTACGCTAGTGGATATTGGCTTGAAGCCCTACAAACCACATTTGCTGCATAAGCTGAATGAAGACGATCCGGACAGACAACTACAATTTTGTGAAACATTCCTTAGCTTTACTGACATGCATCCGGATTTTGTGGACAGCATCTTGTGGTCAGATGAAGCCACTTTCAAAACCAATGGACACGTTAATCGACACAACTCCGTCTATTGGTGCGACACGAATCCATACGAGATTCTACAGAAGGACGTTAATGCTCCTGGAATCACTGTTTGGTGCGGATTGTGTTCTTCTGGCGTTGTTGGACCATCGAAGGGACTGTTAGTGGTGAATCCTATTTGAAGTCGATAAAGGAGCAGATATGGCCAATCCTTTCTGAACGAGAGGATGTTCACAAACTCTACTTTCAACAGGACGGGGCCCCGCCTCATTACGCTTTGAAGGTTCGTGAGTGGTTGGATGAGCACTTCCCTGGGCGCTGGTTTGGTCGCCGTGGACCCGTCGAGTGGCCGGCCCGATCACCGGATCTGACCCCACCCGATTTCTTCTTGTGGGGGTAATTAAAAATTCTGTTTACGGGAACCGCCCAAGATCAATCGCTGATCTGAGGGCGTCAATCCAAAACGCTTGTGATCTTATTACTCCTGCACTCTGTGCAAAAGTGTGTCGCAGTGTTGTCTCACGCTACGAGGAATGTCTCAAGGCTGAGGGCCACCATTTCGAACAGTTTAGAACATGAATGCACGTCATGTCTTCTGGGGTTCGGTTATTGATGTATTGACTAATTGCTTGTCACTATAAACATATGTGATGTTCACTATATTTTTTGCTTTAATTTGGGTTCGGTAATTTTTCGATCACACTGTAGATTTCATGACGAACATGACATAGCTTTTCAATTAATACTTGTTGCACGAAGCAAAGATTGCATGTTGACGAGCTAAGCGAGCAATCGCCTTTAGAGTGAAACATTTAACAACTGTATAATTCAAAATTGAGAATAATTTATAATTATTCTTCAAAATTTTCTACTTATGTTTACTAAATAGTAGTGCTTAAAAGCCCTGAATTACACAAAGTGAAGATAAATTTGACTGCGTCAACGTGTCGCTGTCCGACATTTGATCATTTGATAAGCACAACCATAGATAGCCGAGACTTAACACAGAGCGGACATGCACTTCGTAAGGCAAAGCTACGTGGTAGGCGTGCGATGTCATGACGACTGTTATAGCGACTTCTATTGGTTGCCAGTCATCATAAATTCTTTTTGAATATTTTTTAAATATTAATCTCCTTCAATTTGAAGTTTTCTCTAAGTAGAATGGTAATTTCTTTTGAAAGATTCCGATTGAAGGAAGCTTGTGATCTTGAAACACAACACCGTCTCAGTGATGAATGACTGTAAAGTTGGGCATGAAGCCATAGCTGGTGAGCCCTCATACGGCAAAGTTTCAAGTTTTTCACAATATTTTGTTCTAATACATCAACAACTTCATGTAGGAATAAGCCTACTAGGCTTTCATTTTTATAAATTAGCAATATAGTTCTTTCGACTAACAATTTTGATTTCAATGCTTGTGCACTGATCAACTAGGCATTTTAGTCTTGGGGCACATAACTGATCATGAAGTCTGATACTTGTAATCAATCCCTCCTTCAAAGTTTCGTTGCGGAGCCGGTTATTGCAAATTCGAGAATTTACGTGCATCAGCATATGTTTCGGGCCTTGGTAGTCCCTGTTTTCGCCTCTCTGTGCCACTTCGCACCGAATTTCCACAAATCCTTTGGTCTCCAAATATTCGATATTGCTTTCAGTTTTAAAGATCGGATCGAGCAAATTGTCTGAGGATTTTGAGGCCACCTGCAGGAGTAGGCCGAGAAGACATGCACAATACATGTTGAGATGTCGATAAATCAAAGACTGAGCGGGGATATTTCGGTATCAAAAGTTGTCGGTTGCATGAAGATTCCCTGGACTTTCATGCTGGGTTTATCGTCTGTCGCACGAAGTCTTGATAGATTGCATCCGAGAAGATGAATTGAAAACAGATCTCAGGGAGAAACGTGGATCTGGTGATACAATTCGTCTTCGCTGCTCACCAGTTCTGCAATAGCGGCGCCCATGACGTGCACAGGGGAGCTGAGTGCATTCGTAAAACAGCGATAGATCTCTGCTGGCGAATACCGAATTAAAGTAGCAATTTTCATGCATCTCTACTATTTTGTGTAGAGGGGAGTGATGGCTCCCAGTGATTCCCCAGTCTGCGCCCCTGCTTGAAGGCATAATTATTTTTCATTCCTTCTTTTGAATCTGAAGGTCAATCACAACAGAAATTGCATGATTCATTCTGAAGCGTTGAACACGACCACTGTTCCGTAATATTTCCAGCTCGAACGTAATGCACTCACTTAATTCGCCAGACACAGTTCTGCACGCGTGTTGTATTGCATCGATCTGCGCGTGGATTCCTTGAAGAAAAAACACTGTCGTTGCAGATGCTTGATTCTAGATAGATAAGGGCTTTGAGGAAGTGCGCAATTGCCTTTGCCTTGGTAAAATATTTTTGTCAACATCTCATCCTTGTCTGTGCTTAAGTGCGCGACAGCTTTGAGGGACTTTTTCTTACATACAACAGAAAATTGCGAAGGTACCCTTTCCAGCAAATATTCTTGTTTCTTCAGTACGAGCAAAGCAGTTTGCCATCAGTATCGGCTACGAGAGTTTTGAATTCATTTGTACCCTCTCTTTCTGACTGATTTGTCTTGCTCTTGTATCAGAATTCATAAGACTGTGATTTTCTATTCGAATTGTTTTTCGAAAAAGTTATGGTCACTTACTTAATTCGAACTGCGCGGCATTACAGATGAATGTAGATTATTGAGAATGTCTGTATGTGGAAATCAGTTCTCTGCAGACTGATCAACTACACTGTAGGGCTTTCTGATTTCAAGACAAGTTCATGGAATCGTCAGTTGTAAAATGAATTGCAAACAATTCTTTGAAGTGGTGACCCGTCGATGATGTGCAGTAAACCAATTTTTCAATAGCACCCTCCGAGTGTGTAAAGAAATTCCTCTAACGGTGACTTGCGGCTTCGAGCTCCGTAGGAGTCCACACCCATCTAATCTACTCGAAAGTGCGATTGTGGATGTGATCACGCTGAGCGTCTAAAAAAACAACTTTTTATATGTTTCAAATCAAAAAATCACCGCTTCCTTGATCTTTTAGATTTACTTGTTTTTGATGCTCTTTTAGAAAATGTTTGATTTCAAGATTTGCATCGTTTCTTGTTTCTTTTCAATTGAACAAAGTACTTATTAAATGTGCTGGAGGACCCAAGGGCTGTTTTTTGTGTCTGCCATAAGGCAACTGTAGCGTCGATAGCATGTGATTTGTGAGTTTGATAAGTTGCTTATTTATATCATGCTACTTATATATTCCAGGAGCAAGCTATGCAGCATTCTCAAGCATGCTCATCAATTATTCGGTTCTCAATATGGTTTCAAAAAACAACATGTTTTTTGCATTATACACCGCTAAAATTAAAGCATCATTATTAGAAAATGCGCATTGTTAGCACATGTCTGCAAAACAAGGTCTTGCGATAATTATTTCAATAACAATATAAAACATGAAGGGTCAAAGCGTGTTTTTTAGTCTGATCAGAATGTCGTGCACTTGACAGTTCTAGAGCTGTGTCTGAAAAGTTGTTGTCAAAGCAGGCACATGGCATTGTTTTACCCACAGAATTAGACAGATCGTCTCTTCTTCTGTTTGACTAGAAGGGAAGCATTGGAACATGTAGTGTTAATGAAATGGCACAATCTGCAGACTAAATACCATAGCAATCGAACAATGAGCAGCCAGTTCAACATTAAACACGCCAAATTGTGCAAAGTTTCAGTGATTGTTATCAACCGGATCACACAGCAAAGAGACACAGACGATGTCAAGTTCTACAGAGAAGTTTGTGAACGTTTTTTCATGCGCCTGCTAACTTTTTTTAAAAATGATCGGAGGGCCCAACATTATCGAGAAAACTTTTGCGCAATGATCTGAATTCTTCGAATCTGAAGGAGTCGTGGCGATCGGAGCATTTTGAAGGAATTCAGAGCAATCCGCGAGCGACGAACGACTATTTTTCCTATCTCTGTAAGGTATTAAAAATTTCTTTTTGCCCACTTATTAAGAAGTTCCTAGCTGTGCCATCGCTTTGAATCAGTTTGCACTTCTAGCAAAGTGATACAATTAAACAATCTAATTCTGTGGTTTTAACCCTATTCTTGCACATCTGTCGATAGTGTTGATTAATCTTGTTGACATTAAAGAAACTTTTATAGCGAACTGTTTCCACTGAACGCACTCAGCCCGATTTCGACAATGAGCACTTTTTTATTTTACAAATGTGACAAAAAGGTGGGAATTTATATTTATGTTTCAATTTTTTGTTTGTCGGTTTTTACCTGAGCATTTTAGCAGTTTGAATGTGTGAACAGGTTGCGTTGTCGTTGATTGTTATCAGCTTCTATCAATGTGAAATGGAAAAATGAATCAGACAATTCATTTAGAATCCACTTTTTGCTGAAAAAATCGACTAATTATGTCAGCTTTCTTTATAAAATTCAAGTGTTTGAAATTAGAAAATTGGTAAGCTTGAACTTTGGCAAAATCAAATATCATTTCAATGAAAATCCCTTCAGAATGACATGAATAATACTTTGTATAATAATTTGGCCCTACCATAAAATAAAAGAGTCGCACAAGAGTTGAGATACACTACCATGCAACAAATTAATGTAGAACACATCTGAGTAAGTTCCTCGTTATTCCGATTTATTAGAAAAAGAAAACGACGCAAAGGTACATTATAATCTTTGAAAAATCATGTCAAATCAACAACTGATCCAACAGAATATCAAAACCTTATCTTACACAAATTGTTTATCTGAAGATGGCAAAAATATGCCAGATCTGCCCAGAATGACTTGATCTCATATTTTTCGATTTTCCGATCAGGCCTTCTCCACAGATCTATGTCTTACACAAATTGAAGGACGTGTAATATAGCAAGAGGTAACAGACAAAGGTAAACATAGATAAACACATTTGCCATCCCTAGCCCTTGACTTAGCACTTGATGTTATGAACGTGTTATCTTTCGGACCGAAGAACTTCCATGTCGAACCCTGCGCTTTGATGCCAGTCCAAGGACACCAACGGCCATTTACATTCGGAAAATACTTTTCATCCACATATTCATTCATTAATTCATATTCTTTCTTATTCTTGAAAGTCAGTAGAACGGAGTTCCGACGACGACACGTGGCTTGTGCAGTGGTCCAGTTTACATGCTTCTTATTTAAGTAAATGCAACCGATAGATGGAACCTTTATCCACGGTGATGGGCATGGCAAGTATTTGATGATGCCCCTTACTGTCTTCATAATATCATTTTTCATATCGGATAGCTCACTGCGCAGGTCGTTGACTTGTTTCTTTACTTCACCTGTCATTTGAACCAACGTTTTCCTGATTTCAGAGATGTCTTTTCGAAGGTAATCAAGTTTATTGCCACAATCTGCTAATGCCTTTTTCCCTTCTTCGCCGTATTTTGACAAAATGTTTTGATCCTTTTTTGATATTTGCGAGTCCGCAATATGTTGAGTTTCTTTAACCATCGCGCGTACAGCATCCTGTACATATTGAACAGGATTCTTTCCATGCGAATGATGGAAGATGGAGACAAAAACTAAGATAATTTCAAAGATATAGACAACTAACATTTGGCAGGAGAAAGCAGTATACCCACGTCAATGTCTCAGTTGATATTCGAGTGTAGCAGATGAATACTCGGCGGCTTGTCTCGCTGGAAAATGTACCTTACTTTGATGAAATCACGTAAATATTGATGTTATTCGTGGAATTTATCAACCTCTCGACCGTAAATTCATGCCATCCACATAAATATTGACTTTCAATTGGATATGACCGATGAATTTGCAAAAATTGCATTATGCTCATTTTGATTGTGTATGAACTGCGCAATGACGCATTTTAGTCCTTACAAAAGCTGTAACTTAACTTTAAAAATACATAAAAGCTATTTCAAGCCTATTTTTTAGTTTGTGCGGGGAACGAGGCCATAAATTACACCTTCACAGAATGATGTACGCCTTAGCCGTCTGCTGAGTTCTAATCGGCTGCTATTCTTGTCAGAAGAGATCAAAGAAGAGTGCATGTGAATCCAAGGTTCATAAATTCGGCAAGCACAACGTGACCAATTTGGTAACATTGAACCACATTCTGCCATATGTCCCCGATCAGAAGCATATGATAAGCTTTTCCTATTATAGCCACAAGATATTGACACTCACATAACGGCTGATAAAAACATTTTTGGCAATCATAAAAATCATTTCATGCACATCACAGAAAATGGAAGTCTATTCCTAAGGCGAGCCATTCTGGCCAAAACTATCTCAATGGGTTTGAGAAAACTGAAATTATATCTGAATTTTGATATTGAATGCAATGACATCAATAAATGCTTTTCATTAAAAACCTCAGCAAGTATTTTGTGTTTGGGTTAAAACGGCGATTTCCAAGAATGACAGTCTGTAATCAATGATGATTACACGTGAAATGTCAATCGGATATTTGCCACACTGTAAACTGTACAGTACAAAAGCTGGTTGATTTTGACTGCGAAAGCGATATGCAAAACGAGAGTAACAAAATGTACGAAAGCGCTATTGTTTGTGGTGATACACTACGAAAGTGATTGCCATTCCTACTGGATTATCTTTATCGTCCAATAGGAAAGCCAATCGCTTTCGTAGTGTATTGGCACGAACAATAGCACTTTCGTACATTTTGTTATTCTCCTTTTGTACATAGCTTTCGTAAGTAGCTTTGGTATTGCACAGTTTAATTGCTAGAACGCTATTTTACTACGGCACATCGAATTCTAGACTATAGATCTGTTGCTTCATCTTCCCTCTTTCAAAGAAAAATTCAGAAATTAGATTTCCTTACTGGTTCTGAAGGGAATTGATCATGATGTGAAAACCGTTTGTGTGATATGTAATGACTCAGAAGTTGAGACTGTCATTTAGTAACAGAAGAATAATAAAACTCACGATAGCAAATAGCGCCTTTCTTATGCAACTGTAATAGCATGCAGTTGAATTCATCAAATTGGTGAATACTTTAAATCCGAAACTGAAATCCATCGCAAAGATTCTTAAAAGAAACATATTCACGAATAATGACTACAGAGAACGTTAGCAAATTGTACGACTTTTGATTTTTCATCACAACTCGCACGATGTTTTGTATGAATGAGTTCCGCTCTTATATACGTAAGTTTGTATATATGTTCAGTTGTTTACTTTTTTGTGAAATGAACATTCTCAACCCTATCCCGATACTTGTCGATACCGTCGATAATACTTTTAGCGACGTCACAGACGGAGAGGGTAATTAATTACCCCATCTTGCTCCCACAATGATTTTCAACCAGAAAAAATATATTCAAATCAAGTGACGAAACACTTTTATTCAAAAAAATCTTGAGCAGACGATTGAAGTGAATCACAAGAGGAACCAATGAGGAACACCCAAATGGTCTTTGCAAACAAATCGTTGCAAAACATTTCTGCATTTTCTATCCAATGTATTCTTTAGTGATCGTTATCAGTATGTACAAATTGGTTCGTCTGTCTCTCCGTCTACATTGATTCATTCTGGTGTGCCCCAAGGATCGGTCTTGGGACCTTTGCTGTTAATTGTGTACGTAGCTGACGTTACAGGAATAGTTGAGAAGCACAATTTGTACATACATTTATACGCTGATGATGCCCAAATCTATGGTTTCTGTCTTCCGTCCTCGACTGTGTCCCTTACTTCCCAAATGTCTAAATGTTTGAATGAGGTAATTGATTGGTTTGGTTATATTAAGCTGCTGTTAATTGTGTACGTAGCTGACGTTACAGGAATAGTTGAGAAGCACAATTTGTACATACATTTATACGCTGATGATGCCCAAATCTATGGTTTCTGTCTTCCGTCCTCGACTGTGTCCCTTACTTCCCAAATGTCTAAATGTTTGAATGAGGTAATTTATTGGTTTGGTTATATTAAGCTGCTGTTAAATCAGGGTAAGACATAATTTCTTTGTATCCATTCAGACAGGCGACGACAGTCGGAACAAGGTAGCGCTATTCGAATTGGATCCTCTTGGATATTTCCTGTTTCCTTTGCACGATGCTTGGGAGTCCATATTGATTCTGAACTATCTTATCAAGTTCATATTAATAAACGGGTTGCCGCCTGTTTTTCGATGCTAAGACAAATCCGGTCCATCAAAGCGTCATTACCTGGTTCAGTTTTAAGGAATGTGATCTCTTCCTTGGTGATAAAACGTCTGGATTATTGTCTATCTATAGGATATGGCTAGCACTCTTGTCGTCTTAGACGGTTGCAATCAGTTCTGAATGCTGCGGCCTGTTTGGTGAATGGTACCTCTCGTTATTGTGCAATCACTCCCCTGCTCAGAGATCTTAGATGGCTACCAATTGAGAAACGCATTGACTATAGATTGTGCACTCTTACCTTCTCCTGCTATCATCAACTGGCGCCTACTTACCTTGTCTCGGATTTTCAAAGTGTCATCAATATCTCGTGGATATCAACTTCGTTCTCCTTCCTTCTCATGAAATGATCAAATGGTCTTCCTACTCCTCTGAGGTAAATTGACAGTCTTTGTGAGTTCAAGAAACAGGTTAAGAGTCACTTTTATGAACTTTCATTCTTTTAGTCTAAGCTTTTATTATCATTGTAAAGTGGTCTTGCAGTCATGTAACTAAATGCCACTAAAAGATAATTCTCTTGAAATTGAAATTGAAATTGAATGCTTTCTGGCAGATAAAGCGCCTCCTGGAATTCACAGTTTGTTGATTAATTGTACATGTAGAAGTCGCAGTTGACTCCTCAAGATAACCCTATTTTGTTGCTATGGCTTTCAACTTTTTTTCACAGCATGAAAATTGCTGTCTTTCTTGGTGCTGCAGTGCGACGGTGCAATGTCAAGAGCACGTGACTGATCGGTTGTGATTATTTGTCAGGTCTGGTCGGACATTACTGTGCAAGCTTCTAATACCCTTTGTTACTTACCTACAGTCAAGTGTAATGTTTGATGCAAAGAAAGCAACTCATTTAGATTTACTTATTTCTTTACTCGTTACAGCTGAAATTACGTTTGGAAAAATTCAATCGCAACTTTGACAGTGTAATTTCTGACAGAACCAGCTCTATGACTATGAGGTGTACATCATTCTGTGAAAGTCTCACTTTCGGCCTCGTTCCCTGCACAAAGTCGTGCTGGCTGCCGGACTATGAGGTGCACATCATTCTGTGAGAGTCTCATTGTCGGCCTCGTTCCCTGCAGAAACTCGTGCTGGCTGCCGGACTATGAGGTGCACATCATTCTGTGAAAGTCTCACTTTCGGCCTCGTTCTCTGCACAAAGTCGTGCTGGCTGCCGGACTATGAGGTGCACATCATTCTGTGAAAGTCTCACTTTCGGCCTCGTTCCCTGCACAAAGTCGTGCTGGCTGCCGGACTATGAGGTGTACATCATTCTGTGAAAGTCTCATTGTCGGCCTCGTTCCCTGCAGAAACTCGTGCTGGCTGCCGGACTATGAGGTGCACATCATTCTGTGAGAGTCTCATTGTCGGCCTCGTTCCCTGCACAAAGTCGTGCTGGCTGCCGGACTATGAGGTGCACATCATTCTGTGAGAGTCTCATTGTCGGCCTCGTTCCCTGCAGAAACTCGTGCTGGCTGCCGGACTATGAGGTGCACATCATTCTGTGAAAGTCTCACTTTCGGCCTCGTTCCCTGCACAAAGTCGTGCTGGCTGCCGGACTATGAGGTGCACATCATTCTGTGAAAGTCTCACTTTCGGCCTCGTTCCCTGCACAAAGTCGTGCTGGCTGCCGGACTATGAGGTGTACATCATTCTGTGAAAGTCTCACTTTCGGCCTCGTTCCCTGCACAAACTCGTGCTGGCTGCCGGACTATGAGGTGTACATCATTCTGTGAAAGTCTCATTGTCGGCCTCGTTCCCTGCAGAAACTCGTGCTGGCTGCTGCCGGACTATGAGGTGTACATCATTCTGTGAAAGTCTCATTGTCGGCCTCGTTCCCTGCACAAACTCGTGCTGGCTGCTGCCGGACTATGAGGTGTACATCATTCTGTGAAAGTCTCATTGTCGGCCTCGTCCCCTGCACAAACTCGTGCTGGCTGCCGGACTATGAGGTGTACATCATTCTGTGAAAGTCTCATTTTCAGCCTCGTTCCCTGCAGAAACTCGTGCCGGCTCCCGCACTAGTGAGGCAAATTTCACCAGCATGTTTAATATGAAGCTAGAGCGGACAGAAAAAGACCGTGCACCATGGCCCTCGTTGATTTTATGGCAACTGTCATCTGAATAAAATGAGCCTGCTGACATAATGCATGGATCGAGTAAAACATATTGAGGATCAACTTGCATTGACTTTATAGAATGATTGAAGTTTCTTCAAGAAGAATAAGTGATCTTTGCAATTTGGAGTGAAACATTTCCCTTTTGTAGCAGCGGGCATCTCCTGCCCGCAAGGATTATCTTCCATACTGCAACCATGTTCTCTTCCAGGTTGGATCACGCTTTGATATTCGCTCAGTTGGATATAACGTCCAATCGTCCAATCTCACGGTCATTCAGTTCGGAGATCCAAGCGTTAATGCGTCATATACTCATCGACATTCGTACTCAGTCGTCTCGTACGATGCCCTTTTAGTCGGCATGACACTTCTAAAGGGAGTGATGGACAAAACGGTGAGTTAGATTTCGGAGAGGATTAAATAGTACTGTTATGAGGGGAGTCTCTCTCATTGTGTATATTGCTTGCACACACATCGATCCTATTCCTTGATCAAGGTGAAATATATCATAACATGAGTAGGTTATTCGTATATTATCGTTATTTCTTTCAAAATATTGCAGATTTTGTCAGATTCTAAAACAATGACCGAAAAGTGACGTATGTGAAGTTAGCAGAACCACCCAACGGATCTATAGACTTGAATTTCTCAATGACGACTGCGAATTAGTGGAGTCTGAGCCCAGATTCATGATCAGGAGAATGAAGTTGATAAAGTAGAAGCTGTTGTAAGAAATAGTAGTTCCGCTGGGTGGTTTCCTCATTTTCATACACGTCTAAAAGTGAAATCTTCGTAAGAGCGCATATTCTCAACATTTTCTTCATTTTAACCGTTATAACGAGCATGTACACTGAAGGCTCAATATTACATTAACATGTTATTCAAATCCTTACATCCAGTCATAAAGAGCGTGCTTAAGATGACAAGATTGAACTACCTACAATTATTTGATACCTTTTGGATTCATGACTTGGTTACTTTTCTAACCATTTCCCTAAACATTATTGTAAGGATGCTTGAAAATTTGCTTTGAAAATGTTTTGTATCAGAAATTCAATGAACCATACAGAAAAATGTCCTGAAATTTGAACATCGGTTCAATTCGCAAACACTTAAACTACGAAATTGACACATTGCTCCCTTGAATAAAACATCAGGATTTCAGAATTTGTTAAATAGCACATTGTTTGATCACTTGCTTTCTTGTAGTTCTCATTTTTTGATTTTGTTTTAGAAATCCGGAAGTACAACCATCGAGGGACTAACAGGAAACTTTTCATTAGATTTTGCAAAATTGTATACATCTCCGCAAACGCAAGCTGCAAAACGAGATACTTGGATCATGCATGTCTACCATGGATTGGGTGATATAGCGCAAGTCGTAAGTACTAAACTTTTTACTCAGGTTTGAGATAATTAAATAGCTAGTTCATGACTGTACAAAGATATCTGTTAGTAAAATTCGAGCGATCTAAAAGTCATGTATCCTATCACGCCGGTTAATCCCCCTCCTCCCGCGTTTGACGCCTATCTCGCCGGTTAATCCCCCTCCTCCCGCGTTTGACGCCTATCTCGCCGGTTAATCCCCCTCCTCCCGCGTTTGACGCCTATCTCGCCGGTTAATCCCCCTCCCTTCGCGTTTGACGCCTATCTCGCCGGTTAATCCCCTCCCCTCGCGTTTGACGCCTATCTCGCCGGTTAATCCCCCTCCTCCCGCGTTTGACGCCTATCTCGCCGGTTAATCCCCCTCCTCCCGCGTTTGACGCCTATCTCGCCGGTTAATCCCCCTCCCTTCGCGTTTGACGCCTATCTCGCCGGTTAATCCCCCTCCTCCCGCGTTTGACGCCTATCTCGCCGGTTAATCCCCCTCCTCCCGCGTTTGACGCCTATCTCGCCGGTTAATCCCCTCCCCTCGCGTTTGACGCCTATCTCGCCGGTTAATCCCCTCCCCTCGCGTTTGACGCCTATCTCGCCGGTTAATCCCCCTCCTCCCGCGTTTGACGCCTATCTCGCCGGTTAATCCCCTCCCCTCGCGTTTGACGCCTATCTCGCCGGTTAATCCCCTCCCCTCGCGTTTGACGCCTATCTCGCCGGTTAATCCCCCTCCTCCCGCGTTTGACGCCTATCTCGCCGGTTAATCCCCTCCCCTCGCGTTTGACGTCTTTTTTCTTCCTATGTAGTTTGTGGTGTGGATCAAGCCGGGATGGCGCATGATGTTTTTGTTGACTGGATCAGCCGGAAAATTTCGACCTTTTTATAAGTCTAGAATCAGCTTACGGCTGATTGGACTCAAATTTAGCCGATATCATGATTTTTCGTTCTTTATCATGATTCTAATGAAAATCTAAAAATTTCAAATTACTTAGTATTCCTACACTATTTTGGCATTTGAAATTTGACCAGCTAATTGCCAACAAAAATCATTCTATTTTCTGGAAAACTCTGCAGAAACGCAACACACTAATAACAAAAGCAATTGATGCAAAAATGAACTTTTTGTAGACCTAAACATTTTGACGGCAACTAGGGCTAAATAGCGTCTGACATAAAAAGTCTGACTCTCAATTATTGCCGAAAGAAATCTTCCAATCATCATAAGAAGAGCATAAAATTTTCAAAATCATCGATATCTTGAGCATGTTTAATTATTGATCTTCCAACTGAGCCGTAGGTTCATGTGTAGAGCCAAATTTGCAATGTTATAGAAAATATTCAAAAACTGTTAGAGGGACCGCTTTGAAGGTCCGGAGAGTCACTATTTACAGACCATGAGTTTCGGACTATCAGTTTCACATGTAAGATATAAACTGGGAATTGCTGAGATTTTTTCATGATTTTTCTGATTGATGTGGTCATTTAATGATTGCATGTTTCTCTATATCTTCTATGATGTACTATCTGTGAAATATACTCACAATACTACTTATGAATGCATCTGACAATTTGTACCTCCTACTCCTAATTCGTACCCATCCAGACTACGTACTACTTCGGCGCGTCATCTACTTGTACTGCACATATGCAGCATGCATCTTGCTTCTATCATGCATTTTCATGGCACATGGAATTAATTAATTGATGATGTAATTGACCGTTTAGCAATGTTATTTCAATACTTCTGCTTTTAGTTTGTATTCAGAATTATGCCATCCGTGGTTTTACTCATCGTCGTCGTACATTTCTGAATTTTTATACTTGTGACTTATTCTCATTGGCAAGTTTAATGGCAGGCATGTGATGGACAAGAATCTGCGCTATAATCAACATGCAACGCTGAAAATGACAAACTGCGGCACAGAAACTGTGGTCACAGAACAAGCTTTGATTGAATGAGGATCTCATATGCGCATCTATCCTGTGGTCCATTTCATTGAGTATCATTGCGATCATCAAAGGACATCTGAACTCACTGACAACATCAAGGGACAAATTATTGCACTGTAGAACAAAACAATCTTTATACAATATTAATCCAAATAAATATACAATGTTCATTGCACCAGAGATGAAGAAATACAGTGCCGGACAGCAAGCTGTCATATCGTAACAAAATCCCGTTTTTGCACGCTTTTATCAGTGATCAGTAATTTAATTTCCTTTAATCACTATTAATCAAAAGCAATGACTTCCATCATTAATTACATATATTTTTTCATCATTTTTTTAAAAAATATCTTCCCAAACTCAATAATCAATATAAGACCCCCCTGGCCTCAATAATGGCTTTCACTCTTTTGGGCATTGAGTCTGCTAAAGGAGATTGATGAAATGGACTTTGATTGAGGATATCACTTTGATGAAGTTGCTGATGAGGACGGATTTGGTTTTGCAGTCTCCAACACGGTTCGGATACAGTTCTGGTAAATTAAAATCACCTGGTCCTTTCGAAGATAATTAAGATAATTTCGAAGTTGACTCAAAGCAAAAAGTCGAGAACTAGCTTTTTTGCAGAATACGTGAAAGTGACGCTTCCATTTCTAAGATACGTAACTCCGATTTCACAGGAATATCTGGAATGATAAAAGGCACTCTAAAAAAGATTTTCTGCGGCTTATAAAAATTTGATGGCTTTTCTTCTTCTTTATCGACATTCGATTAGTGGCTGCCCAGTCCACAACGGCCTCGTATTGCTTGTGAAGTGATGATATATCACCTGTCCTCTTAACACTCGCAATAAGAAATATGTCGTCTGCGTATCTGATCATGCACGCCTGTTCATTAGAGTCAATAAGTAGGTCAGACACTAAAATCCCAAAGATCAAAAGTTCAAATGATGATCCCTGAGGGACCCCACTGAGCATGGCTCCGTATGTGCTTTCTTTCCATCGTAATCTCATGCGACGGAAAGACAGATAGTTTCGGATGAACGACAACAAAAAGCTATGAAAGCCATACAGATTCATCTTTTGTATTAGCAAATTATGCGATATTTTGTCAAAACCTTCAAGCATATCGATGGACAGTAAATGGCACGCTGTAACTTCAGGTTCTTGTATAATTTGCATATTGAAGTCCTCCATACTGATAAGGACACATAGAGTGGAACTTTTCGGTCTGTATGTAAATTGCTGGCTGTCATACCGGCGTATAAATTCAGTTTTTGTTCTTCGTAGCAAGCATTTGTCCCAACGACATTAGCAAACAAGAGCAAAGATTATTTTTCAGTAAAGCCCATGAAAAATGGAAGAAGGTGATGTTTGACGATGACTGAACATTTCAAGTACATCACAATATCAGAAAGCATGTTCGACGGTCGTTGGGATTGGTGGTGAAGAATGTTAGCGACTGGTAACTTCAATATTCCAGGCCGTGTTAAAGACAAACTGGGTTATCCTATGGAGGCCTAAGTATTTGTGAAACTTTCTTGATGCTTCTGCAATCCACAAGCATTCTTCTTCTCTTATCTAAATTCTTGACGATTATGGAAGTCTACTAAACAATTTTTATTTAATTTAAGAAATGATCTCGAAGCTATTTGTAGAATATGGTCTATATTTGTACAAGCCATCTGCTGAAATTCCGCAGCTTGATGCGTCGTATAGTCATGACTGTGATCATGTAGACTTCAAACATTCAGATTCTCTGATTTCTGCAAAAAGTGATGAACAGAATTGGGAAACAGAATTCTCGAAGAAGCTACTTTTACCAGGGAAACCCAGGACACACACAGCTGCCAGTGCAAGAAAGCGGTGAATCATGCACCTGTTTACATCACTTTTGAAGCGCTTTTCCTATGCAATCAGTCGTAAACATAGATAATTCCAGGAATATAAAATATTCAAGATAATATTAATCGGCAGCATTGTCCGGTGTGAGCTGCATCACAGATGCATTGTAAATCGAACTGATTTCAATATGACTAAAGCTGCATTCACAGTATTTACTGGTGCCGTTTTTTTGAAAATTCAGTTCATTGCCAATTTTTATCTCTTTTGTAACAAAGTCACTGAAGTTCGAAAACATATAATATGTTCTATTCATCTCTGATAATAAACCTTCCGCTGCAGCTGTTATCATTGTCATACTAGTCCGGCAGCCAGAACGAGTTTCTGTAGGGAACGAGGCCGAAAGTGAGACTTTCACAGACTGATGTGCACCTCATAGTCCGGCAGCCAGCACGAGTCTCTGTAGGGGACGAGGCCGACAATGAGACTTTCACAGAATGATGTGCACCTCATAGTCCGGCAGCCAGCACGAGTTTCTGCAGGGAACGAGGCCGACAATGAGACTTTCATAGAATGATGTGCACCTCATAGTCCGGCAGCCAGCACGAGTTTGTGCAGGGAACGAGGCCGACAATGAGACTTTCACAGAATGATGTACACCTCATAGTCCAGCAGCCAGCACGAGTCTCTGTAGGGAACGAGGCCGACAATGAGACTTTCACAGAATGATGTGCACCTCATAGTCCGGCAGCCAGCACGAGTTTCTGCAGGGAACGAGGCCGAAAGTGAGACTTTCACAGAATGGTGTACACCTCATAGTCCGGCAGCCAGCACGAGTTTCTGCAGGGAACGAGGCCGACAATGAGACTTTCACAGAATGATGTACACCTCATAGTCCGGCAGCCAGCACGAGTTTCTGCAGGGGACGAGGCCGACAATGAGATTTTCACAGAATGATGTACACCTCATAGTCCGGCAGCCGGCACGAGTTTCTGAAGGGAACGAGGCCGAAAGTGAGACTTTCACAGAATGATGTACACCCTATGCCTACTACGAATCTACACGTCTGCCGAGGTCTAGTGAGTTTCTCTTCTTGTCAGACTGGATCAAAGAAATACACATGTAAATCCAATAGGACGCAGATTGCATTTTTTGGCAAAAATGAAATTTTCTATGTTTTCTCTGATTAAGCGAAAAGTACAATTTTTGACATGGAATGTCTTCAGGTCATTTTCAATTGTGTGCATGTGCTATTATGATGCTTCTCATCGCTAATGTATGTGAGAATGTGGTTGAATGTGGATAAAGTTGCTCAAAATGTTTATGTTTGCCGACATCAAGAGGCTTGCCAAATCTAAATGTGCTGAGCTTTGTAGACAGGGGTGAATGAAGATGAAAGTAAATGGCCTGAAGACATTCCATATCAAAAATTATGACTCTGGGCTTAGTACTTTTCGTTTAATCAGAGAAAACATACAAAATTTCATTTTAGCCAAAAAATGCAATCTGCGTCCCATTGGATTTACATGTGTTTCTACTTGATCCAGTCTGACAAGAAGAGGAACTCACTAGAACTCGGCAGACGTGTAGATTCGTAGTAGGCATAGGGTGTACATCATTCTGTGAAAGTCTCACTTTCGGCCTCGTTCCTTCAGAAACTCGTGCTGGCTGCCGGACTATGAGGTGTACATCATTCTGTGAAAATCTCATTGTCGGCCTCGTTCCCTGCACAAACTCGTGCTGGCTGCCGGACTATGAGGTGTACATCATTCTGTGAAAGTCTCAATTTCGGCCTCGTTCCCTGCAGAAACTCGTGCTGGCTGCCGGACTATGAGGTGCACATCATTCTGTGAAAGTCTCATTGTCGTCCTCGTTCCCTGCACAAACTCGTGCTGGCTGCCGGACTATGAGGTGTACATCATTCTGTGAAAGTCTCATTGTCGGCCTCGTTCCCTGCACAAACTCGTGCTAGCTGCCGGACTATGAGGTGTACATCATTCTGTGAAAGTCTCAATTTCGGCCTCGTTCCCTGCAGAAACTCGTGCTGGCTGCCGGCCTATGAGGTGCACATCATTCTGTGAAAGTCTCATTGTCGGCCTCGTTCCCTGCACAAACTCGTGCTGGCTGCCGGACTATGAGGTGTACATCATTCTGTGAAAGTCTCATTGTCGGCCTCGTTCCCTGCAGAAACTCGTTCTGGCTGCCGGACTATACAAGTTAGAGAAGAGTCGACAAATGGTCATAAGAAGTTCAAGAGAGGCTTACTCACCAACTTATGATGACATTCAAATTGAATCTGAAATCGTCATTTTGGGAGTGATGTGTTGCAATGATCTAACCTGAAATAAACATTTTGCGAATTTGTGTAATCATGCTAGTAGAAGATTTTACGTAATGCGATGTCTACGAGGCACTCTCAATAAACAGGATCTTCTGAGGATTTTCGATTCTTTGATCATTTCAATATTCACATATTCAGCACCTCTATTTTGTCAACATTCGTGGACAACGAAGAGGCTCTTCCGAAAAATTGAAAATCGTGCTCACAACATCATTTGTTCATTTGACTGCAAGTGTGACATCGTTCCATCAAAAGAGGATAAAATCCCTTCGTTATCGCACAAGTATGCTGAAAATGTATTTGCAAATCCATCATATCTTCTTCATCGACATGTTTCAGAACGTGTGCCGCATTGCAACGAATACGTCCTTCCGAAGACCTTTTCGAAACGAAGAGACAATTCTTTCTTCCTTTGGGCAACCCAACTTTTGAACAACTGTAAATATTAGATTGATTTTTGTATGACTTTGTGAACATTATCCGAAACTGTGCTATTTCTTGTCTATTATTTCTATAATTGCTTTCTATTAATCCATGAATAAAATTTTATCAAAAATTATGAATGCTTGAAACTTTTATGAATTGTATATAACAGCATTAAATGCATCTTTGTAAATTGTTTAATGTTATCGGATGTTTTATTGTATTATTGTTGCATTTTAGTGCTTCTAGCAATGAACAATGACGTTGCAGATATCATGGTTCTGCATTTTCCTTTCATGACGTCCAGAACATGAACTGTCCGCTCTACTAAATCGATATTGTGTATCAGTAGCGTGCATCAGCTTTGTACATTCACTTTAACTTTTAACGCCATTGATAAAGTTTTCAAGACGAAATCGCGATCTGGCGCTTAATTCTTGTTTTCCTTCGAGTAGGATTAGATCAGGGAATCAGGTTTTGGAATTCAAGAAGGACTGCCTAGAAATCATCAGTGACAATCTGATTTCAATAGAGACATAATGCTTTGGTTATCGACAATCTGATTTCATGAGTGACAAAAGGCTTTCAACTCGGACAATGTGATGTTTTGTAGAAATGAAGCATGTTTATGAGTGGCATTAGGATTTCAATAGAAATATAAGCCAGATGGATGCATTGTTATCGAATACTGAGCTACCACAATGTCAAGAAGTCGAATTTCAGAACAAGACAAGCGTCGGATAATTGAGGCCATCACAAATGGTGATGACTATGTTCAAACAGCTACACTTCTTGGTATCGGCAGAACAACAGCCTGGGGAATCGTCCGGCGATTCCAGCTGACTGAACTTGTGGTTCGTCCACGTGGTGGAGCAAGAAACACGAAAGTTGACAATGAGATGATTGCTGAAATGATGGAGATCATCAGTAACTCATCAGTCACACTCATCAACTCATCAGTAAAAGTGCATGTAAGCCCACATGTGGATAGCAAGGTGTTCTTCTATTGCGCTGCATTTTAATTAGTCAGGTTCATCAATTCTGAAATACATAAATTGTTGGGATATCAGCTGGGGATGCTGTATGCACTGCAAAGGCGCTTTCTTGTGGCTACCTTTGAAGCAAAAATAATAGACTTCATTCAAAATAGATCGTATGTTTAATTCTGTATTGACAATGCTGAATTGAATGTTAGGATTCCTAATTGGCATTTGCTACAAATTTGCATTTGAATGTCAATTAACCAATTCAAATGTTGCTGTCATTACTGTTTTCGCAAGATCTTTGATGAATTACCAGATGTCACTCTTGATGTGACCCATTTCTCAATGAAAATATCTCTGTCATCAATTGAATTCTCGATGTCTTCATTTGAAGTCCCTGTGTCACTAATGAAATCCGCTGTCACTATTGAAATCACTAGTTCACGTTAGTTGTTTTACATGTCACTGATGAAGTCCAAAACCTGTAGAGCGCGAGGCCCGCCGCGACTTCATCGTCGCGGCTTCTCATATTACAATACCGCTTAGCGATGTCAGTATGTGTTAGGCAGTGATCACAGAACCTCAGAACATGATCTCCTTGGAAATTGGTTTTTAGTCATGGCTATATTCGCATTCCTTTTGAGTGTATTATTTTGCCATGTCTACAGTGTTTTGATTTCTTCCGTGTGCAGATATTATACAGCATTTCTTCACTTTCAGGTTGGAAATGTTAGTGGGCATGCTGACAGTGGAAACTTTACTCTCGATATCCCAGCTCCTCGCATTAACAAGCTGACAGAAGCTGAGCTGATTGCGGAGCTGTCCGCCAATCCAATAAAGATCATGACAATCATTGTAAGTTTATAAAATCTCTGCATAATACATTACCGATCGCTTGTCTATGTTGATCATTATAATGAAGAAGTGCCATATTTTGTGATATAGAACGATGAAACACATTTAAAAATATCTTTTGAAGCAATAGAAAGCGACTATATTTAACCAGGGATGTCTATGAAACATAGAATCCCTGATTTGACAGCCTAGATATCTATCATACATTCTAGAATTCTATAGATCATGGATATCTACATAGATGTGTTGCTATATCTAAATGTCCATCTTTAGATCCATTTCTGCGCTACTGAAATTAACATAGACATAATAGAGGGACCACAATGATATCTGGTAGTCCATGTAAGATCGGCAGGCAAAGATAGATGTCGATATCTAAATGTATAAGATGACCATAGCGCGTTCGATAATAGTTATACAGCTGCTCCATCCGTACTCCATTCAAAGATATAGCACTCGGCTTCGCCTTAGTCCCTTCTACACAAGCACTGTCTTGAAAACGCCTCCCAAACGAATGCGACTTGCATTGGCTGACAATAGACAATGTATTGGCAGGTTATCAGTGCGCTTTGTAAATATTCACGATTATGATAAACACGCAATAGATCGACCTTCGTCAACGGTTGCATGTTTCAATAATTTGATTCTTCGAAGATTTTGTGGCAATATTGACCTAAATCAGCGGATGAAATGTCCATCAAAAACCGCTTGCACCTAACTTAAACAAAGTGTAAGTCGGATTTTTATGGTTGAGACTTAACAGCGGAATCTTCCCTTATGTGTGTTTAACTTCCCTCGGTGGTCTTTCTCCTACAATATTTTTGAAATCCACCAAGATCGAACGATATGACTGAGAAGCCTTTCTTGTGGTCACTTTCGATAGCTTCCTAAAGGATTTGGCCTGATCTCAGTGGTGTGGTTGTTATATTCCCAACAATTTCGTGATAACAGAAAGCTTTTAGAAAGTGCATTCACAAAATACTTGCTGTCGACATTTTGATGAGATTGTACGATTTTGGGGACCATTGAGTGATGTCTAGTGGTGTATCTGCATACAGGAGCTGTGTGATGATTATACTGAGAAAATTACTTGTATATTTCCGTGTAATTCGCGTGTTTGGCCATGTGAAATAACAGTCATTCGACTTACTTTGAAAAGTTTGCAATATTTTCTTAATTTCGTTGCCACAAGTCATGAAATTGCTTGAAGTAATGAACAAACGATAGTCATATTTAATGCCAGTCGTCTATATGCCACTACATAGGTCAATTGACTCCAAAGTTAAACAGCTAGTCTGCTAGCTGGCTAGTCACCAAGTCTTTTCGGAACACACGATTTTTGACTGTAACTTGATCACTTTGTGGATTACTTATCTACATGTTATATCTTATCAACTTCACTTACATTTTCAAAATACATACAGTCATCGATATATCTGCATACAATAATAGATGGAACTACAGTCCACTTTAAATCAATTCACTAGGTGACATGCCACGCTCAATTACGCGTAATTCACGTGTAAACTACGCGTAATTACACATGACCCTAATCATCCGTGGCTATGCGTGACATTGCTGCAACATCTGTCGGCAGTCCTGTTATATGGACTTTGCGTCTCATGTGTCTGCATGTATCAGAGGCTAAACAATGTGATAGGACCTCAATTTTATGCTCAGGGAAGACAGAACATGCTTAGCGGTTCATCCGTGGTTCAAGCGGCAACGCAGACAACTAGACGACGCGCAAGCTATAAACGCTCGCCCGCGCTTATTCATAAACATTCCCCATGTTTTAACAGCATCAGATCACGTGATTTCTGACTCTTAATGCAGCACGTATGTACGCGGGTAGAAGAATAGAATGTCCTTAACCACGGATGTTTGGGATGTTCCGTAATTACGCGTGAATTACACGTGGCAATGTCACCTAGTGTTGCGTTCAATTTCTCAAGGGAGCAAGTTTTCTGGAATGAGTGCGAGGGGCAAGTCCATGGTTTGACCACCGAACTGTCTGAATATTTTGCTGTCAAAACAATGTCTTTCCGTGGCAAATTTGCATAATTTTGTAAAAGCATCTTTGCTATATTTCGTTTTATTGAAATATACAAGTTTAGAAAACAATTTTAGATGTTCTCCTGCGTATTAATACTTTGATAAGCAATACAAAATTGTTCATTAAAAATTTGAAAGTCGTGAAAGTGTAAGTCAGCGACGCAAAGAATTGTTCATACAAACACCAGTGCTGCGCAGCAAAATTGCCCCTCCCATCAAATTTGCAAAAAGTACGAATATTCTCATTACACATTTATTAATACAAATTAATATTGAACCTGCATTTCAGTCTCGTAAGAATGGTCAGAAAAATGTTAAAAGAAACAAAAGCATTTGTTAAGGGGTGTTGCCACCTCTAGAAAACTGTTTTTTTGCAAACTTAGCAAGAGTGGGAAATTTTGTTGCATAATGGTTTCATCAACTGGAATATTGGTGAAGCGTGAAAACACATCAAATCTTGGCAAGATATTTTATCACTGAACAGCGTCAGACTACTACAGATTGTTTCATAAAAAATGGATCACCCTTAAACATCGCCTTAACTTCAACTTTGTCTAACTCCGCCAAACTTGAACGAATTTCTCTGAAATTTGGAAGATATGTCAGTTGTGCTTACTAATATCATTGTTGGAAATTTCAAGCATGAATATTGAGTTGTTTTCCTGTTATAGATAAAAAAAGTAGTAGATAATTTGATCTTCATTTAGCAATGTTACACAAAATCATACCTCACTCTTATAAAATTACATTTGTTTCCTTTGTTATGTAATATGTTGTTCTACAAGCCAAAAGCTATCAAGCAAAACAAAAATAAAGAAAATCGGTCAATCAGAGCCAGTATAGCACCATTATTCATCAACAGTAATGTAACTGCTACATGTGATTAACTGGACTTAATGTTCCATAGCTTCCTGACTTCGTTGCGGTGGTGTTGGCAGCACTCCTGATTGCTTTCAGCTAGAAATCTATCTCTTACCGGTTGAAAACAATACAAAGCACAAATGAACAATAACGAGATCGCATTCACAAAAGGCAAAGTATCAGCCTTGCTATAACTACTTCACATACAGCAAGGAACCATGAATTCTGAACGCTATGTGAATGTTTTACGAATGAACATTGGCCAAATGACAGATCAACTTGGTGATCCATCGACTTGGTTATTTATGGATGATAATGCTACGTGTCACAGGAGTAGTAGAGTCAACTTATACAAGTCTCAATTAGGGCTTAGGACATTATCTTGGCCAGCTCGTTCTCCTGATCTGAATCTCATAGAAAATGTATTGAGTATTCTAAAACGTAACGCTCGTCGTTCACTGCTACCTACAGATGGCGTATCACAACTTACGTCACTGTTAAAAAGAGAGTGGAGAAAGCTCGATCAGTCAAAAATCAACGATATCATCGAATCAATGCCTAGACGAATTGGTAATGTCATTGAAAATTAGGGTAGGGCCACAAAATATTAGCTTCTTAAGAACCGTTACTGTATCATAGCTTATCAGATTATATAAGGACATTTAAATATATTAGGGACATGAAATAACATGAAAAATGCTTTCTGTATCATACTTATGTTTTATTTAGTCAAATTTTAGGATGATCCACTTTTTATGAAACGGACTGTAGTTGTTTATTTACAAAAAATGCTTGAACATAATACTAAAGTAAACAAAGGAAGATTTATTCACAAATTAGTGCCCCAAACGTTGCATTTTTGCTAAATGTATGAAATGGAGGAGGAGAGGCAATCAATCAATCAGACATCTAACAAAATCAAACTCGTTTCTCCTAAAGTCTTGTTGAGTTGAGGTTGAGCCAAAGAAAATATGAATTAATAATCCATGCAGATTGACGCAAAAAGTAAGCAAACATGCATTGATCCATGTCTCACCTGTGATGAAGACATGCAATATTCATTTATGTTGTTAATGATGTATTGTGTTGATTTTAGTTTATGATACAAGTTGAACTATCATCACTTTCCGAGGGAATCCGCAAAACAGATGTTAGCTTGCGTGATTCTTATTTCACGAAATGTTTCATTCACGAAAACGGAAATCTGTTTCCAGGATTCCCTTTGAAAGTCATGACGGTTTTCGCTCGGGGTTGAATCCGGGTCGGGTACACTGTAAACCAAACTGTGCCCAATATGTAACCGATTATGTGCCCAACACATGCCTTTATGTAACCAAATGTGCCCAAATCGGTCACATGTAACACGGCTGATATGTGACTTAATGTGAATAATATGTGACTAATATCTGCCTGATCGCTCATGATTATCGCTTCTTCCAGTTATTGTGATAATTAAAGCCCACTACTTGTTTAGGTTTTGGAGAGTAGAAGTACTGCCTCTAAATTAAATTGAGCTACAAATTACAGTTTAAATGATTCCACTTCCTGGTGGGAAGAAAAGACTATGCTTTCGATTGAGGAACTTATGGAAAGAACAACAAATATTTGCAAATCATTATAGATACTGTACATATTCTACTTTCCATTTACTTTTGAATTGACCATCAATGCTTAATTCAGAATGTCTTAATCAGTGTGTTGCTCAACGCCAACCGCCACCTGATATTCAAAAGCAAATACATTTAGATAAGCTGATGGTCACAGTTTATGTAACCAGCTTAAAGTGTTGGGCACAGTTTGGATTACAGTGTACGCCGGGTACAGTGCTATTCTGTCGAGAATCCGGACGATCCGGACGCGGATTCAACCCTGTTATGGATGATCCACTTCTTCATTCAAATTAAACAGACATATGAACCTATTATCAATTTTCAGGATCCTCCTTTTTCTCAATATAAACAAAATGCCTCAGCGTACCCGGATTTAAAGGACAAATTGGAAGGCTTTGTCATTGATATTTTGAAAGCTTTGATGGTTCGCATCAATTTCACTTGGGTATTGGAACTTGAGGCAGATGGTATATACGGAGCATTGCAGCCTGATAACGCTTGGAATGGCATGATTTTACAGGTCCAGAATCAGGTAAGATTGATAATTAACCCTCAAAGGTTCAACGTGGTACTTTTTGTTCCGAAAAAAAGTTTTAATCTTTCTCATTCATACTCTAGAACTTCAATATATAGTATAATACCCTAAACATATTCAAATATAAGGTCCGTAGCTCTATTAGTTTCAGTTCTAGATCAAAACTTTACGTTAAGGTTCAACGTGGTACATTTTGTTCCAAGACTTTAATGCAAATTTGTCATACGTAGACAAACTTTCAGTAACTGAAAACATTGATTCTTATGTTCTACAATAATGCTTTCTTCAAGTCATTATACTATCATCAATCATAATACTCAAGCTTCTAAGAAACCATTGGTATCTTCTAAAGCAGCAAAATAATGATACATGTAGATGTAAGATTTTACATATTTTCAAATCTGGTGTTATATGGCGCGAAATTCAAGATACTTTTCACATACTGAGAGCAAATTACCTCCGGTAGATCACGTGGAATGGCATTTTCACATACGTGTAACGCCTTAAATATAGCTGATGAAGTTTCAAGAGATAGTCCAAATGATTCTGCGTCTGATGAAGATGATCCTGAGGACAATGCGGAAGACTTGATGACTCTGAACATCGAAAATCAGGATGTAGGCCTATTGCCGACAATTGACGACGAGGGAGATATTGTTGCTTGCGGTAGTATCCACAGTGATTGCGTGAACGTAACCTTCTTAGACAACCAGCAAGGAGCATCGTATAGACACCGTCTCAGGCCGGGTGTCATATCTCAGAACCGGCTCCTACAGCGATCCGCTCAACGGACCGATCAATGGAAGATGCTCATGCAAACGCAAGACAAGCTCATTCTGTGAATCATGCTGCAAACCGGTTTGTCCTGCATACCGCAGAGTTATGAAGAAAACTGCTTGCCTTGCGTGTGATCGCTAAATCAAGCTATATCGATGCTACACCTAGAAACGTGCATGTATACCTATCAAATCGAATTATACATGTAATTGTACATGTTTTGTATCCCGGTGTAATCTACATATGGATAAATTGAAATTTAATTATATACATGGAGCTTTCACTTCTCATAAGTGTATATCTTGTAGCACATGTAACAAAAAATTTCATGTATCTATAAAAATAGGTTTTATGTAGCAATGTATTATATTGTTTTATGACGTAATAGCTGGAGCATATTAGTAGAAATAGATACTTAGAGACATACCCATCCCGCATATATAATATAGATATCAAATCTTGAACTACAGCATGATTAGAAAGCATTAAAAAAACACATAATTTGCATTAAAGTCATTGGAACAAAATGTGCCACGTTGAACCTTTACGCTAAGTCCAAACCGTTGAGCCCTTGAGGGTTAAATTTAAACCGATGACTTATGAAACTCTATCTGGATAGAGGTAATTACAGAAATCGGTGAAGCCAGATGCTATTCTCCGTTGATTATGATTGGTGATTATTATTATTATGATTTACTGAACCGGATATTAATGTTTCCTTCCTATAGGCCTGACCTGCGTAGTTCTGTGAGTTCTTGAATTCCTTTATAATTCTTTTTTTGGCATCAGTAACAGCCTACAATGCGCACTGAGTCGATCATGAATTCAAAACTTAGGTACTGAGCGTTTACATATCAATCACAGTTAAATAGCGCCTAACGTATCTCACTGCGCACTTTCCTGCAGGTATACTTTTTCCAGACAGAGCAGAGAATTAGACCCCTCTGTCTTATGAAAATATGCAGTCATTAAATTGTCACTTGGCAAAGTACAGGCAGATACTTCATGTTACTTGTATGTAGAATTTTCATTCTTCTTCGTGATAATTGAATGACAAATTGCTCCTTCAGATTACGGAACACATTAATCCTGCATGTTTCCTTTTCAAAATGAAAAGAAGTACCCCCCAAGCATAGAGTAGGTATATTAGGTAGAGTAGTGACTGCGCATTTATTAAATCCCCAATGTGCATGAACTTTCGATTATATCAAATGAGCTCGAGGTGAATACAGTTATGTATTGTTACCAAATGTGAGATATGCAAATGTTTGCAGTTTTGAAGAAATTACCACGGAATTTTTCGATCGTTCGCAGTCAGAGTGAATGGTCGGATGGTTAGCGGGCCTCCAGCCGTTGTTGCTTCTATCTGCAATCTTCATGTCTGTCCGTTATCGGTATACAATCGATGATCTGAGTGACTTTCAACGGAAGCCGTGTGTCTGTGTATCAAGGCAGACAAGACGCCGCCTATGGTACTATGGCATCTATATTAGACATATTCCAACTCACACAACTTACAACCATGCTAGTAAGAATTCCTTGCCGTCAAATGATCTGGAACCTCATCGACAGCAATTTTTGAGAACATTGCAAAGAACTCATCGCCATATCTCTTCCCCGAGCAAATATCTTACTTTTGGTATGCTCAATGTTCGATCCTTACATCAACTTCAGCGTGATAGTGGTATAAATGTATTCATGATGGTAGAGATCTGGCATGATGACGATTCGGTCTGTATTCGGAAATTTGCACAACATGGGTTTTCTGTGGTCCATCAACCAAGAGTTCGTGCTAATCCGTATATCCTGACAGTTAATCATGGTGGAGTGGCCGTCGTGAGCACTAGTGTCCGACTTACACGCCTACAAATTGGTGTAGATGCGAAATCCTTTGAAAATGTATGTGTGAAGATCACGAGTGATTCATTTACTGTCATCATTCTCGTTATTTATCGCACTGGTTCATTATCTGGATTTTTCTCTGAATTATCATCTTTGATGGATCAATTGAGCACCTTCTCTTGTTCAGTTGTAGTGACTGGTGACTTGAATGTTCATTTATAGAAATCAGATGATCGTAATACACGGATGTTAATTGATTTGTTCCAATCATATGGCTTTGAATGTCAAGTTCATAATGCCACTCATAATAGAGGTGGCATGCTTAATGTTGTATTCTCAAGATCGGACCCTCAGCCACTCAATGTTCAGATATCGGATCCTGGAATTTCTGACCATAGTCTACTATCTTGGACATTACCAATTCACAGGCCTGCTCCTTTGTATGAGGAAATTCGTTTTCGAAAATGGCGACAGATTGACGTTTCTCACCTGCGAGCGTCACTGATGGAGACTAAGCTGTGCGGCCCTGCTAATTGGACTAATTGTGATGTTGATCAGCTCGCTCTTCTGTTTGACTCCACCATCAAGTCTATCGTTGATCAAATGGCTCCTCTTAAGGTGGTCAATATGTCTGATCCATGGCAAAGCGCAGTGTTCGACAGCATGAACGTCGTTTCCGATCTCTGCAGCGATCTCTTCCATCCACGGATCAAAATACTTTGCTGGTTTCTGAAGCTTTCTTTAAGTGGAAGCAAGTGACCAAGTCATGCAGAGAAATGCTCAAATCCAAACGCCAATCTTTTTGGTGTGATAAGCTGAAATACGAGTTAAAGTCACTGAAAGAACTCTGGCGGTTCATCGATAGTATCATGGGTCGTGGTCGTCCCAAACCTAACCCAGATTTAAAGCCAAGTGATTTTCTCAATTATTATGATCAAAAGATCTGGATGATCAGGCAGCAGACAGGTAATATCAGTCCAGGAATTACTTCGCAGACTCCAAACTCTGTCTTTGAACGATTCGACCCTGTATCGATTGCAGATGTACTCGACGCTTTCCGTGGTCTTCCGAACAAGAGCTCTGCCAGTGATGCTCTACCTGTGAACCTCTTGAAGGACTGTTTGGATATCGTGGCTACGTTCATTACTTATCTATACAATCTTTCGTTCTCTACTGGAGTCTTCCCACAATTATGGAAAGTCACTGTCATCACACCTACACTGAAAAATGACAAAATGGATACATCACAAGCTGCATCGTACCGGCCAATTTCAAAACCCTCTCTAAAGTTATAGAGCGAATTATATCCAATCAGTGTCGAACTTATTTGTTCTCAAACAACTTGTTTCCTGACGTGCAATCGGCTTATCGGAGATATCATTCAACGGAAACATCGATACTGAAATTATCCACGGATATTCTCTCGTCATTGGATAATGGTGAATTGTGTCTTTTGGCTTTTTTGGACCTTACCGCTGCGTTTGACTCCATTGACCATGGAATTCCCACACAACGCTTGAGACTATCCTTTGGTTTTTCTGGTCTAGTTATTTCATGGATACAATCATTCTTGAGTGATCGACCAGTGTCCGTTCGTGTATGCGCTACAACTTCTGATTCCAAGATGTGGAACTGGGGTGTGCCCCAAGGCTCAGTGATGGGGCCGCTTCTCTTTTTTTGTATATGGTAGAAGTTATCAATGTTGTTCGTTATCATATCATAACTACAAGTTGCATATTTACGCGGATGATGTGCAGATTTATGGAGCGTGTTCGCCAAACGCGACTGACGATCTAGCTGCCGAGATGGCATGTTGTCTAGATGATGTTGTTCAATGGTGCAGTGCAAATCGTCTCCTATTGAATACAGAGAAAACTGAATTTCTATGGTGTCACTCAGGCAAACGTCGTCGTTCTGTCCCAACAGCGCCCTTGAGAATAGGATCCTCTCATATCCTTCCATCAAATTCAGTGCGCTGTCTAGGAGCATTCTTCGACTCAGAACTTTCATTCAAGCTAAATATGTCGAAATGTGTGTCATCGTGCTTTGGGATGATGCGCCAGATTCGCAGTATTATCCCTTATATTCCACGTGATCTACTCCTGACATTGATTACTTCCATGGTCATCTCAAAGTTGGATTACTGCATTCCTGTCATGTATGGAATCCCTGAGCAGCAAGTGAAGCGATTACAATCTGTGCTAAATGCAGACGCCCGTATGATTTACGGCACTTCCCGCTATTCGTCAATAACTCCTTTGTTAAACGAATTACAGTGGCTGCCTATTCGTCAACGTATTGCTTATAGACTATCAGTTCTGACCTTCTGTTGTCGCCGAGAGTGTGCTCCTGATTGTCTCAGCTACTCCCTGGTGGGTGTCTCCTCTATGCCTGGAAGATCCCGATTACGGTCTGCAGATTCTTTCTGCATTGCGGTCCCATCTTATCGATGCCCAACTTTTGGTGGTAGATCATTTTCGGTAGCTGCTGCGAGGAGTTGGAATTCACTTCCCCAGAAATTGCGAGCGATTGACAATATGCGTTCCTTCAAGAAACAAGTGAAGAAATACCTTATCGATCTTACTTATAAATGACTTTCCTTTGTATCTTTTTTATTTCTATTTCTTATATTATAAATTGTAAGGTGGCCTTGAAGCCTTGTAGCATAATGCCACTCTAAATATAGTGCATATTTGAATTGAATTGAAATTGAGTGATGATGATAGTAATGCAGAAGGGATGATTGTATTTTACAGATCTTGGGTGTCATGACAGCAAGATCCAAGGAACAAGGAACCTGCTATTGGTAGAGCAAACCAACACAATCAAATACAATGATTCAATTAACTTTGAAAGATGTGAATGGGTCTACATCAACATTCAGATTTAAGAAATGAAACATGAATTTAGTGAATCATGCCGATGAAAATTGAACTAATAACTTGAAATTTTAGCCGAGAAAACACGAATAAGATCGCGATTTTTTCATAAAGACTTCCATTATAATCCGGTTCATGAAATTTTCTATATCATCAGGTTTATATCCGCTTAATTATGATGCTTGTTAGCAAATATTCATTCCTTTTGATATCCAACTTGTTTCATACTACTTATAAAGCGGCTTCATCTCGGTAGTATATAAATTTGCATAATTTTACCTTTTTATAAAATTGCTCAAATAATTTTTTTGGACCACGGGAACGTTATCTCCCCAAGAAACTGAATCTTTTGATACAAAAATGTTCACTGTATACAGATACTTTTTTGAGTCTACACTCTCTCTACCTATAAACTTATTCTATGGCCCCACGATTTGTTGCGGAATATAATGTACTTGTACAGTGTACATGTATCTTAAGATTCCTATGAACAGGAGATCTTTACCCGCGAAAACCTTCTTAGAGAAGCTATTGAAATACAAAATTTTACAGAGCTGTCAATCTTCTTCTGCTTATGTTTATTGAGATGATTACACAGTCTGATAATTTTGGAATGATGCAATGGAATTTATGCAGAGCATAACGCAAGTGTCCTACTGTCAGTGAATGGACGCAGTGTCATTTTTAATCGACTCCTTGAATGGACGGACGCAAGTGCTTTATTTTACTATCCAAGTGAAGAATGAGTTATACTATAACTACTTACACGTTACAATTACAATAGTATTAAAGCAATTGATAAATATCTGGTAGTATTCGATTTGCAGTAAAGAAATTACAAAGATCCTAGGATGCAAAAGTAGGAGTTGATAGAGGAACGCCTTCTCTTTATCAACTTTCATTTCATGCCATGTTCGGGCCTAGATTCGGAATTCATGGACTGATTCGGACTCATACGTACGCAGATGAATGAAACGACAGGGTGTGCTCGTCGCTTTTGCCTCACGATAATTCAATAAATAAAAAATCTGGCGCGACGCTTCGAGCAATCGCTCTTTCTCAAAGGTAAAGATGAATAATTGGTTCAATGACTCAGCTATGCTTATTATTAATATTAGCTTTTGGTAGATGACTATATGAGAAAATCAGCTCAATATAACTAATTCATTGCATTTTGGATCGACAGGATTATTTATCCTTTTGTGTACGCTTGAATGTGATCAAGAAGTGAATTGTCAACGAAAGCTTTGCAATCGGTCTCATCCAGTCAGTTTGAAAACATTGAGAGAATCATATTAACAAAGAAATTTCGTCACAATTGAATTTGTTCGAATTTTTCTGACCAAGGACTTGAATTGACATAGTACCATCAGGAGTAAAATGGAGGGAAAGTACAGCATAATGGAAAAGAATATAGGAATCGGTAGCTCCTTATCACTGCTCAATCAGTTACGTAGAACAAAACTAGATATGCAGTATAACTAACAAACGGAGGAGTTGAAAACCTCTATCAAATGGTACCTGTTCGTACATCGCAAACTTGAAAAGTTGATTTTGACACACTATTGTATCCGGCAATGTATGGCTGGTTTGAATGGATTCTTTATACCAGCAAAAATCAATCCAGTCTGTCTATAGGAGGAAGATCGTAGAGATGGCTCTAAAGAGTGAATGTCTGATCAAGCCTTTCCAAGAAATGGTGAGCATTTTCCAGTGTCCACTCTAGATTCAGACACGAAAATAGTCCAATCACTAGGTGACATGCCACGCTCAATTACGCGTAATTCATGCGTAAACTACGCGTAATTACGCATGACCCCAAACATCCGTGGCTATGCGGTACATTGCTGCAAAATCTGTTATACAAGTTAGTATAGTTGGCAGTCCTGTTATATAGCCTATACTTTGCGTCTCATGTGTCTGCATGTATCAGAGGCTAAACAATGTGAAAGGACCTCAATTTCATGCTCAGGGAAGACAGAACATGCTTAGAGGTTCATCCGTGGTTCAAGCGGCAACAAGGACAATCGTAGACGACGCGCAAACTATAAACGCTCGACCGCGCGTATTCATAAACATTCCCCATGTTTTAACAGCATCAGATCAAGTGATTTCTGACTCTTAGTGCAGCAAGTATGAATGCGTCTTTAACCACGGATGTTTGAGGTATTCCGTAATTACGCGTGAATTACACGTGGCAATGTCACCTAGTGTTACGTTCAATTTCTCAAGGGAGCAAGTTTTCTGGAGTGAGTGCGAGGGGCAAGTCCATGGTTAAACCACCGAACTGTCTGAATATTTTGCTTTCAAAACAATGTCTTTCCTTGGCAAATTTGCATAATTTTTTTTTTGAAGGCATCTTTGCTATATTTCGTTTTATTGAAATATACAAGTTTAGAAAACAATTTTAGATGTTCTCCTGCTTATTAATACTTTGATCAGCAATACAAAATTCTTCATCAAAAATTTGAAAGTCGTGAAAGTTAATTACGCGTGGCATGTCACCTAGTGATGATGCAGTCCATTTCCAAGGAAGCGTGGTCGCAAAACAAATAAAATTAGTCACTTAGTCCGGCAGCCAGAATGAATTTCTGAAAGGAACGAGGACGAAAATGAGACTTTCACAGAGCGGAGTACACTGCTACGAATCTATGCTCACCCCAAGATCTAATGAGTTACTCTTCTTGTCAGGAGGGATCAAAGAAAAACACCTGTGAGTCCAATGTTGTGGCTTTAGAGACATGACTGAGTACCATCATACATAGTATGAGTCATGCAAAGGGTAAAACAACGACTACAACTGAACATTCAAGTATGGATTGCGAGTTCTAATCTCACACAACTCGACGCAATTGAGTATTCGTGAGACTTGTATGTAACACTTGCCATTGAAGACTATCTAGCGATGGAGAGAGATATTTATATGATATTCAGTATACCGATGACTTGTGTTCTTTTAGACGGGAACGCATAGTTCTCTTGGATTCTCCAATGTAGAATGCTAAGTTGTCACTAGTCTGCTTTTTTATGACTTCCTTACACAGCAACATCATAAATTTAACATAGCATAACAGTACAACTGTAATCAAATATATAGGACATGTACATGAACATAGCTACATAACTTATCCATAGAAGTCTATGACTTATCTATAACATGTATATAGATGTGGCAAATAGCACGGCCGCCACACTAGCCTCTCCTTGATCCTGTCTGACCAGAAGAGGAACAATCTAGAACTCGGTACACTTGCAGATTTGAGTAGCGATGGGATGTGCTGCACATCATTTTGTGAAAGTCTCATTTTCGGTCTCGTCTATTGTGACAGCACGTGTCGGAATTCTGAACAATTACATGAATTTCAAGTGAGCGTTAATGTCGGCAAATATTATGTAATTAAGGATGCGCAATAGATGAGCTATCTTTTAATTTGTTAAATTTGAACCTTTGAGAATGAACGATGTCGCAGACGACATTTACTGAAACAACCTTTTGCTGATCTATTTCCTTTGTAAGTGTATTGGCAGCCGCGATTTCAGAGTTGGCTGAATGCACGTGTACAGTAATTATGTACATGCTGCATACGCCGCTGTTCTTGATTTCATATCTTTTCACTCAATATGTGTAAACTTATAAACCTTGTTTCAGGCGAAGTATGCAAAGGCATAGCACTAGTCGACACATCTTGCTCCGTCTTGTGAAAAAGTTTTACATCTTACACCGCTTGCGAAAAATGAAGCATCTTGCGCAATATCTTGTGCGTTTTTGGCAAGATGACTTTTCGTGAAATATCTTGAGGAAAATAAGTGCTTTCTTGTGGAAGAATAATAAGATATCTTTCAGTAAGGTATCTTGTGACAAAGAAGGGCTCATATATGATACCAAAAAATTATTTGGACGACATGGATTACTGATTGAAGCGCAAGTGACATTTACATGACAGATGATGTGAATCATAAATGCACCCATGGTATAAAGGAGCTTTTGGCTCAGATCACTCCGATGACTTTCTGATTCCAAAGAAGAGTTACTGATATGATGATAAAAATGTACAAGTTTCATTATTGCCTTTATCATTCCCTTTCAGAGAGTACATATGGCCGCTGCTGGCTTCACGGTTACCGAGCAGCGCAAAACGACAATTGACTTTCTTCATCCTTTCTTGAACTTCAAGGGAGCTGTTCTCCTAAAAGAAGACAAACAAGAAGGAATTAAAGCCGTATTTCAATTTCTCAGTCCGTTTACAAATAATGTGTGGTACATGGTAATCGGTGTAGTTTTTGTCATCCCAGCAGCTTTGACGATATTTGACTGTATCAATCCAAATACACGGAATTTCAGACTGCAGGACGGGTTCATCTTCGCCTTTTCGTCGATGTTTCAGGTATCTTATTGAGAAAGGCATTTAACATGATGATGCATTCCATTAATAATTCATTAAATTACATCCAGCTTCAGAGACATAAGCTTTTTCATACCCTCAAGCACTTGACGGGGTACCATTGTACTCATCTATTAAAGCCCCATTCTTAGGTTTTGTCATAAGTCATCAGTTGTTTATTGCCAAAATGTTTTTGGACAAACATGACAAAATTCCACAATGGCAACATATGAAAGAAACGAAATTCACACATCAACCGAAACCAAGGCAAGATTGAGAATAGAAGATGCTGCACATAGGCCTACTCATTATCTGAAGATCTTCAGAGATAGCTGATTCGTATAATTTCGTGCTTGATCACATCCATACCGGGTCGGAGCGGACGATCCCCCTCCCCCCCCACTGCCGCATTCTTTTGCTATTGAACGCGTGAAACCAAGCCGACCGACCTATGCCGTGACCTATGGACATTTAGTTTTAGCGCATTTTAGTCTATCGAAAATCTATGAAACATTTTAAAAGGGACATTTTGTAAGCTTAAATTCTGCCACTTGTTGTAGGCGCTTGGCATCACATCTACTAAACAAAAAGCATCAATTTCCAAATTGAGTACAGCATTTTGTAAGTGTGAAAACAAAATTGATCAACTATTATGTCATGTTTGTGAAAGAAACAAAAATTGAATCGCGCCCTTTGTTCGACGCAAATTTTTTTTCAAAATTGTCAAAAACGTGGGCGAGTTTTTAATACCTTTAAATACAAATATAAATTTACGTCGAACAGATGGAGCGATTCTTTTTTTCACGAATAATGACTAGCCTCGAACGAACTGTGAAAATATTATGCAATGGACATCGAATATACTATTTGAAATTCAAATGCTGTGAAAATACTAGTTATTCACTAAATCATAGCAATTAACAGTACCATAGAAAGTCCTAGAATGGAAATTGCATGAAAATTATGACACACTCCGGGGGAACTTAGTTGGGGCAAAAAGCAAATTTTGCGGACTGGCTTTCTTGTTTTCGGGTTGGCATTTTCAATTATCAAGTCAATTTTGATTTTGTGTCCAAAGATCATGTACACAAAAGCAATAGTGAATTTACAAAATAGTGCAGCGACAGGATGACAGAAAAGGAAATCCTTTAAAACGTTCTGTATGGTCATCATTTTGAAATATCGCTCCTATAATCAATCAAGAGCATAATCAGACACATATGCAGCTTGTAATGTCGATTTACAGAGCATGCATTGCTCCAGCTTGAAATCAGAGGCCAATAAAACTTACAGTATTCATTTTACTTTGAAGGATTCCCTTGTTCATTATACTTGAACAATTTTCAAAACCTTTGCATGCCTTCGAATATGAGCCTCCATAATATCATCACACTATGTCATATTAATCATTTAGTGATTTATTGAAAAGTTCCAACGACATTTCATTTATCTGATAAATGACTGTCGCTAGAGAAGCTTTCGATGTGTTTATTCCAGAAGAGCGCTAGGTTTCTTAACCGTTAGGAGGAGAAATTATCCAATAATTAGAATTTTTATCTTTGAATTCTTGAAATGTTCTTACAACCAGTACACCGACTACTTTCGATTATGAATCTGTGAACCAAATTTCAATTCCTATTCCAGTGTTGAAAAATTTGAAAATAGTTGTCAATGACTCGTACAAATAGACACAGCATATTAATCCATGGAATAGTAGGCTATTTCACAAAAAACAATGCCACCATCTCACTTAAAATTCTCTCCATGAAAATCCTGCAATTTGCTGTCAACAACTTCCACAACCAACTTGGCAAATAGTTTGACTATGATATAATGTTTTAGATCGAATCTGATCTTCAAACCATAGATTTTTCCATGTGCCATCATTGTACATAGGCAAGATATCAAACTTCCATTCTATTGTATTATTATCTACTTCTATGCACTAAATAATGGCAAATAGGTTATATGCAGCAAATTTTGAGCATTTTCCTAATCATTATGTATCTGCAAGTCGTCCGTCTCGTTAACATTTGAATTCAACAGACGGAAAATAACTGCGCGTCTTGGTGGATTTGAACCACCGACCTCTGGATTGCTTCATTCCCCAAGACAACATAGCATGAAACGTCAAGCCGAACTACTGAAGCAAGATATCAGTAATTCAAAGCGAGAATTATTTAGAAGAAGTTATTTAGAAGAATTTCTTACAGAAACATGGATATGCCTACTCTTGGAAAATAACACATTTCATAAATGCATGTTTGATCTCCTTTCTATGTAAATCAATCTAATCAATCTCTTTTTGTACTAATGAGCATCTTTTCAATGGCGGTGTTTTTGAACTGTCGTCGTTAGCAATGAGTTTTGTTTAATACCACTATTGGTAGGTTCAAGCACAAAAGTAATCGTGAATTCGATGTCATTCCAAACAATACTATGGACGTTAAGAAGGGTGACCGAATCGCACCCCCCTCCTGGATATCGATGTGGTTAAGAGGCGGTTGTTGGTCAGGTAGAAATTATGAAACCTTCATTAAAATGAAGGCAAGTATTTTGAAAATGAGGACGTCCTGAGGTACCGGACATGAGACAAGATGCAGACAAAGAGGGCAGGAGGTCGGAAGATGTCATTTTGAGGTCTTCCTTTATTGATGGCCCTCTAGACCTATAGAGCTACTTAAGTTCCTACTGACGATGTTGACAAACTATGAATGGTAACTATAGGCATAATCCTCATTCTAGGCTTTATTAATAATTATTCTTGATAATTAATTCAGCTTTATCTTGTCATAATGTCTCTCCAGGGTGTCTCGTCTCTGCCTCCTGACCGCACTTCTGGGCGCATCATCGTATGTTTCTGGTGGTTCTTTGTCTTGATGTTTACCATCACATACATCGCAAATTACAGCGCTTCACGGCATCAGTTTCGGATTCAAGGAGAGATCTCCGAACTCAAGCAATTGCTTGCACAGAGCAAGTACACATATGGGACCGTGAGATCCACGAGCTACGACTTCTTATTTCGAACATCATCCAGCGACTTTATGCAGGAAATGAACAAATTGATAAGAAAAGAATTCGTTCATGGATTAGTCAACGATTCACAAACTGCCATCAATTTGGTCAAAAATAATTCTTATGCATTCATTTGGGACAACACAATCACAAGATATTTTGCTTACAGAGACTGCTTGAAATCCACAGCTGAATTTGATGACTATCAGTACGCATTTGTGGTTCGTAAGAATGCCGAATACACATCTCTATTCAATTATCATATGAAGAAGATGGTTGATTCTGGCGAAATAACTAGAATCATGAAAAAGTAAGTTGTTGTCACCTCGTTGTGTTGATGAGACTTTATTGCCACTCATCACGCTTGCGACAGAAACTATTTTCCGGACTCAAAACTTTGGACGCAGAATGGGTACGGCGAGCTCGCTTGCCCTGTAAATTATTCCAAATCCTATGAGAGGCTTTAAAGAAAAATACAAAAAATACTTTTTAGAGTAGGCCATATTGCTTCTTTTGCCTGTACATGAGTAAATAATTTACAAAAACAAAACTTTTTCATATAAATAGTAAGCTGCGTTCAATATGTAACATAAAGATACACACCTGACCCTCGCTCAAGGGAATGTGATTGTGATGAACCGCATAAGAATTCTATTTGGAAATGTCGCATCTGTTTTCAAGAGGATTGGAGTATCTGATCACCTCTTGGCCCTCATGGCTGCCATTTGCCTCTTTTATCAAGCTTGATTCTGGGTTTGCCAAGACCTCGATGATAGGTATGTTTGGAGGACGATTGCGTATGTGGTGGGCAGTGGCGTCTTCTCCGTACCTGCGAGGCCTTCGGCGCATCCTAAATAATAATTTACCAACATTTATGAAAATGAAAAGTGTCATCATTCATTACATTTCATTAAATTCGATAGCTTCTCGTGGTAGCTGTCCGTCTCAAAATCAGACGCTCAACCTTAGAGTGAACAGTTTTGCAGCGCGTGCACGAATCACAGCTGTTTTCTTCTTACGATTAGACACACATGCTAGTCGTTTGTTCAGACGGAGCGAAAGAGAGTTGTGTGCGTATGAGGCAGCAAGCGCACGCGCCAGCGCCAACATTGGCTTTCCCGATAGACATAATGCTTTGCCTTCTCCAATTTTTACAATAAAATTCTCCGTTATTCTTGATCGAGGCTCGGTACCTAAATATAGAAAGGGAAGCGCAACCCAATTGTTTTTGTCCTTCGTTTCTCGTCGGAGAGGCCATTACGTCAACAATAGCAGCTGGTCGAGTGACGTTCAGATAAGAGTGTGATCAGATGATGAGCGTTCGCCAATGAGTGCACAGTAATGCATCTGACTCGAACACCCAGAATCGGTAGAATTCCATGATTTGTTTTTGCGTGATTGATGTGACGCTATGTTGAGTACTGCAGATGAGCTCATAATCACGCCTTTCGTCCGAAGGGAATATACTGAAAAGATGACAGTCTTCAAGCAAGGTAGGCCAACACCTGATTTAAAAATTGAAAGTACTCGCAGAGATAGAAAAAACGACTACACAAGACATTTTAATGCATCAAAATTTCAAACACATGAGTGGCTGACCAGCCGTGAGAAGCGCAAGAAACTGTTTCCCTTCCTCCTTTTTTCTCGAGGAAATGTGGTCTGGACAGAGAGGGGATATAGTAACCTCATCTCCTTGAGTAAGGCGGTTAGGAGACATGAACAATCAACTTCTCATGTGCACATTCACTTGGCATTAAAAAATGTTCGGGAAATTGTTATTAAAAATTCATCTTTTATGAAAATTAATGTTATAACATGAAAAAGTCTGGTATAGAAATTCCAATGCCAAGCGAAGGCCTGTGGTCTGGTAGCACGCGACGCCACTGCTGATGGGGTTCCTGCTAAGCAGATTAGATGGGACTGTCACATCAGATTTGGTTGGACTCTTACTCACGAGTTTGGTAGGATGCTGTAAGAAATTTTCAAAACCAAAGTATTCTCTCTCGAAGTATTTATACCACAATAATTACAAATTAGATAAAGTAGATACAAAGTTGCGGACGTTTCGGGTCCTGACCCTTTCTTAAGGCAGTTAACTATAAAATGAGATGCTACGATATGTAAATTGTCTTTTTCAATTTATCTTTTCGAAAGTCATGTCAAGCGGTCTTTTCATTTTCGCCTTTATATCCTCTAAATGAAATTTCGAGGTTCTTATCAGTGAAATTGACTTTCTACGGCTCTTCCGATAGACAGCTAGTGTTAATGCATTGCTACTTATAAACTCAATATAAGTAATTTGCACGTGGAAAATCTTTTTCGAGAGCAATAATCAGCGAATACTCTCAATGCAAACGTTCCTTGAAACTTTAAACCTGATCCGTCAAGCCTGTGTTTCATAAATGTAGAATATTGATCGTTTATCAGATCCTATAAAGCCGTTTGCAAATGTTTCTACATGTACATGGATATAATAATTTCTAAATGACATTTCATCTTAAATTTAATCACGATTTACTGGGCATATCATGTTCTCGCATCATGTGTTCAGGTACACGCTCAAGGGACGTAGAGAGCGCATTGAGCGTGCTGTGAGGAAGTTCATGACAGAAGCACATGTAATCATGTTATATAGCACGATGTTGTGTACTTGTTTAGTGAATGGAAATATGTAGCAGAAAGCGTATATAATACGCACAATATACGCAGTATGTTAAACACGCAAATCACACGAATGCCACACATAATTCTCCCAGGCGTGGTATCCTCCCATTTTTGTTTGTGCATTGGAGCTTTTGAAATTATTTCACAAATTAATATTGTCCTACATCTAAATATGTGAAGCACTCAAAAATCTCAAAATTCATTTTCAGATATCCATATATCAGCTCAGATTTGGTAAATCCTGCTTGTGAATTCAAAGGATTCACTGGAATGTTGAAGAGATATTTGCCAAAATCATTCGCAAATCCCTGGTCAAAGGATGCTCTCAAATTCGAAAATAACATCGGAATCTTCATCATCATGATTGGTGGCTGTATTGTGTCCTTAATCATTGCCGGGATAGAAAGTTCCATTAGATTATGCTATAATGTAAGTCGAATAGTTTGCATTTGTAATTTCCATCCAATGGAAAACCAGGGCTTGTAGGATTGCTTCAAACTTCACTACAAGGCGCATCCTGCTCTAGATTTTGACCTCGGAGAATCAATTTAGCAATGCAAATGACTCTGACATTCATGAAGTTCAATCTTGACGCGCTTTGATCTCTGTACAACAAAGGCCTGTCACTGGGAATCCAACCGAGTCAATACCTACACGTCCGACAACCTCAGAGACTAGCGAAGGATTAGGCGTCAAATTAACCAGATTATTACCGGAGGCGTCGGGCCTACTAGTCGAATTTTTGCTGCGATTCTCCCAAAACGAAGCCAGTTGATCTTAAATTAAGCTTATTTTCTAAAGTCTGACTAAATCGTCTGATTTCGTAGACGGAAATTTCTTTTTTGTGACTTCCTTTGTATAGCACATTTTTCGAAAGCTGAAATATTGCCAATTTTTCAAATGTTTTGAGTCATAAACTTTAAGGAAGCGTATAAAGCTTCATTTGAGATCAATATTTCTGAAATACGAGTCTGTGAATCATGTCATCATCTATGGCACCAAAAACATGGAAATAAGAATTAGGAATTCAAGTGTCATAGAAATGCTACTTATTAAAATCTTAGGCAGTAATATCATATTTTAGTATTCATTCCTATATCTTCTCCTTATCATTTGAATTCTTTCGGCTTGAACGAGTCGTCCTGTCTCTTTATAGTCACATTCGAAGTTGCTTAGAAGAAACCGCAGAATACAAGTTCACAGATGCATTTGGAATGTCTACTTTTGCACGATTCTAATCTGGAATATACTACATAGATAGTTCTAGCTTCAAATATCTATGTATGTACAAATATCACCGGAAATTTTTCTGAAATGTAGCAACGATGACATTCCAAAACTTTAATGTCTAACAATATTTCGTCTTTGCAGAGAGCTGTGCAGAGGAGGATTGAAAGGAGAAACTATTTAATGAATTATGCAGCTAATGGTCCAATGGAATCTACTGCTTAATGGGACGTTGCACACTAAAAAGGACATCTTCACACATGAAACAGTATTCGGCAATGTAAAATATAACTAATATAACATTTTGTATAAATGTTGCATATTTTTGTTATCCTAACTGTGCACCTGTATGACCTGAAAAAAGCAGATCCTAATGAATATGGTGCTCTTCTTATCAAATTGATCTTCACATTCCTTAATTGTCTTTCTCTAAGAATAAAAAACTCAAGAGAAAGATCTAACAAGCTCCAAGGAACTTTCATTTCAAGAAGTGATGTACTGTTTGCGGTATCAAGCTGAATGGGTTCTGGTGTTGATGAACACAATTGATGCAGTACAGACTTGAAGCTGTTATATTTTTCCACAGTGAATGAATTGCTGGGATGCTTGACAATGAGACAGTTGGTAAGCGTGTCAACATCAATAAGGGAGTGAGCGGTCACAAACCCAGTGGAAAAATTTGTGTCGACCCAATATCATCCATCTGATGCTGGCCCGATAAACAAAGTGGCCAAGCGCATTTGTGTCGGCCCAACGTCAGTTGCCAACACTCACCCAATACGCGCTATATACACCAACGCTCACACGACACCGATCAAAATTTCGTTTTATATATCAGTTTAATTCGTCAATAGTATACTTGTGTGGTATTATAGCAAAAAGGATATCACTTTCTTATCACCCATGAAACAAAAGCGGAGCAACGAGAACAGCGAGAACAACCGTACTTCACTTTAATATTTATTATGGCATGTTTCATACAGCAGAGGAATTGCCACAGGCGCCTCTCCACAGTTCCGGTCATTCGCGTGAAGTAAATGGGACCTTCACCTCAGGTTCTTCGACGTTCTCAGCGACTTGCTGACGCAGTAGGGATTCTGGAAGACAAAAATGAAAATTACAGCATGATACATTAAAAAATATTTCGGTTTCAGGAAGCTAAAATTGATTCTAGCAAATGAGAAACATTTTCAAACAGCATTTAGCATTTACCATTTCCGATTTCGCAATTCCCTCATAAATCTCATTTTCAATAAATCCAATACAGTCCGGCCTACAATAAATGGTACGAGTCTGAACTTTGTCATGAGATAGTGCTTGATTGCATGATTTGAGATCGAACAGAGTGACTTCTAGATTCGAGAAATTGAACCTATCCATCATCGGAATAAAATAAGTTTTTCTCTAAAATCATGAAGTATGCGAGTTTTTAAAATCATGAAGTGTGTTCCTTGGAGTTATTCCAAAGTAACATGTTGCCTACATGTGGGCCTACATGAGTATTAGTGAATAGGCCTACCCAATATTTCGGTATTCTTCATCAAGGGTAACTATGAATACACGGACAGGGTAATTCAATGCAGATGTCAGCTTATATAGCCTACAGACAGCCTGTAGGCCTGCTCATTCTCATTCTGTACATAATTTGACATACACCGCGCATTTATACTGCTTCCCTTGATTATCAATGCCGAACTACTGGGTGCCGGTAGAACAAAATTTCTTTAGATTCCTGGGAAAGCCAAAGGCAATTGGAAATATCATGTACCTATTATCAAAATTGTAAGAAAGAAATTAATCAATTTTCAAAATTCTGAGATGCTAATCAATAATGTTTGTCTAATGCATGTTGATGTTTCTACAACATGCAAGAATAAAGAAATCGCTAAGTTAGGGTTAAAGCATATTCATGTTTGAAAAAGAAAGAAAGGTCTAATTTTCTATTCTAAAGGTCGCAATTTGGTAAGGTAACCATTTAATTTAAACATGCCAAAACTCAGAACTAGTCTAAAACTGGGAACCAGCCCCGTGCTTTATAAGAAGGGCAGTTCTATTTTATCGCTTTAAAAATATCTGCTGAGATTAAGAAAGGTGAAAATAAAACTAGGCCCCATGTTTGAAGAAAAACATGTGGAAAAAAGTGGAAAGTTCGGTTTGCGTGTGCTTTTCTTCGATTGCAGGTACGATTATTCCTTTAAACTGCATTGATCAGGATCATTTATTGATGCATTTCAATATTTTGCATCGTTCGCAGTGTTTTCAGCCAGTTCGGATTTTCTAACTAAATTTTCTAAATTAGTCTAAATTTCTCTATCTTTTTAGTCTAAAATAGTCTAAATTAACCTTTCTAAATTTTAAAAAGTCAAGATATTTAATATATATCAATTTTTGAATTGAATTCTCAATTTTTGCCAATATAATATAGTGATAAGATGAAACTATCTTTATTATTTCACAGTTTTAATCTATTGTTGCCTATTTCGATCATCATCAGTAGAAAATTAAATATAGTCTATAAAACTACAGTGCATGCGTTTTTACACCAAAACCTAGATCCCGCATATGAGAGACGAAAACTTTTCATTTGCGGTTAATCATTGTGAGAACTGCTGAAGTTTCAGAATGCTCAGCATACAATGAGTTGATGACTCTCTCCGAAAGTGCACATTTTACTTATGACAGATCTGCAATTTCTACAGCTCCCACATCTCAAATATTGCATTTAGAATCTTGCACATAATGAAGTGATGACTTGCGTACCTTTGAGTATGTAGGCCTACCAGATAATTCGATAGATTTGCAGCAGGGAACCACAGAGCAGGAGACCACAGAGAAGATTGGACAGAATGAATAACGGATTTTACACTTCTACAAGAAAAATCATACATGATTTTAACATTGTTGCAAATATACTACATGAATTGCAAATATACTCCTCTATTAATATTTATTTCTTACACACAAACATCGAAAAACAATTGTTCGTTGGTACCGGTGCCGTAAATTTTGCAAGATAACTAATACGAAGTATAAATAGCAGCTAATTATTTTGTTGACATTAGATACTTAAGTGTAAATAATCTATTATTTGATATTAACTAATTCTATTCATTTGTCATGTAGGAATCTACGGTTGAACAAACGGTATTTTTGCCGAATGCATTGATGTCATTTGTCAATAGATAAAACTGCGTGGATGTAATAAGTCATTTGGTCCTTCCACAACTTCATCATTATATGACTTATTATATCAAGAACAAGATTTTCTACGCCATGTTTCATCAGCCGTAGGCAGCATGTAAAATATTCTTTTCACAAAATATGTTAGTCGTCTATCAGACATATTCCTCCATTCTATTTCCATAATCAATTATATCGTTGATTATGGGAAATGTAGGCAGGTAAACTTTTATAAGATGACAGTCAACTGATGCATAGGCCCCTACAGAAAGCACAATAGGCTTACATTTTACAATTATTGGAAAACTTAGTTATATGACACATATGCACTCAATGACTTACCTATTGCTTATTCACAAAATTGGACATCGGTGAATTGAACAAAATTGGACGGGAGAAGATTGCATAGAAACAGTCACAATGAATGGTAGAGAAAGTGAAGAGAAAATGATCCAAGTTTGCATGCGCAATTGACCTCATCTCAGTGGTGATGTATTGGAAAGTTCTCCGTGTTTAGGGAATACTGATGGGAGAAGCGAGTGGCGAGAGAAGTTCATCACTTTCCACGTTTCCGCCAGCACGATCGGCACTTGAAAGAGAAGTTTCATAACTGTCGCAAATGTATCGGGAGCACCAAGTTTCACCGACAGGAGAGACAAATGATCACACGCTTTCATCTCCTGGCAACTTCCCAACAGCCCTATAATGTCGGGCAGATATTGGCCCAGCATCATATTATCAACATTTTTCCACTGGGAAGTATCATCCGCATAGGGGACATGCCTCACACTAACAAGCAAAATCATCCATATTGCAGGTACGAAAATGTCCGCATTATAGGTCCGGAGATTTACTATATAGGGACCATGTGATCCGTATTTTGCAAGGGTCCATCTTTAAGGTCCAAAGTTGTCCGTACAGTGACTTATAGGATAAAATGAATTAAAATTATGGTCAAGTTAAATGACTCTATCATTTGCCACTTATCTTCAAATACCTAATTATACCGTACTATGCCCATTCTTCAACATCTAGCAGTTTTCCAGAAGGACCATTGTATGCCTTGCAATTCTCTTCAATTTCAGTTGATTTGTCAATTAATGTAAAATGCCTTGCAAAATTATTGCAAACTAAAATTACCAATGGAAGCAATAACTTTTTATTTTTTCAAAGATTTTTCAAATTCTTATAATCATTTGATAATTATGTATTCTACCCTTAATGAAATGAACATTAGATGACTTCATGTCTGTCATTTCAGTTTCCAAAGGAGGAACACATTTTGTCACTTGTGAAATATGCTCAAAACACTTCTGACAAGCTCATTGGATCTAAAAGACGTACACATCCAGAATATGGACTGTATTTGTTATCTCGAACCTTTATTAATGTCATTGAAATACGGACCTTATTCAGATTACATAATTAGTTATAATCTTGTCATATCTCGACAAATTATTTACAAAGAATATGTATGTATTTGGATCCTTGTCATGAGAACCCTTCACCCTTCATACGCCTTACAGTCCACAGGAGGAACGGCTGTCATCATCACCTGCTTCCTGCTGATCTAGTTATTATGCAGTCGCTGATGAAGTCGATATCTTTTGTACAGATAAGAATCAGTCGGTGAGGTAAGTCAATCGGGTGCAGGCACGCGTGGTTTATGTCGGGAGTCTCGACGAGTGGAACGTTTGCTTGTGAAAAGACTGCAAACGTCAAATGAAACCATCACGTGATACTGATGTGATATCATCATTGATAATCGAATGATCGAAATCAAAGCTGTCATTGATGAACATAGCATTTTGTATGTGGGTGTCCTCGGCTACCTATGTATGAAGCTTTGTGACGCTTCATTCAGTTTCATGGTTTTGATGAGAATGTGTCATTTTCAGTCGGTGTATGTGTAGTCACAACTTTGCGATATATTACTATTCATTTTCATGAACAAAACATCAAACGAATGCTCGTTTGTTCTTGCCTGATTCGCTACCATTCTCTCATGTTTTTTATTGAAAAATTACCACTTGTAAATTGAGCGATTTTCACATTTGACCATTCTCTGACAAGCGGGATAACGGATGCAAGTTTGTGATAGCTTGGAGCAGCGACAAAAGCCCCCCTCCCCTCGGCAAAAGCCACCCCAACGCATTGATGTATAATGTACTGCATTTAGATCTGTCTCCATATGGAATACATGTTTCTTTTACATGCTAGCACTTTCATTTTGATATGAATCAATTACTTCTACTTAAACGCAAGACTTTGTCAAAACTTGCTTGACAATTGTAGATTGATAACATCTGGATGATTCTATAGATTTGCACACACGGCTTTATTCTGGACAATCTGCTCACCTGCTGCATACCAGTCTGTGTCAGATCGGATTACGATTACGTGAACCAACATGTCAAGTGGCTTAGGATTTGACAGGTCAAAAAAAAACGAATCGCAAATCAAATTCTGATGTCAAAACTTGAAGCCTTGTGATTTCAAATCATTATTAGGTGAAATCATCAGTATGGAAGTTATTCAAACCCACAAAGGTCACAAGAAAATTGTTTTTGAAAATGACATGTATGTGAAAAAGAAGGATCATCGAAGCGGCATTCATTGGGAGTGCACACAACGACGCCGCGGCCATTGTCTCGCCTCTCTGCATACCGACCTTAGTCTGCAGAATCCAACACCATCTGGTCAACATAACCACATTGCCGACGCAAGTGAGGTGAAGGCAGAAAAGCTGAAGATCGAGATGAAGGAGAAGGCTACTCGATCAGCCGAGAATTCGAAGAACCTAGTTGCCACAGCTTTGACAAATCAAGAGTCAGAAGTGTTGACTCGCATCGACAATATCGACAGCATGAAGAGGAGTATTCAGCGACTTCGCCGTGCGAACAACGTATACAGCGAACCGAGTACATGGCGAGACTGACAGATGCCAGAGGGGTGGAGAACTATTGGAGATCATAGTCGGCGGTTTTTGATCCATGGCAGTAGTTGAGAGGGCACTGGTACAGCTCTCGTCTTCGCATCCGACGAATGTCTTCGTGCTTTGGCTCGAGCGACCAAGTGGTTCATGGATGGAACCTTCAAGACCGCTCCAAAGATTTTCAAGCAGTTGTATATAATTCGAGTGGCGATAGGAGAGAGTGCTGTCACATGTGTATTTTCATTTCATATCATCTCATACTCGCATGCTACTATGCCTCTACCTAACTTTAGGAATTAAGGTCAATCATATATCCAGCTAAATTAAACTGAAGGGTAAAACTTCATTTCTGCAAAGAAGGCGGGCTTGCTTGTAACTGTACTGGAGGTAATATCAGATAGGCTTTCTGTTTCACCGGCGACCAAAAGAACAATAACATTCGTCACAGCAAGCGGCTGAGGCGTTCTGTGGATATCCTCGTTATGGAAGCGGACAGAAATGAGAGCATCACCAGATGAAATGACAATCTCACTTCTTTAGTGAGTGTAAGACTCAAACTTGCTCTTGAAAGATTCATAAATTCCATCCAAATTTTTGACAAAAATAAAAAAATATGCAATTCATCTAGGTAGGCTACAAAATGTACTTTATTCCTAATGCTATTACTCCATAGATCAAGGACGAGCTCGTCACAAGAGTCCATTTGACTACCCTTCAACAGGTTGAGCCATCGTATGTGTAAATGAATCTATTTCAAACTTAATGAATCTCTTGAATTCTTTGAGGGTTCTTTGCTTGTGTCATCATAATTCTCATTGAACAGGTTGCTGATTCCCAGTCATTGTGATCGTGGGTTAGGTAACAACACGTTATGGTTATGCAATAACTAATAAGCAATTATACTGTCGTACAATCAATGCGTGCGCTTCAAATCATTTTCAAGACCACTTGACTGTCTAGTGGTGCTCAATTCGTTACCTCTTTTATCTTCTAAAACGTACTGATCGTCTCTATACTTATCAATATTCAGATATATGTAAGCAGCCATTTATCAGCTTACGGCTTGAATATTGCAACGATTCATCATGTCTGTTGAGCAACCAGGTCTGAAAGTGATTGGAACAGGCCTTATGCGTACCGGAACCTTCAGTCTTCGACTTGCATTAGAGGAATTGTTCGAAGAGAGATGTTACCACATGCATTATGTATCTAGCGATCCTGAACGGATCAAGTTTTGGCATAGGGCAGTGACATCGTTGCCCACGGATGAGGAATTTCGGGAGCAGTTTGAAGGATTTTGTGCATCTGTAGATTTCCCGTCAATATCCTATTACCACAGACTGATTGAGATCTATCCTGACGCCAAGGTTGTTTTAACCAGTCGAGATCCTGAGAAGTGGTTTCAATCTGTTTCGAATACCGTCGCTGCAAACTTGAAGGCAAGAAAGGAAATAAATCTTCCAAAAGATCATCCCGTTCTCTTCTATAACGAAATGGTTGAAGGGACGATGCGGAAACTTATAGGAGATATTCCATTCGAAGATAAGGATGCTATGATCAATGCTTTCAACTGTCACACGGAGATGGTACGCAGAATTGTACCAGCGGATCGCCTACTTGAATTCGAAGTGGCCAGTGGGTGGAAGCCTTTGTGTGATTTCCTCAACTTACCAATTCCCGTAACGCCATTTCCAAAGTCAAATACGACCGAAGAGTTTGGTAAAAATTTTCCTTTGATGAAAAGTGATTACTAAAAATCCGCCAAGAAGTCGTAACTGTTTCTGGATGTGATGCAGGTGAAATAATATCATTTTTGATACTTCCATGTGATTGCATGCATGATTCAGATTGGATTTAACTCAATCATTTATCATCTTAAAAGGAAATTCATTTGCCGGTGTGAAGCCGGTCTGTCAATTGCTTCAGCCGTTCCTCGGATCGGCCAGATGAAAATCATGCCGATGAAAATTGAATTAACACTAGAACGCCGGGACCGGTCATCCCCTCTCGAAAGCCGATACCGGTCATGCATGACCGGGCCATCAATAAACAAGGTTTATCCTATCTGAACCTGAGATATTGAATAGAAACTATACGTGGGCACTCTAGGATTAATTTATACATAAAGAAAAAACAATACGTTTAGTTTCAACAAACTTTATTAGCAAAAATCTGGAATAAAAAACTAAAAAACTCAACTCTGGAAAGTTCATGAGTCACCTGCAGATTGACATTGATCACAGTTCAATTTGCAAACGATGATTTTCAGGCCATGCTTTCCACAGAAAGCTTTGTCACAATCATCACAAAAATTGTATGTTTTGTTTTCACACGAAGAAAAAGAACACGTGACTCGTTTTTGCTTGTTTTTGACAGCCTCTTTTGACGCCTCAGCCTTGCGCTTGCGCTTTGAACGCATCGGCTCGCACAATTGCTTTGACAACGCGTGCAAAAACCTTTTCCTTGGCACAGGAGTAACTGCCTCACAATACAGAACATGAGCATTGATTGCTGCTTTGTTGAGCAAATCGTAAAATACACAAACAGGCCATCGGCGAGTAGCCGCTTTCGTACTGTAGATGCGGAGCATCTGATCGAGGGTATCCACACCTGTTTTTGTTTGATTGTAATCAACAACAATCTCAGGCTTTTTTCTTTTCACTTTCAGCAACAATCTTTGGTGAGCAGTGCAGCGTTGATAGCAACGACACCGATTTTTTTGCTTTGCACTGATAGTTCACCATGAGTACATCATCAGACTCAAAGAAATCTGATTGGAACAGATCCTTGTTTTTCGTGACCATGTTACGAGGAATGCTACGGGAATTCGGTCTTAGCGTTCCTAAGAAGGTTGTCCTCTTTTGAAGCAAATGTTTGGCTAATGGAGCTGAAGTAAAGAAGTTGTCGGCTGTAATATGATAGCCACAATTTTCAAAAGGTTCAATCAGCTCCTTGACAACTTTCGATCCCATAGATTCCTGACTACCAGAAGTAGTATCCTCAGAATGATCTTTCCCCAAATATGGGATTTGGTTTACACAATACTTTGTCTTCACATCAACCAAAAGCCACTCTTTTATTCCATTTTCATCTGGCTTCGAAGCCATGAATTGCAAAAATTTACAACGGTTTTTTGATGGCAACAATTGCTCATCGACAGTCAAAAAGGGGTATGGTTGATAAACGTGCTTACTGTTCTCAACGAACTCCACGTAAAGCTCACGAATGTGTGTGAAAACATCATCCACAACCCTGCTACAACGTGTACTCTTCTTATCAAAACGTAAATTTGTCATGATATCCACAAACCTATCCCTAGACATGGTTTCACGAAAAAAACTGACACCATACTCACAGGAAAAAAGGTCATGCACATCAGCTTTGTTCAGAAAAAGTACACCTCTCAGGTACAACAGACCAATAAAACTTTCCAGCTCGTCCAGAGTCATGGAGAAGCTCTCGTCACTCTCCTTACCTTTTTCAATAGTGCAATCCAATATGAGCTTCATCATTCTAGGCGTGAATAGAAGCCTCCATGCACTAACTTCAGAGTCAATCTTGCCTTTTGCAAATGGTTTGATACCTGGGGACTTGGAAAATAGGTTTCGTGAAGGAGGTCTACCCGATCCCGATGAGTTGACTTCAGCTCTTGTCCACGTTGTACCATCTTTGGTGGTGTAGGTTGCAGAAGTGGCATTCGATTCTTCATCGTCAGCAGACTCAGATTCGTCCTGGCTGCTTTCTCCAGAGACAAATAGACTTGTATTCACGGGAACTTCATCGGACTCCACAAGTTGCTCATCCTCGGATGATACTTCGCAGTATTCCACAGCTGCTGTAACGCTTTACGAGCTGCCGCTCTCTTCGACATGATGAATCGAAATGCCTACTATTCTGTGTAGCGTGATCCTTCCCTAAGGCGCAGATTGGACGCAGATAAACCAATCAGCGACCTAAACTCATTCCCTTTTTCTCAGGTCATGAATGACCGGTTTCGTACTTAAAGGTAAATCGTTGATTTAAAACGAAACTAATGCTTTTATCTTGATTAATCCATGATGAATATGAAGAACATCGTTCGCTTGAAATTTAAAAGGGTCTCATTTTCAACTATCGTGCAGTATTTCAAAATTATTAAAACTTATTTTTCAAAAAGGCACCGAATGACCGGTCCCGGCGTTCTAGTGTTAAATAATTGAAAATTAAGCCAAGAAGCACAGAAAGATCTCAACGATTCCATGAAGACTTGCATTATAAAACAGTTCATGAAATTTTCTTGATAATAAGCTCAATTTCCACTTGATTAAGATGCCTCTCAGCAAATGTTCATTCCTTTTTGATATCTAATGTGATTCATACTACTTATAGGTCTATAGTGGGTTCATGTTGGTAGTATGTAAACACAGGATTAGTTTGCAAAAATGTATCGTCTTAAAAAGTGATTAATTTTTTTTTGCTACTTTTATTTGCTCATGAAATTGTGACAAAAGATTATTATCTTTCATCAGAAGATTATTATTGTAAAAGTTCGCGACGCTGATATCCCAATACAAATTATGCTTATTCCCAAGTGTTGCACTGCACGCCCACGGGTTGTCTATAACACAGTCAACGAGTACTCAGGGAGAACATTGAAGACACAAACTTGATTGTTTTCGTTGACACGCATCTCTAAAGGATGAAACTGTGAAGTGAGAAATGCAAAACACAAAGATGACACGAAAGCGACGCAGATATCCTTCTCAATGCAAAAATCCGTAACTGACATTTGATTTACAGACTCTGAAGAAGATTGCAACCGGAGCAGTCGAACAATGAGCAGCCAGTTCAACATCAAACACACCAAATTGTGCAAAGTTTCAGTGACTGTTATCAACCGGATCACACAGCAAAGAGACACAGACGATGTCAAGTTCTACAGAGAAGTTTGTGAACGTCTTCTCGTGCGCCTGCACGAATAATAATGATCGGAGGGCCCAACATTATGGACAAAACTTTTGCGCAATGATCTGAATTCTTCAAATATGAAGGATCGGATCATTTTTGAAGGAATTCACAGCAATCCTTCAAAACTGCGGCGCACAACTAGTTTTCCTATCCCTACAAGATATTAAACGTTTCTTTTTTGCTTGCTCAGTAAGTTCCTGCATGTGCCATCGTTAAGAATCAGTTTTCACTTCTAGCAAAGTAATGCGCTAAAACAATCCAATTCTGTAGAGGATTTAATGTGCATGATGGTGCTTCAAAAGTAGCTGCAAGAAGTAATTAATGATGTCTCAGGGAGAATGGACAATGTGGAATCCATTCTTTCCTATTTAAGTTGCCAGATGATAGGATATCAGAATATAATCGAATAATCATCATAATCCTGCTCAAATTCGTGATTGTTGTGAATATCTTTATTAAACGTTCATTTAGACTTGAAAAGATTAAGGTGAAAAACTAGGGTAAAACTAAAGATTGTCATAGATTTCCGTGGCAAGAGACACAGCGGACTCGATCGCTGTGTTCATTTTTTGGACAACAACTCTACATTACATTGTGCGATAATTTCGCTTCATGTCATCAGGAATGTGAAGCGGACGTTCCATTTCTTACAACAATCAATAATTATATAACTCGATTTGATGAGATTGGAAATCACTTTTGAATCAGCTTTTGAAATCGCTTTTGAAATCACTTTTGAATCAGCTGAGCAGTGGCTCTGTTGGGGGTACGCAACGAATCTCCGACGACATCAACTTTCCACCATCTAATGCGGGGGAAGTCAAACTTCCTCATCGTCGTCGCGAGCTGGTCGTATCCTCTTCCACCAAGTTCAGTCAACTTTCAGGCATCTTCTTATTTCCATTTCCAACCTCCTGAAATTTACATCATTCGAATCGTCTGGAATCACTCGATCTTCTACTACAACTTTGCTGATTGTTTAATAATCTTCTGTCTTATTTCTCTTCTCCTTCTACGAAACCTTCTTTCCTGAAAAGATCGCTTGCATGCGTTCATCCGATCACTTTGGTTGACCCCATCCCTCAATCCCTTATTCTGACTGTCGAGACAAGGCCTTATCCCGTGGAAATATACCTAAATACCCACCAACTTCCAGAAAAGTTCATCTGCAAATCCAATAAAGCTTGGTCCAAGCATTAGATCAACTAGTCCTCTGCTTCAGTAAGCCTAGCTGACAAGTGGAAGTATTCTTCGAAGGAATAGTTAGCAGTGGCATGTGACTCCGAAAATTCATACTTTCGGAATATTGGAGGAAATTGCATTCCAGAAAGATTGAGCACCATCACATTTCTCCAGGAAAATTACCAGATTACTGAGGAATGTCCTCGGGTTCTTGGTCGTGGATTTCCAATAAAATGGCCTTCTAGATCACCGGATCTTTCTCCTTCGGACTCTTGTTTGTGGATTGCGATCAAGAACAAAACATCATGAGTGACCAAGTTCCACAGCGGAGACAGAACAACCAATCAACATGAAGTTGCCTGGTTCAACTTCATGGTTCAATATTAAATGCTCTCAATCGATCAGAATTTGTTAATCCAAGTATAGGTTTTCCCGATCAAATATAACACTTGTTTTGACCAAATGTAATATAGATAAAAGCAAATGTAACACGTCAACATTAGGGCAGTTATCAAATATAACCTGTCAAATCAAATGTAGCATAAGGCTGTTATCAAATGTAATAATGATGATTAGTCAAAAGCAAATTTAACAATGACAGATCAAATATAATAAAAGAATCATATAGTGTCATACAGATCTTATTGAATTGATATGCTACGAAGAATGCAATTAACTTCACATTTGAACATCAACCATTAATTGAATGTCATACTGGTGAATGTCCGCAACATACAAGATGTGAAAACGATTAATTTACTCATGCCTAAGAATAGAATAAAAATTGATAACACATATGAATGATCAGGAATTTTTGAGTACCCCACTTTTCTTAGGTCAATATCTGAAGCCGAAAAATATTTGAATGTGAGAACAACTTGATAATCCATGTGCATAAATTATCAAATCAAATTTACATCAAAATGTTCTGCTTTAATAAACACGCTGGCAAATACCGCTGCAAATGTCTAAAGTAGCTGCCACATTCCTCTGGGGTGATGACCGACACACTCTGCTCCGCAAGTTGACATAAAGTGGCTTCTCTCTCCTGAGGAGCTTGATCATGAAGCTGATCTGTTACTTCCGCTAAACCTCGATTAACGGAGGCCTTCCACTGAGAGAAGCAGTTCTCCACAATATTCAACATGGGTGAGTACGGTGGAAGCCACTCGAGTGTGACTGTCTGCGGAAGACTGACATCACCAGCACTTCGATGAGCAGGCGCGTTGTCGAAAATAAGGACTTTCTCCACTCCATCGTCGGGAAAATGCTCTACCACTTCTCGCTGAAATTCTTTGAACCGTTCGCCATTCATTCCTCCACTGATCAGATCATGGTGAATTAGACCGTTAGTAGCACTAACAGCAAGTGTCATAGTGAAATTCCGTCCTCTTGTACCACCAACTACTCGTACAGCTCGCTCGCCTACCCGTGCGCGTCCTCTGGTTCTCCTCGTCCACAGATTGATGCCGGCTTCATCTATGAAGATGAGCTCTTTGTTCATCAGCTGCATGATCCATTCTGCAAATTCTTTACGTCTTTGCTTTGCCACCTCCGAATTTCGTTGACCAGGCGCATCCTTTAATTTTTTCATTACGATTAGCTCCTCATACAGCATGTTCGAAAGCGTTGATCTTCCGATCGGTGCGTGTGTCGGAAGAGCTACGCGTAATTCAGAGTTTATCTGATCCAGAGTGAAGTCTGGATGTTGCTCCACAATGGCTACTGCGGCCTCCATCAGAGCAGGTGCCACACGAGTCCGTTGCGGACGAGCTCCACCTCGAGGAAAGGCGACGATGCCTTAATTGTCATTGGCTCTTCGAATGATGGCGTACGCTGTGGACCTCTTGATCCCAAGTTGGCGGGCGAGTGCAACATAATCCTCGCCATGACTATGAGCGTCTACCAAGCGCTGCTTGTCAATGACGGAAATTCTTTGATATCGCATCATTGATAGCATCCGATGATAACAACATATATTTGGTCTGTATCTGCCACTTATAAAGAGACTAGTTTGATATTTGTTCTACCTATGGTGCACAATAGAACGATAGAGAATGAATAGAATTCAACACTTGATCTAACAGATTATATTTGATCTACCAACAATTAGATTTGCAATCGATGCGCTGCATTGAATCTACATTTGGTCTGACATGCTACAAAGTGATTGTCTAGTGTTACATTTGGTTTGACAGGTTGTTATATTTGATCGGGAAAACCTATAAATGGTGATGTTTTTGAATATTTTTCAACAATAAGGAGTTGCCGGTATCTAGGAGTTAACCCTCAAAGACCTAAGCTTTTCACATCCTCTGAGACCTGAAGGGAGTCCAGTGGAACCCTTTTACAAATTCTTAAATCGTTGTCAAATCACTAGGAAAGTTGATTTTAAGTAAAACAATGATGCTTGCGATTGGCAAGTTGATGTAACAAATCCGTTGAGTGTCTTTCAGCCTTCTCAGTAAACACATGGAAAAATGTGGTGTTTTTATTTAATTCAGCGACATTTAGCACAATATCAGTTGAACTGAGGCGGCTTATCAACGATATCAGTTGAACAGTTTATTTTAATGAAATTGATTTATTTCATGCAGCATAACCCCTACATTTGGTCATTTTTTCAAATTTATCCAGACCTACCGGAGATAGGCCTAAACTGAGGCATAATTCCTGTATTTCAAGACCCTCAAAACAGCTGTGGAGAGATCTCAAGCTCATCAATTACTCGTATGTGAATGATGTTAGTGTTGAACTATGAATCTAATGATAGCTTTCATTTTGAATATTGATTTGTGCGAAAACAAAATATTTACATTTTGGGACCTTTTAGCATAACGCACATGCATCAGCATGATCTAAACATTCAATAAATGAATTTCACTCATTATACACCATCGCGGATATGCGCAAAATCATTTTTCAAAATCAAAATCATTTGATAGTGAAAATTTTGCTGTTTCCTACATCCTCAGCAAACACCATACATCTACTGATTTAATTGAAATAAGATAACACATGTAGATTCAGCTATAACGCAACATCACCTGTCTTGCAGCCACCGTCCGTGGTCAGATGGAACTCCGCATCGCTGAAGCATTGTGCATCAGACTCAGGAGTCCTTCACTTTGCGTACACAAAGAATTTGTTTACAGCTGTGCTTTGATACCTTGACTTCCTTTTCTTTTTCCTTTTTTACTATATTTTATCACTACTTGTATCTTATGTTTTCAGTACGTAGTTTATGTATGTATGTATGTATGTATGTTTATATTCAAAAAAATGAAAATCGTACAATTCTTTGTGACGTGGTACTGTAAAGTGAGAAGTCAAAAGGTACACAAAAGACAACTAAAGTGATCCAAAAATCCACTTCTATGCGTTCTTGTTGTACAGCATTGTGGCGATTGGGATGAAAGTCTGTCTTCGGCGTACTGTTTCACAGAGAGGCATGGCAATTCTTCTGTTGGAGGGTAGGAGTGGTGGAACAAGGTGATGCAATTGGTGGCTTGGATCAAGCATCTTCCTGAACAACCTGACAGCTGCAGTTTCACGACGAATGTGAAGAGGGGTGAGGATACCGCATGAGCAATGATAGTCGCAAATAATGCGATGACAACGCTTTTGTATCTTCTTCAATCTATTTGAGTTTCGTTTTGTCAAGCCAACAAACAGAGGGCTGCTGTACTCGATTACTCCACGGATGATGGCATTGTAGACTTGTATGAGCTCTGCTTTGGATGTTCCTATTTTCTTCAATTGCTTCAGTACATAGATGTACCTGGATGACGCCTTGCAAATGTTTTCAATGTGAGCATCCCATCTTAAATCATCCTGAAGCTGCACACCCAAGATTCTCATTACACTTGCCACTTTCCACTGAGATGGGACTTCACCAGACTCTATTGACAGTGCGAAGAGATGGGTAAGAGGTCCCACAAAAACATCTGCACAGTCCTTGACGAGTTTAGTGGGCAAACTGTCACTGCCACAAGCTTTCTTCGGTTTGAGTTTAGACAGTTCTGAATAAGTTTTCACAATGCTGATGTCTACAGTCCATAGCGAGTCATTGGTCTGGATATTCGATTCAATGAAACTCCAGTCAGGGGAAGGCGAGAATGCCCGGCAATAGGTCTCATTGATAAATTCCACCGCCTCAAAAGTAGTACTGAATTGGGGAGCAAGAGATCTTGCAGAGCGATCTGCTGCTGTGATGCCTTTTATACTGTTGACAATTTCCCAGAGTCCATTTCTCTTACGTTTTAGTATGTTCTTCCAAGAGATCTTAGCCTTGATAATCTCTCTCTTCAGCTTACCCTTCAAGTGGTTATAAGCCAGAAAATTTCCTGATCTAAAGGCTGCATATTTACAGTTGATGATATGCTTTACAAGTGGTGTCATCCAAAGTTTGTCCGTGCTTTTTAATTCTACAAATACGAATGGAATTGCTCCAAGCGCGTCGTAAACCCACTCATAGAACACGTTCGTCTTTTGTTGAAGGCTGATTTCTGAGCGATAGAACTCATGCCATGGCTTAGAACTGAGATAGGAAGAAAACCTGTCGATATTACTCTGTCTGAAGTCCATCAGCTTAAAAAATTTTGAGGATGACGTAGCGGTGTTGGAAGACTTCAGGAGAATTGACCTATGATCGGAAGCTCCAACGTTTGGACAGGGAATGGGGTCCAAGTAGCTACTTTTTACACTTTCGTGAACAAGAATTTTATCCAGAGTGGCGCTTTCTCTCGTTGGGAAATTGACGATCTGACACAGTGACAGACAGCCTTCAAGATATTCAGTCCGAAGTTTGTTTAGATCGCCAAGTATTATCAATCTGTCCTCGACGTTAGACTTTGTAGCAGCATCAAATCGGGCGATTAGGAAATCGATGACATGTTGGAGCGTGGAGGAAGTCAAGTTCGGAGGCACATAGATTGCCGCAACAATCAAGCGAAACTGAGGGAGACGCAACCAAACATTTTCAAATGGAGGAGATGGACAATGATCATCATCAAAAGTGAGTTGAATACATCTAATTTCCTGACTGACGAAGCAGCGAACACCGCCACCTGCTCTTCCATCTTGTCTGTCTGCTCGGAATGGGGCTTGATAATTTGGAATATGGATTTGGGCATCATTTATCATGTCTGTTAGCCAGGATTCGACGAGTATGAGCATACTTGGCTTTAGCATAGCTGCTATGGCATGGATTTCATCAATTTTGTTTAGCAGAGATCGGACATTCGATAAGAACATGGATGGCAATTTTTCTGAGTCAGAGTTACCATCTAAAATCGACTTTAAAAATGTTGCTGGATATACTCTTTTTCGACGATCTTCCCTTTATGAATTATCACATCTTCGCCATTTTGTCGCCTTCTTACCAGTTCATTTTCTCAATGCTCGATGCATTGCTTGTTCCATTGGAGTTCTGTCTGGGTTGATGAAAATTTTTCTGTATTCAGAATGACGGAGTAGCTTGGCGCAACGCAGTACTTTATTCCTCTCTTCGAACGATTTGCACTTAACCTTCAACAGCCGAGGACCGCTCGATCTTGGTCTTCCAATTCTTACAGGCTTTTCGAAACCTACATCCACTCCAAGTTCATCCAAAAGATTCTTGCATTAGTCGCAATCAAAGTCAACACGATCAGATACAGTGCCATCAGGTCTCTCAGGAATACCAGATATACGAAATTATATTCGTTTGGCGGGCTTGTCGTGCGTGCAACTCGTCTGCCATTTGTGAAAGATCATTGTGCCTGGCTACTTTGAGTTCCTCGAAGTTATCCTTCAGTCTCTTATTTTCAGATCGAAGCACTTTGTTCGATTCTTCGAGTGCATGCAACTTAGCAACAATTTCAGCGATGCTCTCTTGCATTTTGACGTTTTCAACTTTCAATTGGTTTAGGATGTCTGTTCTTGATGAGTCTATCAGCTCTTTGATATCCTTAAGCGACAAGCCAGATTTTGAGTTTGATCTAGGTTTCTGTGAAGGTGATGGCGACATCGAATTCAACAATAGCAAAACTACTACCCAGGATTCGAAAACCAGACCCTGAGGTTGAAGATCAACGAATAAGTACCTTAAACCGCCAGACCACTCGATCAGCGAAACGAAGCAGCAGTGCAGATAGCAGATAATTGTAGAAGCCGAATTGACAATGTGATGACGTCACCGTGTAGAAGCTTGCTTAGATTGAAAATTTACATGTGACCTCTGTCGATCACGGCGGCACAAAAGCGTTGCTACAGTCAGCTTTTATTTAACCTTTATTTACTTGTGACCTCTGTACATATTCTTGTTTGCGTCAGACAGTCTGATCCATAGAAATAAACTGTTTATCTCTGAAGTTGGCTAAAATGGAAATTGACTCAAGGTCGCGGCACATCCGAGGGAACTAAGTTGGGGCATGAACCACCAATTAAAAGCTTCGATTTACACATGTAACTGATTCTAACCCAATCATGCAGACGTTGGCAGGTGCATCTAAGTGGAAATGCGTGCGATTTTTGTGCCGTTATTGTGCATTGCATGAAGCTTAATTTCCATTCTAGAGGTTTAATGTTGTCAATTTCTATGGTCTGATCATGCCACTGTGATCTGTATTCGTAACCGTGTGTCTCCGTTGTAATCATTGTTGATTCATTCTGTCGTGTACCCTCAAAGAGACAGCGTACGCAGGGAATAAATGATTTATGGACTTCCGGCTTTTGAATACGCACAAGATAACACATGTAGATTCATTGTCAAAAATGACGATTTTACATGGGCATGAGCGTTTATATATATCCTCAGCACAAAAAGTAAAATTGAAAAATTATGGCTGCGGGGTTCACAGGTTAAATGTCATTATACAGTGAACATTTGTATAACACTTGTATTCGCTATTATGATAACATGACCATACATATGATAAAGTCTCATACCGTGGGCAACCTAAAACTGAAGGAAGTTGGTCGACATCGGTCACACTTGCTGAGTACTGTATGTACATCGAATTTAATTTTTTGCTGGAACTCTTGAATGTCACCCGTTGATTGATGCAGAAATGCATGTCAACTGGCAGACAGGATATAAAATAATGCAATTCTGCATTATCTGATTTTTCAGCGCCTAGCAAAGCTGCGTTTGTAATATTTGCCTACCAACATAATATTGATTGATTAATTTCATATTTTCTAAATGTAATCTCAACTATAACAGATTAAAGAGAAAAGGAGAAGTCACGATTGAAAAGATGCGTTTTCTAAATACATTCACTTCTTCACCTTTATTTTGAACAAGAACAATGCATCGCTCAAACTCCGTAAAAGTGACCTTAGAGGCTTAAAACTGAAGAGTTTTAATGCAGAACACAATCAGCGCCATAAATGTCATTTTTGGGAAACCGTGACTCTTTGCCATGTCGAAAACGTTAAATTATTGCAAAATTCTTCGACTCTTCGTAATTGAATAACATGCTTGAGATATAGTTTTATTGTAATTTGAAGTTATCTGATTGCAATTTCTTCTACACAATCAAACAGTTTTAGTGCAAAATGCGACAAGCGCCATTCTTCATTCTTCATGCAAAATGCGATGACTGTAGTGTGCTGCGATTGTGACATGTTCAGACTCACACGAATGCCGCTTGCAGTGTGCTAGAGACATTTCGAATAAATCTTCAGCATGTTTGGTTTTTTCCAGTCACAATGAAGTTAAGATATCACGAGTGGAGAAGGAGGACAGCATTCCAGCACCGATGAGTAGATAATTAACACAATCCATAACTGATATTATTGTGCATTTGAAATAGTTGAGAAAGAATTTAGGATACTCTAAGAAATGGGAACGACCGCATTGTATTGCTTTCGGAGTACCTTGGAACATAGAGTAGGGATATGCAGGCAGAGTGTCGACTCAAAAAAGTATCTGTATAGAGTGAAACTTTTCATATGAAAAGATTCAGTTTTTTGCGGAGATTACGTTCCCGTGGTCCAAAAAATTATTTGAGCAGTTTTGAAAATAGTCAAAATTTGCCAATTTATATGCTACTGAGATGACTCTCCCATATAAGTAGTATGAAACATGTTGGATAGCAAAAGGAATGAATATGTGCTAATAAGCATCCCAACAAAGCGGAAATCAAGCCGATTATCAGGGGAATTTCATGAATTGTGTTGTAGTGAAAGTCTTCATGAAAAAGTCGCAATATTATTCAATAGAATTTTCACCGGCATGATTTTATGATTCACTAAATTCATGTTTCATTCCTTGAATCTGAATAGTGAGGTGGACCCATTTACATCCTTCAAAGTTAATTGAAATCATTGTCTTTGATTATGTAATTTTGCTCTGAAAGTGGCAGGTTGCATCTGTGATATGATCTCGCTTGAGATTCTCTTGAGGTTCAGCATGAAAGCAATACCAGGTAATCGACTTGCTAATTTAACAAACATGACCTATCCAAGGCTGTTATGGAACGGACGACCTGTAAAATAATATCATTTCCTTCTGCATTACTGCATGATCAGTCTATTCCGTGGTAATTTCTGCAAAACTGCAAAAAATTTGCATATCTTACATTTGGTGAAAATACCAATTGTATCTCCCACGAGCTCATTCAATAAAATCGAAAGTGCATGCACAATGGGGATATAATAAATGCGGAGTTACCACCATACCTAATATACTTACTCTATGCCTTGGATTATTGGCGCTTATCTCGTTTTGCATCCAGACTGAATATTTAAATCAACTGTGCATAGAATCTCAAATGCTATCGACTCAACTATTTAACAAGAACATCCATCTACCCTTAAAGACTACTTCTGAGGATTA